>CM035778.1:12331420-12931420 GCA_020466155.1 Pachypeltis micranthus | reverse complement strand
CTTGCGATGATACTTTCAAAATTCCGTTCTTGTTGATTTCTTTTAACTTGCTGGGGAAACCTGCCGGCTTGTTGAGTATCGAGGGAGGAGAGCGGGCATGCGGCTCACTGCTCTACATCAGGGGATGGTTCTTCGATACCCTGAGATGGAGATGCAGCGGCAGCATCGTGTTAATTACGCGACATCGCTTGCAGCCTCCACCACATCGGGACTCCACGTCTCTAGACCTTTCTGCTGGTTCGCCTCTCCTGAGCAAACTTGCGAAACCGGTGGACGGATGCCCTGTCGGTAGGAGCTCGGGCGCATTTTCAATTGGGGGAAGTTAGGCGCGAATTCTGGCGTCCCCATAAAGCCGGCACGCGAAGAGGACATAAGAAGCACACTCCAAGGCCTTCCCCTAGGGGCAGCCATCGAAGGTGCGACGTTTAAAGAAGTGCTGCCGCTCGTTAAAGGCTCTGTGGCCCGAGAGCAGCTGCACTTCTGCGAAGGTCGGCCGCCACCATTTCATTCAAAGTCTCCCCTCTACGGAAGGGAGTATGCCGTGGAGGTGCTGTGCTGTAGGACCCATGTCGCACTGCGCCTGCCACTTTGCCTAATGTGCAACTCTGAGCTGCAGATCGCTCGACCCCTCTGCCCTAAGGGTAGGGAGCAGCGACTCAAGTGGCCCGTGGTAGTCGTCCATGCTGCCCCTTTTGATGCAGGACACAGGTACCGCTTGGTCCAATACAAGGTCCAGGGGAGGTGTGCCTGCGAGTACCTGGAGGGCAAGATGTGACGCCCAGGTAAGATGGCCAGAAGCAGATTGCGCTGCATGTGAAGGGCAAGATCTCGCTGCGTGGGAGGCTCCCACCATGTGGCTGCAGCGTACCGCACCACTGGAAGGAACACTGCCCAGTAATACAATACCGAGCGTGTGTTGAGGCGCCCCAGGTGGGTCCTGCGAGGGGCTGTACCTGGGCTGTGAGGTCTGAGCACTTGGTTCTGAAGTAGTAGGCGAGGTGCCTGGCTGAGTGACCACGTGGGCCGAAGATTGTGCCCAGGTATTTCGCTGATGTCCTCGGGTCCTCGTGCCAGCAGTCAATTCCACCTGCTGCAGGGGTAGGGATGGGTTTGAGCACAACACCACGAGCTGCGTTTTGGAGGGTGAAAGATGCAGGCTTGTACGGTGGCACCAGCACAGAATGAGTCGTGTCGCTTGCTGCAGGTGGAGCCTGATGAGGCCTGAGTGCTCCTCTACCACGACCGTGATGTCATCCAGGTGTGTGGCCGTCGGTCTGGAGGAGGCGAAGTAGGGGGTCCAATGGCACTGAATTTCTTCTAACCATTTCTTCCCAAAACAACCGTGGGCTTCGTCCGATCGGGTTGCCGAGCAGGCGGGCACAACTAGATACCAAATGGGGTTTTTTTAGACCACGTTAAAGACACAAAACGGCACGGACGGCAGACGGACATTGCAGATTTGGAATCCCGATGTCTTGAAACGTAAAGTATGCAATTTTGATGTGGGGGGGGGGGGGGTCGTAAACAAATTTACTGAACCGAAAACATAAGGTTATCTGAATGAAGAATAAACCAAAATGAACTAAGCATCGAGTGTGAACCGAATACCAGAGAAACCCGTTGCCCGCGGTCATTCCAATTTTCATAGAGTTTTGAACAAACCTTGTATTAGCATTACATGTATCACTCAACATATCTATTTCTCACACATCTCGACTGAAGGACGTACTACCCGGATGAGCGATGGTTATTTCAATTCTTACGGAGACAAATAAACGTATTCATAGTACAGTCCTGAAAATAGACCGGGAACAAAAATGGCGGTCCATAAAACGAAACTATTGATTATTATTTGTGATAGGGTTTATGAATTTATTATTCCGCCAGCAGCCAGCTCATCTCTATTGCAAGCACGCTGGAAATTCATTCAACATTTCTTCCTTTGTGTTCGGTCAACTCCTCAGCTGGAATTATACGGAAAACAACATATAATGTGAGTAAAACTTCAACTTTTCCACTCATGAGGAGTGATGAGAATTGCGATACAGGGAAATAATGAAAGACTGAAAAGAAAAAGAATCCAGTGCGGAAAAGGTTGAAACAAATTAATTGCAACAAAGGAAGGGTTGAGTCTGAAAACATCTTTGACTTTGTCGGGCTTAAACAGAATTCCCCTCTTTTGTTGTATTTCGGATTTAATCAGCTTATAATCCCTTATGACCCCACACGCTGACCCTTTGACTGTTCATTTCATCCAAATTCGAAGAAATTCGTTGTCCAGAGATAATTCAAGTACCTGGACAATGAAAAATAACCGGAATTAACAAAAGAGAGCTTACTACTGAAAGTCTCAAAGAGAGATTTCGATTGTAAAGCAAATGAAAGGAACAAACAGCAAATTGTGATTTTCAAATACCAAACTACTGAGAAAAACCTCAGTAATTGAAGTAGCGCTCGGAAAAAGCAATTACGTTAAGTCTCGAACCGGGAAAGACTTCGGTTTCAATTCATCAGTTCATTTCCTTCGAAGCTTCATAAAGGCTTTTCGCCCTTATGATAGCTATTTTTCAACTGCGAGCGGGCGGAAAACAATGCTTACGGTAAGGGAAAGGTTCAAAACAAGTTCCGCTTAAACTCCTGAATAAACTCTAGAAAATATCCCTTTTGATGCCGCTACGGTTTTACGTTTGCTCGTTGAAACTTTTACACGATTACTCCCGTTCCACGTTCTCTCGTCAGACGTTTGAATTTCAACCTTCCGGCCCTGATCGAGTTTGCATGCGCAGCTATCTCATCCATCAATTTATCTAGTCTCGAAAGGGTAGTATTTTTCTGCGTTTGCAGACAAGGCACGTCAATTCTGAACGGCTCAGTTTTGACAGTTGGCTTCGGAACGGGGTTCGAAACGACCGGGTTCGAGTTTCAAAATATATTCGACGCTGAGCACACACCATTTTGTGACACTAGGCGAATGTTGTGTTTTCATACTTCACCATTCCGTACGACAAATAAAACTTGAAGTCTCTCCATTTTCGGTATTTGAATTTTGCTGTGATTTCAAATTGGAGGGTTGGTATTATTATTCAACACACACACAGCGTCCACGCTTCTCCACTGTCTGACATAGTTCGAGTGATGAGACTTGAATAAAAGCGTATTGTGGAAACTTCGAAGATATGGTCACTTTTTTCCAGATGAAGTAAAATTGCTGTTGCGATCATTTTTCTTGTGAGAGAGTAGAAGAGAGCAGAAGGGACTTATTTGGTGCAACGTATCACACTGCTTTCCTCAGCCCCGCGTACATTGAGCGAATTCCATGGGTTTAACTAATACAATCTATTTATCACTCAGTTCATTCGCACTGCGTATAACAACGCGCTTCACGTGCAAACCGGTAGCGATCAAAGTTCCGGAATTTATTGAGCTCCTCCCACTCTTGCCAGGACCATTCGTGAGCAACCAGTTCTTAGGTGTTTGGTGAATCTCTACGTGCGTTGTTTGAGAAGGATCGTACGTACCGCTTCGGAATTATCGAGTAAAAACTGTTAAAGATAAGTAAAACGGTTGTGGTTCGAATTCAGTAATTGCAGAAATATTTTATTCAGCCACTTTCGTCATTTTCCCAAGGTTGAGCTCACAATTGTACTGTCGCATGATTTAAAACTGCCCGCGCGAAATATTTAACCAAAATTGTTTGTGGCATATCAAGTAAATAATCTAGTGTTTGATCACTATGGTAACAGTAGTTAGTTTTGTACTTGTTGTCCCATACCCTTCGTTGGGAGCTTGAAACTGAGAAATAAATGAACGTGGTGAGGACTGTATTACGCTCGACAGAATAGCGATAGCCGGTTGAATATGAGTATATAAACGCTCTCATGGGACTCTCAATACATGTGAAACTGGTTGTGAGATACTAAGTGGAGGGAGGGAGGGAGAGAGAGAGAGATCGAGAGAGAGAGATGAGTTGGGAGTTGCGCGAGTTGACAGACGAATCGTTGGAAGAACTGGGAGACGACGACAGTATCACGAGTGCTGAAGGATTAGGCAGTGGGAAAAGATAGACGGGAAAGCCCAGGACAGGGGGAAATCCGTTGTCAATGGACAATAACTGAAGAGGTTTTGTTTACTTCCCGTATGTAAACAAAAACGGCTTGAGAACGAAGGTGTTCGGGGAAACAATGACTTTCCGTTAGGGTTAGTACGGACGTCAAAGACCCGAAATGGCGTTTTTTGTACTCAGAAGCCCTTAAAACGTAAATGCCAAACGAAAATTGCGTTTTTTCTTAGCCGTAGTATGAAGGACCAAAGGAAAGTAAAAGGAAAACATGATAGCCTATTAGTTCCTATTCAAATAGTGGTTTTTACGAACTCTCATATTGTAATAAATCGAGAACTACCTTTTTCTTCTCGATTCAAGGGCCGCGCTTTAAATAAATATCGTCCGACAATCAATTGATTACGAATTCCCTTCAGTAGATAGAAGTTCAATTAGTCGGAGTGGATCGCCTGGGAGGTAGTCAGCGTCGATGTGAATCAACTGGCTCAGGTGGCTCCGTCAGCCGGGGAAACGGAAAAGGCTGGTTACAAGAGTGATTGCGTCGAACTCCTAAAAGGGATGTACGGAAGAAGATAAAGTATTACTGACTATCCCTTAACTATACTATGTACTTCTTCCCAGTCTGAGACCCCAGTGCGTGAATATTTCACGTCGCATTAGCTACGAAACTCACAATTTCGAGTCAACTAAGCAAATATGCAGGTGAGTTGACGATCAATAATTTTTTCGAGCGATTTGAATCCGTAATGGTGTAAGTACGCACGTTTCTTCAGCCCCACATGCATTTCACCATTTTTACCGTTCAATCTACCGATATGTTCTTCACTCTGTTTATGTGGACTAGTTGGAACTTGAATCAGCGTTCTTTGGTGAGAAACTGAAGGAGCTCAAGTTTTCGGAATTTATTGGGCTGCTGTTACTCATGCCACGAGCTTCATTGAACAATTATAGGTAATTGGTGGAACGGTCAACGTAATATTCGCAGGAAGACTCGTATTATAGACTAAGAAAAAAGTAAAAAATCAAATTAATACGTCATCGAAAAATATTGGAAAACTGTACGAAACGTGAAATGACTACAACGGAACGACGAAAATTGACATTTTAGTCGACGCTAGGCCATTGGCACAATGTGATGAGTCGAACTGACGGGTGGTTTTTTTTCGCCTATGGGCATGCGGGACAAGTTCCTTTGTCACTGCGGCCACACATGGGCCTATTGTGACACTGGCCCTTTCTTAGTTGAAGGCGTCGTACATACCCGCCCCCCTCAGGAAGCCGAGTATGTCCTTTACCGCAGATTCCGCCATGGTTTGGGGTTCGATGGTCCCCTGGGCGAAATATTCAAAGCGTTTAACTCCCAAGGCAGGGCATTCACATAGGATGTGCTCTGCCGTCTCGTCCTCCTCGCTGCAAACTCTGCATTCCACCACCTCTGAGATGCCCATCTTGTTGAGGTGATATCTAAGTGGGCAGTGCCCGGTCAGGAAGCTTGTCAGAACTCTCAGATCCTGCCTAGAGAGTGACAGCACCGCCTTTGTCCTTTAACAGGAAGGCATAACGAGCCTTTTCGCTTGTCTTAATCGTGGCTGGCGATGCCAATGGGCGCTGTTTTCCTGTATCTCCCATCGAGCCACCAAACGATTCAGGTGACTCTTCGTCATACCCACACTTGGTTCAGGCCTGATGGGAATGGGCTTTGTACTCCTTTTCGCAAGGCAGCCAGCCTATGAGCTGGCACCCAGATAAGGGAAAGCCTGTTATGGGCGCCGAGCTGCTTGAGCGTATGAAGGCACTCCCATGCCAGCTTGGACCTAAAACTGTAGGCCGCAATAGCCTTTAAGGCGGCCTGGCTGTCCGAGAATATGTAAATCCGCTTGCCTTTGAGTCCTTTAGTCAGGATCTCGTCCGTGCAGATCTTTATTGCTAGGATTTTCCGCGTGAAATATCGTGGCGTACTCTTCCAGCGTGACGGGTGTTTGGCTTGAGACGCGAGGCAATGAGGAAAACGAACACAGGCTGGTGAGAAACGCTCAACTTTCGCTATATTGTTCAACAGGGTTCATGTAGTATAATTTGCTTCACTATATTAAGTGAGGTTTTACTGTTTTCCGTCTAGACGGCCACAGTCCCCCTTCATTAATGTTGGCGACAGATAAAACCCCCACTGTGGCCTCAGGTGGGCATGTTGTGTGGCGTACATGAGCTACCTCATGTTCACCCTCACCTCCTATGGATCTGGTCTTCTGGTGACTCGTTACGTCGAGCCAATCGCCTAGTCAGGTCATGTTTCGTGTGATATACTGGTATTTTGCGATGCAGAATGAGATGGGAGGGGTGTAGGAGGTATGAGACTACGTCGAGCTGTGCAAGAGAATAATAAACCGTTGCGTAATAATTTTCTGCGTTATCATGTAGTAAATTACGAACAAAGGACGGGCAGTTTTTAACATCGTCGGAGAACCCTGTTTTGACGTCCTTCTAGACGTTTGAATTGTGCATCATCGCACTTTTTCTTCCCAAGATCAGAGAGTTTCTCAACCCATGTTTCTTCTAAACGACGAAGTACTCATCATTTATGGCATTCTCATCCGCCTTGTACGTATGCGCTGCCAACCAACAAATCTCGTACATCTTCTGCTAGGTTTGGTTTTGGTCAAAAAAATAATAAAAATCGAACAGCGCCCTCAGCCTATAAAACAAAACGCGTAATAGTTGAGTTTTCCGAATTCAAAAGTGGCTTTTATCATTCAGGGTAAACGTTTCAATCGAAAGTTCATCGTTAATGTTCACACACACCGGGGTCCTGCGATATGAAATGAAATCAACGTCGTCCTCGATGAATCGTGATGTTGTGCACCGATTGTTTCGTTCCTCAGGATTCCACAGCTGAGTCATCAACCTCTCGTTCATTACAGCTGAATAAACATCGTATGTTATTTCAATTAAGGAAACGATTAATCAAACGTAATTGAGACTGGAATTACAGCCCAGTTTGAATGCATAAATCTCTACCAACAACTCACAATGCACTTGAACGCGTGGATTATCGGAATACTCAATAAAACCCCCTTTGAGTCTATTTTACAAATTTCCTATATGAATTCGGAAAAAGATAAAAATTACATCGATGATTACCAGGGAAAATGTATTTCGCTAAGAGGCGAAATCCAGACCATTGGCCGTCCAGACGATCCGAACTGTGCGTGTTTTATCGCGTACATTGATTCGAAAAATACGTACATTCATGAACCATTATGATTTGGAGGCCTGGTTATTCTATTGCTCTCCTCTCAGCGTCGTAAGCAGCACCTCTGTCTCCCAGTCACTTTGCCAGCTAAACGGTTCAAACGAGGCTACTTCAGAGTGAATGAGACTATCATTTGATTCTAAGCCGAGTCAAAATACTTTAAAGTACACTTACCGATTCAAAGACCTTTTAGTAATGATAAAAGGTTTAGTGTAAATTAAGACAAGAAAAACAAGAAATAAAAATAACACTTTGTACTCGTATCACTTTACGCAAGATCACTTTACGACACGACGCAATACCAAACACAAGCGAAGCGAGAACAGGAATGGCGGACGAGGCGAAGCTGAGACACCAGAGTAATCATAGGGAACTAAATCCACCTGAATATTTGTTAATTGGATGCTAGCGACGTCTCGATACGGACTATATCCCACACCACCGCAATCAACAAACATCCAGGGTCAATTATTAGAACGAGGAAATAGTACTCCAATGCGAAAGAGCCAGCAGGCCCAAAGTACTAGTCGCTCAGATTGACTTTTCATGGGACCAGCAGCCCTGATGGTTGTCAAAATTCGGACTATGCCTCACTTTGGGGACTTTATTCCGACACACTTCCTTCTTGATTCATCGTTCTGAATGAACCACCTCTGAGTGCATCACGTTCACAATTGCAATTACATATTTTATTTTCTCGGGCCTCAGTAAGAGCACTAACGAGTGGCAGTTCACGCACAACAAGTACTTGGGGGAAGTGTCCGTACTTCCCCCGGGTACACCCACACGTTTTTCAGCGCTCATTGTGAATGGGAAAGTGTGAATCAACACGAGGAAAGAAATCAAATGGCAAAATGGAAGAAGGTAAGCGTACAAACTATTTTCACCAATCTATAGATAGTGATACTTTGAAAATGGAAAAAGATGGGTTGAGGAATGTGCTACGATAGAACTTTCGTATTTTGAAAGGCGACACAAACAATCCATGAGTGGGCGGTACTGTTGCAGCCTTCAAGCTGGATGTCTGCTGAGCAATATCGAGATAGAGTGATAGAGATTGTGTGTGTGAGATACAGCGATATAAAATTATAAGGAAACGTCACTACAGACAGCGTTTTTATTTCTACAGTCAAGATTCGTTGCACGACGTTTTGAACTGTCCAGCGAATAAGAACGTTTAGGAACGTTTTCTTTGCACTTAGACCCAGAGTATGACTTCTCTGTCACTTGTCAATCGGACTGTGGGAGAATATGCCAAAACAATGTATCAGACAGGCTGAAACGCTGCAGGAGAGAGAGAGAGAGAGAGAGAGAGAGAGAGAGAGAGAGAGAGAGAGAGAGAACACAGAGAGGCAGCCAAAGCAGTGGCAGTTGCCGTGGCCAAGATGGACCGGACCCATTGAGGAGACCTTACAGTCCCTCAGCCATCTCTGGTACCCACTGCCTCGCCCCCCTGGGTTTGGGGGAGAAGAGTGCCTGGTCAGGAGTCGAACGAGAGTCTGCTGGCTCTATCCCCACCTGGCTCGAACAGCCTCACGCCCCAAGTCGCTCGCCCACCATGCCCCCACTAACACTCCAAAGACTGAACCTTCGGAAGGTGGGGAGGAAGGACCTAAGGCAGATTGTGGGGAGATCATCACGGGGCACTGCAAGTGCACGTATGTTAAGAGCATAGTCGACAGCTCTGGTGGTATGACACAGATGAGGTACCACTTTTAGGATGAACATCACAAAATACTCTTGTAGGAAATGCCGTTACTTAGGAGGCCCTGTGAGACATTTGGACAGTCACAATAGGTCGTTAGGTGCTCATATCATTTTTCGGTCAGGCAAAGAGCTATACACACACCCCGACCAACCAATTCGACCTTTACTACCTGCATTTCCCAATCTACCTGTTCTTGTCCGCTTAACAGACATTTTACAAGAATGATCCCAGGCACCCCCTGAACCTCTAACCCCTACCATCACAACTCATAAATCCACAAAGCCTTTTCATGTTTCCTCGTGCGCGAATATCATAAAATGGATAATTGACAGAATAATGTTAAATGAGACACTCAGGCGTAAGAGCTATTCAAAAGTCCGAATGGGACTCCGCCCAATGGAAAGACCCTTGAAGTACTCGTAAAAAGAGCCGTTGAGGACAAAGAGGTGCCTTCTTACGAACTCCGTGAATAGAGTGGGTCAAGCAGAATTAATTGTGTAACGGCGGTAGTTAATGAGGCCGTGGAGACCTCAAAAAATAAAGGAGTATAATAATATGCCTATTTGTGTATCATTCTAAGGAAGAGGGGGACATTCTCAATAAAAAAATCAATAATTTGATATAATGGTCAGTTTTAGAACATCTGTAGGTGTCGTCTTCAAAATTCACAGCAATGCTGCCACCTAATTTTCGAATTATTATCATTCGATTTTCATGCGACGCCAAAGAAAGTGACTCCATCAGCGACGGTTTGTTTGCCAGAACAGGATCTAGGTGTTGAAGTGTGCTTCAAATGTAGTTTTCAAGGCGAGGAGTCGATGTCGTTCGGAAGTAATGTTGTAACCCGAGCAAAAATCAATGGCGGGGAAGGACTTCGCTCCCTAGAGGTGAGCGAGCAATAGGGACAGTTGAGACGGAACACTCGATATTTGGATCCGTTTGTTTAATCTGCGACCCAACGGAGGAAAGGTTTTATGAGTTTTCCAGGAACGAGTGAGGAAGATAGATCACGCTACTGATTCGGTGGCTGCGAATGTGTGAATGCACCGAGTGGAACTCTTTTTGGTCTTCTTTAGTTCACAACTTGTTTAGTTGTGTATGCGATCGTATCATTTCGATCGGTTATGTAAGAAGACTGTAACGAGCTGTGAAATTTCGAAATAAAAAAAATTCACCAGGAATCCTAAATAAACTCACAAATTACACCACTCTTAAACATTTTGTGTTGGGTGCAAGAAGGTGGAGCAAGGTGGGCTCGAATGTTCAGGTAATGAGATGGGTGAGAGAGGGTTGTTTTGACAGGAAATACTCTCGGCATACACTATAGAGGTACAGAGTTCAGAGTAAAGGAACTAGATGGAGGAGAGTTGACGCGCCACAAGGGGTATTTGGATGGTAGGATTAGTGTGAGCCTGGAGGAGTGCTGAGAGAGTGTAAGCGCTCGAGTTCTAGGGTTAATTGGCCGTAAGGAGGTGGTGAAAGTGAGAGGTAACAAATTAGCTAAGGGAAGGGAGGAAAGCCCATTGAATGAGAAAACCCGTTGTCAGCTCTGGAAGTACAGAACCTTGTGTTCAATACCGCCTGACTGGCTGGGATAGTTTGTAGTTCCCCACGTCTCCAGATCAATCGTCCTCAGGCCAGAAAGCTTGAGCTCGGGAAGTCTGATTGGTGAGCTTTTGTATTCGTACCTGTATGACTTAATGACCAGACATGATGTATTTTCCCCGAAAGCACTCGCCCACAGTATCCAGCACCAGGATACGGTACGGCAGCGAGAGAACATGGACCCACCAAGCAGACACGTTAACTTTGGTAATTTACCTACTGGCGAAATTAACCCTATCACTTTAATAGCTTTTATCTCCGTTCAACAGACAGACACAGAAATAGTTGTTGGGAACAAAATGTGGGTATAGGTTGTTAAAAGACACTTCACAAGATTGATCACATCTGATGAAGCACTTACTACAGAATTTACGGAAATGTTCGAGAAGAAGGTTGTTATAAGGTTGATAGAATCCAGTGATGCAGTAACTCGGGAAATTTCAAAAAATGTTCAAAAAACATTATTTTCGACAAAGTTTCATTTTTCTCTGTGTTCAGTGGAGGAACATTTGTTGAGAACAATACACAGGTATTAACTATCTACAAACATTCTGTGAGTTCGGTGAAAATTGTAGACGCCATTTGGCCAAAAAACGTGAAAACCCTATATATATATATCTTCCGTATATATACAACTTCCGCGGAATACGTTCACGGTATTTTCATGGAGATATTTGAGAAGAAGACACAATTTGGACTAACTAGGAAAAGATAATTTGAAAGCCTAATCAAAATAATTTGAGCCCTTTCTGAAAAAAATGCGAAAAAAACTAATATTTTGTACATTTTCGTCCCCCACCCCCGTTTCTCATGAACCGAAGTCGCCCATAACATCATTTTCGCGTCTACGATGTGGCGTAAACAAAAAAAAATTTAGCGACGATAAATGAAGAATAATTATCGCCACCTCACGTCGGATCGCCTCTGGTCGTGAGAGTTTCTTCTTGTTTCGTCCGGAGTCTGCGTTTAGCTTGCACGAACGACTTTCGTCCTGATACCTGCACCACTACAGAGTCGAGAATTTCTTCTTTTCGTTTTTTTTTTTTTAAGCAAATAACGTACCGTTCTCGTACCGGACCCAAAACTGCATCGAGATCAGAAGCAGAAACTGTGCCAGGTCAACCCCGACCGGGTTCTCTTAATCTCGCCCATGCAGAGAAGTTTCCTTCCTTTTTTTTGTTTGTAATGAGCTCACTTAGGAGAGGAATTAGTTAATTTGTAGTTATTTATTTATGCTGTAGCCCTGAGATTCGTTTATCTATTTATTACAACGTTTTATATGTTCAGGAAATTTTATTTTATCGTGGGTTCATCCCCTTCAAGTTATTTGCGTTTACAGCACAGTATAACGAACAATCCCGGACTAAAGAAAAAAGAACCAGCTCAATCGGCCTAGTCGTTCTCCCGCAAATCAAACTTCAGATACACGGACCACGCACCGAAATTAGATAATTTGTGTTCAGTTGGCCTCAAAACGTAAAGATCTGAAGTAAATTCAACTTTTTTTTTGATACACGCCTTTTTAGAAAACTGAGTCCTCAAACAATTATTCACAGACAATGTGAGATGTCTTCTTATGGTCAAAACTGGACGAGGTTTATCGTCAATTTCTACTCTATGGCCTCAGATGTCTTCACCGACGTCTGTTCGTTCATTTTCAGGCAGACTGTTCTACCCTTGCAGTACGGACATCAAAGCAAACTCGTCAACCTTCATTTCTCGTGTCAATTCGACGAGTGCGAACGAGAAATCAATTTTTAATGAAAGAATGAACGTTAATAGGTCGAAATTAACGCTCTCGAACGAGCCAGCGTTCGAAATGTTGACTAATTTACGAAGAAAACCTTGCGACGGAACGAATATTCATCGTCCTCAATTCACCTCGAGAATGAAAGTGGGTCGTAGGAGTTTAAAAACAGGGCTGATCGATTCAAAAAGTGACAAGGGACCAATTACGAGGGGGTTGATTCCCCAACGAGAATCCAAATCATGTTGTCTTCAGGGGGGGCTCGACGAAATTGTGTTGGTCGTCAGCCCGCTTTTTCTTTCACTCCGGTAAAGCTCGCGACTAAAATGATCGCGATAGGCCAAGTCATAGGAAGGAAGGGGTCGAGAAAATAGATTGAAAATTATAATTTGTCAAGCGTACTAATTGCACAGTTCCCAAACCATTTCAAGTTAAGAATTGGTCATACTAAGCGGATATTTCGATTTTGTCGAAGCGCTGAAGCAGATAGAGAACAGCAGACCAGTTTTCAGTTACTTTACTAAACCTTGAAATCAAAACTTACAGATAAAGGTTGGTTTTACGTTGTTATAATTAAGAGCCAAACTCCAGACTTCGGTTTTTTATTGTGGTCTAACTTTACTAAACTCACTGGATACCTCAAACAATATTGTTCTCCATAAATGTTCCTCTGAACTTAGATAGCCGCTAAAACGGGCCGACAATTGTGTTTTTTTTAATTTTTTCAAAATTTCCAGAGTAACTGCACAATAGAATTTGATCAACTGGCCATAGAACTCAGGGAGGTTGCGGAAACATGTGCGTCGTGCCCAACATACGTTTCTCAAACACCCGCCCGATAAAAGACAAACGTTTTTTACAGTCTCGAAATAATTATCGTTCTTCTACACGGTTGACCAACAGACACTGACAGATGGAGTGGTGTGAGAGGTGGAAACTAGACCGGGAAACGTTCAAGGCGTACATAAAACGGAATCAGCCAATAATTATCGTTAAAACCTTTTTCCGGTCGTGATAAAGATCGCTATAAGTCGCCCCAGCTCGTCAGACCGAATGAAGGGATGAGTTATTCCGACAAACGCGCGTTCAACTGATCCCCTCTCTGAAACGAAGGACCGACGCCTGCGAACTGCCTAAGGTCTATTTTAGAGCCTTACTTGCACCACAATGTACCTCTATTTATAATCTTGACAGTGACGTGTGTCCGCCATCGCTGACCCACTTTCGTCGGAACTAATATTTGCGATTGGCCGAAAAAAAAACTAGAGCGACGCATCACGTTCATTTCCGTGGCCCCACGATTTTTACCCCTATTGCTGCCCATTACTTTCCGCTAACCCAAAGGGAAAGGAAAGCATAGTAATCGTGTCAAAAAAAAAATTTGGGTTTTCTTGAGATCTTTACGTTTTGAGGCCTAAAAACACCAAATTTCGGAGCGTGGTCCGTGTGTGTGTGTGTTGTAGTTCGATTTGAGGGAGAACGGCTGATCCGATTGAGCTGGTTCTTTTTTTTTGTTCGTTATTTTTTGTAGACACCAAAATAAGGTTATGGACGATTTCGGCCGATCGGAAGGGGGGTGGGGGACGAAAATGTACCAAAAACTAGGGTTTTTCGCATTTTTCTCAAAAACGGTGTTAACGATTTAGATTAAACATTCAAATTATCTTCTACTAATTAATACCTAACTTTTCTTCTGCGTACATATCTCCATGGAAATACGGCGAACGGAGATACAGGCCCATGAAGCAAAAATAGGTTTTTACGCTTTTTGGCAAAACGGCTTCACCGATTATCACCAAAATTTCAACATGTTTACGAATAGTTAATACCTACGTGTTGTTCTCAATAAATGTCCCTCTGAAAGCCCATCGAGCAGAGATAAAAATCAAAGTGTGTCGGAAATAACGTTTTTTCGAAGATTTCCGTAAATTCTGGGGTAGGTGCTTCACCAGATGTGATCAATCTTATGAAGTGTCTCTTAGTCACCCATACCCACATTTCCTTCTCTATAATTATTTCTGTATATATATATATGTTGAACGGAGATATGAGCAAAGTTAACTCAGAAAAGGAGATTTGTCGAATATTAATTTATCGGTATTCTCATTTTCTCAGAAACGGCTTAGACGATTTCGATCAAACTTACGGAGTACCCTCAGCTAACTAGTCCCTACATTTTGTTCTGTATAAAAAATGCGTTGAACGAAGATATAGCGCCCGCATATGTAGGTGGTGTTCGAACTTGATGGGATTGCGGTAAGTTGTGTGTTGCTACGCACTGCTCGTTTTAGTTTGTGAAAAAACGCTCAGCAGCTCAACGCTCTCAGAGAAACGCCTACTTATACCACTACCATTCTTGAGCCATCATTGCAACGAGAATTTATGAGACTGATAACGCGGTTTTTATGAGAACGATCTTGAGTTGAGGCCCAAACTGTGAGAAGCGGTAATAAGTGAAACTGAATTGCATTCCGTAATTTCTGGGGTTGCCGAATCATCGAATAACCATTATCAATCCTTCATCCTATGGGAAGGATTCATTCATTTCAATACCGCGCAATCGTTTTGAGAACGCTAGTGTGGTACGAGCGTGATTTATAATTATAGTAAACTTCGCTAAAATCTACTTTCTTCGAAGTTTTGCCCGTTTATTGTGTTGCGCCGCCGCGTTTTTCCATGAATGACAATTTTATGTCTTGCTAGTAACGTTTTGATTATATAATGGGTTTTTGACCGATTTCGTTTCCGTCGTTTTGGGGTTTCCAGGGTGATCTGCTGACTAAATATACAATTTGAGCCGAATTGGCACGCATCGTATCCTCAATGGCGTTCACACTCACACACGGACGATATTTCAAAGATTTGAGTTTTTTGGACTCAACAGCCCTTGAAACGTGATATGAAAAAATCTCCAATGTTGTCTTTTTCGGGCGATTGCATAATTTTCCTTTATAATTTAGTAAAGTCAAGAAGTAAAAATTATATTTCTTCTTTTTGTTGCACGTTAATAGCATCTTTGTATCTGAACAAAAACAACGAATCGGGTCAAGTTAAAATCGAATAAAATTCCTCGACCTTTTAAATATTAATAAATTGGCACAGTAGATTGTGACGGTATGAACACAACCCGGAAGTACAAACCCGGTGCTAAGTCCTCCGAGAGTGAACAGCGAAGGAGACTCTAAGGAAATACGTGGCATTCCTCAGGAGGTTAGGAATGTTCCTGTGAGACATTACGACTGGTCATTGGGCTGCGGTGCTCATCCGAATTTTGGGATAGTCAGCGAGCTATAGTTAGTACATCGGCTGACACATTAGCACTGTATAAGTATTTAACGCGTGTTTGTTTGCTTCCCGAACAAAATGACGGCGGGTTTCAAAGTGCTTAGTGGTTGTCACATTTGTATAAGTGCTAAGCACGCGCCCGTGGCTTTGGATAGGGTACCTAGCCTTGTGGCCATTGTCTGGAATTACCAACGAAACCACGGTCCCCACGAGGTCAAATCCATGGCTTCACGACCGACTGCGTCATGCTCTAAAGGCTCCACGCTGCCAGCCACGGGCAGAAGCCCCCGTGGTACCCATTCTATATGGCTGCACCTTGAGCAGCCTACGGACCTGAATGGGTGGCAGGCCCCGGTGCCGGAATTGCCAAGAGGCGTTCTACCGGCAACTACGCTTTATCTCCATGGGGGTTCCAGGGATTGGACCTGCCCCCGTACATCCCATGGAGATGGATGTCAGGCCGTCTTTAATCCCGGCCTGAACTGCGATCCCCAGTCTGACGGGCCGAGCGCGGACTACTTGATATTTGGAACTTATACACGACCCACCCGTCTCACTCTAACCTACCATTACTAACCTACTAACACACTCACACAATAAATACATTCAACCCTTAAATACACTCAAATATTTTCCCGAAGGTCCAGGGGCGGACTACTCGATATTCATCCCCCCTGGATCCTTCTCTATACTACCTATTCCTACTAACACACATAAACACCAACACACACATACCCTCGCAACACATTCACTCATATATACATTCAGCCCTTAAATACATACATATTTACTGTCCAGGGATGGGCTACTCGATATTCGACCATCCCTGGCACCGCCTACACACAACCACACAAACTAACAAATACCCTATACCCTTTCCCCCGAGGCCCTTCCCACATTTCCTTACAATCTATCTAATTCCCTATCCTTTAACACCTTTTCCCCAAACCACCATCCAAAACTCCCTTGTTCCCTAAAGTGGTTGTCTAAGTGTACTGTAATCGGTTCGCCCACTGTAAAAAAATTCGTTGAAAATGCCTCCAATGTCTTCTTTCGTCGATTCAGTAAGCGCCATATACTCCTGGTTCGTTGCTTTTTCGACTCCCAGCTATTGCAAGTGTTGACGAACACGAATAAAAACCCGTACGATCTTGTGTCGTCTGAACTAGCTCCCCCATCTTCTTGGGGACGTTGGGTTTCTTCAAGTTTTTCACTCAGTTCCTAAAAATAGATTTCGAATTTTCAAACCAATCCTTCTGCGAATTTTGTTGCAACGGCATAAATAATAAGGGCCTCACTTTTTCTTTTTTTTTTTACTGACCGAGTATATTTGAATAGCAGCTTCGTTATTTCGACTTCAACCCGAATAACAGCTCAAATCAAAACGTCTGTGAAAAGGAACAAGAAAAATGACGCGAGCTAAGTCGAGCTCCAACTCATAAAACTGTATTTCTGGTCCAACCACATTTTTCCATTAGTAAATCCAACCGGTATGGAAGGGGTGGGGGAGGGAGGGGGAGGTGTGCACTTTGTAAAAACAATTGGGGTTGAAGGGTAGAGAAGGGCGAAAGAGATGTAAGTCTGAGGTCGAGGAAATCTTGAGGGCAATGAGCGGAGTTCTTTTCTCTTTCGGTGTCAGAAAGGGCAACAGGGGTCGAAGTGCACGGCAAAATACAATCCATTGATGGTTTTGTCTATAAATAAAATAAAGCCATCTCGCCGGGCTTCCCATTTTAGCGCCATCCCCCTTCCACTTTTCTTTTTCTTTATTTATCCTCGAGGGGGAACTTGGATATTAGCGACGACGGATAGCGGATGGAAAATATTACAAAATCCTTCGAAGAAACGACAGTAGTTGAAATATGTTTCAATTCGTAGTAAAATAATTGTAAGTACTGTTTTACTTCGAGTGGGCGAATTATTTATTACGGGACGAGCAACGTCAAATCACAAGGTGACGAACTATGGGCCCGAGTACATAAAAGGTGATAGAAAAAAGATATATAAGCTGTGATGGCTTTAACGATTCCTGGTTAAACTTACGTACCCCATTGACCAGCAAATTTTTTTCTGAATAAACGTTTCCGTAAAAATGCGTTGAACAGCACCCGCAAATACAAGATCTTTCACACTTGGTGTAACAAATACATTTGCGTAAAACTACACTGAAAATGGAGTGGCAAATGCCGCCAACCGCCCTTTTGGGAGATGATTTTTCTATAGTAAACCACGGGTTTTGCCATAGCAACTCACGCTCCTCCACTTTAAAATTTTTTAATCCACTTTTGACCACGTTTTCGGATTCGGTGGAGAATTTCCTGTACACCCAGTGCACATTGTGAAAACGAACTGCTGAAGATTGTAGTAGCAATTGAAACGTTGAAAATCAAAAAAATTAATTTTTGTGAAAACTTAAGTCCTAATTTTTTATAGTTTTTGACCATGTTGGCTGGAATTGCTAGATTGGAGGTTAGCTGCGTCCAAAGGACCACTATGACATCTAGGAAAGAATTCTATGCTTCAGGTTCATCCTGGAGCATTGTGTTCTGGAAAGATCTGTCCGATTTTAAGGTTCGAATTTGATCGTCTACGGAAGTTTGGCTTTAGAAAGTGCAGAAATTTGTTGCGCAGATGTTTAAAGCAGTCACCTTGTTTAGTTAAACCTTTGATAAACAGCTTCATTACTGTTAACTTTGCGTGAGTAGGAGGCAGAAGAACTAATTTTGGGTCAAATAATGCTGTTTCGATCAGGATAGACTTGAACTAACCACGAAGACGGGTTTTATTGTAGCACGAATCTTGTAATTGAGGAGTTGGGAAATCACAGGATTCTAAGACTTACATGTACAAAGAAGAAGTGACAAGAACAGAATATAAGTTTGAGTATACCCCTAACCAGGGAGCACTGAGGCGTGAAACTGGTTGTACAGGGAAGGAAGGAGGATTCGAAGAGAGGTGAAACGCACGTCTTCTGTCGCGAGAACTGGGGGTCAAATGTCTGTTGAGAGAACTGGGAGACAACTCAGTTTCGCGAGAGCTGATAGATGATTGTGTATTGGGAGAACTGGGAGGCGACCGTCGATCACGAGAACTAGTGGATGACAGCTTGTCAGGAGCTGTCTATTCTAGAGAGGAATGTAAATTGAGAAGAGAGAAAAGGATATTTTGGAAAGTCCAGAAGAAGGGAAATCCGTTGTCACTCGGAAATAACTAAACAGCTGGACTATCCCCAGCGACCAACAAAAGGGCTTGAGATCAGAAAGGTTCGAGGAAACATTGGCTTTCTGTTACGGCCTGTGAGTCCTGTTACGACAAGTGCGGACAATCGGCCTTCAAAACCACAACTAATTTTATTTTCGGGCTACGAACTTCTACAAAATTTTAAAATTCAGTCAGCTTCCTAACAATATGGACAACTATGGGAGTTCTAATCGATATCATCGAGAAATTCAAGTTTGAATGCGAAAAGAACGACAGGTGCCAACAAAAACGCGGTATACAGAACATGTCTCTCGTTGTGAATTCTCTAGTGAGGCGAGGAGTAGTCGAGGGTCTCATAATATCGTCCTCGGGAACGGTTTTCACAGCCGAACGATAGGGGATTTGTGAAGCGTGACAGTTGTGAGGAGAGGTAGGACCCATGAGAGGTATGAGATCTCATAAGGTGTTCATGAAGTGTCCTAGGTGTTGGACCCGTGTGATCGCCCCTTCTCCCATTCCTCGTAGGTTTTCATAATTCAATCAAATGCGAGAAACGAGTTGTACTCGTTTTAAGCCTGTTAATTCACAGAACAACTCATGTTGTCGCTACGATAGCTCCATTTGGGCACACATAAAAGAAAATGACTCCCCGCAACGTGAAATAATTGTATTCTCATTCTACATAAAGCTACTTAACAGAATGAAAGACTTTTATGGATTACGAACACGAAAAGGTGGCGGGAAAAGCCTAAACCCGCTTCAGAAATCACGATAGTAAATCGCTTATCGTCGCGAACATTAATGATCCGAATATTTCGTTACTGCTCACGCAGCGCCTTAATCAACACTTTGTCCCCTCGTTATACTGTAACGGATACTTCTTCAAAGGAGACTGGTTGTTACTTATAACGACGCCTTTTTCGTACTTTCAACTTCAATCCGATTTTTTTTAGGTTTTATTTTCTCCACATCCCAGGTAGCTTTTTTTCAAGCGTTAAAGGCAGAGAGAGTATTTATCAACGTTCTCAATTTACGTTTAGCAAAGCTTACAAATTATATCACCTTTATCCGTATAATACCGACGGAGAGTATTTCAAGTGAGCGGTATTTGGCTCTACGTAACTTTCGTCGTTACATGAGTGTTTTTTGTACTGAGAATTGTTGTGTGAACGCTACCACAGAAAAGGTTCTTTGTCTACAGCGACGGGTTTCTAGGTGTAAACCATACAGGGTGTTCCGCAGTTGGTGTAACATAAACCATCGGGCAAAACTAGACTGAAAAATAGAGTGGACTAGTATCTCAATACGACTAGTTCTGCTCTGTCATTAAATATTCATCTCTCGGTTGGCCTGGCCACAGTTCGAATTTGATGGGTTCGCTTTGCTGGCCGTATTACAAGAGTAGAACGGTGCCTGAAATGAACGCAGAGCCGTGGAGACATGTGGAGCCATGAAGTGGAGAATAGCCGCTTAACCTTGCCTAGTTTTGACCACAAGAAGCCCAGTCTATCTCACATTCTCCGCTAGCTCGTGAGTAACGATTTGGAAACTTCAGGCTGCTACGAAAGAAGCATGCTGGATGGGCTATTGAATGCCTTGTCCTGATGAGCAGGGGGCTAATATAGGAAAGTGTTAATAAACATTTAGAAACAAATACGGCTTTTGTAATGGAAAAATATAATCGAGTAGGAAAGAAAAAAATAAACAAACACTTCAAT
Organism: Pachypeltis micranthus; assembly: GCA_020466155.1. NCBI lineage: Eukaryota > Metazoa > Arthropoda > Insecta > Hemiptera > Miridae > Pachypeltis > Pachypeltis micranthus. The sequence continues at coordinate 12,910,846 of CM035778.1, read as the reverse complement.
GCTCTGATAGAAATACATAAATAAATAAAATAAAATGTTGCTTGGGGGATAGCTTGCTTAACTGCACTTCTTCCACCCACGGATAACTCACAGCTGATAGAGTCTTTCTGCGGATGAGGTTGATGTTGAAAAAAGTGGAAATCGAAGATGTCGATGAAATAAGATTGATAGCTGGTATAGTTGGTGGTGGTAATAAAAGTTAGGTAGGTATAACGAGGTATAAAGAAACATGGCGATGGTAGATAGGACGATAACACCAAAAAGGAAGGTTTCTCCTCTGGATGGTTTTCGTCGGTGGTGGGCGGGTCTAGAGAATCGATGGCACTACAAACCACATCCCGAATCGTTCAGTAATAATAATAGAAAAAGTTAGAGTAAGGAGTTCCCAATAAAACAACCCCCCCTCCCCGTTAATTTTATCTACTACGTAGTAATCCAGTCTATTTGTTACTAAATTCATATCAACATGTAAACCAACTTAACACCCTACGTAAAAACGGGTAGCTCTTCAAGTTCCGGGATTTATTGGCCTGACGTTCAGTATGTCGCGACCTAATTCGAAGATTCCCCGTATATGTAACTAGTGAGACTGCCAATGCCATTATTCTGGGAAGGTTTATGTTCACAGTTGTTTCATTAGAAGATAAAACACAGTGAAAGAATCGAAAAACAAACGGTGGGTACAGCTTTCGTACAAGTACGCAACCACGAGGGACATTTCATGTATTTTTCTTTAAACTAAACCTCGATTTCCTCCGATGCGATTCCTTATGAGTGATTGGAAACGTTGAGGCTGGCGGGCGCGAAAGAAACCTTTACACAAACGGTGGGTACAGCTTTCATACAAGTATGCAACCACTAGGAACATTTTATCTCTTTTATTTTTGTTTTTTTATATGCAATGATAACTACGTTTGATTGTGCTCGTTGATGGTTTCGATATAATGGCCGCGTCAATTGCAATTGACATCATCACTCAGTCACTGAGGTTATTAAAACGTGTGATGTTACCAAGCGTTAGATTTTGTAACAGACGTTACCATGCACTTAACCCAACACAAATTTAGTGACGCTTCTCCGTTACATATCCCGCGTTACGTTTTCGAGTTTATGTAGCAAATTAAAGACATAAAATGTCAAAAAAATAATCGTAACCGTGGTGGGACCTGAACCCACAACCTCCAGTTTAGGAGACTGATGCCTTATGCATTATGCCACAGGGGCTGTGGTTCCAATTCGGGTTAAAACGTTGCCTTGTCCAATCGGCCTCAAGGTTAAATTTCGTGACGCTTGGCCGTTACACTTTTCGAGCTTATGTAGCAAAGTAAAGACATAAAATGTCAAACACCTTTTTCCTAATTTGCCACCTTATGTCTGGTCCCATCCGAAATGTGAACAGCCACACCACATGAACAAATAGCTAATTTTGGAAAATAAGGCTATACGAATTAGAAAGTACTGTAATGGGTTAAAAAACAAAATTGTATTCAGATCTTTTCGTTTTAAGGTCTACTGATGCCGAAAAACGCTATTTGGGAAAATGGTGTGCGTGTGTGTGTAATTGAAAGTCTGTGACCAAGCGTATCGTGATCCATACGTCTGGGTGACTTCATGGACACCTCATGGACAGACCTCTCATGATTTCACCCTCAGATTTCCTGCTGACAACCTGCTTGTAGACCAGGCCATGACGCTCGATGCCTCCCTCATGAGTACGCCTGCACAACATGATTCAGCGACTCGAACTGGTTACCACATCACAGTGAGCATCCGCAACGTTACGATCCTAGCCTATTTGACACCTCATCGCTGTAGGCTGTATCGCCACACTAACGGCGTCAATGTGTCGGTAATTCCTTCCATCGATGCCCTCTGAAGGACACGGCACACGTGCTCAAGAGCGGGGCGAGTCGGGACACTGCCTGAGTTCCAGTCCGTCCACCAAACCGTCCAGAGCAGCTGCAAACTCCATAGGCTTGCTGAGCTTGTGCCTTTTTCAGGCTCAGAAACTCATAAAACGTAAAATTCCGAAAAAAAAAAACACTCAAATTTCAACTTCTTTCAAACCGATTTCGCCGCTTTCCTTCCTTTTCCGTAGGTCTGTGGAGAGTAAAAAGACAACGAGCTTGTAAGTAACGATGAAACCCTACTCAACCGTAGTATAGTTCCTTCGATCTTAGGGTATCGCACGATATTTATTAAGTTTCGATTACCATTTTTTAATAACATTCTCTGCCACCTGCAGCCGAGGCTTCTCTCTCAGGCGTCAACGCGGATTCACATTACCTTCAGGGCTCGCTCCAACCGCATTACCAGTTAGTTTCCCTAGTTTACATGCCTTTTTTGCCCATATAGTTGATTCATTTTTTTGTATTTCGTAAAGATTCTTTTCGTTTTGAAGTCTTTCATTTATTCTTTTGTGCGAGTTAAATCAATCGATCGTGTCTCCGTAGGCACAGGTCTTAGTCTCACGGTAGCTTCAGCGGAATGTGAGCGCATCCGTTGCCAATTTTTCAAACGGTAAATTTATCCCGCATTATTGCCAGCGTAACCTAAGATTTCAATTCTTATTTGCGCGTAGAATGCGCTCCGCACGTAGCACGATGTGAAACACACTCTCAGCATCTAAGCTGCTAGATAATTAGCAACTTCATGAGTAAAATCGGATGTTTCCCTCTGGGGAGTAATAAGAACAAGTGAAGGGATCAAACCCATCTTGGGCCACCTCTGCAGACACTGGGGAATACTGAATGGTCCCCGTTGGGCGCAGTAGTGGCGGGAACTTAAGTTGGAGTAAAAGAAATAGATGAGGATGAACGCGGTGAATGTGAGAAAGTGCTGTATTCACTCTTTGTATCATAAAATAACGATATGAGTGTGAGAGAGTATTTCCCCGACGCAAGGGGGTCTAGGCGGGGCATGGTGGCCAAGCGCGTTGGGGCGCTAAGCCTTCCGAGCCAGGTAGGGATAGAACCAGCGGACTCTGGTTCGATCCCCGACCAGGCACTCCCCTCATCCAAACCCAGGGGGGTGAGGCAATGGGTACCGCCGGCGGCTGGGACACTAAATGGGCCCTCCAATGAGCTCGCTGGGGAGTGACCCGGCGAAATGCCATTGGTCCTTCAGCTCTGGTGGAGTCGTATGGCCCGCAGCTGTCTCCCTGGTATGAGCGAGGGAGAGGGGGTCTCTAAATAACTTAACTGGTAGCGGGGAATGAGATTGGAGAGCAAGTGAGTAGAGCGGTGAGTAGCGAAATAGCAGAGAAGAGTGCGTGTTTTGGGGTTGTGCCTGGGAAGATCTGTGAGTAGAAGAAGAGGTAAACCGAGTGGTGAGAAGTGGATATGTGGAAAGTCCAAAAGGGAAAATTGCGTTTGGAAATGAATAAGCCCTGACTTCCTTGCACCGACAGACAACAGGCTTCAGGTCAGAATGACAGGACTCGATGTTAGAGGAAGGCCCTTAACAATTACTTCACGTTAGGGGCAAGTGCAGAAAATTCCAGACTCAAGGTTTAACTAATTCGGCCGGCACACACAGTCCCCGTTTTGTGTCAAACTAACACTGTCAATGAATCAGAGATTTCATAGCTACTTAGGTTGAACGTTAAACAGAACACAATTAGGAAGTTTGAAATTTGGAAGTAAAAGTGGGAATGCGTTTAGAACAGTTGGCAGTAGCAAAAGCTGTAATTTTATTTTTCGATTTAATTTATTAGACCATTCGCCTCATGAATTGAAGATGAGAAGCCAGCATGAAAGTTTCAGTTTATTTTCCTCCTCAGTGTCTGCTTCAAAGATCATTTCACTTCATATAAGTGTGTCATTGAGCCACTAGCGGTAGACAGAAGGAACTGCAGCCGGTAACTCGCGAAGTCTACCTGACTCTGAAATTGTACAACTTCAGTCGCAATTCTGTCGATAGAGTTGCCTCCTCCCGAGAACTTTCTCTAACATAACAATGACGTCGTTTACGAAAAGCGCTGCGCAAACTGTCGCGATAAACGGGTATTATTCGAGAAGACACTTCCATCGTAAACCGCCAGCGGTTGGTCCTTTCATAGCGCCCCTACCTCCGGGAAACTGAGGAAACTGTACTATAAAGACCGCTTTCACGACAATGGATTTAAAACGGAGCCGTTTCATAACTTACTTCGACGTTCAAACGGTTTATTAGTCGAGTTTCGTCGTTTAAGTGCTCCGAAACTCAAAAAAATTGCATCAACGCAACTTCTGCCGTCATATCGGTATTGACGGGTTTTCTCTTCTATTGGGGCAGCGCCACGGCACAGTCTCGTTATAGCATCTCCCCATACATTCAAATATACCACCTCGGTATCACCATCTCAAATCGTTTAATGAGTTTTCACCAAAAAAAAAGTCAGCGCTCTAACTGGAATAATGAAGTTCCAAAACGAATATTCGAACAAAACATCTGTCGCGGTGAATCACGCAACTTTCCTCAGTCCAACGTGCATCGGTTTTTCATTCAGATACACGTGGTAATCTCATTATAACACATTGAAACTGGTAGCGCTTAAATTTCTAGAGTTTATTGAGTTACTCCAACGTATACCACGATCGTTGTCGCGTTATCGGTGTATAGGCGAGTCGTGATGCTGTTAACTCGCTTTTTCTGAGAAGGGTCGTGCTTACTGTTTCGCTGTTATCGGGATAAACTTAAAAATGGTAGTAAGTAGTACGGCGGTGGTTTAAATTCCGGAAATTTTGCAGTTGCTCAAGAATACAAACTACTGTCCATACAAACATTTTAATCGAAATTGTTACTGTCATGCGCACAGCAGACGTGGAGCGGAATGGATGAGTTTTGGGTTTTACACCACACAGCTCGTCACCGGCCACGGGGACTCCGAGAGAAGCTCCGTGGGTTCGTGTTGGTGATGGACGGGCTGTGTGAATACGGTGAGCTCGACACAGTGGAGCACGAGAATAGTACAAGGAATGAGGTATTACGAATAGGAAGCGAGTGGGATACGAATATGGTTAGGGAGCAAGGATGTTTTGCATGATGGAAATGGTTCGGTGAAAGGGTTTTAAAGGATAGGGAAGAGGTTTGGTTAGGAAATATGCGCATGGCCTCAGGGCTGTATGTATATATGAGTGAATGTGTGTAAATGTATGTGTTGTGTATGTGTGTTAGTGTTTTGTAGGTATAGGTAGTGTAGTGAAGGATCCAGGGGGGAATATCGAGTAGTCCACCCCTGGATCTTCGAGAAAGTGTGTGAATGTATTTATTGTGTGAGTGCGTATGTAGGTTAGTTTTAGGTTAGAGTGAGATGGGTGGGTCACAGACGAGGGCGGCCTAATATCAAGTAGTCCGCCCTCATCACGCCAGAAAGGGGATCGCAGTTCACACTCTTCTCTATGGCAGGTGCGGGGGCAAGTCCAGTCCCCGTACCCCCATGGAGATAAAGCGTAGGTGCCGAAGGAACGCCTCTCGGCAATTATGGCACCAGGGCCTGCCACCCGTTCAGGTCCTTAGGCTGCTCAAGGTGCAGCCACATAGAATGGGTACCATGGGGGCTTCAGCCTGCGACTGGGAGCGTGGAGCCTTTAGGGCGTGGCGCTGTCGGCTGTGAAGCCATGGGATTGGCCTCGTGAGGACCGTGGTTTCACTGGAAATCCCCCGTAGAGAGATGATTGGTGCTGGCTGGAGAGGGGTAAAGTCTGCGAAGCTAGGTACCCTCTCCAACGCCACGGGCAATGCCCAAAGCACACCTACCACTGCCATTATTATTAAAAATAATAGTGTTTGATAGCTGTTGGGCGCACAAAGTGGGAGCTTGAAATTGAGAAATAAATGAACGTGGTGAGCTTGGTTGAGGTTGAGTATTATACGTGGCAGGATAGCGTTATCAGTTCGAGTGTGAGTATATAAAGGCACAAATGGGACTCTCATGTGAAACTGGTTGCGGGATACTAATTGGAGGTAGAGGGACGGAGAGAGAGAAAGAACTGGGAGACGACTGTATCGCGAGAGCTTAAGGATGACTGACTTGGAAGGAGCTGTCTGTTGAGAAGAGGAATCTAAAATTGAGGGATGGGGACGTCTAGAACAGGGGAAACCCATCGTCAATTGGAAATAAGTGAGGAGCTGGGCTTCCACAGCTACAAACAAAAGAGCGAGTAAGTGCGAGTGCAAATATTCCGGAGGTCAAAGACCCAGCTAATTCGGCCCGCCGAACAATAGTTATAGTTTTAGAACTATATTGCTTCTACTCTTATTTTGGCATTTCATCGTGACGTGCAGGATAAATGCACAACTCGAGCTGTATTCTTCAGATTGTAGTCACAGGCACAAGAATGTTGATGGATTCATGAAATGGGTATGCTATACTCGCACCAGCTATGACGATAGAAGGATTGTGAGCGGAGAAGTTATATAATAAAACTACCATCAGTGCAAACAAAAAGTACGTAACGTACTTACAGTGTAAAGTACGTCCGCTGACACACCATGGCAACGTATCAACCATTTTCTTTCACTGTGCAAGTGTCAATGGTGCAAGCCTGACCTTGCCTTCCTCTACTCTACGAGCTTCTGACACCGCCACACGAAGATCCGTTCCGTCTTAACTGAGGGGCGCAAGCTGGATGCCCAGGATTAGTACAGACAGGTCGGAAATAACAGCGACGATGACAGGCCTCATTTCTTTCTCAGAGTACGAAGTAGTGCGTTCTCTCCACTTTCACACGAACCACAGTCTCAGCAGCGAGCATCCGCAATGTCACGATCTCAGTCTCTTGTACACTTCATCGAGGTAAGTGTCGTTGTACATGCTCTAATAAAGCATATTACAGTACACTATAATGTGTTATATCACAAAAATAAGAGCATGCTATGACAGATGGACAGAGCCCATTGTCAATATCACGTATATGAAATTAGAAGTACATGAAATCAACTCTCATCTATCTCTTTCTCTTTTGCTTATTTCTACGTTAGTATGAAATGAATAAGACTAACGACTCTTCATACAAGGTTTTCTATACAATTTTCCGGTCATTCGGAATAAGTTGTAACAAGAGGTACTGCCAGTTCGGTAATTTTCGTGAAAGAACGGTTTGGATGTCTCTAGTGCTTCGATCGTGACGGTGCGCAACATTAGCCGGATGTTGGAAAGCAAACTACGCTAAAGTGCCCCGGTCTGTCTAAACGGCTAGAGCGAATGGGATAACATTATCCTGGATTACCAGCGTGCTAGAAAGAAAAATACTTTGGGAGCCAACCAGGCGTGGGGTGATAATGACGAGCAAACGCGTAACTCGTTCAACGTTGGAGCGTTCCCGTAAGAAAGATGTGGAGATTAAGAGCAAACGTGCGTAAGAACCTCCAAAAAAGGTGAACTATTTGAGCGGTATTTATGAATTGTGGTAATATTTTGATTCGTCATGTACCCGCGCGGAAAAACTAACGAGAAAAACGATTCGCTCCAAATTGGGTCCAACGCAACAATTGAATCTTCTTTCCAACCGTGCTTCTCATGTATTCAAAGGAGTTCTGTGTACAGTTCCTAAACAGGCGGCTCGGAGGAGTTTGATAAATTGGGAGTAGCTCTCCTTTTCGTTTGAATAGAGCCGCCGAGAGAGAAAATGAGAGCCGACCAAGTTTCCCAGAGAAAAGGCAGCTTCAAATTCCGTGTCATCTCTACCTGGGTTTTTCCTCGAAGGTCGGTGATTCCTCGCGCGTAAATTCCGATCTCCCGAATCGAAGAGAAGTTTTGCAACAGAAGCTCAATAGAAGCTTCGGCCGCAAGAATAAACAAAAGCTTTTTACAGTCAACCCCTTTCAAAAGGGCATTACAGAGAGGGTAAAATAAATTGGACAATGAAATACTCTTCGGGGGTTTTCTGCGATTTTCGTTCGAATCGGCCGACGCGATTTGAAATCCTGCACAGTTGGATATCTCTATTGTTTCAAATTACACAATCGCTTTCCCCATTGGGAGTGGAAGCTGTGCCAAAGTTTGGCACAATTGGTGAGTACGAATATTCAGCTGAAGAAACAAGTTTCTTGTTAAAATTTTTCTATCGCAAATATCAAAAAAAAAGTAATGCAACCTAAAACCCTTTTCATATTGGTATCATGAGCTCATATCCGCCGTTTTATTAATGTTTGAGCTACAAGAGAGCAAGTGCTTCAACTGCCGCAAGGTGTGTTCAGAAAATTACAGTATTAATAAATATTGGATATTGAGGCAAACTCGAAATCAACATAATTTTCTCATTCAAAGACATAGTTTAGAAGTCATCAATGACGTAATGCTTGCTTTTATCCAGTTGAGAGTGAACTTTTGATTTCTGACTTCACAAAATCTGAAATATTCAAGTTATGGTTTTTAATGAGTCTCTACGATTCACGAACAAACTCATTCATACAATCCCTTCTCTGGAAGGCTACTGGAAGAATACTTTCCTCGGTTTTACGAAGGCTATTTAGGAAGACACGTTAACTAATCGGCTGATATTCAAGAAATTATCTGTCCGAGAGTGGTGTAAAAACACCACTCGAAAAAATGCTCTGTGAAGGACAGTGAACACTATCGAAAAATATTGGTTGAACCAAATCAGGCCTGTTTCTTATTTGGCCTGCAGGACGTCGCAAACTCGGTTCCAATCTAACTTAAGTTCTAAACACTGATGATAAAGCATTCATAAAGCGTCACGCTGGGAGGGAATGAAATCATGTCACAAAATAAATATTTATGAAACTCGGCCCTTTGACTCTCCCCCCCCCCCCCCCGACCACCCGTTCCATGGGCAGATAACATGAAAATTCGTGAAAATAAAAAGAGCAGCACAATGAATTATACGTTTTAATGAAATGAACATTAGTACATCCCACTAATATTACACTTGTTGATTTCTGATTAACCTACGTTGACATTCTCTCAGTCTTAATAAAAACTCGCAAAATTTTTAGATTCAAAGTACCATCTTCTTGACCAACTTTTCACTTGGCTCTTGTCATCACATGCGGTGGTTCCATACGCCAACTTTTATATTCAGGCTCAAAAAAGGTTGAAGAATGATTGGCAAGTACTTTACAACGCCGTACAGGTTGTCGTCCCTCCATCCTGGTCGCGGTTACATCTGGGAGATATTGATAGAAAGTCAATCTGAGTAATTGCCAGCGTTACATCATCATTTGCTTCATTGAATCGGGCAGAAATAGTCCCCACGGGCAAGTGAGACGACAGAGATGAAGCTCTAAACCACGCCTGCACAAATCTCTCAGCAGTGAGCGGGATTATGTTGTTTGTGGCCAGCAGACACTTCGTCAACCCATTCCCTGCAAACGGTTTATTTTAGATCATACCCACTGTACCTAACGACGGGCGTAGCTCAGTCGGTAGAGCATGAGACTCTTAAACTCAGAGTCGTGGGTTCGGCCACTAGTTAGCCACCAATGTTACGAGGGGGGACTCATATTGAAAGCGGTATCGCACTAGGTGAGTCGGGAAGTAGTACGATAGAAGCCAAATGCCATTGGAACATAGTTTTATTCTCAATTACATTCGGATAAGTTTTACCACCACAGACAGGGAACTGAGTGGGAGCGAACGCGAGAGCAGGCGACACAGCGACGAGGAAACCGGCTCGGTTACAACTGACGGCAGTGAAGCCTCGGGCGAATCGGGGCATTTGAAGTGCCCTGTCAGACAAACGCCCCGGACGAGCCTCCGCTGAATCGAAGAGTTTGGTTCGTCCCGTTACAATACGTACGTTTTTCAACACACCTAATTCAAAACATTTTTTTATGTACGAACATACATTGAGTAAACTGAGTTTACGTACAATCTTAAATGAGTAAAAAAACAAGCTGGTCACTTTCCTCGATCATAGGAAATAGAAATGAGACTGATCTAATTAACTGAAAAAAACTTTCTTTCGATCTTACAATTTTAAAATAAGTTGTGGAGTAGAATTATCCAGCAGGTTTGGCTATAGAGAGAGGTTGGTGAGGATCAGAAAAGATCTTATCACCTTCGGCCTTTGGTAGTGGCACAGTGGAAGCATGCTGGGCTCATAACCCAGAGGTCTGTGGACTGGAACCACGCTCTGCTACCAATTTGTTATGTGTTTAATGGTTTTGTACTATAATAGTTCGTGTCTGGGCCCAATATACTTAATTAGACAAGAACTCATGAAACTCACCTCAGATATCAAATAAATAAATAACTCTTCTTGAGGAGAAAATAAGAAAATGAAATTAGGAATGTAATACGGGCCTCTTTGAATTTAATCGAATAAATTAATCAAACTCTTTTCAGTATTTAATCAAAATAACCCAATTAGCTCAGATCGTTATTGAAGACAATATCGGGACAAGGGGTCAATAAACAGGGATTTGCTCACCTTTATCCAACAATATTCAAAAGGGACAGTGAACTCAAAATATCTGGCTGATAAGGGTGTGTGAAGAATCAAAATGAAAAATGGAGCTCAACCCTTGTGGATAAGCCGCCCCCTTCGTTGTGCTTTCCTGCTGAATGGAAAGAGAGCTGGCAGAATCAGAGACAGGTTCACAGGTTTCCCATCTCTTGAGCCAAACTTGTTTATTGCTGTAGGCCGTGTACTGATCTCAGCTGCCATTGTTCCTTTGGCTTTGACTAGCTCAATCTACTAACCTAACGAGCGAAATAGGCAGGCCGTTTCGAGGGCCTACCGGCAAATTGGTCATGTGTGCTTGTGTTTGCATGTTTGCAAGCTCCGACTCGTAAATAAAGGTTGACCCAAAGCAAAGCCAGTAAATTTCAACTGTGGATTAAATTTAAACAAGGGCTGTGCGACCGGCCCTTAGTCTTGGAAATTGATGTGAACAATATGACATAATGTTAGTGGTAAACCATGTTGTTGTGGAAACAAACGCGTGAATGTTTACCTCATCATCAGCGCGGTTATCGGATCGAAAAAAAAGGAGGTAGTTATTGGAAGGGCCGGGGATGCTATAATTATATCGGTCCCAGTGGCAGGAACAGGAAAGGCCGCGTTTACCAGCTGTCCCGGTAATTCGATTGTCATTATTTCAGGAGGTTAAAATTTCATTAGAGAGAGCAACCGGGATTAAGGTAGCGACCGACTTAGCTCCGTGTACCTTTTGGCCGAGAGCCAAAGAGCTCCCCCCCACCCCCACCCCAACCGTTCCTGTAAATTAAAAGGGCAGCTCGACTGTGGGAAGTACGACGAAGGCGAGTGGAAGGAGGTTTCCCTGATCCGTGTGTCCTTGCAACATTAATTGAGGAGTTGAGGGAGGGAAGACTCCTTCCACATCTTTACGTTCCTACGTCTCCACTCATCTCTCGAATTCGCGTTGAAACGAAACCGAGTAATCAGCTAACTTTGCCCGATTGAACCTCTCCGTCGGTTTTCCTCGCGCGGAGAAGGTGTATTCATTCGGATGCGCAATTCCCTATTCTACAGCCAGGCAACGTTACTCATTTCGAAGTAATTAGCTTTCACTCAGTTTGCTCCCTTCGTCCCGCAAAACGTAACAAGTAAACTTATAACTCCACTTCTCACTCGTGATTGTGTTTCCTTAAAGGAGGGTACGCCTTGTTTGTTCAGCGTCTCTGGTGCCGTTCGTAAACACTGTGCACACCTCAACCTCCACTTGCACACCGAAACTCTTTTTCATAAATAATTTTTTTATTTGGCCAAGTTTAGTTGCTCTTAGTTCGTCGGCGTAGATAAATGAGGAACTATTGCTCACAACGGTTTGAGATTTTTATTTCTCTCAATATAAAAGAAAAGGAGCGACGTTGAGCAAACAAGTTGAGTTTTAATTCGATCACACGTACCAAACATCGACTCTGATTAAACCTTAAACAAATTTCTCGAAAACATTTCGTTCAACAAAGACTCTTTGTTTCCCATTGGTACGAGTGACCGCCAAAAATAAGGGTATGAGCATAATCGCCCCTAAACAAGCTGTAAAAACCCTGCAAATTATTACACAACGGTTTATTATTCGGATAAATAGCTTGACCTAGCGTTAATGCTCCGAGACCCATCCCGTTCGATTCAGCATCGAAAAATATCAAAATGAAACCCTAAAAAAGGTCGAAAAGGACTGAATCGTAATATTAAAATAAACAAAAAAAACGAAAGTATCTAGAAAAAACTGAATTTTAATATGAAAACATGCACGCTAAATATTATTATCAAAATGTAACCAAAAATCGTATTAAAACCAAAAAAATGAAACGCACGAACTATTAAATAAATAAACCAAAAATAAGCGAATAATGAAAAGTTCAATCGAAGATAACAGATATTTTGCTAACGGAAATAGTTGAGACGGAGCGAAACAGTCATTCGTGGAGGTGAAGACGAGAACAAGGCAATCGGATGATAAAGAGACAAATCGTAGTGCCAAAGGTTATATACAAAACATGAGCGCTTCCTAGAGGAAGCAACAAAGAAAAAAACCGGCGCCCTCCCGTTGCAAGTCGAGTCGAAAGGGGAGGTGAGTGGGGGCGGCGTTGCCAATCCAGCAGGCGAGCGGTTTCGTTGACTTCCGCTGTAGTTCCTGTGTTGTACTGCGTTTCGTTAATTTTTTTAACCGTTTTTTGCCCATAACAATCATGGGCTTCGTCCGATCGGATTGCCGAGATGGCGGGCACAACTAGATACCAAATTGGATTTTTGTGCGAAAGAACGAATTTTTTGGACCACGTTAAAGGCACAAAACGGCCCGGACGGCGGACAGACATTGCAAATTTGGAATCTCCATGTCTTGAAACGTAAAGTATCAAATTTTGAGGGGGGGTAGTAAAAAATGAATGAATAATAAACCAAAACCAAAGTGATCAAAACAACAAATATTGTTGGGTATTGAAGTAATTTGGTTAGTTCCGCCAGTAAGTAAATCACTAAAGTTAACGTACCTTAAGTTAGTTCAACGGCCAGAAGATGTCTTTACATCGAAACCGCTCTCCCACAGTATCTCACCAGCCAGAGAAGACTCACCAAACAGGTACGTTAACTTTAGTAACAAATATTCTTCCGGTATTAAAGCAATTGGGTTATATCCGCCAGTAGGCAAATTACCGAAGTTAACGTACCTGTTAGGTGAGTCCGTCTCCTCTGGCGGGTGAGTTACTGTGGACAAGCGCTTTCGATGTAAAGACATCACTGACTTAACGGCCAGACGATGATGTCTTAACATCGAAAGCGCTTGCCCACAGTAACTAACCAGCCAGAGGAGACGGACTCAGCTAACAGGTACGTTAACTTTAGTAAATATTGTTCGCCCAAAAACCGCTATAATAGTTTTTTGTATGTACAACGGGCCAAACGACAAAAAAATACTTCAAAACTCTCATCAGTAACTTGAAAACGTTCATACATTAATTAGTGGCCACATCAGAAATTCTGTGTTTCGAGCCATCCCCCGTTCAACTTACGACCGCACGAATTTATTTAATTCGAACTTACGAAATTCATAGCTCACAAATCACCTATGCGCTGATCGGTCAATATCGGTCGTGACATAAGCAGAAATAACTGAATAAATTCTGGAACCTTCAGCGCCAACGATCTCTTTGTGGGACATTGTTGTAAACTGAAGAACGTTACTGCCCACAACTTGCCATAGAGCATATATCTAGGATCTGCGTTCTCAGAACGTTTTAAAAAATCCGTGAAAAATAGGCAATTTCGGTGTGCGGTAACGGGCCGACTACTCTTGCACGATAGTACCAGTTATTAAAGCTGAAACAGAAGTAAATTGTACGAGACTACAACAGAAGTAAACGAAAAGAAAAGGATTTCGTCGAACGGCCACAGGACGGGGTTAGCGAACTGACGAATTGGGGAACTTTTTCGAGGAAGAAGGAAAATCTCGGGGAGAGAAACGGGAATGTTGAAGCGGATAAAGGTGCAAAAAGTTACGTAATAAAGGTGTGGAGGGGAACCCCGATCGAGGGAAGCTGAGAGGCCGAGGCTAATGGACTCGTGAAACGCCACAGGCGGTTTTATTGAGAAATGTCTTGACCGTACGCAACATTCTCCGCACCACTGAATCATTTTCATTGAAACCCTGAAAACCTTTAACCGTTTTTCGCCTGAACTAATCACAAATATCTGGTGATGATCGTCACAACTACTTCAACCTTCGCAAACTTGATGGTATAATGAAGCCCTTGTATTTTCCTTCAAAGCAATTCTACGATAACGCTCACGTAGAAGAAAAGTCGTTATTGCAATTTTAGGGAAAATCTGATCCACACGCTTCTAAGGCACGGAGAATTTTATTTTTGGCTTGTTTCGTAGTTTAACGGCTTGTTACAGAAATAGTAGCTGTTAGGCGCACGACAGGGCGAGTTGAAGATCGAAATAAAAGGAACTCGGTGAGCGTGAGGAGGACTGTATTACGTGCAATGAATTGGGTAGAGTTTGTGTGCACAAGGGGATGATACGTAATATGCGTGAACTGGCGCGGGAAACTGCATCAGAAGGAGATAGCGAACTGTATGGGTGGAGAATAGGTATAGGAATGCGTCTGAATGAGCACAGTGAGACAAGTGTGTCTTTTGTGAGACTTCGTAGGTGAATGAGTTTGTGAGGACCTGTTGTGGAGAGGAATTTGAAATTGAGGAAAGGGAAAATAAAGAAAGGAAAAACCCACTTCAGGGAAATTTGTTCCAATTACTGCAAAGGTGGAATTCCCACAGGTACAAAGGACTTTGCCGGTAAGAGCCAGGGAATCCCATTAGGGCAGATGTGGGAACTCCGACGTCAAAAAACCCAGACTGATTTGGCTTGCATCGAACAGTAGTGTAATGCTCCAACGTGGCTGAAACTTAGGGGTCGGAGGATTAACGATATTAAATAATTAGGAAAGGTGCGAAAAGATAGGTGCTGATAGAGAAGGAAGAGAAGGTGCTGGGAGACTAGGAAAGAGGAAAACTGTGGAGGCTAGATAATTATACTGAGAGCCAATGAAGGGCAACCTGCTTCCTCGAGGGACTGAAATGGAGAGAGAGCTCCGGTTTTGGGTGGAAGGCTCGCCACCTCGAATTCGGTTCTCAAGCCGGTACCTTATCTAACTATCACTCCTCGTGCCGGTGATATGGTTAACGACAAGGAGGAGAAACGATAGTGAAGCCTTCTCTCTAGGGGTCTGGTGCTCAGGCCTTCCCCTCGATAGCGCCGTTCCTTGGGCGGTACATTAGCAATGAGACACATATTGCCACGCATCGTTGGAAAACACTTCGTCAGGGCTGTCATTCAAGACTAGCATTTATCGTTCATTATTTACTGTGGAGGATGGGGGAATAAAAAAAAGTTCCGGCCGTGCATCCAAACAGAGAAAACAACGACAATATCAATATCTGGTGCGACTCATCAAACAATCAGGTAAACACGTAGGAGGGAAAGCTTGAACAGGATATGAATCAATGAAGATGGAAGGTCTGTAGCAAAATCTACAAAAATTGTACATCTTGTGAGGGGTTTTTAGATTTCTCACAGACTCAATCGGTCCAGTGATTGACACCCTAGTTGACCACAGGTGGCATAAATCAGGTGTTTTTCGATTTCGTCGTCTTCGAACTTTGCTAAGATCCGTTACGGTACTTCTTGCAGTACTTTCAACTACCGCTCACACCCCAAAAACACGCAACATCTCGGACATGGGCTTGTTGGTAAATCTGTGATCCGGTCGTGAACCAGCTTGCGCTCCACTGCTGAGCGATCATTCAGCTATCTCCATTCGGTTTCATTCTCACAGTTGATTGTCGTTTCATACTGCACAGCGCCGTCGGAAGTCCCGAGTCTTCGACGGACGAAGCGTTTTTTGACGACCGCAGATTTTGATTACAAATACGTACGGCAGACGAGGTTATTGCCTCCGATCGTTCCAGTACCCGTAAATAACGACGCTGCCCGAATTACCTGCTGAAGGGAAACCACGAACAGTAAACAACGTGAAACTGCTCCATGTACAAACGAAAGAGTTTTACAGCAATTGCCTCGGGAATTGACGTCAGGTTTTTCCCGAAAATGAAGAAGTGAGTTCCGGGTGATTCTTCAATATTGGTGGCAGGAGAGGAAGAGAGAGAGAGAAAGAAAAAAAAAGATGAGACCGGGTGACAGAATTGAATTGTACCGTCTGAAATGATTGGTGACTTTGAGGAAAAAATCCTTTCAATCTCAGTAGTTAGTATTTGCTCTGGACTGCGGGTATTGTTTGGACGGGCCCGCCACGCATTTTATTACCGGCCGTATCAAATAATTGTCGATGCTTTGTTCAAATATGCGAGTCTCTCTGTTATTCTAATGGATGGAATACTGTATTACGTCACCAGGAGCTTGCGGTGGCTTATCGCACGAAAGTTGATTGTTGATCGCTTCATCGGACTTTTTTTTATTCGGAAAACTGCAGAAAATCAAATTTATCGAGGACCCTTTATTAATAACTCGCTTCTTGTAACGGGATATGCCGTGTTATCCGGCTCTCGCAATTAGCGGGGAATTGTAAAAACCGGTGCAAATTGAATCTTCTTCGGCCACATTCAACGATTTTCGACGTTATTCCCAACATCGGGTTTAAGGAATCATCCACAATTACGTATATGCATTATAATTCCTTTGCCGGGTTGATTGTTGCGGCCGAAGCTCGAGCGGGCGTCCTTCATATGGTCCCGTAATGCCGCGTTGAAATTGTTGTTGAAGCTCTCCAAGGGGGCTCGAATCTTCCTAAAACGTTAAAACGTGACGTAACAATACTTCGTGTAAGATAGTGAGTAAGGGTTTTTTGGTTTATTATTCATTCTGACCCTATGTTTTCGGTCAGGAAAATTTTTTTACAACCCCCCCCCTCAAAATTTGATATTTTACGTTTCAAGACATAGGGATTCCAAATCAACAATCTCCGTCCGCCGTCCCCCGTTCCCCCACCGCCAACCAGGCCGTTTTGTGCCTTTAACGTGGTCCAAAAAATCCGTTCTTCCGGAAAAAAATCCCAATTGGTATCTAGTTGTGCCCGCCATCTCGGCAATCCGATCGGACGAAGCCCATGGTTGTTATGGACAAACAATGGTTAAAAAATTAACGAAACGCAGTATAATCGCAAATAAGTGTTTCGTATCGTTTTCAAGATATTTTTACATCCTGGGTCGAATGAAATGAGTATCAGACGTGTACAACTGCGTACAGGGAAATTACAGTAATTATTAGAGTCAACTAATTGAAAGAACTCGCGGGAACTACAGCGGAAGTAAACGTTTCGTCGTTAGTACTCCCTCCCTCTCTCCCGTCTCATCGAAACCACCCGCCCGCTCGACTCGCAACGTGCCAACTGCCGAGTGTTTGCTCGGTTCGAGGTTCCCCGACTCATTTGGCCCAACTGGCGGAGGAAGGTGAGGGCCACTTCCTCCGCACACCCCTACATCAGATCATAAATGCCTACAGACGCTTACGGGCGCCTGGCGCCGGGGGAATATTTAGTTTCCGTAGTTCCATTGTAGTCAGGTCATGTGTCGTATGGTTTACTAGTATTTTTCGACGCTAAATCAAATGGGATGGGTCTCGGAGCAGTAATACTAGGTCAAACTGTTCTTGAGAATAGTATACCATTGTGTAATAATTTGCAGGGTTTTTTAAATTTCGGGACGTAGGAGAGAGGGTCTGTCACAAGTGGCCCCACGATTTTACTAATGCGTGTTGAGTGCCAACCCAGAATCGTTCAGCACAGTGTGTCACGCCTCTCTGCGATGAGAGTTCTTTCTTATTTTCTTCTCCCTTACGAGCATCTTGCAGCTCTTGCCGCCATTTTCATACATCCTCCCATACTGCCTGGCTCCTGGAGGTTCAGGAGCGGTCTTTTCTTCGTACCTTCATTCTTGATCCCAGCGAGATACTTGCCCTGGATGAGCAAGCTCCAGCCTCTTCTAGAAAATTGAACGATGCACCTTTCTGGTTTTCCTCTGAATGCAGGGTGGAGCGAACGAATGCTTCTGGCGTGAGCTGACCAACTTCGTCTTCCACTGGGCGCTGCCGCCCTGCCCACTTCTAGCACTGAAAGATGGTTTGGAAAGCGTCATGCACCATTGCTCTGCAGTGCAGGCAATCTGTGCTTGCAGCCTTTCAAAGTCGGTGCAAATAAGCCCTAAATGCTCTATGTCCTGATAGAGATCCACCTCACTGTGGCGTCATTTGGAATCAACCGCGAGGTCCACCACCCCTTCTGGGCTGTATCTCACTCATTTTGCCCTTCTTCTTCTCTTCTGGTGGCTCAACTCTGGTTGCCCTCTTGATGGGCTCCTTCCGCTTAGCAGCCAGAAAGTGGGCACAAAAATTCCCTCATCCTTTAGGTTGTGGGTTGAGTGATAAACGAAGAGTCCACTTGATGTGTTAATAACACTAATAATAACTAATAACAATAATGTAGATAAATCAGAGGGAAAACCAACCGCCCATAGTAGCACTGGAATAATACAAGTGAAGTCTTGATTTTTACTCGCTGTCGACAGTTGGTTCCCTCCTTCTTTTCCTCTTCCCTGAACCTCCGATTTTTTTCCATTAATTTTTTTCCGTACTTTGGTGGTTTTATGTCACCCAAAAAGGTAACTCAGGTGTGAAAAGATAATCACTCGGCTTATGGGCAAGTGTGCAGTTGTCCAGAACCACTGGACAGCTCGCGACAATAAAACGACTAGATGTTCCGTCGATTAGGGGCATTTCCTTTCTGGTTCATACGCCTAAGGAAGCCAAGAGTATCTTGATTGACTCATGGAGAAGAAGCATCCGAAGTGAAAATTTCTTAAAATATTCGTAATTATTGACTTCGACGAAAGGCCCTTCTTGAGCCAAGAGACATGGGAATGGGCGGCTTGAACCGTAGAACGCCGACGATAATAAACGTTCGCTTTTCTATGGGGCGAGTCTCTTTCAACCCAATTCCACGAGCTCGCAATTTAAAACGTGCCTTCAAAGGGAGACAGAGGGAAAATAAGAACGGAAAATTCGGGAGAAAGAGAAGATAAGAGCAAAACGGTATAATGCTAATTAACCTGCCGTCATCTCTTTTCCCTCCAAGGAGTATTGGATCTTTCGCGTTGAAGGCTGTTTAGGTTTCCCTCGTGTTTTTGTAAGATCTCTTTATCTTCCCTAACTCCGCATAATTAGGTACGGCCGTACTTCCCCCCATCGCTGTTTTTGATAACTTTTATAATGCGAAGATCAGAGCTGAAAATTAGCGAGAGAAAGTCAACTAGGCGGAATATTTTTTTAACTTTGCGCGTCGCTCGGTTTCTTCAACTTTTTCGCGATGTCCGAAATTACCGAACAGCGCGCAGCGATAACTTCATTAATTCATTATTTGAGTGGCGACGAAGGTAGTTGGAAAGTGAACAACGAAGTTTACTCCACTTTCCATAAACTGGTTATCGTGAGACTCAGAAGGCGGAAGCGTCACAACTCTAAAATGCGTGGTCGCTCAAAAACGAAAATCGCGAGGAATGATCTAAGTTATGAAAGTGGTGGAGCCGTTCAGTCGATAGATGCTAACTACTTTCTAAAAGCCACGGTGGTTATTTTAAAATGCTGCTTTTATTAAACAGCCGTTGACTATTATCTGGCACCCCTGGACATCGTCTCGCCCCACTGAGGCCCATTCTATTCGATTTAGCGTCGAAAAATACCAGTAAACGATACGAAACATGACCTGACTGCAATGGAACGACGAAAATTTGACCTATTCCAGGCGCCCGCTGGCATTTGGCACGACGCGACGAGTCGAGCTGTCGGGTGGTTGGGATTGAGACGAGAGCAGTACACTGTATTGTCCCGCGAGTTATTTCAATTAGTAGACTTTGGCCCACTATATTTACGGTGATTTCACTGTATTCGATCTAGACGCAGTCCTTCACCACTGAGACTCGTTCCGTTTGACCTAACATCAGCAAACGCCCGGACAACCATCCCAAATACAACGTAACAGCGATAAAAATCCCAAAATTGCATAGGTATATGATATAGGCTGTCGAGTCTTTGGCTAAGAACGCAAAAAATGCCAAAAGTTGACTGTTTAACGGTGGATTCCCATTAAATCGTCAAAACCGAATCCGTCACAAACGTTTTATGGACAGACAAAAACCTAACTTGATCCAACTTTGGTCGAAGATATGGTTGAAATATGAAATTTATGAATAGTTGACGTAGAGTACTTATTTTGAGGACTTTTCTTAACAGAAGTCCAAAATTTTACAAATTAGGCTAAAAAATTGACTTACTAGTTGATACCAGTAAATGGCAAATGAGTTCTGCAGCCACCGACACTACATTTTTGTACTTATTAAAAAAAAGAAATATTTTCGTTAAAGTGATTGGGTTCATTCCACCAGTAGGTAAATTATTAAATTTAAAGTTTGGTGGGTCTGTCTTCTCTGGCTGGTAAAATACTGGGGGCGAGCGCTTTAGATGTAAAAACATCATCGCCTGGCTGTTAAGTCTGACTTGATGTCTTTACATCGAAAGCGCTCGCCCCCAGTATCTCACCAGCCAGAGGAGAACCTCACCAAACAGGTTCGTTAACTTTAATAAATATTTTCATTGCTAACACTGTCCTACAGGGAGATAGTTCTTATGTGAAGATTTGAGTGAAATAAATTTCAATTAGAATACCGCTTGATCAGAAACGCACTACGATGTGATCTTGTCCGTGATGTGAAGAGGTCGCATTACTCGCAATGTGACGAATGGTGGCAATCCGACGCAACTGAAACACATATTAACGTATGCTTCCTAAACCGCAAAACTCAAGGAGTGCTACTTAGGACGCCAAAGTGGTACAAGCACGCTGCAGTTTAGCCGTAAGGCTCGGGCGTCCACAGATCAGGCAAGTGAGGACGGCATGAGCAACTACGTACACACTCGTGAGTGTCCACATTACAAAAGAGGGCACGTAAGTGAGAAGAAACTGGCTTGGCACATTTTGTTTATTTTATTGAATTATCAAACGTTCCGCTGGAGACCTCAGCCCGAGCCAATTAAGGAAGACCACTTCAATAGACGCTGCCGTGAAATATTTTCAACGCGATAAACAATTAGGGATTGTGCTAGACTTCTCGACCATCTTCTGTCAATAGCCTATTTTCTTTTGAATACTTCAGCATTGACAAGCGAAGCCAAGCGCTGAAGTCACTGTGACCTATAAAGAAATAGCTCGTTAAGGGGGGTCTTCGCTCAAGTATTGCAACTTGTGAATGACCCGACCCTTCAGAAAGAATTACCACTTCACTAGCCATTTATCGAACGATCACTCGTTGAGTGCGACCAATTAGCGTTCAGTGGCCATTAACTATAGTTCTTTTGTGGGAAGAGATTTTTCTAGAAATTCTTTTTTTTTCTTTTCCTTGAGGCATTCGGTGATATCAATTTGTACGTACAGGTAGCACCTTATTTGACACCATTTCCAGTTGGTCAGAAATCCTGTTTCTCATCATTATCTGGGTGAGGTTACTACAGCGCACATCCCACCCTTGATGTCCAACTGACGGTATTCCTCCTGATGTACCTTAATTGATAGAAAGATCACCTGCTGACTCTCAGCATGGCTTTTCTAATCGAGATAATAATCGATTTACTCACCTCAATCCAGAGTGTGAAGTGTATGAACCAAAAGTAGAGTTTTTGTTACATTGTTACATCACACAGGTAACAAAACTTTTGGTTCATCGTCCGCTTTTGTCTGCAGCCCATTCCGTGAGATCAAGATCGTTATGTCGTTGATTGTCATTGTTTCGAAAGGCAACAATCAGATTTTGGACCTCTTACATCACTGGAAAGTATTTCATTGCTAGGGTGCCCCGGCCAAATACTGGGGTTTTGGAGCGGTTCAGCGCTATGGCGCCCAGCTCACGGGTTACATGACGTCTAATGCACTTTAGCAGGTGCTCAGGTACTTCGTCAGGCTAATATTCGGTTTGATAAGGAACGTCCCCAACTTCTTCGTTTACTTAAGGGTTCCGAGCAAGGCCTATCTTTACCCACACTCTAACTCTTGCCTGGTTAGGATACTGAGAATTAAAGCAATTGTCCGCCAGTAGGAAATTACTAAAGCTAAAGTAAGTGTTAGGTGAGTCCGTCTCCTCCTGTGGGTAGCGTAAATAAACTTCAAATCTGCACCAGCATACAAACTCTCAAAATATTTGACCACAATTCTAGAAAGTACCATTACATTACCAAACAGATACACGATACGCAAGACAGAAGAACTCACCACTAGATTAAAAGACGTGACTGTAAATCCAAACACTAGATTGGTATCATTTGATATAAAAAACTTATATCCCTCCATACCAATAAAAGAAACCCTTGACATACTACAAACCAAACTAAGACAAATAGACACGACAACTACTAGAAACGTCATCAACCTCACCAAACTGACACTCGGACCAAACTACTTTCAATTTAACATGACCTTAATGACACACGATATCAAACACTACGCCAGATATGTAGATGATATCATCTGCATATTAAGCCATGATAATATATATTGAAGCACTTGAACAATATCCACCATAGCATCCAATATGACATGGACAAAGAACAAAATAAAACTCTCAATTACTTGAAACTGAAAATCACACGTTTGGACAACGAACTACAATACGACATTTTTAGAAAACCCAATGCTACCGACACGACCATACGCTTTACATCAAACCACCCACAACAACATAAACTAAGTGCATTTAGACACATGATACGGGGACTAAAAACTATCCCACTATCCGAACAAAATTACAAAAAAGAACTTGATACTATCAATACTATCGCAAAAACCCTGCAAATTATTACACAGCGGTTTATTATTCTCATGAACAGCTTGACCAAGTGTTAGTGCTCCGAGAACCATTCCATTTGATTCAGCATCGAAAAATACTAGTAAACCACACGAAACATGACCTGACTACAATGGAACTAAGGAAACTAAATATTCCCCCGGCGCCAGGCGCCCGTAAACGTCTGTAGGCATTTATGATCCGATGTCAGGGTGTGCGGAGGTAGTGGCCCTAACCTTCCTCCGCCCCGTCGGGCAAAAAGAGTCGGGGAAATTGGGACCTAAAAATACCTTGAAAACGATACGGAACATGGCGTATTTGCGATTGTACTGCGTTTTGTGAATTCGTTTAACCATTTTTTGTCCATAACAACCATGGGCTTCGTCCGATAGTATTGCCGAGATGGCGGGCACAACTAGATACCAATTGGGATTTTTGTGCGAAAGAACGAATTTTTTCGACCACGTTAAAGGCACAAAACGGCCCGGACGGGGGACGGCGGACGGACATTGCAAATTTGGAATCTCCATGTCTTGAAACGTAAATTATCAAATTTTCAGGGGGGGGGGGGGTTTAAAAAATTTTTCGTGACCGAAAACGTAGGGTTATTATTTCGAATGAATGATAAACCAAAATAACGGCTACTCCAAAAATGCAATAAACGAATTATTAAGACAATATGACTCCAAAAATACGACTCAAAAACACTAAATACACGGACTTTGACAAGACGCTACACATTCACATACACAGGACCAAAAATATACGGAACTCCTCTGAGACCCACTCGACCAGGGTGGGGTATATAAAATAACCTGTACTTTTAAAAACGTATACATAGGACTGACAGGACGAAAAATATGGACCAGATATTCAGAACGCATTAAATCCCTTAGTAGGAACAAAGACGATTCAGACCTTGCCAACCACCTCTAGACAACTGGACATGAACCTACCACAATATAGGACTGCACCATCTCACTACATAAACAATACAAAGGACGAAAACTGAACATATTAGAAAACGTGGAAATCTATAAACAAAAAAACTTCAATGGACAGATCATAAACGAACAAATCAACACAAAATGCGACACCATATTCACACCACTCAAAACACTACACAAACGAAAACAACCAACCGACTGATTTACAGACCACTGACAGACTATTCAAGACGTTCCATTCACCTCTAGTGGGTTTCCCCAGAGGTGCATGACCTCCTTACTCCCCCCCCCTGCCATTCGCTGACGCTCCATCATCTCATTTACCGTTCTCTTCTTGCATAAAGACCACGACCAACTGACTGACTCCAGTACTGACTTAACGGCCAGACGATGATGTCTTTGCATCGAAAGTGCTTGCCCACAGTTACTCACCAGTCAGAGGAGACGGACTCACCTAACACTACGTACGGTAACTTTAGATACTGAGAATCCCCCCTTGAAACTGGTTGCAAGGGAGGCTGTTAGTTTGGAGGTGGCTTGGTCCTGTGGATTCAGGGAGATGGCAGATCATGATAGTGATTTCCGCGGTGAACCAGGTAAGTTTGATGAGTGGCTGGAGCAGCTGGAGGCGCTAGTGGAAACAATTTGTCAGAACTGGAAGGAGAATATGCGAGTTGGCGCCCGTGAATCTCCAAACCTCCTGCATTCAATATTGTTTTGGAGTGTGAGACTGGCGGATCTGATGTAAATACATAATCGTCTGGCCATTAAGTCAGTACTGGAGTCAGTCAGTTGTTCGTGGTCTTTATATACGAAGAGAAAAGTAAACGAGATGGTGGAGCGTCGGGAAAGGGGGGAGTCAGGAGGTCATGCAGCTCTGGGGAAACCCACTAGAGGTGAATGGAACGTTTTGAATAGTCTGTCAGTGGTCGATTCTGAGTCTTTTTTGTGTAGGGTGGTCTGTAAGTCCTTCAGTTGGTTGTTTTCGTATTTGTAGTGTTTTGAATGGTGTGAATCAGATCGCTGGATCATGAGGCTTAGGGTGCCCTGCTTGCCCTGAATGACAGTGCGTGTGCGCGATAGGACAGCTTGGCTCAATGTACAACAGGGTGGAGAAGGGAAATATCACTTATTTAGTTGACAAGGCCCCTGCACTGGGTTAGTTAAGTTTGCATTTTCTAAGGTACAGTTCCCTGTGAGCACTGCGAAGGCTTTCGACCCGCTGGATGATCCGAAGAATAAACACGTTTTCTCTTCTTCTTCATCTCGTTTTGAAAGGTAATAGCAATTGTGCATTTCCTTTCTTGCAACACTTTCTCTAACCATCCGTTGAATGGAGATACATTTATAAGTTTGTGAAGCCCGCACGCTTGTTTCAGTTAATTAGCGTATACATTTTGTATTTCATAAGCGTTCAACGATAATGCGAGTAGCACATTATTGAGTTTACAGGCTGTTGAGTCGCCATAGTGTATTTAGACAGTTGGATGATCGATCGCATGAAATACTTAATTTAACTTCGACAAAACACTCTTGTACACGTATCTGTCTTGTAGAGGATAACAACGCGTTTAACCAAAATCCGTGCACCTTACTCGAATAAGTTCGCGCTCCGATGAGCTCGAGGAGTCAAGAGTCTGCTTCAGTTTCCTTTAATGGCCCTGTACTTCTCGACCAGGCACATACAGGACCACTCCCGCGTTCCATAATTAATTGACCGCTTTTATCAATGTCCGTGCCGAGAGGAGGATGATGAATCTGTTACAAGCCCTTGTTGGTCAGGCAGGTAACTAAAGCAGTTGGTCTGCTTGGCTCCCAAAGGATCTCGAAGCGAAGTTAGTCCCTCAGCGACGCGCCGCAAAGGGACGTTTATAATGAATGTCCTTTGACTGATGGAACCTGAAGCGCGCGGCTTTGCTTTTGTTCGGAATTCGGAATAATTCATGTGGCGTCTGCTCTACGACGGAATGGATAAATTGTGATGTTCAGTCGAGTGCATTTTTTAATACTCTGAACCCTAAGGGCGAAGAAAGTGTAGTCATCTGGTCTGCGTATGCGGCCCACTTTGCTGGAAGACGTCTCCATCTATTGACCACCGTTTCTTTTCGATTTGTTCGTTAGTTTAATCGTGGCCAAACATGACCAAAGTGTGAGAAAGAGAGAGATTGAGAGTGTACCGTACATGATTGCATTTGTCCCTTGTAATGGTTTTCGGCCAAATGAACTATATCTATTTTTAGTTTATTATACAGAGTTCTGTAAACGCATTGTGAACAGAATGCGCCGTGTTTGGTATCGTTTTCAAGGTATTTTTAGATCGTGGGTCGAATGGAATGAGTATCAGACGTGTACAGGGAAATTACAATAATTATTAGAGTCAACTAATTGAAAGAACTCGCGTTAACTACAGCGGAAGTCAACGTTTCGTCGTTAGCACTCCCCTCCCCCCTCTCATCTCATCAAAACCTCCAGCCCGCTCAACTCGCAACGTCGTGCCAATTGCCTACAGGCGCCTACGGGCGACTGGAATTTTCAGTTTTCGTCGTTACTTAGTCAGATCATGTTTCATATGGTTCGTATGGTATTTTTCGGTGCTAAATCCATTGAAATGGGTCTCGGAGCTGTGAGACTAGGTCAAGCTGTTCATGAGAGTACTGAACCGTTGCGTAATAATTTGCAGGGTTTTTTACTTTCCTTCGCTCCACAAAGTAGAAAGGAAAGTTATGTAATCGGCTGAAAAAAAATTTTGAGTTTTGTTAAGACCCTACTGAGTCCGAAAAACACTGTTTGGGAAAATGGCCTGTGTGTGAACGATTTTTAAGAAAAAAACAACGTACCAAATCAGCTCAAACTTGATATCTAACCCACAGGTTACCATGGGACGTCAAAATAAGGGTATGAGCAAAATTAACCGAAAGTTAACTATAGTTACCATGGTGATCAAAACACAATATTTTTTTCTCAAAAATGGCTCTAACGGTTTTGATTATATTTTTTATTTTGATAGCTTCCAATACCTCAACTATACCATAAAATTCTCAATTGCGGGAAAATGACGAGAGAAGCACAATAAATTACTAAAATGTTCTATGAAATCGATTTTAGTGCGATTTTTAGAGAAAATGACCGTAGCAAATCAGCTCAAACTAGATATCTAACCCACAGGTTACCTTGGAACGCTAAAATGAGGGTATGAGCGAAATCCACCGAAAGTTTACTATAGTTATCATAGTGATCACAACACCAAATATTCTTTTTTTTTCAAAAACGACTAACGATTTTGATTAAATTTCTTGCATTGATAGCTCGTAATAAGACAATTATACCATGGAATTCCCATCTGTGGGAGAATGACGAGGGCAGCACTATAAACTATCAAACTTTTAGACGAAAATTGTAGGTTTTAGCGCAGGTTTTTCCTTATAAACTTCGCTGAAAGGTTACTAGAATGTTTAAAAAATTGGTATAGTAGTGCAATCCAATACCTATAGGGCGAGCGTTTGAAAACGCTCATAAAATACATTAGACTCACTCCAGAAATTCTTGAATTTTCATTTCTTTCATTTCTTGAATTCTTCATTTCCGCCGTTTCGCTTACTACCAGTTCTAAACGTTTTAACCCAATAACTCTACAAAAGCGATTAGTATCCTCTTTAAAAAAACGTGTTTACAGCCTCATTAATTCTCCGTGTACCAATTGTTGAATAGTGGTCGGGGAGTGAGCACGAGTAGCACAATCAATTCCGGAACTGTAAGCGCTACCGTTTACTGCTGCCCTGAAGTGCTGTTTGTTTTTGTATAAGTTACAGACCATAATTATTTCATTCGAACACACAGGGACTTGAGCCAATAGCATCGCATTAGGCTACATTTAAAGGATGAAGAGCCTTTGAGAGAAAAGAAGTAGAGTGGCGCGTTGAAGTAGCCATGTCTTGTAAGCAACTGGCTCGTATAGCGGTCTGACTCAATCCACTTTCTCTTAAGACGTTCACAGATATTCCATTGGCAAGGACTCCCATTGCGCTTGCCATTTATATAATACCCATTCAGCTAGCGCGGTAACGTTTTGTTCAGAAAGGACAAATCATTACGGAGTTTGGCCCAGAGCCAATGGCCAAGTCATCGGTTACTTGGAATGATTTAGTGGGCTTTGGTGATCCACAGGAGCGCCGCATTCTTGGATTGGGCTAGTGCTTTCTTTCGGTTCACTGTGAGTTCACCCCACACAGCAGGGCAGTAGACAATCACGCGTATAGTGTCACGTTAGCACGCACCCCGAGCGGCCTTGTCTTGCTAATTTCTCGTAATTAACCTAGCGAGGGTATTGCCGTTGAAGGACTGAAGGTGTTGGCTTACAGCTCACTTATATTGATGCCTAAGTACTTGCATCTGAAGAAGAAGCCTTTGGGCGCCAAAACATAGTGACGGTTTCCTATTTAATTTTCCCTTTAACAGACTGAGCTGGGTTTTTGCCTCAGTATCCGACGGCTTGACGTGCTCACATCATCAGGTGATACTGACCTTCTCTATCACCCTTGAACTACACACATACACACAAAGACCACGCGCCGAAATTAAATTTTTGAACTCAGTAGGGCTCAAAGCACGAAGAACCTTTATTTTGTACAATGGCAATACTTTATGTACTCTTTGCGTAGCTAAAAGTAAAAAGGCCACCACAATATCAATTACATAGTTCGCAGTAATATTTTGGCGAGTTCTTCAGAACAAGGTCGGTCGGATTCAATTCACCTTGTGCGCCGCGCTCAAAATCACGTTGTCCTCAAGGTTCTGGTTGAATTTCTCATCTTGCTCTTCTCATCATTTGACTTGGCCTCAGGGCGAGTTCGTAAAGGCGGGTGAAGGCTGCCGTTAAGCACGTCGTCAACAGACTCCGGCGATGGATAATTGACACGCGACGTCACAGCATCCTGAAATAATTTGAACGTCAACCGACAAACTGATGCTCGCAACGTTGTGACTCCGAGCGAAGAAGCTTGCTCTGTTCTTAATTAGAGGAAGGTGACTTACCCTTTTTGTTCGTACTGGAGATCTTATACAGCTAAACCAAATGAACGATGGTGTTAAAAGTGTGAAGTTATGATGAACCCCTTTTAAAGGGCGGTAAACAAAAGTTGAGGTTCCTATTTCTTGCTTGGGACTCATTTCGTAAAACAGTCATCAGGCTTTGGTGTTTTATTAAGCTATTGATTGTTTAGGCCGGCCTAATTTTTCATTATCGAACAGCCGCCAGCAACAAGCGTCATCTCAAGCGACAAGAAAATCACAAACACAACTCGCGCCCTTTTGACGTCAACGGCATTTCGCAGTAATCGCCCAATCATTGACGAGTAAGCAATCACGGCCCTGCACAGCTCGTCGGTTCTCTACCCTACTTGATTTGATTGGTCCGCTCACGATTCCTTGGGGAGGGGGAGAGAGAACGGAGAAAATCTGTGGAGCCGCGTCATTTGTCCAACTTGAGTCAATCGGCCTTTTGATTCCAAATTGAAGGGACCGAAACGAAGGAGAGTTGTGGAGGGGCACTCCGGATTATGAAGGTCCTTCAATGTTTGGAACCATCCATCGGAATGCAACAAGGTTAGCGGGGAAGGTTCCATTTCCGCCCAACTTTACCTCTTTGTTCGTTCACTCGACTACCAACTCTCAACCTATTGATTTCACTGCCTGTCAGGTACAATCACTCTGGCGGAATATCGATAACATTCGTGCATCGAGGCACAATTTGTTGGGCTAATGTACGTGTAAATTGCAGTCCTCAGTTTTGAGGTTTTTCATTAGTTTTTACATTCCTTATGGTGCCTGGAGTTACACATTTTCGACTCTACGTATTAAAAGCAAGGGAATTGTGGTTAACAAGACGGTAAAACAGTTTTAAATGAACTGAAGCGTTGCTCCATATATTTGAAGTTGAAGCAAATACACGGGTAGTTGTGTAAATTTACATTAATGGAGGTAGATTCAGAACTTGTCAAATGTACGTTTTGTGGGGGAGCTTGAGTTGAGAAATATATTAACGCGATGAGCTGAGTGAAGAGTGTATTACTTCGATGGAATGGTGATACGAGTTTGAGTGTGAGTGTTTAAGGGCGAACACAGGGGCTCTGAATACTTGAACGAGTTGCACGGAGACCTAGAGCGAGTGAGTAGAGCTGTGAGTGGCTCGAGAGCTGAGAGATGAGTGTTCATAGCAAGAACTGAGAGCTCCTCTCCTATCGCACCCTCCGTTTCTCGTCACACAACAAAAACCCTGCAAATTATAACACAATGGTTTATTATTCTCATGAACAGCTTGACCTAGTATTACTGGTCCGAGACCCATTCCATTCGATTCAACATCGAAAAATACTAGTAAACCATACGAAACATGACCTGACTACAATGGAACTATGGAAACTAAATATTCCCCCGGCGACCGTAAGTGCCTGTAGGCAATTGGCACGACGTTGCGTGTCGAGTGGGCGGGTGGTTTTCATGAGACAGGAGGGAGGGAGTACAAATGACGAAATCTTGACTTCCGTGAGTTCTTTCAGTTAGTAGACTTTGGCTCACTATAATGACTGTAATTTCACTATACGCAGTTGTACACGTCTGATACTCATTCCATTCGACCCAGGATGTAGAAATACCTTGAAAACGATACCAAACGCGGCGTATTTGCAATTAAACTGCGTTTTGTTAAATTTTTTAACCACTTTTTGCCCATAAAAACCACGGGCTTCGTCCGATCGGATTGCCACGACACGATGGCGAGTGGGCGTTGCGAGGCGAGCGGGCGGGTGGTTTTAATGAGACGGGAGGGAGGGAGGGAGGGAGTACTGGCGACGAAACGTTGACTTCCGCTGTAGTTCCCGCGAGTTCTTGCAATTAGTTGGCTCTAATAATTACTGTAATTTCCCTACACGCAGTTATACACGTCTGATACTCATTCCATTCGACCCACGATGTAAAAATACCTTGAAGACGATACGGAACACGGCATATTGGCGATTATACTGCGTTTCGTTAATTTTTTTAACCATTTTTTGTCTATAACAACCATGGGCGTCGTCCGATTGGATTGCCAAGAGGGCAGGCACAACTAGATGGGACATTTCCAAATGGTATTTTTGTGCGAAAGAACGAATTTTTTAGACCACGTTAAAGGTACAAAACGGCCAGGACGGCAGATGGCGGACGGCGGATGGGGGATGAGAGACCGTGAACGGTGGACGGGGGACGGCGGACGGACATTGCAAATTTGGAATCCTCATGTCTTGAAACTTAAAGTATCAAATTTTGAGGGGGGGTTGTAAAAAATTTTTCGTGACCGAAAACATAGGGTTATTATTAAGAATGAATAATAAACCAAAACTGGTCGTTGATTCACGTGAATTTAACGTTCAATGTTTCATCTGGCTTGACCATTTTGTTTGTTCGTACGAACGGTTCGCCGAGTTATTTAATGAAATGAAAATATAAGGTAGAGAAATGAACGAAACAAATTGAAGCTGAATTCAATCTGAGTAATAGTTCACTTGTGGAAGTTTCGACGAGGCCGATCTCTAGGGAATTGTTATTGCCGTCGCGCTGGAGTAGGTCAGTGAATAAACATACTACGAATAAATATACTCCTCTGTTACACCGGGAAAATCAAAACTGGCAAGTTTAACAAAAAGAAGTTGGCTTTCGGTGGGCTGAGCGTATTCATTTCTGCTTTAGTATGAAGTTCAAAAGCCACAGAGCGGCGAAACGAGTGTTCTTGGGTATTTAACCCTAGGAGTGCTACATACTTTTACTTTCCTTAGCGAAGTAAAAAGAAAACCTAAGCAATCGGCTGAACAAAAAAAATTGTGAGTTCTCTTCAGATCTTCGCGTTGCAGACACTGCGGAATCCAAAAAACACTTGGTGACTTTGCTCAACAGCTCTTCAGACAAACAGCTCACATTTCATGCGTTGCTTGTATTGTCGACTTGGGTCTAATAGCCAGTGTCAGAAAATTCCCGTCATTGTCCTGCTGGAAAGCACCAACTGTCCGAGCCTTCCAAGAAGACTACTGCATCCGGTCTACGGGTGTCAATTGACGACAAAGGACGAATGAGTGCCTGAAACCACAGGGTCAAGAAAGATCAGACCCTTCCTTTTATTCTCCGTTTCCATTTATTATCTTTTCGCCAAACTGTTCCCAGTTGTTCATAATTTTAATTCGTATTTCCAATAATTGGTGAAAAAACGGTTCCATAGGTAGGGCCTCTCATCAGATCTTTAGAGCCTACTGAGTCCGAAAGATGCTATTAGGGACAATGATCTGAGTCTGCACGCGTGTATGAACGCCGTTGAGAGAAAATTTCTGAGCTAAATCAACTCAAACTTGGTATCTAGCCCACAAGTTACCATCAAACGCCAAAATAAGGGTATGAGCCAAATCTAACTATAGTGATCAAAACACTAAATATTCTTTTCTCAAAACGATACAATTGTGTCCATCGATAACTTCAAATGATTCTAAAATACTCGAAAGTGGAAAAAAAGATTTGTGGAAAAATAGAGCAGCACAATTAACAAACATTTTGACGATTTCAGCGCAGTATTTTTCTTATAAACTCCACTCAAATGGTAATATGATCTTCAGAAAAGTTGACATAGTAGTCCAGTTATGTGCCATTTGATAACGCTCGTCAGATATACAGGAGTTGAATTGAATTGAAATATTTTTTTGTATAAATCCGAAGATATTACAAGAGTTGATGTAGTTTCAGTAGATAGGTATATGCATACAACTGTATATAGAAAAGAATACAGCTTCTTCCAGTCGTGTTCCAGTTTCACGTCGAACCAGTATAGGGCCTGTCCATCGTTTAGAGATTTTTCGTAAAGCCACTGTTCTCTTTCTCCTTCAAAAACTGCGCATTGCTGAAAGAAATGGCGAAAGCTGTCTGTTGCTCCTGGTATGTTGCAAATCTCGCATGGACGGTCGCTGTCAAAAGTAACACGCACTAAAGTTAACGTACCTGTTAGGTGAGTCCGTCTCCTCTGGCTGGTGATTTACTGTGGGCAAGCGCTTTCGATGTAAAGACATCATCGTCTGGCCGTTAGGTTAGTACTGGCATCAGTCAGTTGGTCGTGGTGTTCATGCAAGAAGAGAACGGTAAACGAGATGATGGAGCGTCAACCGAAAACATGATGGTGGAAGAAGGCGATACATTTCCTCTGCTTGAATGGGTTGAGCGGTCTTAGGATAAATGGCTGTCGTATATTCTTTGTATGACTTCATTTTCTCCGGCAACCATACCAGCTTCGCTCCACAATATACGGTAGGCATCATGGGCGTAGCTTTTATGTTACCACTCCATTCAACGTCAACCAGACATGGTAAATGTTCTGACAACGAACAAAAAACTCGATTGTGGGGAGAGAATGAGTAGAGGGGAACTTTCCACAGGTAAAAATAAAAAGGGTCGGTGCTCGGGGTAACAATGACTTTGGAGGTCACCATACCCAGCTTAGTTGGCCTGCGCCGAACACCTGCCACCGAATTCCCTACCTTCTTAACGGTTCTGAAAAAGTCTTTCGACATTTGAATGTATTCACTTTGGTGCACAGCGAGAAATTTCCAAGTTCAAATCCAAAAACTCGTTTATGCATTCCAAATTTCTCCACACCACCGTGTCAATACTGCTTTTCCCGATGTGTGACACCAGAGTGAACCCCACAAGATCTGCTTTTCAAAGTAAACATGTTATTGTCTTCCATCAAACCGACCAATATTTTACTATATAGGAGTTACTGGAGACACTCCGGAATTTCATCCCCACCGTGTCACCTGCTACCATTTCTCACAATTTTTACCCGATA
This sequence comes from Pachypeltis micranthus, assembly GCA_020466155.1. NCBI lineage: Eukaryota > Metazoa > Arthropoda > Insecta > Hemiptera > Miridae > Pachypeltis > Pachypeltis micranthus. The sequence goes on along the minus strand of CM035778.1, from coordinate 12,877,227 downwards.
ATTCTGAAATAGTGTTATAATCGTTACCAAAATAGGGTGTTGGCAGTCGTGTGCGGCGATTGCCTTGATACAGGTTTTGCCAGAAAAGAAATTCCGCTCCTACATCCCCTGGCACCCCTTTTTGCCCCCAGTTGAGAACATTGTCACGTACACGATACTTGAATGGCGTCAGCCTAAAAATGTTCGGAAAATGGAAAACTTGGAAATGTCTCGCTATGCACCAATGTGAATATACTAAAATGTCGAAGTACTTATTTGGAGCCGTTCAGAAGGTAGGAAATTCGGTGGCAGGTGTTTGGAGCAGGTCAAAATAGCTGGGTTTTGTGACCTCCAATGTCATTGTTACCCCCTAGCACCGATCCCTTTTATTTTTACCTGTGGGAAGTCCCCCCGCAACTCATTCTCTCTCTCTCTCTCTCTCTCTCTCTCTCTCTCTCTCTCTCTCTCTCTCTCTCTCTCTCTCTCTCTCTCTCTCTCTCTCTCTCTCTCTCTCTCTCTCTCTCTCTCTCTCTCTCTCTCTCTCTCTCTCTCTCTCTCTCTCTCTCTCTCTCTCTCTCTCTCTCTCTCTCTCTCTCTCTCTCTCTCTCTCTCTCTCTCTCTTTATCGTTATAAACATTATCGTTATAGTCTGAAGGGTAACAAAAATTCTCAACATGTCCCAAAGTGGAAAGAACAAGTAACATGAAAAAATAAAACGAGGAACGAGCGAAACTTCAATTTCGTGCCATGCCACGTTGTTTACTTTATCGTCACCGGTCCATGTGCTTGATATCGATCAATTTATGAGACGTATGTACCAATTTACCAGAGCTGGACCTTTTTTACGTTTCTCAGAAACGTAGAGTAGGAGCCATGCGATCAGCTGAAAATCGTTTCTTGTGTGTCCTCCAGATCTTACCGTCTCAAGAGCTCATGAGTCCGAAAGTTGGGAAATATTCTTCATGCGGGTGTTTGTGAATGGTTAATATTTAGCCTGCTGATCAACAGTGAAGGGCACAATAATGAGCTAAATCGGTGAAAAACGTGCTATAGTTCTCATAGTGATCTAAACACCAAACATCTCCAAAGATTTTGTTCAATTTTTGTATGAACAGTTTCAGACAATAAACTCACACGTGGGACAATGACAGTAGCACAATAAATTATCGATCATTCGGCACAAAATCGATGTTTTCGTTATAAACCTCACTCGAGAGACACTAACAATTAGGGGTTTAGTCCACTACGCTACAAATGTGGTATAAATTTACTAATGACTATGAGATAATGGTTATCAAACCAGAAATTTGTTAATTCAAACTAACTTCGTTTTGTTGACATGTATAGTTTTTTCTCTACAATGCCCGAACTTGTAATACGAACTTTCCCATAAAAACCCTGTTGACAGTCACATAAACTACATGTAAATTGGTTTGTGAGCCCTGGTCGTCACATGAGTAGTAGCAGCCCAATCAATTCTGGAGTTTTAATCGCAACTAGTTAGGTTAAACAAAGTTTGGAGCAGTAGTTCGAATGTACGTGGGGCTGAAGTAGCACGAGTTGTGTATTTGACATTTTATGTCTTTACTTTGCTACATAAACTCGAAAAGTGTAACGGCCAATCGTTACGAAATTTAACCTTGAGGCGGAGTGGACAGGACAAGCTTTTAACCCGAGTTGTAACCACAGCCCCTGTGGAGTAATGCATAAGGCATCAGTCTCCTAAACCGGAGGTTGTGGGTTCGAGTCCCACCAGGGTTATGATTATTTTTTTGCCATTTTATGTCTTTACTTTGCAACATAAACTCGAAAATGTAACGCGGGATATGTAACGGAGAAGCGTCACCAAATTTGTGTTGGGTTAAGTGCATGGTAACGTCTGTTACAAAATCTAACGCTTGGTAACATCACACGTTTTAATAACTCCAGTGACTAAGTGATGAGGTCAATTGCAATTGATGCGGCCTTTATATCGAAACCATCAACGAGCACAATCAAACGTAGTTATCATTGCATTAAAAAAAAACAACAAAAATAAAAGAGATAAAATGTTCCTAGTGGTTGCGTACTTGTACGAAAGCTGTGTTTCGTTCGCTGTACCGTTTGTGTTTCGTTTCCACCAACTATCATTCATGTATCTTGTTAGATAAGTTAGATCGCACAGTAAAAACTCAGAGAGTTCGTATGAAGATATTTCAGTGACCTGTGAGGCCATGTTATGACTGCGTGGTTATGCGTTCAGAGTGAAGCGCATTTGTTCCGATTTCAGTTATTTTAGCCTCGTGATGCGCTTCTCAGAATTCCCAGGCGAATGCCTGCGTAATTAACGCGGGAGCATCATCTCTCCATTTCGTACCACCGTCGGAATTTCAACTGCACGTAACGAACGTGCATTTCTACGGAGTTTCTGCAACGGCGATGAGCGGTAAATGAAAAAGTAGTAATAATATCGGCGGATCCAATATGAACCATCAGCCGCGTCGAAAGGCATTTGAATTACTTGCCCTAGTCGGTTCATCGCCGGCCCTGTTATTAATTGAAGAAACAACGCCGTGCGAGGCATTCGGGGCCAGGCTCGTTGAACCGTAATCGCAAGAGCAAACACGACGACTAGTTACCTGTTGAAGTCTCTAACGTCGGTCGCGCAATAATCGAATAGGCAAAGGGGGGGATCAATAATTGTTGGATGTGCATTTGTCAGTTCTGTGCACTTGTTTGTTCAACGGCGCAATGCTGCTTTCGCGTTTAGGGGCTTTAAGCCCTCTCACTTGATACGATGTCGAAGCGGTGTTTCCTCGCTTGGATCCCTCTCAACCTCAGGCAATTGCCGTTCGAAACCATCGGATCTCAAACCCAGGTTACATGCCTCTGGCTAACCTTCCGTGAATTCATTTCATTTGCCACTCTCCTCAACGCAGTCGGAACTTAGTCAAACAATGATTAGTTGCCGCTTGTGCCTACGGCCAAACTTAGTTGTAAACTTATTCTAGGGGTAATATCAATATAGGTGTCGTGGATGATTCGTTTATACGAGTTTTGTTGGTAAAGAGTTCAAAAGAAAATGACTATGTGGAGGAAGGCTGAGTGTAACAGGCACCAAAGAGGTACCCAGGCACACATTACCGGAAGATGATACAGTGCTTGTTGAACAGTCTTCAAGTCAAGATACACAGCACGTATTAGACCTACATTCAAATAGATTCACGTAGTTGGGAAGAAATGTGGTTGCTAAGTATTGGGTGCGGCATAAAGGTAGGACGTTTTTGAAAAAATCATAACTTCGGTAATTATTACTCAAACAAATTTTTATTGACATATTTAGATTCACAATTTAAAAGCATTTAAGAAATTCATGTGTAGAAAATCACATCAGTCAAGTGGCGTCCCTCGTTCGCGATACACTGCTGGATTCTTTCTTGGAAATTTCCGAAACTCTTTCCAACGTTGCTCCCTCAACTGCGACGATTTCCACGCCAATAGCATCCTTCAATTCCTCCAATGTTCGGGGCTTGTGCTGGTAAACAGGTGCTTTGAGGTGTCCCCACAGAAAAAAGTCACATGTGGACAAATCTGGGGACCGAGGAGGCCAATGAACGTCACCGAACCTGGAAATAAGGCGGGCAGGGAAAAGAGGACGAATAACGCTCATTGTTGCCCTAGCTGTGTGAGCGGTTGCCCCATCCTGTTGGAACCACATACGCCGGATTGCAATAAGTTTTTGTCTCAATTCAGGTGTAAAGAAGACGGTTATCAACTCGACATGGCGTTCTGAGTTGACGGTAACAGCAATGCCATTGTCGTTTTCTAAGAAGTAAGGGCCGATGATGCAAGTTTGGGATATGGCGCACCAAACAGTAACGTTTGGGCTATGCAGCGGTTGTTCGTGTGATTGTCGGGGATTTTCATCAGCCCAATAACGACAATTTTGCTGATTCACCATGCCATTGAGATGGAAACGAGTCTCATCGCTCATCGTGCTTCCATCTCACGGGCGAAGGTCATTCGTTGTGCATAATCCCTTGGGTGTAATTGTTGCACAATGGACAACTTATAGGGGTGAAACCTCAACTCTATATGCAAAATACGCCTAACCGATCGATCACTGGGGCGAAGTTCAGCAGCATGCAGGCGAGCTGATCGACTCGGGCTGCGAATTAGTGCTTGTCGTACACTTTCAATGTTCTCTGGTGTTCGAATCGATCTTGGAGCTCCTGGAGGTCTGTTCCTCATCAATGAACCTTGTGTGCGAAGTTCTTCAACCCAACGAAGAATGGTGTTTCTAGAGGGAACCGCCCGATTTCGGTGGATATTAAAATGACGACGAAACTCACGCTGGACTGCCGTGACGGACTGGTTATTACGAACGAAACTGTCGTAAGCAAAAACGCGGTGCTGTACTGTCCACAGGTTCATGACTTCAACTGGTAAAAAAATTATAAGACCTCCTGATTACAATGGTTCCTTACATTTTGAAATGCTGCTTAATCCAGTCATCGTCAGTGGTCCTATTCTCTTCGCTGAGCCCTATGTTTGCTCCCCAATCCTCGACGAACCTTTCTCGCAGAAGGAGCTGCAGAATGTACTCCAGTCTGCCAAGGACAACAAAGCTCCTGGAAGCGATGGTATTCCATTAGAATTTTATAAAAACTCTAGCAGTGAGTTCCAGGAAAAGCTTTTGAATTTGTTCAACAGCATTCTTGAAAGTGGTACCATTCCTGTGATGTTCAAGGAGTCTCTGATATTTCCTTTGTTCAAAAAGGGGGACCCAGCAAATGTTTCGAATTATAGGGGACTTTCCTTCATCAATTGCCTGGGTAAGCTTCTGACGGGACTGCTAGCGTACCGGCTGACGTCGTTTCTGGAGGTGTACGATCTGCTGACAGAATTTCAATCAGGGTTTCGACGAGGTTATTCCACGACAGATTCAATTTTCGCTCTGACTGGCACTGTGAGCTTGAAACTGAGGCAGCCCGGTGGTAAAGTCTATGGTTTTTTTGTAGACTTGAAGTCTGCATTTGACACAATTAACCATGGATATTTGTTCTACAAGCTGCTTGCTCTGGGAGTTTCCAGTAAGTTTGTATCGGTTCTGAGGAACCTTTATTCGGGAGTATCAGCTGCAGTGTGGACCGAGGCTGGTAGAACAGAGTTCTTTGATGTTAAGAGTGGAGTGAAGCAGGGCTGTCCTCTCTCCCCCACTTTATTCTCTGTTTTTCTTAACGACTTGGTAGAAGAGCTGCAACATGGTATAGAGGTTGGCGGAATTGTGATAAAAGTTCTGATGTATGCAGATGATTTGGTGGTGATAGCGGATGACCCTGGTGAGCTGCAGGTGAATATTGATGTTTTGGAGAGTTACTGCAGTAAGTGGGGACTTCAGGTTAATCTAGCGAAGTCGAAGATAATGGTTTTCCAGAAGGGTGGGAGAAGAAGGGCGACTGAGCACTGGAAATTTGGTGGTGAATCAATTGAGATCGTGAGTAGCTACCAGTATTTGGGAGTTGAACTCACCCCCCGTCTTTCCTTCACCAAGCACGTAGAGCGAAAGGCCCAATCTGCCAAGTTTGCCCTCAATAATGTTTGGGGAAGATTATTTGCCAATCCTGCTGTACCACTAAAGGCAAAATCGGAGGTGTTCAACGCTACGATCCGGGCTATCCTATGCTACGCTTCACCATGCTGGGGATTTCAGGAGTATGCAAAGGATGGTGGTGGATATCCGCAGCTGGTGGCCTTTGTTAGGATGGCCTGGAGATATCGCTCTTCGTTGGTACATGAATTTAATTTTTAATTTCCTTTTATTTTATTGTATTTTGTTTTCGCGGTAGGTTCTTTTTTCTTTTCGTATGTTTCTAGAATAACCTGCTGACGTCCCCGACAGACGGTTTGAAAAACCATGTCGGTATTGTTTATTTTTGTAATGCAGAAGGAATCTTTTATTTTGTCAATAAACTTTTTTCTTCTTCTTCTTCAATGGTCCCTTCCCCACGTTGGTCGACCCATTAGGGAGGAAGTACAGGCCATTTCAAAAACGTCCGACCTTTATGCTTCACCCTGTACTCACTCCAGTAGTTATAACAGCTGTGAGAGCGTCTGTGGGGAATCGATCGCGTGATACTCAAAAAAAAGAGACAATGTGAATGTTTTCATGCTTATCAAAAGGCTAAATACTGCACCTATTATCAAAACAATCATCTGTGGTGTCTTGGATGGAGTTAATCCAATGTGAACACAAATAAATGTTGGAACAACGTGCAATTCGATATCATAGAACGCATTCACTGAGAGTATTGTTCCTAAAAGGTGGTCTCACGCTTGTGGGGACTACGCATAGAATGTTTAATGGGTGGTGGGAGCAGGAGCTTATAGGACCAGGGAAGCGATAGTATACTACCCTCAATGGAGAGCTGACAGTGTGCCCGAAGAGGAAGAACCTTAATATTACGTCGGTCAGGCTACTCTGGATACTCTGGCGCCTCACACCATTTCGGCAGGGTTGGTACGGGTATGCCTGACTCAGCCGGAAATCCCGGCTGAGAGGAATAGTCTTTGTGTTGGGTGCGGGGTCATTCTAGAATAGGAAGGAGTGAGAGGCTGACAAATTGGCAAACGATCCATCTCATTCGGGGAAGGACGTGAACCTTTCGTGGGGATCGCCGAGAGTCAGAGGTAAGGAAGTGAGAGGAAAAGTGCAAGGTGCGCCTGTGATTCATCAGACTCTCCTCGGAACGACCAAGAAAGATCCTCAGTCTGGAAGAAGAAAGTAATAGTATGTAGCCCGTTAACGAGACATTGTTCACCTGGCATAGGTAATTCGGTGGTACAGAGTTGCATGTTCTTAGGCGGAAATAAGAGTCCACAGAAACATTCTTGTACGATGCCAGGGCTCGGACAGGACACGCCTTAGTGTGCTTCAAAGGCCCTTCCTGCAGCCAAAGAAGGTCGCAAAAACCTTTCTCGAGAACCCCCTGCGTTTGGTTGCACGTAGGAACTACCAGCTTCAGAGGACATGAAGTTGCTCATTTGCACCTACACAATAAGCTCATCTGAGGTCCCAGTAACCGTATTGTGTTGCCATCATGTTGATATCAAACCAAAATATCTGATGCGTTGCAACACAAAACTTTCCTTAGCTCTACGTTAATTCACTTTCCATATGGCTTTGTCACTGAATCAATTCATTTACCACTCAGTTCATTTGAACTTGGCCAAACAACACTTCACAGCAGCAGGAGGCGGTTGAGCTTACAGTTCCAGAATTTATTGTGCTGCTCGTACTCATTCCAGAACCATCACTGAGCAATTGGTACTCAGATAATTAATGACGCTGTAAACACGAATTTTTTGAAGAAGGATAGTAATCACTATTGCAGAGTTATTGGACTATTCCACCTACCCACTATTAGTCCACCTACCCACTATTAGATTGGACCACAATACCAACTTTTATAAACATTCTACCAACGTTCCAGCGGAGTTTATAAGGAAAAAACCACGCTAAAAACTCTTTTCGTCGAAAATTTTGATAATTGATTGTGCTGCTTTCGTCATTTTCCCACAAATGGGACTTTTATGGTATCATTGCCTTATGTAGAGCTATCAATATAAAAAATGTAATCAAAATCGTTAGAGCCGTTTTTGAGAAAAAAAATTTGGTGTTTTGATCACTATGATAACTATAGTTAACTTTCGGTGGATTTTGCCCATACCCTTATTTTTGCGTCCCATGGTAACCTGTAGGCATCACCTGTAGACATCAAGTTTTTGCTGATTTGGTAGGGTGGTTTTCTCTAAAAACCGCGCTAAAATTGATTTCGTCGAAAGTTTTGGTAATTTATTGTGCTGCTCTCGTCATTTCCCCACAAATGGGAATTTTGTACTATGATTTCCTTATCAAGAGCTATCAATATAAAAAATGTAATCAAAATCGTTAGAGCCGTTTTCGAGAAAAAAAATATTTGGTGTTTTGATCACTATAATAACTATAGTTAACTTTCGTTGGATTTTGTTTTAACCCTTATTTTGGCGTGGTTTTCTCTGAAAATCGTTCACAGACACACAGACCATTTTCCCAAATAGTGTTTTTCGGACTCAGGAGGGTCTGAAACGTAAAGATCTGAAGAAAACTCAAAACATTCAGCCGATTACATGACTTTCCTTTCTACTTCGTAGAGCCAAGGAAATACGGCGATGTTTGGGTCAGAACAAGAGTTGTGAGGGGAAGTATGGTTGGGTCTTTGGCAATTCAAGCCGAAGTCCTCGCCAAGGGATTTGCACAGGGTTTTAGAGTGGTGGTTGCCATTTTCCAAAGCAATCACATTTGAGAAACCAATTTTGATGGCGTTTTGCCCTGAACAGTACCAAAGACCCAGGGATTTGAACAATTTCCTTAACACGGCTCGAACAGTATGTTCTACCTAGAGACATGGCGTGTCATGTAGCGCATCATTCAACGTGATCGGGGAGAAGACAGTTGTTTGTCTCACCTGATATATCTTCATTGAAACTTCGTAATTTATATAAAATTGAATGGTATCGTTTATAACGAAGTGAGTGAAATACGAGGTCATATGTAAACGTACACATAAAATGGGCTCGGGATAAAAGCCAGAGAGAAGTGACAAGGTAATTTCCTCCACTGAGTTTTCATTTCTCATTCAAACCGCCCTTTTCTGCCGTGTTCTCCCTCTAATTCAATTTGACTGGTTTTCCAAGTTATGTTACCTCGTCTAACAGAACGTCGGCCATTGTTCCGAAAGTCACCGAAAGTGAAACCGTTTTCGCGCCTTTGCGTGAAAAACATTCTGCAACGAGTAAGAATTCATTTGAGCCCCCCTCGAAAACCTTTAATTTTTACAAGGTAAGCCGCCCATATGTTTGGGCCCCTTGATGAGAGGATAACCACTTCCAGGACAACCGCCACCGCGCTCTACTAACCCCATGTGCGATCCCTTGTTTTTCTCTCCACGCCCATGGATTCCCTTTCAACTCATCTGGCTTCCACAACTACGCAACCTCACGTCCTCTCTCATCTTTTATTCATCATTTCCCTCGTCCGGCATCAAACTCTACTGCCCGCTTCAGTCGGCTTAGTTCTGGGTGAGAGGAATTTAATTCGTCACGGCTGCCGCGTGCTTGTCCATCTTTACCCGCTCGTTACACTTGTCATGTTTAGGAGGATGAGGATGAAAGGGTAGGGGGAGAGAGTTCTCTTGACCTTTCATCTGCAAATGACCTCTCCCCCGTTTAATCCTTGTTAACATCCTGCCGCAGGGTTGGCTTTCAGGGTGGCTTTATTCCCGCCCATTAGGACGCACCTACATTTTCTAACTAGAGGCCTCGGATTAGATTTAGCCTTTCGTTCAGAGTTTTGTAAGAAGGAGAGTTTGTCGTTTGTTTTCACGACGGGATTTAAAACTGTGGACTCACTAAGGGCAATAAACAGATGTCAAAAGAGTGATGACGTAATTTCATTTTGACACAGCGAACTGTAGAGTTGTACCCCAGCACAACCGGGCAATAAAAAAAAAAAAAAAGCGTGTGATAGTCACACATGGTAGAAGTGAAACTTCAACGTGAAAAACTGAATCGCAACGGACAAGTGGGAAAACGAATCACAACGGACAAGCGGAAAAACTGAATCGCAACGGACAAGTGGAAAAACGATGGCTAAGTGGAAAAACGCATCGCAAAAACATTTTTACTCGAAGTTTTACGGGCAGATTGTTTGTGTTGGCAGGGTTGGTTATGTACATCTACAATCTGCCCGTAAAACTTCGAGTGAACGCTTTTGCGATGCGTTTTTCCACTTGTCCGTTGAGATTCGTTTTTCCACTTGTCCGTTGCGATTCGTTTTTCCACTTGTCCATTGCGATTCGGTTTGGCACGTTAAAGTTTCACTTCTACCATGTGTGACTCACACATTTCTTTATTCACAGGTTTACTGCAAATTATGATTTGGTTAGGGTAGGTAAATTGTAATGAATGCTTTTTTATATTATTTAAACATATTTTATTTTACTAAACAAGAAAACAGAATTCAATCCGGGGAAAAAAAATCTAGGTCCCTGATGTATGTTGGTTTATATTTCCATTCAATGGACAGCTACAGAAATAGTTGCGGGTAACAAAATGACGTATATGTTACTGGAATACGCTCAGTTGATTTATTTATATCTTCAGCCTTGCACTTTGTTTTATTGTTCAAACAAAGAGTGGTTCACCCATCCAAGTACTAACCACGCCCGACGTTGCTTAACTTTGGTGATCGGAAGAAACCCGGTGTGTTCAACGTCCATGTGGTTGCTGGATGTTTTTGACAGTCACTCAGAATAAAAGCAACTCTCTCGGCTAACGTTTCGCTTACGGTAATAAACGTCACGAGAATGATGATGAATGACTACAGCGAATTAATTTCGCTTTAACTTTTTCTGAAACGTGTCATGTGGAGCGTGACGTTCGATGCGCTATTTGGTCCGGGTTCTACTACGCGCACTTGACGAGGTTGTCAACGTATTATTGCAGATATAATTTTAATCAAAACGAGCGTTCTATTCGACCCGCAGCAACACACAAAGTTGCCCGTTCCCACGTGTCAGAAACGTGCTTAGAGCTTGGTTTTAAGTATACTATTCGTGAAATGTGAAGGACCAGCGATTCTATGGATGTGTCGACAATACAAATGGCTAGTGGACTCACCTTGAGGGCTGTTCTTACACCGTCGGTATCTATCGATGTAGGTGCTGTCGGAGATGGAAGGGCGGATGATGTGAGGATTAGAAAGATTTGATGGGAAGGGAATTTTACCTCGATTTTATGCTTTTGACGCTCTGTGGTCGATGCAGCGGTGAGATTGAGACAACATGTTTGCCGGGTTTTACTTGGCAAGCTGTCAGCTTGGTATGACAGATGAACACGAAGAAAAATGGAAACTAACTTTAAGTAAGCAGAAAATAGAACAAAACATCTGGTGCGTTGCAACACACAACTTTCCTTAGCTCTACGTCAATTCACTTTGTACACGGCTAATTCTATTTATCCATTTATCACTCAGTTCCTTTGAATTTGGTCAAACAACACTTCACAGCAGCAGGAAGCGGTAGCGCCCACAGTTCTGGAATTTATTGTGATGCTCGTACTTAATTCAGGACCATTATTGAGCAATTGGTACACAGAAAATTAATGAAGCTGTAAACACGAATTTTTTGAAGAAGGATAGTAATCACTTTCTCAGAGTTATTGGGTAAAAATGTTTAGAACTGGTAGTAAGCGGAACGGCAGTAGTTGAAACTCGGGAATTTCTGGAGTGACCCCCATGTATCTCATGAGCGTTTCTAAACACTCACCCTTTAGGTATTGGGTTGGACTACAATACCAATTTTCTTTAACATTCTACCAACATTCCAGCGGAGTTTATAAGAAAACAACCGCGCTAAAAACGCTTTTCATCGAAAATTTTGATAATTTATTGTGCTGCTCCCGTCATTTTCCCACAAATGAGAATTTTATGGTATAATTGTCTTATTGCGAGCTATCAATATAAAAAATGTTATCAAAATCGTTAACGACATTTTTGAAAAAAAAATGTTAGGTGTTTTGATCACTAGGATAATTATAGTTAACTTTCAGTTGATTTTGCCCATACCCTTATTTTTGCGTTCCATGGTAACCTGCGGGTGAGACATCAAGTTTCATCTGATTTGGTACGGTTGTTTCCTCTAAAAACCGCGCTAAAATCGATTTCGTCGAAAGTTTTGGTAATTTATTGTGCTGCTCGCGTAATCTTCCCACAAATGATAATTTCGTGGTATAGTTGGCATATTGGTAGCTACCAATATAAAAAATTTAATCATAATCGTTAGAGCCATTTTTGAGAAAAAAAATATTTGGTGTTTTGCTCACTATGATAACTATAGTTAACTTTCGAAGAATTTTGTTCAAACCCCTATTTTGGCGTCCCATGGTAACCTGCGGGTGAGATATCAAGTTTGAGCTGGTTTGGTACGGTGGTTTTCTCTAAAAATCGTTCACAGACACACAGACCATTTTCCCAAATAGTGTTTTTCGGACTCAGGGGAGATCTGAAGAGAACTCAAAAAATTTTTTCAGCCGATTACATAACTTTCTTTTCTACTTTGTAGAGCCAAGGAAAGTAAAAAGGAAAATAGAACTGATGCGGTCGGTGTTTGCGATAACAATAATGGTAATTGGCGGGTAATTTTTCTTTGATATCAGAGGTTGGTGCGTTCCAGTCAAAGTTTCCCAGAGTTCGTTCCGATAAAATTAAGTAGGAACAACCAGAGTTTAAAGGACGATTTAAAAAAATGGCTCGAACTCATTGTTCGCCATTTGGTCAATTGGCGAGCCGTTCAGTCTTGAAGTTACCTGGTTGGGGCCCCTGACCCTCCTTCTGAGGGGCTATATTCCCCTTACGCTTTTCATGCCGAAAAAAAAAAAAAAATGCCGAAAGGGATTAGTCCTATTTTCAACCCAACTACGCATTTTCCCCTCTTTCCTCCCAAATATTCCGTTGGTTTGACTCCTTCCCACCCCCTATCCTCCTTCCCACATCTCAACTCTGGAACTCAGTAAGGGACATTCATGTTACACTCTCGTTCGCGCTCACAACGTTGTCCTTCCGTTTCTTCGGCGTGTAACTTTCCGTATTCTTATTCGGTTACCTTTTTGTAAACATTACGTGTTAAGAGTTCTATACAGTCTTCTACCACGCTCACCGAGTTCGCTTTTATTTTTTCCTCAAACCCCCCTCTCGTGCGCCCAACACTCATCATTATTTCAATATTCGCCTCTCCGTAACGAGAAAGCGAAGCGCCGATATCTGCGTTTCCCTCTAACCAATAATTAAAATCCCCTTTCACTTGCACGATGGTCGAATCCGATACTCTACGCTCAAAGTCATTCCGAACATTATACCAAAACGAATTCGGTTGCAGACCCTTCCGGGTAAAAACTCCCCGCATTTTCGGGAAAGCGGAATATTTCTCTCATAGCGGAGAGCAGTTACAAGCTCAGTTCGCTGATTTTGAAACTGCCGCTGGTCGATTTCAGGTTGTTACGTAACTCTGGGGGTTTTAGAATTGCTAATGTAATTTCAGGGCAAACTGTTTCGCTGCAGCACTTTTCGTTTTTATACAGAGAAGTTGGACGGATAGTTCTCAATTTCTCCGAGCGTCAACACTGAGAAGAAAAAGATGCGCGGTCTCGGGACGCTAATTTTTGGAGAAGGAGTTGATGGAACTTTACGAAGAGCGACCTAATCGGTACCGCGCTCTTAAACTTGGAAACCTCTGTGGAATTGTGAAAACCCGCTTTTCAGGCTGATCGTACATAATTGTTCATCGAAGTGTATGCGTTACCCTCCTTTCTTTTCGATTTTCAATTTTATCGTAAGTGTTAGCTGCACGACCCATCTGGTGCGCTAAATCTCCCTAATCCTCAACACACCAACTTTTAAAATGTACGAAATACCCTCTAACGGCTTGAATGGCTGGAACAATGGGGCTCACAGTGGCTATTTAGCTGCGGTCGACATGGAATGTCAAAACATGGGCATAAAAGAAATGAAAAATAGCTATAGTTGTCGTGGAGAGCACAACTTCGTGAAAATAGCTTTCGATTTTGAATGATTTTGATTTCATCTGTTTTATGGACAATCCCACACAATGTAACTGTATCATAAAATTATCATAGTGCGACAGGACAATAAATTATCCAACGTATCCACGAAAAGCGATTTTAGTTCGGGTTTTTCACGATTAATCTCGCTCATATGACGCGCTCTCAATGAGCTGCCTCTATCCATAGTATTTAAATCACCTGGAAGAGCTCCTGTGGAGAAGATTCTCGCCTGCTAAAATTACGGAGATAGTAGGTCTCTACATAGGGGAAAACTATCTTGCTCATACCCCCATACACCCCAGCAAAACCACACTCCCCACGAGGCCAATCCCATGGCTTCACTACCAACAGCCCCTCGAGGCTCCACGCAGCCAGCCACGGGCTGAAGCCCCCGTGGTAGCCATTCTATATGGCTGCTCAAGGACCTGAATGGGTGTCAGACACGGGTGCCAGAAATGCCAAGAGGCGTTCTACCAGCACCCATGCTTTATCTCCATGGTGGTACGGGGATTGGACTTGCCCCCCCACCTGCCATGGAGAAGGGTGTCAGACCGTCTTTTACGGCCTGAACTGCGATCCCCTTTCCGACGTGATGAGGGCAGACTACTTGATATTCGGCCACCCTGGATCCATCCCTACACTACCTATTCCTACAAGACGCTAACACACATACACAACATATACATCCGCACACATCACCCATATATACATTCACACTTACTGTCCAGGGATGGGCTACTTGATATTCGACCATCTCTGGCGCCGCCCACTCAAGACCACACACTAACACAGAACACACACACAAACACATAACCTAAACACCTACTCCTGAGGCCCCTGACGGGAGGAGTGGTTGGGCTAGTGGAGGGTTGACCATGTCCTGTACCTCAATCACAGGAGGCCGTGAGGAAGGGAGTAAACGCCCGCTAAATTGGATAAAGGAAATTCTGGAAAGCCGAGTGGTCTGTTCGAAACTAGAAGGAGAGATTCTGTGTCAGAGAATCGAGCTATACTGTAAACCCTTGTTCTGACTGCTTGTTGCAGATACCCTCCTCGAGTTTCCGCTGGCATTGAAAGATGGCGCAATAAGCAGAGGTAGTATGTCAATCTAAACAAAACCAGCCCATTTACCCCAGAAAACCCTCTTGGGAGTAAGGTGGTGACAATCCGACAAAAGGTGAAATACCTGGGAATCTTCCTAATTAGGAAGCTCGCATAGGCCACACGCGTGAAGAGGGCGATACGAATGGCTTCATCTAGAGCAACTTCGGTTTTTAAGCTAACCTTTTTCGCAGAGTTTTTCCTATAATTCCAGAACCAATGACAGTAACCACAACGAAAATCCGAAAACGTATGATTTTCAATGAAGATCTTGCCACAAGTAGAAGCGGGTTAATAAATTATGAAACTTTAATCGCTGCATGTTTCTAGTATCAGTGAAGTTGAAGTTAATAGCTGAATGAAAGAGCTGAAGAGAATTGAGTGTTGCGTCATACCTGATGTTTCATCCCAAAGTGTAATGAGACGCATAGATAGCTGTCGATACTGTACATTTTATGAATTTAGGGCCTTTTTAAACAAATTAAATTAATCTAATAGACGGCCGCAGCATTACCAGGACTGCATTGGAGCTGATTTTGAACCTCCACGTCTTTTGAGTAAGATACGTCCAGTCCTGTGAGTTCTGCTGTCGTTTGTTGTCACGGGCGTACGTTCTTTATACCTTTGTTAGGGGTTTCTCACTTCGTAGTTAATTAGTTTTCGCACCAACAAAGCTTTGTGTAAGGTTTCAAAGACTTGGAACAGATGTAAAGTACGAATTCTCATCGTTTTCAAACAAATCCAACTCGCTTGAAATGAGCTTAGTAATATAGTTATGACGTTGAGATCTGTTGTCATTTAACTAATTTTCGCGATAAAATATCGACAGTAGAACTAGCACAAGAATCAGCCAGTAAACAATCCCCTTTCGCCACCCCCTCAGCTGCAAGAACGCGAACATTTCAACTTGTGCGGTTTAAAGCCCGAAGTGATTCTGTATTAGGATCAAAGGAATCCCCGACGTCACCGAAAGGTCATTTTCCGCCAAAGCAGAAACGACCGCATCCTCAATTTTCGGGTTCTGCTTGTGCTACTGACACTCAACTCCAGCGTGTAGCTAAAACGGTAGGTTTTCGTACGCGTTGAATTAGGAGTTAACGACAGTACTACAAATTTCGTAGTAAATTGCTCCGGTGTTCATTATGGGCGTAGAAGAAGTTCTTCGATGAAAAATAACAGGTTTCGCTCGTATTGACTACGTTGGTGGAATTGGTAGTTATTTACGATTATTCGTCATCAATGCTGGTGTTGAGAAATCAACTTCACTCGCTTCTGTAGGATGCGGTGGGAGAGAGAGTGAGTGAGAGATAGATAGATAGATAGATAGATAGATAGATAGATAGATAGATAGATAGATAGATAGAGAGAGAGAGAGAGAGAGAGAGAGAGAGAGAGAGAGAGAGAGAGAGAGAGAGGGAGAGAGAGAGAGGATTTATTTAGCAACCTTGGAAACAATAGGGCCTATGCTTCCCTGTTCTCAGGAATTGTACATAACAATCATGGTTTCTGGTTGTCCTAACGACATAACGAATAAAAAATAATCTTCTATCATCATAATTAAACCTTCAGCTGTCACTATTGCACTTCCACATCCTCTACAATTTTCCCACTTACACTTTACAATTACATGAATAAGCTCACGTTGTTTGATTTCCTCGTACTTTTTTATTAACCTTATTTTCATCCTATTCCTAAAATTATGTACACTTAAATTAAAATCAAATAGCTCTCGATGTTCGTTGTATACACGAATTCTACACAAATCCTATAAGACCTATAATACAATGCGGTCCTGTGCCTTGGAACCTGCATGAGTTCGCCCCGTGTATCATGCGTGTGACCTTCACCAAGCACAATAAATGGTCAGAGAGAGAGTGAGAAATAAATACTTGAATCGATTGATGAATGAGGGCAAACCAGATAGAGAGCTTCATCGATACATTGGATTTAAACGGTTGATTGATTAGCACAATAAAGCAGCCAGTAGAACTAGCCGCCACACGGTGGATGTTTAGATATGAGAACTAGCGTTAAGACGATAGTGAAGAGCTACTGAACGCTCATGGGCAAAGAAATTCAGCTCAGCGAGCAAGTCAAGTATATGGGGGTGGTTCTAAATAGGAAACTAGTCTGGGAAGATCACATCAGATACGTGACCAAGAAGGCGACAACGGCCCTTCGGGCGTGTCAGAGAATGTGCGGGAGGACATGGGGCCTAAAGCCCAGTATGGCCTGCTGGTTCTACGAAGCCATAGTGAGACCAATAATCTCATATGGGTCGATCGTGTGGTGGCATAGAGCTGCCATTCACTCCAATAACAGCAGCCTAGCAAAGGTACAAAGGCTGGGGTGCCTACTTATTGCGGGGGCGATGAAGACTACACCCACTATCACCATGGAGAAACTGTTCGACCTTCTCCCCCTGGACATCTATGTCAAGGCAGAGGCGATGAAGGTAGCTTACATACTCACCGAGCCCATGTATGAGTGCGAGAGGAAATATAATGTTCAGCCATTGGGAGGTCCATGGAACAGCGAGAGTCATCGGTTTCGGCCTCCCAATGGCATCAACATCTTTACAGAAGGATCGAAAACTCTGGAGGGAACAGGCTCCGAGTGTGGATAAGTGGCTCTGGAAGGAGAGGAAGTACATTGCCCCAGGTTCCTAGGCTCCAACGGGTTTTCAAGCAGAGATTTATGCTATTTTCGCCGGGGCAATCCCAATGCATGAGAAAGGCTGTAGCAACAGAACTATCAACATATTGACCGATAGTCAAACGTCGTGCAAGGCGCTAATGAACTACTGCACAACGTCAAAACTGGTGTGAGAGTGCAGGATGTGGCTTAACTCCTTAGCAAGTGCGAATAGAGTTAATGTGTATTGGATTCCAGGACACAAGGGGATCATTGGAAATGAGAGGGCGGATCATGTGACCAGACGCGGTTCGTCTACGGTACCTATCGTGCCACCGCCTCATTGTGGGATTTCTCTGTCACTAGTAAAAAGGACTGTGAGAGAACACGCCAGAAGACAGCATCAGACAATCTGGAACGCTGCAGGAGTAAGAAACTCCAAACGCTTTGTCTCTGAGCAATCAAGTGAGACAAGACACACTCTTCTGGAGATGGAAAGGAAGGACTTAAGGCAGATTGTTGGGATCATAACTGGACACTGCAGAATGAACAAACACAAGTATGTTGTGGGTATAGCCGACACCCCTCGATGCAGGTGGTGTGGCACGGATGAGGAGACTCCCTACCACGTCCTGGCCCAGTGCCGGAGACTTGAGAGGCAGCCACTTATGGTCTTTGGCACCACTTCTCCCAGGATGGATACCAACGAGGACTCTTTCAGGAACTACCTGGCTTTCCTCAGAAAGCCTGTAAGACAATGGAACTGGCACAATAGGCCACCTAGCTGCGGTGCACATCCCATCACTGGGACAGTCAGAAGACTTTATACATACTGAACACTACAAGCACTGAATGAGGACTGTCTGTACAGTCAGGTCTGGGGGTGGAGAGGAAGTATTAATACCGAAAGGTGGTGAGTGAACATTTTGATAAATTCAAAAGGGAAAACCCGTTGTCGACTTAAAAATAATTCATAATGTCTTCAAGCCTTTTGTTAGCAGGAGAGGCTAATTAAAATTCCATCAGGTAAGGAAAAACCCACATCTGGAGGGGTTTTTCCTCTAGGGCCAAAGGCAACGAACTGATTTGGACAGAGCTGAGCCAAACACTCTCATCAAACAGAAAGGCAGTAAGTTCCACTGGTTCAGACTCTCATTGAGGGCGTCATCAGGGGAACCCACTAGGGGAGTGTCAAAACTTAACACAGAATCGTCGATTCCCTCACATGGTCGTCCACTCAGAATTTGCCAACGTTCAAAAAAAAGAAGAAAAGTATAGTGAATTTCTGCCTTTCCGTTGTCTACAACTTTCTGTGTTGTGATGAGTTGAATAAAATGTTTGATTAGATTATTCTATTCTGCGAACACGCATGATTTAAACAGCCAGCGTTCGCCCCCATGACCATTCGAGATCGTCTTCAGTAACAGTATCAACCACGCAATAATTGAAAGCTACTTTCCCGTAACGCTTTTGGAAATAAAATGGGGAGTAAATATTTTTAGAAATTTGGTGGTAATCTTTAGGAGTCCTTCCGAATTGACCTGTCAGAGAGGAACGCCAAGGCGCTTTCATTTTGAAGTTCGTTGCTTATCCCAGGTGGGGCCTAGGAGTCTTAGAAGTCGTTTCGTCGAAGGTTTTAGAGACACAACATAAAAATGCTGGTATTCGAGAGGTTTATTTATTTAATATTCCATTTTTTCTCATGTTTATCGAATGTCTTCGGACGAATGAATAAACAGCTTTACCTTTCCCTGAAAATCTTAGAGATAAATCCGTCGTTCTTGCTAACCACTAGTCCACAATTCCTTTTTTTTTTTGTGCGAAGGTCCCCTCTCGAGCGAAGTCAAGAGTAGAAAATTGAAGTTGGTCGCATGTTTTATTCATGATCTTAAATGCTTTCGACCTTGTTGTCAGCAAATAAGCCATCTTCCGCTCTGAAGCTCACCTTTCCACTCTTCGCCCTCCGCCAACTCCTAATACTCCTCGTATTCCCTCTTTTTTCCCTCCCTTACCCCAATCCTGAAATTTCCTCGGGATCGTTTTTATTCCGGGACCCAGCAAAGAGGGGTTTAGCTACCACAGTTCGTTATTAATGTTATAACCCGCTGATTATGATCGTTTCCGTGAGCAGAGAATATTGGTTCCGAGTACATCGAAGGTTTCTGTTTGACGTCGAAATGTTTTTCTGATCGTCGTGAACGTCACGATTATGTTCACTATCGTGCGATTCCTGTCAGGCGTCACTTTTGTGTTCATACGTGTACTGGAGAAGTAAGCGAGGTCGTGTTACGAGAAATGTTCGTATATTGCACGATAGGAAGGGGGTGAACTTTAAGGGAATGCAAGAATTAGTTGGTCAACTGTGGAGGACTGTAATGTTTGGAATTACTCAGATTGATAAGAGGAGCACGGTAGAGAAAGTTTAGAATGAAGTCACTGGGGGAACGAAGACCCGACACTTTTCACTTATACTTTTCGCTTATACACAAGTGTTATAGTCGAACAAGCTATTCAGACGGAATTAATCGAGATGGTGATTAGAGTCCATGTATATCTGGGCTTCGACAGGTAAGCGGGTTCCGAGGGAAAACTCCGGAACTAGAAAGACCTTTAATCTCAGCAGGGTACCGGACAGGCTTAGATGAGAAAAACCTGAGCGTTGACCCAAGGTTTTCAGAACCCTGAACACTGTCTCGCCTTTATGATTTGGGAGAGTGTGAATGCATTGATGTACCCCTCTTTCCCGTTTGAAAGGAATGATGCTTATGAGCGACGTTCATTACATCCTCTTATAGGGATCCTAATGGGGCTGATAAACTGAACATTGCCTACCATAGGAAGCAGATGGCAGCGGTGTAGCTGGGTGGCTCTTTGCGTTGCTTGCTTGTACCGCACAGTTTCTCAGAAGGCAGACCGCTGGTGGTGGCGAGCGTTATTCACCTTTTTGCAGCCGAGTGGGATCTTGCAGTGTAAAGCACGTTTCCACTGTCTGGCGGCTGGGCGCCACTGGTAGGTGGTGGGCTCTTGTGTACTCCGGACTTGGGTTCCTCCAGCCTTGAGTCTGGATGCAAGTCTGGGAAGGGTAGCGACTATTCTAGCCTCAAGGGATATTCTTCCCAAAATGGTACTGCAGGGGTACACTGTAAGCCGGTGCACCATGGGAAGGTTCCACGTCAGGTGGATGCCTCTGCAGGCAACTAGGGTAAAGGCTGAGTATCCACCAATCCTTAGTACCCATTAATGGGATCTTGCAGATATCGCAGTGGTCGAGGGGTCGCTGGGAGTAGTCCCTGTCCCTTTCCCCTCTTTGTTTGCCCGATGGGGCGGGGTAGGTCGGGGCCGTGAGGCCAGTACTACCTCCGCACATCCCATATATCGGAACGTCCATGCTATGTTATATGTGTACCGCCTGACTCCCTTAGAAGGCCCCGGTGGATCGTGGTCTAGTGGTCAAGACACTCGATTCATAATTCTCGACGAAGATCGAGGATTGTGGATCGAGCTCCGGCGCGATTGCCGTAATTTTTGCCTGAGTCAGCGGATTCCCCAAAACGTCTCCAAACCCCCCTCGTAACATTGGTGGCAGCGATATGCGAACAAGTCCACGCTCCTTCATTCCAAGAAAAAGAAGAGAGCCTGAGAGAAAGAATTAAAAAATTAAGAGAGAAAATAATGAGACGAGTTCTCGGGTCCGAGATTCGCTGACGCTGTGAAAGTTCCAGCGGAGAGAAAAATGGTGACGCGCCTACTACAATGTGAATGAAAAAGTAAGCGCCCTTTCCTTGTCGCCCTCTCGTTCCCAGAATCTTTGATCGGATTTTCCGAGGATTCGCTCAACTCTCAAAAAAATCCGTTCATTAAAAGTCGTCCGCTCCAGGAGCAGCGGCTAACGGTGAGGGGGGAGATGTACCGCCTGACTCCCTTAGAAAGCCCCGGTGGATCGTGGTCTAGTGGTCAAGACACTCGATTCATAATTCTCGACGAAGATCGAGGATTGTGGATCGAGCTCCGGCGCGATTGCCGTAATTTTTGCCTGAGTCAGCGGATTCCCCAAAACGTCTCCAAACCCCCCTCGTAACATATGTTAGTGCTTATGTTGTCTGTTCCATGATACCTATGCTGTACTACTCTTATACTAAGTAAACTTATAATTTTACGTTCTACTCATCACTCTATTCAATGTTAACTAATGATTTATACACACCACTATAATCACTGTTATTATTACTATTATCCTCAGCCTTCGTTTTCCACATTATGAAGACTGCAATATTGTTACGAGGGGGGGGGGGGGTTGGTTGGAGACGCTTGGGGATCTGCTGACTCAGGCAAAAATTACGGCAATCGCGTCGGAGCTCCGATCCACAATCCTCGACTTTACGTCGAGAATTATGAACAATTGTCTTAACCACTAGACCACGATTGCCGGGTGCCTTTAATATGAGTCAGGCGGTACAATATTATTATTGATAGTCAAGCGAACAATACGTTGACAGTTCCTGGAGGCACACCACTGGGTGTATTTACCTCCAACAAGTTCCATGTGACCGTTGCGGATAGAAATGAGCAAAACTGTTCAGTACAAATAAAGCATTATTTCGTTTTAAAAAAGCAGCTTCCAAACACCACCGTGTAGCACTCCAAGCGTTTGCACAGCCTGCCTCAACCCAAATGCTAATCAACACAAGCCAAGTTTGCAAAATATGTGTACGTCCGGCTAAGTGTTTTTGACCATTTACGGCAAGGACTTAGTAAAAAATGTAGGAATTGAATTGGGTAGCAACTATTTAATACTTGTATTTACAAGTAAATCCAACAGACACAACTTGAATAAACGACTTGAACTACGTAGCTTGAATTGGCTTTATTAAAAAAAAACAAAAAAAAACAAACACTTTCACTCATCATTGCTCATTAGGACGAGAATAATTATTGTAATGCTGAGCAAGAGCAACATATGCGGTACAGCCGTGCATCTTCTCAATTATGTGAAGCCTTCCAGCGAACGCTATTCTTCCCGCACTTACTACGATAAGTTATTTATTAATTCGTTGTAAATTTCCTAACTCGAAATCGCGTTAAGGTGCTATAAACTGTGGAAAATAATTTAATCGTTCATTGCAATTTCTCTCAAATGCAAGTAGTAATCAAATCTTTCGAAACGGCCGAATTATAGCAATTTTTGAGACTCGCGAATCGCAACAAAGGAAACTGAAATTAACGATTAAGGACAGTCAAGGCAATATTTTGTAACTTGGGGTAAAATAGTAGGCGTCGTGAAGGTAATGTGTTGCATCGTCCAATAACTAACTGCGTGAAATCGTTTGCTTTGAAATTCGTATCAGTTGACGAGGATGTGAAGCTTTTTAGGTAAATCTTCAGTAGTTCAACTGTGTCCGTACCACTCGTTCCATCAAATTAACTTACCTAACTTGGGTGGCGTTTTACAGCTGATAACAAGATGAAACAAATTTTGCGAAAGGCCCTCGTTTAACCGGGTCATCCACGAGTTTCGTGCGTCGGAGACGAAGCTTTTCGCCCCCCGCCTCTACAAGAAAGTTGGGGAGCGTTTTAGTTGTGATTGAGCGCGTAACAGGTTGAGCAGTAAATCGGCATCGAGGGGAAGCATCTGGTTTCTAGTCCTTGAATCACGCTCCTCGAGGGGAACGTAAAATACGTCTCTCTTACGCCTTCTCTGGATTTGATCGAAATACGGTTACCGGTAACCGTTTCTCGAAGAAAGATTTTCGTTTTGACGGAAGACTCCTTGTGTGGCCTCATTCAAAACTCCGTAGCGGGCATTACGCGTAAGCTATCGTTATGCACTAGGATACGTGAGTCGCACGAATGGACTTTCGAAAAAAAAATCGAGTGTATATGAATAAAAGCGAAAATATGACTAAAACCGTCTCAAAGTATCGCAGGTGTGCACAAGTCTCCTGCTGTAAACCGTTATATAATAGTGTAAATCTCTACTACTGCCCTTATCATACGCCCTCGACTTAGGATTTAGGTAAACAAAAAGCAGTTGAACGCAGAGCGTCCATAAAAACACCCGGTGACGTACATTACACAACTTTGCGCCGCACAGTTTTCATCACTCCAGCAACTAATAAAATTTGTTTTTTGGTTCATTGAAAGAGAACTCAACTCATGCCCTAATTGATTGAGTCGCTCTTAGTTATGCTGCGCTCATCATTGAACAACCAATACATACGTGATATATAAGATTATCATCGTGTTTTTTTTAAGAGGATCGTGTTCACAGTTTTGGAACTATCCGGTAAAAACCTAAAAAAGGTTTCTTATGGAAACTTAGAAATTGGGATTTCGGAATTTCTAGGGTTCTTCATAGTCATCCTATCAACATTGTGAAACCACGATCATTTTGTTAGGCCATTGCACTACATCCTGATTGTTTTAAATGGGTTTCGGTTATATTCGCACACATGAGAATTTTGTATCGCTGTTGTGTTATTTACAACTGTACAATAAGGTTAGTCAGAAGTCGTTTTTGACTCAAAATATTTACCGTTTCGGTCACTACGATAGTTATAATTAGCTTTGAACCGGGTCTAGTTGTACCTTTTTGGCGTTTCATGGTGATTTGCTGGCTAAATGTGACTGATTTGAGTTGATTTGATCCAGCCGTTCACGGGGCACACACACACACACACACACACAGACAGTTTTGTTAAATTGTGTTAGTCGGACTCAAAAGGCCTTCAAATGTGCTGGAAATGAATTCGTCACTTTGCCTGTTGTTCAATATCCCACTAGATGGAGGCAACCAACCCCCTGCCAAATGGTTTTAAGTAGCCTATAATCCAAGTTGACGCTGCTGAATGAAAGCAACCGCCTAAATAGTCGGTGGTGAGTGGTTGAGCGACATTTTGAAGGTAGAATCGCCACACATAGGGCTGATATTTTGCAGGTTGGACAACATCCCACTAGACGGCACCAATCCACCTTCTGTCACGTGGTTGGCAAGTTGCCAATAGTCCAAATACACACTAATGAACGAAAGCAACTGTTTAAATAGTGGGCAGTCAACATAGGAAAGTGGAATCGCTACAAGCAGAGGCTGATAATATTGCAGCCTGGACGATAGCCTCCTGGATGGAGCCAATCAACCCCCTGTCACACGGTTGTAAGATGTTCCCCCATTTGAAATTGAAATTGGCCACATTTTGAAGGTGGAATCGCCACACACAAGGGCTGCTACTTTGCCATTTGTACAATATCCCACTAGATGGAGGCAACCAACCCCCTGCCACATGGTTGTAAGTTGCCTATAATCGAAGTTGACGGTGCTGAATGAAAGAAACCGTCTAAATAGTTGGTGGTGAGTCGTTGGGCGACATTTTGAAGTTGGAATCGTCACACACGAGAGCTGCTATTTTGCTGGTTGTACCATATCCCACTAGATGGAGGCAACCAACCCCCTGCCACATGGTTTTAAGTTGCCTATAATCCAAGTTGACGGTGCTGAATGAAAGAAACCGTCTAAATAGTTGGTGGTGAGTCGTTGGGCGACATTTTGAAGTTGGAATCGTCACACACGAGAGCTGCTATTTTGCTGGTTGTACCATATCCCACTAGATGGAGGCAACCAACCCCCTACCACATGGTTTTAAGTTGCCTATAATCCAAGTTGACGGTGTTGAATGAAAGAAACCGTCTAAATAGTTGGCGGTGAGTCGTTGGGCGACATTTTGAAGGTGGAATCGCCACACACGAGGCCTGCTACTTTGCCAGTTGTACGACATCCTACTAGATGGAGGCAACCAACCCCCTGCCACATGGTTTTAAGTTGCCTATAATCCAAGTTGACGGTGATGAATGAAAGAAACCGTCTAAATAGTTGGCGGTGAGTGGTTGGGCGACATTTTGAAGGTGGAATCGTCACACACGAGAGCTGCTATTTTGCTGGTTGTAGCATATCCCACTGGATGGAGGCCATCTACCCCCTGCCACATGGTTGTAAGTTGCTTATAATCCAAGTTGACGGTGCTGCATGAAAGCAACCGCCTAAATAGTTGGTGGTGAGTGGTTGGGCGACATTTTGAATGTGGAATCGTCACACACGAGGGCTGCTACTTTGCCAGTTGTACGATATCTTACTAGACGGCGCCAATCAACCCTCTGTCACGTGGTTAGGAAGTTGCCAATAGTCCAAATAGACACTAATGAACGAAAGCAACTGTTTTAATATCGGGCAGTCAACATGAAGGGGGAATTGCTAGCTGCGGCTGCTATATTGCAGTCTCGACGATAGCCTTCTAGATGGAGCCAATCAATCCCCTGTCCCACGGTTGTAAGATGTTCCCCCATTTGAAGGTGAAATTGATACACTCGAGGGTTTTTATTTTCTATCAACTTTTAGTAGACATTTAAACACTTACTAGTTTTTTATTAACAATATTATAAAAGTTTCCCAACTAGTAATATTCACTCATTCATACATTTCCATGTGCTCACGACAAGCCATTGTTTAGTGTATCTGTAGCCACCACTTTTACTGGAGTGACTAAAAAAGCTATTTAATTCGCTGTTATTGTTCCATTAAGCGGGTTCGTTTGAAGCCAGCTGTTTTCCCGTCGGACTATCAATTACAATCCCGAACGTCTCATTTAATTTTTCTGTGAAAGAGCATTTACAAAGTATTGCGAACGGTACAATAATACATACAGTCATGGTCGCCGCTTCCATTAATTCCAATGAGTTGCGAAATATGAAGAAACGAGTTGGTTTATTTTATTTACGCGAACATTGAATTTACTCTGAGTTCGACATTTAAACGAGACGATCGGGAAAATGCGAATACGGTTGCAATCTCCCTCGAGTGCGTTCAGAATACTGTGTAATTTGTTAAGCTTGTAAGTCAACAGTTTTGGTTTATTATCCATTCTAACCCTGTGTTTTCGGTCACGAAAATTTTTTTACAACCTCCCCTCAAAATTTGATACTTTATGTTTCAAGACATGGAGATTCCAAATTTGCAATGTCCGTCCGCCGTCCCCCGTCCGCCGTCTTGTGTCTTTAACGTGGTTCAAAAAATTCGTTCTTTCCCACAAAAATCCAATTTGGTATCTAGTTGAGCCCGCCATCTCGGCAATCCGATCGGACGAAGCCCATGATTGTTATGGGCAAAAACGGTTAAAAAAATTAACCAAACGCAGTACAACACGGGAACTACAGCGGAAGTCAACGTTTCGTCGTTTGAACTCCCTCCCTCCCGCCCGTCTCAACGAAATCGCTCGCCTGCTCAACTGGCAACGCCACCCCCTCACCTCGAAATGGGTTCGCCCAATTTTTTTTGCTTCCTCTAGGAAGCGCTCGTGTTTCGTATTCAACCTTTGGCATTACGATTTGTCTCTTTATCGTCCGATTGCCTTGTTCTCGTCTTCACCTTCATGAATGACTGTTTCGCTTTGTCTCAACTTTTCCGTTAGCAAAATATCAGTTATCTTCGATTGAACTGTTCATTATTCGTTTATTTTTGGTTTATTTATATATTAGTTCGTTCGTTTCATTTTTTTTGGTTTTAGTACGATTCAATTTTTTTAGATTCTTTCGTTTCATTGTCATTTTGGTTTTTTTCATAGATTTTTGGTTACATTTTGATATTAATATTTAGCGTGCATGTTTTCATATTAAAATTCAGTTTTTTCTAGATACTTTCGTTTTTTTTTGTTTATTTTAATATTACGATTCAGTTCTTTTCGACCTTTTTTTGGGTTTCATTTTGATATTTTTCGATGCTGAATCGAACGGGATGGGTCTCGGAGCATTAATGCTTGGTCAAGCTGTTTATTCGAATAATAAACCGTTGTGTAATAATTTGCAGGGTTTTTCGATAATAGCGAGAGTTATTGAGGGAAGTCAGAAGCACCTTCGCGTGTACAAGTATCAATGTCAATCAATTTTCAGTCCACTTTGACAAAAACAAAATATCTAGAAAATGTATTAATCCTCAATTTTGTAAATCTTTGGACAGCTTTCATTGTGTGAAGACCAGGTTTCTCGATCAATTATGGTTATTTAAGAGACAAACAATTCGGCGTAGCCTTGTGGTGGATCTTGATTTTATAGGCTCTTCACATTCAGTTCACCCGTCAACTGTTAGCTCGTGTCTATAAACTATCCATCTCTTACACGTCATCAATGGTCGTTCCACACTCGACACCGCCACTTGCCGCTGAAGTTACGAGACCCCCTGAAATTCACTTTGCGTGTGTACCTTTTTCATCAATTCATCTCTGCTCTATAACAACTTGACCCATTCATTCGATTATACATTTGACAACGCGTTCTTTGCGCAAATTATCTTCAGTCCCAACGCTGTTCATTTACTGTTGGAAAATTGTGTGGGGTTATTCAAACATTTTTGGAGGTATTTGTGATACGTTTTCAAGCTTATTAGAACTCCGAGTGAGACACTGGTTCTCTTTTTACGGTAGAAAAATTAATTCGTACCCAGCTTTCCAGGACACGATGAGTCTCAATAAATTGCGATGAATGATTTATCAAGAAAACGTGCTTAAGCGTACAAACATTTTCAAAGCTGTAAAATCGTAAAGCAGGTTGATTAACTGAAGAAGGGTAGTAGACTTGAGTCAAAGGGCCATTTGGTTTTCAGAGGGGAATTAGTCTCGAGTAAGGGAACCACCAACTCCCTCTGGCGGAGTTTGCTCTATTGACTCCGAAGAGAAAACTGATTCGCTCCATTTTCTCCTGGGTGTTGAGAACTGGCAACACTCAGTAGCTCTCGACGATGGACCTCCGTGGACCTTTTGTTCTCCGAAAAGAGTGAACCGGAGAGAGCTCGGGATAGTCCACCTTCCCGACCTTCATTGTTTCTCACTCTCCGCTGGTGTTTAAGTTGTGAGACACAATGAGAAAAGCGGGGTGAAACGACGGTTTGAAACGGGTGCATTAGACGGTTTGAAATTCGTTTATTATGAATGAAAGGGCGAACAATAACAAACATCTAAAACCTTTCAGAGATTACCGATAGAAAGATATAGCGTCAATGCTTCCTGGGCAACCCGTTCACACAATTAGACTGCCAACTTCATCAAAAGGTCAATTGCTTTGAAAATCGTATTTTGAATCTGCCCGTATAACGCAATCACATTTACTTGATGATTTATGAGTAATGAAATCCTCACAATTAGTACAAGTCAGATGAGCTGAAGAATTTTGGAACGAAATGGAAATTCACACCACCCATACATTACTTTCCTTGGCTCTACAGAGTAGAAGGGAAAGTTAGTCGGCTGAAAAAAACAAATTTTGAGTTATCT
The DNA here is from genome assembly GCA_020466155.1 of Pachypeltis micranthus. NCBI lineage: Eukaryota > Metazoa > Arthropoda > Insecta > Hemiptera > Miridae > Pachypeltis > Pachypeltis micranthus. The sequence goes on along the minus strand of CM035778.1, from coordinate 12,848,566 downwards.
TCAGATATTTACGTTTCACATCCCCCTGAGTCCGAAAAACACTATTTGGGAAAAAGGTATGTGTGTTTGTGAACACGACTGCGAGAAAACGGTGGAACCAAATCAACTCAAACTTAATGTTCAGCCCTTAGGTTACCATGGGACGCCAAAATAAGAGTATGAGCAACATCCACCGAAAGTAAACTTTAGTTATCATAGTGACCAAAACACCACCTTTTTTCTTAAAAACAGCTCTAACGATTTCGATTACATTTCGTACATTGATAGCTCTCAATAAGGTAATCGTACCATGAAATTCTCATTCGTGGGAAAATGACCAGAGCAGCACAATAAATTACCAAAAATTTCGACGAAAAGCGTTTTTAGCGCGGTTTTTTCCCTTATAAACTCCGCGGGAGTGTTACTAGAATGTTTAAAAAGAATTATTGTGTGGTCCAATCCAATACCTGTAGGGCGACGGTTTAAAAACGCTCATGAGATACATGGGGCTCACTCCAGAAATGTCTGAGTTTCGACTACCGCCGTTTCGCTTACTACCAGTTCTAAACGTTTTTACCCAATAACTTTGCAAAAGTAATTACTATCCTTCTTCAAAGAATTTGTGTTTACAGCCTCATTAATTATCTGCGTATCAATTGCTCAGTAATGGTTCTGGAATGAGTGCGAGCAGCACAATAAATTCCGGAACTGTAAGCGCTATCGCTTTCTGCTGCGGTGAAGTGTTGTTTGGCCCAGTTCATTAACTGAGTGATAAATGAATTGAGCAAGTGGAAAAAGCCATATACCCGAGTGAATTGACGTGGAGCTAAGGAAAGTTGGGTGTTGCAACGCACCAGATATTTAACAAGGATAACGTCATCCTCACGCTTGGGTTGGCGCGATTTTTTTCTTTATAAACTCTGCTGAAATGTTCTGGAATTTATTGTGCTGCTCGTACTCATTCCTGGACCTTTATTGTTCAATAATGGTTGGGGAATGAGTACGAGCAGCAAAATAAATGTTGGAACTGTAAGCGCTGCTGCTTCCTGCTGCCGTGCAGTGTTGTTTGACCAAGTTCAAATCAACTGAGTGAAAAATGAATTCAGTAAGTGGACAAAGCCACGTAGAAAGTAAATTGACGTAGAGCTGAGGAACGTTGTGCGTTGCAACGCTCCAGATATTTCCTCCATCTGTAGTTATACATTTTAGTTTGTTACTTTCCGCTATCGAAAAGAAAAGGAAAGTATTGTAATCGTGTCAAAAAAAAATTTGGGTTTTCTTCAGATCTTTACGTTTTGAGGCCTCTGAGTCTAAAAAACCTAATTTCGGTACGTGGTCCTTGCGTGTGTGTCTTTAGTTCGATTTGCGGGAGAACGGTTGAGCTGGTTCTTTCTTTGTTTAGTTCGTTATTTTTTGCAGACACCAAAATAAGGTTATGTGCGTTTGGAAAGGGGGGTGGGAAACGAACATTTATTAAATACTAGGATTTTTCGCATTTTTCTCGATAACAGTTCTAACGATTTGGATTAAACTTTCAACTTATCTTCTACTAGTCAGTACAAAACTTTTCTTACCTGTACATATCTCCATGAAAATACGGTGAACGGATATATAGGCCTATGAAGCAAAAATAGGTTTGTTACGGTTTTAGGCAAAACAGCTTCAACGATTTTCACCAAACTCGCAAGATGTTTTCCAATAGTTGATACTTATATATTGTTCTCAATAAATGTTCCTCTGACTGTCCACTGAACAGAGATAAAAATCAAAATGTGTCGAAAATAACGTTTTTTCGAACAGTGCCGTAAGTTCTGGGGTAAGTGCTTCACCAGAAAAGGACATTTGTCGAATATTAACTTATCGGTTTTCCAATTTTCTCAAAAATGGCTCTAACGGGTTCGATCAAACGTACGGAGTACTCCCAGCTAACTAGTCCCTACATTTTGTTCTCCATAAATGTTTTTGTTGAAATGAGTCGAACAATACACATGAGTTTATACAGCGCCCGCATATGTAGCTGGTGTTCGAACTTACGGGGATGGCGGAAAGTTGGGTGTTGCTACGCACCGCTCGTTGTAATCAAGTTCTAAATACTGTTACTTACTTTGACAAAAATGTTCGCTCCAGTAACATTACTTTCCATTGAACAGATCTGCTACCTCTTCGGTAATTTCAAAATCATTCTTATAAAGAAAAGAACCTGGGCGGAATCCGACACATCCGTTGATTCCTGCACTTGAAACTCGTTCAAACTTTTTACACTCATCTTCAAACTGGCGAGTGGTGTCGGCACTTATCTCTTGTCCTGCAGGCGACAGTGCACACTAATAGAATCAAATAGGGACGGTGTGTCAGGACAAAGTTCTTCTACTGCTTTTTCAATACACGTTTTTACCAAATCTCCGTTAGTGAAGGGCTTGCCATTGATTTCAAATTTTGCCCACAAGCAGGCTTCATTTTGATGCGTTTGTTTTGTGATTTTATAGATTTTTTAAAAAATATGACCTTATCTGAGTGTCGTGACTAATTCGGGGTATCTGATCGAACCAATTAAATCTGTCACTTACTTTAATATCGGAAGTTATGAAGATTAAAAAATACAAAACAAAAGGAAATGTCCACTTCTGATCTACGTTGCTGTGAGGCTGTCGACTTCAGATGTTCCGTTTGATTTCAATCCGACTCCCCATGAACACCAGGAAGACCGAATGATAAAATTAACGCACAATCGGAGAATGTTCAAAGAGATGAAAAACAAAAATATCTGGTGCGTAGCAACACACAACTTTCCGCCACCCTCGTAAGTTCGAAGACCAGCTACATACGCGGGTGCTATATCTTCATTCAACGCATTTCTACAGAAATCTTTATAGAGAACAAAATGTAGGGACTAGTTAGCTGAGAGTACTCCGTAAGTTTGATCGAAATCGTTAGAGCCGTTTCTGAGAAAATTGGAATTCCGATAAATTAATATTCGACAAATCTCCTTTTCTGAGTTAACTTGGCTTAGATCTCCGTTCAACATATATATACAGAAATAATTATGGAGAACGAAATGTTGGTATGGGTGAATATAAGACACCCTTTAGAATTTATCACATTTTGTGAAGCAGTTACCCTGGAATTTACGGAAATGTTCGAAAAAACGTTATTTTCGACACATTTTGATTTTTATCTCTGTTCAATGGACTGTCAGAGGAACATTTATTCAGAACAATATGTAGGTATTAACTATTTGAAAACATCCTGCGAGTTTGGTGAAAATCGTTGAAGCAGTTTTGCCAAAAAGCGTAACAAACCTATTTTTGCTTTTTCGGGCCGATTACTTTCCTTCCTTTCGGGTAGCGGAAAGTAAAAAAAGGAGATTGATGATGAGATGTTCAATGGTTTGAACGATGATGTTGATGATGATAATAGTAACTGTGATAGCGGTGATAAGATAATGGAACTTAAATCGATTCTGTGGGAAGAGAATGGCGCAGGGTTGTCTTTCTTGTTGATGATGAAGGAAAGAAACTGGCAGAAAGTAAAAAGAAGAAACGAATGCAGGATGTGGTTGAAAATTGAGCGCAGCTGACCTTTAAATTCATACTTTTACTTTAGACTGTAATCCCAGTGGTGGGATGTGCACTGCGGCCAGATGGCCTATTGTGCCAGTCCTAATGTCTTACAGGTCGATGCCTAGCTTTGTGAGGAAAGCCAGGTAGTTCCTGAAGGAGTCCTCGTTGGTATCCATCCTGGGAGAAGTGGTGCCAAAGACCAAAAGTCGGTCCCTCTCAAGACTCCGGCACTGGGCCAGGATATGGTAGGGAGTCTCTTCATCCGTGCCACACCACCTGCATCGAGGGGTGTCGACTATACCCATAACATACATGTGTTTGTTCATTCTGCAGTGTCACTGGAATGACACTGATCCTAACAATCTGCCTTAAGTCCTTCCTCTCCATCCTCAGAAGGGTGTGTCTTATCTCACTTGATTGCTCTGAAACAAAGCGTTTGGAGTGTCTTACTCCTGCAGCGTTCCAGATAGTTTGATGCAGTCTTCTGGCATGTTCTCTCACAGTCCTTTTTACTAGTGACAGAGAAATCCCACAGTGGGGCGGTGGCCCAATAGGTACCGTAGACGAACCGCGTCTGGTCACATGATCCGCCCTCTCATTTCCAATGATCCCCCTGTGTCCTGGAATCCAGTACACAAGGAGATCATTGGAAATTCAAACTTACTATTGCAGGGTTTGTATCATGTCTCAGGATGTTGTATTCCTTCAGAACTGCAATGCATGTCTACTGTCATCGACCCCATAATAATCGTGACTCTCTTTTCATTAAAAACGCGACATTCATTGTCCACTTTCTTTTTCTTTGTGAGCGACATAGCCAGTAGCAGCTTAAATAAAACGCGTGACAGCAATAGCAGCGATCTATGCCAACTGACACCTGTGGCTAGACTGTGTTGTGTTGTGGTAGGGTTGGAGGTTAGATGGCACCTAAACTCATGTCAATTATAACGCAGTCGAAATAGCTTGGTACATATATATCGATAGATTACCGAGCGCGTATATCTTATTATAACCACTGTGTATAAATGTTCGGTTTTGCTATCACGCTCGTTTTATTTTTGAATGCAATATAAAATTCGATATAGTTAAAGTAAAGACATCTCAGAGGCCGGTCAAAGTCCTCACGCGGGCCGTAGTTTAGAGATGGGTCAGAGAGCATCGAAGCGTAGAACTTGACCAACAGCAATATTATTCTTGAACGTTTTCAAACCAGGGGGCTTAAAACTATCGAGGTTCCTTTGGTGATTACTGGTAGCGAGCCGACTGCAGTCATGCCTCCGCAGTTCAGTCTTTTTCTCTCGACGATACGGATCGTGAGAGTATATGAATATTCTGTTACGCCGTAGGCCCGACATCTTTCCACACTTTGAATAAAATCAGGGTTATTAGATATTTTCAAGGGCTGAGGGGTAACGTAAGCACGGATTTCATCACCGAGAGAACATACTTTCTTCCCGGTAAAGTGGTGAACCGACGAGTCGGTATCAACTCTCCTCTCGGATTCCTCGCATAACGCAAGCTATCTGGGATGAAGAAAAAGTCGACTTCCCTCGCGAGCTAAGCTCGTCTTCCTCCAGAAAATCTCGTCGGCAATCAGTTCCTTTGAACGCTTCCGCCTATTGATCGCTGTCCCTCTTGACGTTGAATTCAAATTTGTAGTTAGTCGGGCGGTGGGAAGATCTTCCTCGAGGCTTTGCAGAATGTTAGAAAAGCCGGCTCCTAACGAGCGATAATATTCGCGTCTCTGGAAGAAAGACCTTCACGTACGTCAACGGTCTTAGGCTCGAATAGCAAAATTTGGAGGGGTTTTCAATTGACCGTTCCACACGAGCGATTTGAATATCAACCTCAATGCTTATTCCGGTGGTCCAATTCAGCCAGTTTCTCTTTTCACGCAAAAGACTTTCACGTCATTTAATTCCCCTCTTCCTCCAAAAGTATCTGGTAAACATGATGATAAGCTGTACCTGCGTTGAACGCATTTCTGAAATAGCGTGTCTGCATAACAAATATAAAGTAACCCATGTGAGCCTAATCGAAATCCTCACAGCCATTTTTGAAAAAACTGAAAAACACGATGTTTGGAGAATTACTTAAGAAATTATGGTCCATTTTCCCTTATACCTCCCTCAAGCGGGTATATATGTGGGAAAATAGTTACGCGAAATAAAACGTACGTGTTTTGAGTTCAAAGCGAACGGGAAGTCGTTGCAGCCCAAACTCTGAGTCCACCTTTTTGACCTCAAGCCTGTGGGGAAGTCCAGCTCGTCAGTTATTTCCAAGTGACGAGTTTCCCTTTTTCTGGACTTCCCAAAATATCCTTTTCCCACTCCTCAATTTACATTCCTCTACACAACATACAGCTCCATGTAATCGAAGCTCTATCCTGCTGAGCAAGTGCGTCAATACAGTGCAATATCTCATTCAATTCGTGTGTCGTTTTCTCCGTCTTTTTTTGCACGCAGCGTTTCAAATAGCTACGAAACGTTAAAAAACAACTTGACACATTCTGGCTTTTATCTCTGTTCAGGTGGCGTTCAGAGTAACATTTATGAAGAATTGCATAGCTACATGTTAGTAGATGAGAAATGAGAGTTGAAACGGGGTTTGAGAGTTTATCCATATTGAACGTTACACATTGTCCCTTTGACTCAATAATCAGCTTTCTAACCGATAGTAGGTATTATCTTTCAATTGCTCAGACTTTAACGTTTTATTGTATTTGCAAGAAGCAGAGTTGAATCTATCGACGAATGTTGCCATTGTATGTCTGTGCTCCTATGCTGGCGTATGCTGCTTATATCATGGTCCTCGCGCATGTGCACATTTTATTTTTGACTACGTTACAAAACTTCTAGAGGCGATAAATTTTGATTCAACTGCGCAATAGACGAGTCGACACACGCTTAGAGATAATTTGCGCGTCAATATTAAATTCTGAGAATAGAACGCCTGGGGCTATACAATCACATGAACACGTCATGCTATTGCATCATAATTTGAAACCTCACAGCTATTAAACATTTCCGAGAATACTATGCAGTAGCCTGAGGCAGCTGCTATTATGTCATGGTGATGAGTCATGCCCTTGAACGATCATGTGAACAGTCTACGTCCTACAAGGAGGATGTCACGTCTGTCCCTCTTATACCACAAGTTTACGTTATTCTACAACGGTTTATTAATGGCTCAGTTGAAATAGAGCTCAACTATGGAACGTGAGGTGCTGCGTTCGATCCCAGGGAAGGAACTTTTTTAAACTCTCACATTTCAGCGTATTTTCTCATAAACATGTGTTCAGTTATAAAGTCAGATAATGATAAGTACCTCGCCTAACCACATTTCTTATTGGAGCTTCGTTTGGCATAATCGTAAGACTGGAATAGCCTGATTCGTCTGCTACCATTTCGCTCCTCGTTAACATCCCCAGGAATCGTCTCACACCTGGTAACTGTCATAATTTGAAGACGAGTTTTTCAGTACCGTGCTTTTCCCTAAACTCAACAACTGCTGTGCTATTAGTATTGATTTGGATACGCACCCCCAGCACTCCTGATTTTTACTCTTCACTTTGAAACGTATACTGACTGAGCAAACCTCATGCTACACATCTTGTAGTCTCTCCCACTGTTTCTTCTTCATGCTGAGCATAGAACCAAGTTATGTGGCCAACTGCACTATTGGCTCCTTGGAGTAAAGAATGACAGTCGTTTCAGCTTGATTTGAGTCGTGAAAAGTGGGTTAATGGCGCAGGCCTTTCATGTGGAGCCTTCAGTGGTCAACTGACCACCCCACAGACCGCTAAAAACACCAGCGTTCAGCAAGCCAATAGGAAGAAGCTTTCTGGTGGTGAAGGGGAACAGAACCTCTTTTCGCTTCGCCCGTTCATTTTCTTCGTTCTCCGCAGTTTACAGAAATATAGATGCAGAGTAAAGTATAAGGGTGAATACTAAACATGTTGTAATTTTGACCAACATCGTCGAAGTTGTTTTTGAAAAACAGACAAAGTATTTAATCGAATTCAAGTGAAGTGCAGTGATGAAGAGAGACACGGATGGTGGGAGAGATGTAATCAAATGGGCGCCTTCGGTAGCTCCCCTTATTCATTCGAACGCAACTCAACAGTCGAAATACGCGACAGAAGGTAGCACTGCATAGTTTGATTTGAGACCAATCGAATGAATAGGTGCCTACCGATCCATTCAAGAATCCCACCAGGTCTCAGACTCTCGAAAGGTAGAACTGGCATTCGAGTCGATATACGACATGTCTCCAGCACCACCCATCACGTCCCATGTCCCTTGAAGGTGGCCAGTTTACAAGCAGTGTGGGATTCGGGACTTAATATTTGTCTGGCAACATTAAGCTCAGCCTGGAAGTGGGAAATGTACTCTCTATGCTTTTATTACATGACTCTGCAGAGGTTTCAAGACTTAATCCGCAATTTGGCGTTTTCGGGGTTTCGTGCAACCGATCATCAATAATCATCATTCAGACTTATTGCTGCGTAGGACGATTCATAACCCAAATCGCTTTGACCATCAAAATTCACCTCTAGCAGTTGAGGTTTTGCATAATGAATAACAATTGATAAGAGACCTGAACGAACGTGACCGTTTCGAGAACAAGTAGAACAGATAGACCGAAGGATACAATCCGTTTTAGTTCCCAAGAAAGTGATTGCAGGGTCAGAGAGGAAGACGAGGGGATGAAAAGGGGCCGAGTCAACGGAATTCATTCGAAGCCCATTAAGCTGGCACGGGAGAATTGCACGGTTCGCCGGCGCTTGGACCATTATATTCAGAAATTTTGGAGGTTTCCCGCAGTTTCTGACGATGACGGGCATTAACGAGGTGATTGAGGGAGGTGCCGAAATTGGAATAAACGGCGGAATTGGGGTAACAGCGGGAAGAGTTAACGCGGCTCGCGATGTAACCAGCTTTATCGCGGAACCTTCCGACGATAGGAAAGTGGTCCGGAAGGGGTTGAGTCTCCTCATTATTGAGTTAAGCCCCCAACATCACCCTTTTTCACTTGTTGAGGGAACATTTTTCCCCTCTCGAGACTTGGACTTGACGCAGAAATTCACCTGAAGTTGAGGGAAAATTGTCGGAGAAAATATCTGGCTTAACGTGTGGCTCTACTTTTTCTATATACACATCGGTCGTATCTCCTTGCGATGCATTACTGCAGTAAAACGAGCGTTAATTAGTTACAACCACTCTGCAAGGTTTGTAAAGCAATTTTCGGAATTGAATAAAACCTTTCTAATGAAACAGTGACTTCCCGTTAAGGAACGATGAAATCCCGTTACTTTACTCCAAAAAGCCAATAGTGCAGTTGGTAACATGTTTCTATGCTTAACATGAAGCGGGAAACAGCGGGAGAGACTACAAGATATGAGAGGCGCATGTGTACCATGGGGTCCGATCAGAATAAGTTTCAAAGAGAAGAGTAAAAATCAGGAGTACTGGGATTCTCGTATCCGAATCAATACTAATAGCACAACAATTGTTGAGTTCGGGGAAAAGCACGCGAGGGTAACAAAAAATTGACTCGCCGAATGACGTTGTCAAATTATGACACCCCAGCCGGGGCACACAGTTGTGACACGATCCTGGGAATGTTCACGAGGAGCGGATTGGAGGAATCAGGCTATTCCAGTTTTATGATTATGCCAAACGAAGCTCCATTAAGAAACCTGGTTAGGGCTGACTTCATAACTGAGCACAGGTTTATGAGAACGCTGAACTGAGATGTGAAACCAGAAAAGTTTTTGTTTACTTGATGGAAAAAGAGCTTTAATGATTTAGTGGCCTCATCTAACATGTAGCTATACAATTCTTACAATGTTACTCTGAACGCCACCTGAACAGAGACAAAAGCAAAAATTTGCTAAGTTGTTTTTTAACGTTTTTAGCTATTTGAAACACTTGGCAGAGAGCGTTGTAGCGATATATACCTACTGTTAGGTGCACGAAAAAGAGTGTGAAAACGACACACAAATTGAACGAGATATAGGACTGGCGAGAGTCAGTAGAACTGTGAGTAGCACGAGAGTTGATAGATGAGTGTCGATCGCGAGAGCTGACAAATGAATGAGTTTAGGAAGAGCTGTATGTTGTGGAGAGGAAAGTAAATTGAGGGGTGGGAAAAGGATATTTCGGGAAGTCCAGAAAAGGGGAAACCCGTTGTCATTCGGAAATAACTGAAGAGTTGGACTTCTCCACAGCTACAAACAATATGGCGTGAGGTCAGAAAGGTGGACTCAGCGTTTGGGGTAGGATCGAAACAATGACTTCCCGTTAAGGGGCTTCGCGTCGCTCCGAGCTCAAAACACCCACGTTTTATTTCGCGTAAAGGGAGGTATAACAGGAAGTAGACCAGAAATTCTCTCAACATCGTGCCAAATGCTCCGATTCACTAGAAAATGAAGCAGTCGAAATCTCGCTCACGCCCGCGCTCGCGTTCACTCCCTGTTTGTGGTGGTAACTTCCCCGAGTGTAATCCCGAATAAAACTCCTTGTTCCCTTTGCTATTCGAGTGAATTCGTACTTACTCCCCTCCGCACTTAGTGCGATATCGTAACAACAAGAATATACCCAGCCGTGACCAGTCACAGACCTGAACACTAGGCGCAGATGGGGAACGAGCCACTAACATTAACATCATCAACCTACGACTGTTGATCGAGAGAGATAAATTAGAAATTGAGAAAGGAGTGGTGTATTTCGACGGGTATTTTAAAGCATTAAGCAGGTTCCGGTTTTTATACCGCAGTCAGTACATATACTCGTTAAATGAAGTAAGAAGTATCAAAGTGAGCGTAAAAACCAGTTTACAAAAATTAAGTCGCTGCACAAGTAAACAACTTGTTTTCAAATTGCTATTATTTAACGGATATTCAATATTTTGCCGAAGATATATTTTAGGACCAGAAGAACCTTCCAGTATCTCCACTTGGCTCTTTCGATACTTCCCCAAGTTTGGATTTACAGCAGTGTTGTTTCTACGCCTTCGTCTGTTGAGTGGGCCGTACTGGTCAGTACCTGAAGTCTTCTTACCTTCTTCATCTTGGAGTTAACGTTCCAGGTTCGTGAATTATCGGCACTGCAGGTGATATTACTCCTAATCTCCTATATTGGTGGGACATCTTCAAGTCATGTCCGTGCAGTTGAATCGCAGCAATTTATGGAACCTGATTTTGGCTCAAAACGCCAGATCAATGAATACAAATATCTGTTGTCAGACTGTAACCATCACTCTGGCATTTCTAACAGGGTCCATTGAATGTCCGTTGAAGAGCAGTACAGGAGCAGCACTTAGGTGGAACTGTTGAACCAGGCTTGGGAAGCTCTGATGATTGAAATACTGCAAATATTGAGAGGTTTTGGGCGATGAGCGTATTTCAATCTTGACGCGGAGAGCGTCATTAATTTGATACACGTGGTCTCAGGCCATTGCAGAGATGTAGCCCCACATCATTGCTTCGAGAAAACTTTGGAAGACACAGCCCTTACTAAAGACGTGCCTGACGCTTCACTTTCGTACGCCTCCCATCAAAGAGAGTGAAAATGAACTGAAGGCAGAGGGTTTAAATATTTCGTTGCGAAACTCAATGCCGTCTCCAGGCAACGACAATTCGGCCAAGCGGAAGACTAGGAAGAAGGAAGTGAGGGATAGAAAACAGGTTTGATAACATTGTTGTACGAGCGCGCATAGAGGTCTCGCGTCTCTTTCATTTCTCCTCATTCTCACCACGCCCCACCGAGGCCTTGTTCATTGCAGATAGAAGGATTCAAGCTCACTTAATGATCCTTAGTTTTCCGCACTCGAGCTTTCCCGCTCCCCCCATGATCTTGTAACTTTTCCTTCTCTCAACCTTAAATTTCATATTGAGACAAATGACAGGCGTTAACCTCAGGGAGGCCGGGGCGAGAGTTAATGAAGACCGACCTCCCTCTAGGGCTAAGTTTGGTTACACTCTAATTACTCTCGCTGCAGACACTTTGAGTCTTCTAATACGACCCTCTTTCCACCTTTAATGATTGATGTTTCTCCTGACTTGATCAAACAGAGAACTTTCTCAAAACCTCTTCAAGGAAGGAAGCCTCGAGCAAATATCTGATGCTTCGGTTCACAAAACATTCCTCAGTCCAAAGTACATCAGCGATTTCATGGCATTAGCTATCAAACCCATCAATTGTTCACTCTGTACGTTTGAATTTGGTGAAACATAACTCCACATTTTCAACGTAGTAACTGGTACCGCGCATTGCTCTGACTTACTCCTGACAATTAGTGCACTAGTGGTTCATAAGACTGTCAAATTGATTTTCGCGAAGGATTGTGTTTACTGTTTTGGCATTATCGGAAAAAATTGTAAAAAATTATGGTAAATTGAAGCTTCTTGTGAGTAGTTTCTTTATCGCTGCGTGCAGGGGACACGAATTCTTCGAAAAGAAAGGCAATTCCGACCCACTGAACGAATGTATGGCAAGAACTTTGGACAGAAGCCGACACTGGCCGTTGGACCTTTGTTTTATTCCTGTCTGTGGAGAGCAGATTCAAAATGAGGTGGGCTAGCCTTGAGTACTCAGCTTATACTGGGGCATAGGGACTTCAGGTCGAAACTACACCAACTCGGTTTCTGTTATGAGGAGAGATGTAGCTGTGGAACTGCCCTTGAGACAACGGAACACGTACCCTGTGAAGGAACCAGATGGACAAGTCAGAGCGTACTTCTGAGGGAACTGCGGCTCGGGAATGAGCTTCCGATGGGCTGGCTTCCCAGCACCGTCCGTATCTTAGCACCGTCATGAATATATCCTAACAGGGACTGTTGCCGCTCTTCCAATAACCCTCACTCACTGTTGGAGGACCTACTGTGGAGCAGCAAGTGGTTTCTTGTTTCCTCCGCACTGGGGCCGCAAGACGTGCAGGATGGAGAGTTTTTAAGAGAAAAGAAGTGAAGCTGAAAGTTCCTGAATTTATTGGGTGGCTGCGGGCCTGTCGTGGCATTATTCGAGTTCACAGCGACTTGAGCAGTTTAAGAACCTGAGTTGGTGGCAGGCTCCAGTGCAGGAAGAACCCCTTTTGGGAACTCCAGGAATCGGAGGATTAGGGTCCAGGAAAAAGTGTAATCGTGTGGTCTGAGACCTGAGGGAGTTGGGGAGAGTGCCCATCCCTGCGGCTTCTACCCCTCCCTGGCCAGACCCTGTTCATACTACGAGAGATCCCAGCGAATACACGACCCCCACGAATCCAACTCTTGACTTCATGGCCAGTGACACTTTGCCCAAAGAGGAGCAGAAGCCCCCGTGATGCCATTCTATTTGGCCACCCCTTGAGCAACCTGAGGACCTGAACAGGTGGCAGGGCCCGGTGCTGGAATTGCCTAGAGGCGCTCTGCCTTTGCCCCTCGTGCTCCACACGGAGGATCCCAACCTGAACTGCGGTCCCTTTATCACTCCATCTACCACACCCTCCATTCGCCTCCATTCATTCACACCATAACTCAACCCGGGGTGCGAACTACTCGATATTCGGCCGCTCCCATTCGTTACTTGTAATACCTATCCTAACCTAACACACCCACTCAGTAAATACAAACGACCCTTAAATACATGCACACCTGACGGGTCGGTGTGTGCGCTGCAAGGGTCAGGAACACTCATTTTGATGAGGAAACAGACCTGTTAGAACTGAATAAAAAACAAGGTTCATTAGTTAATGGAAAAGATTTTTAGTATGAAGTTCACATGAGTACATTCCACTAATGTCCACGTTTCATTCATTGTGTGACAGCGCATTTATAAACGGCGAAGCGTCGACTCAACAGAAGTTGGAAAAAGTCCTTTTGTACCAGATGTACGCATGTACTGCTCCCATCGACGACATCGTCGCATTAAACAGTTTGTAAGTTTACGAACCCCCTTTTTCTTACTTACGAACCGCGAAATTGTTAATTCGGAAAATCGATAAAGGCGGGGCTGAGTAAAGTGGAGGTTTTCTGTGATCTTTCAACCGGCTAATCGTGTAGCGCGAGCGACCGGTTGGTTTGGCACGTTGACCCAAAACTCAAACGCCCCCGCTCCGCGCGGGTATTGCTCAGCCCAGCTTTGCACGGTTTTCCCGCGTTAATGGGTGTTTCGCTACAGGTTGAACTTCGGAACGTTCGTGTAAAGCTTCGGGGCAAATGCTTCTAGCGTTTAATTACGGTCGTTCGAAGAATCGTAGAGCGGGATCGATGGTGGTGACGTGCCAGGCTAGATCGCCCTCAAATGCTTCTATTCGGATTGCTGTAGTTCGTTGGGGAGTGAATGTCGAAGTCGGGTTGAGATCAATCGCATTATGCCACTTCGCTTTTCTGAAAGCGTTCGTCGAATATCGCCGGGGAGGGTATCGACGAAATTGCTGTCTAAATGCATTTACTCTTCTCCGCAATAAGGTGACCTACTGAAACAGTATTTCACAACTGATCTGATCTGTCGCGAAGTAACTTACTTGTTTATGTCCGCGGCTTCTGACGTGCCTCCTTTTCACTTAAAGCAGCCTTAATGATAAGCAGCGGTATACTACACTGATGGCTCGGTGTAGGGTGGCCTTGCAGGGGCAGGCATCTTTGGGCCGAGAATCAGAGCTGCAATCCCATTGGGGTTGCTGGCCACAGTGTTCCAGGCAGAGGTGGCTGAGGTGACGGTCTGTGTCCAGTGGCTGCTGCAGGGGGGACTGAAGCCGCAGAGAATCCACATCATGGTGGACAGTGAGGCCACTCTCAAGGCCTTAGCCTCATAATGTCTTACTGGCTGAGGACAACAGTGTAACACTGTGTTGGGTGCCAGGGCATCAGGGTATAGAGGGAAACGGACGGGCTGATAGGTTGGCTAAGAAGGGATCAGCGCAAACCCTATTGGCCCTGAGCCCTTTGTTGGGACTACCAGGAGCCACCCACGTAGAGAGGTTGGTGATTAGGAGGAGTTGGGTGCAGGGCTGCCCATTAGCAGGGGCTGCCTGGCCTTACACCGTCAAAACTCTTCATCCGGCTCTCCAGAGAGAGGTCCAAGGAGGTGCTTACACTGGAGAGGAAGGATATGAGAATCATATGTGGCCTGTTCACTGGTCACTGTCCGCTGAGGTACCACCTTGCAAATATTGGCAAGTGCGAGGTGCAGGTATGCAGGTTCTGCAAGGTAGGGCTAGAGACGGCAGAGCATATGCTGTGCGTATGTGATGGACTCGCGTATGTGTTTGGGAGGCCCTTTCTTCAGCCAAAAGAAGAATTTGCGGATATCCTCCACTTTGTGCGGGGGTGTGGGGGCTCATAGGTACGTCACACCATGTGAGACCAGTGCCGTGGGGCCTGGGAGTGGCGCAGAGGGGCCATGATCTGAGGATCACGGACGCCCTTACAATAGGCCCATTTGTGGCTGCAGCGAGGGCATCGCCTGCATCCACCGTCTCAAGAAAAAAAAAATGATAAGCATCTGTTGAAAAAAGATTGATTGTTCTGGTGATCAGAAATCCGAATGGTAATGTAGTGCGTGTTTCTTAGTGCGAAGGGAGGATTGCAGCACTGACTGCGTCCTGGCGCAGGTACAAAAAATGGTAAGAATATGTATCAGTTGCGTAGTGGCATCAGTAGTTCATTGCGTAGGAGCAGCATTGGACATTGCATTGCTGCAACGGTATGAACATGCACGTTTCATTATACAATTTCATGCGCCAAGGAAGCTTCCAACTCTACTTACTGAGTATTTCCACTTTCGAAACTACCTTGAGTCGCTGATCATGCGTACCAGGGAACTACGCTGTTGCAAGGCCTGCAAGACACTCCCAACCGAAGCGCTCGTAGTAACCTCTGGCCAGTTAACCCTTGAGCGCATGGTGGAAATGTGGGAGTGAGAAGAAAGCTTCCCGCATGAACCTGTTGACAATCTGTGACGCCCTCTTCGCTCTAGACAAGCAAAGATACGTGACAAGAACACCGCCCCAACATCCGACGTCCTAGGAGTAAATGGGTCGAGTCAGACCCTTGGAGGAGCCAGCTTCTTAGAAAACTTCAACTTCAATTCTTTTCCCTAGAAGACTCTCCAGCCTGCACGTCTTGCAGCCCAAGACTGTTGCAAAACAACCGTAAGTGGAGGTTGAAGAAATGAGAGGTTGGACGAGCAGGCAAACCTTCCAGCTCTGAGACCTACTAAAGCAAGAAAGGATTCTCAAACGACGTCACGGTTGATCTCTCCCTGTTTACTCATCGCCCAGGTAATTAGTTACGTCGGGTGGTAAACCGAATCAAGCCCAGGACTGTTTGGTGGGCTGGCTCTAGCGTGGGGGCAAGTTCGGCTTTCTGAGAGGCCATCAGCAAAACCTCGTCCAGTGTTTCCTCTCCCTTCCCTTAAACGCTGTTGGATAAAGGTGAACAAATCCCTGTTTATTAACCCCTTATCCCGTTATAGTCTTTTTTCACAATCCGAGTAATTAGGTTACTTCGATTGAATATTGAAAAGGAGTTCGTTTAATTTCTATCTTCTTGATTAAGTTCAAACAAGGTCTCAGAGAGTTATTTGTTTATTTATGATCTGAGGAGAGTTTCAAATGTTTGTCAGATTAATTATATATGGTCCAGACACGAACTACGAGAGTAGAAAACCGGTAACGCAACACAAGTAAGATTCTGGTTCTCCCAGGATAATCATTAACATCATCCTACTGAGAGACTGGTTAAATGACAACACCTACCGTACCTCCACGGGTGTGTTATTAAATAAAAAATACGTATGCATTAGTAGCTGGTGCGTCGTCATCTGTACTGCGTCCTCACAGTTGATTCCGACTGGTCTGTAGCGTAGCCTCTTAAAAAGCAGAACTGCACCACAGTTTGTAAGATTCAATACGGCAGGACAGATTTTCATGCGACAGCTTCAAAGGTCTGCTGGCTGCATAATAAAAAATAAAACCTGGTTGACAGCATTGATTGTGTTCTGGTTGGGAGTGATGTATAATGAAACCGTCGAAGAGGTTGCCATAGATGGGCGTACTTAATAACGTCAGATTCTGATAGAAATGCGTGAAAGCCTTCAGTGTAATGAAACGCCGAAGGAACTTAAAGTCACTCACATTCACACTTGATATTGACGATTGAGGCAGATCGAGAGATTGGTATATATGGAATGACTGGCACACACGTGAATACATTTTTGTATGACGCCAGTCACTCAGCATGTAACGAATGCCCGAAGAATTGACGTGGAAGATTATTCGTTACTGAGGACTTCATTACGAGCCGTCGAACGACTTCGCGTCCCTTCGCTCCATTTAGTTACATTTCATTCCAATTTTAGCTCCCTCCTTCGTTGATTTTCTCGTTCTCCGTTGTCCCAAGGAACCAACAACGAAGCCACTTGGGGCTGTATCTCGTTTTCCCTCGATAACCAACAGTGCGAGGAGAAATGGGATTTTCAGAGTAAAAGCATTAGATGCCCTTCGTCTTGAAACATTTCTTCTAAACAGCTTTTACTCATAACTTACCCTTTTTCCTTTTTTTTATTCAAAACTTTGCATTCACCTCTTCAGATCGCTAGATTGTATTCGTCGTTTCTTCAATAAAAGTCCGCCCGACTTCCCCATTGCTTTATTTAAAACTGGAAATCTCAAGTAACGAATAATATAATTCAACTAATATATATCTTACGCAGCCATTCTTCGGCTTAAGAGCTTTTTCAACGTTCATAAATCCGGAAGGCTGTCGGATAAATGAAAAATTAATCAAGTTTCCGTAGAATCGGAGTTGAGACGAAAGGCCTTGTATTTTTAACTATTCCCTACGGAGATCGTAGCTCTGAAATGAAACGGATGTCAGAAGCTCCATTTAACAACTCGGTCGATGGGCTCTATGCTTCTGGGACCTCAGATACTCCTCCAATGCACTGCACTGTTGTCAACTCAATAAAGCGGAACCGAATTTTTGAGCGGAGAGAAAGTAAAAGAAGTTTCAAAAATATGCCCACGGTTGAGGCGGAAGTGATGAATTAACAAGTATACAATTGATACATGCACTTCACAATATTGTCTCAGACGTACGCATCTTCTGTTGCCTTCGTTCCACACAGCCGTCGCGGCCAGGGTTCAGAGAATCGGTGCATCTCTTGTTGAAAGGCGATTCTCTCACTCAGGGGAGTCGAAGCTTCCCTCTTCCTCAGAGGACACCTGCTCTCAGGCGTTCCAGAATAAGTAGTTCCATGCGAAGATCCTGTGACTACCGTGCACTGATCAATAGCGCTCTTAGAAACAACTGCGGCGTTACACATGGCAATAGTCAAACGTGCACGTTGAGTGGCGGCTTTTGGAAGTGTGTGAAGTTGCCGGTCAATTCGCGCACAGATTGTACATTTCCACATAGGTTCCTCAAGAATCCAGGCTGGGGCCATAGAGAGGGCAGGAATGTGGATCTAGCGGTGGAGTACGGTCATTACTAGATCTTTTCGAAACCGCGTTGTTGAGAGGTCGTTCGAGGATAGACACGCTGGAAGACGTCGATCTTGAGGAAGGTTGGCGGATTGAGTCAACGTTGCTGGAGTTGCTCTTATGAGCCCAGTACGCTGCTGCATTGATCTATTCTTTGTACGTATGAGCAAGATCCTGGTAGATGAGAAGTTTATTTAGTGTTTAAAAAAAAACTGATCTCCCAGTGGAGCGCTTACAATGTTCCCTAGCCGATTGTTACGTTAGTAGACGTTGTAGGCCCCTAAAAAAATGCTTTTGACAAATGAAGCCTTTTGGGAGACTCAAATAAAGGTAACTGAGCGTGAAACTACGACACCAAAAAGGATCCGAGTTTGAAAAGAGAATTATGAAACTTCAAATGGGAACTTACCCTTAATACGATAATCTCTTCTAACTCTTCACAGGTCACTCTCTCTCGCTCTGGTGAGAATGTGCCAGTTGGTCGTTGGAAAGCGCAACTGTGAGATCAGCGGGAGGTTTCCCTCGCACTTGTTGATTCAAGAAGTTTGAGTAAGCCATTCCTACAAGTGGGCTCTAGACTTGCGGAACACAGATTAGGATTTACTCCGAGAAGACAGTTGTTAATCTTTCGGTGTCAGGCGTTACACCTGTTGACTGTAATCCTTCTATTCATTGCCTTTTTGCCGAACTGATGAAATATCGAGATGTTTGAGTGACAGCATTTGAGAGAAAGCGAAGGGCTTTTCTGAGTGTCGTTTTGAGGATGAAATAGCTTAATTAGAAGTTAAATGCGGGCCGTGGTTATTTTTGATTTGACACCCTTTACAATTATCTACATTCGCGACTTACTTTACGTTGAACGAGAGTTGATTTTGCTCCATGAACCGAATATTACGGTTCTCCGACGTCTTTCATCAACATCCTCGCAACCCACGACGCAGAAGAAATCAAATCTAGCAAATCGTATTTTGAAAACTCAACTTAGCCCCTTCTCAATTGACCTGGTTTTCCAGAACGGTTCCTTCCCAACGGCAACTATAAAACAAGATATTCACGTCGTGATGCTTCTCCTTCGAGATATTGTCATCACAGAACTTACAGACGAAGATCGACGTATGCTCACAAAACCGATTGATTCTCAGTCGACCGTGACATCGGCGCATTTCCCTAGCAACTAAACATTTGTAGGGGTTCCTGAAAACCCGCGAACCAGGCAAAGTCTCTTTCACTGTCACCGACGAACGAAAACACTATTCACGAGAAGAAAGAAACCGTTCGTTCGGATACGGATTTCGCACAATAAAATTTGGTGTGAGAGTACCTGGGGGAGTTTCCTAATTTGATGGCGAACGAGTTCATGAACTACGCCCTCCTTTTTGGAATTTAACCGGGAAGAGGTCCATGGAGCGCCTTTAAGTTTGTAATCCGAAGGCTCTGAGTGCCATAAGTACTGAAGAATTGCAAACCCAGCCAATAATTCAGCGAAACGTTCGGCAAACGCAACCAATCGCGTGTCTATCGTGATTCCAAGATGTACTTACCAATGGAACTCCACTAGTTCTTCTGAAAGGGCCGCCTGATAGGGGGGTTGATCCACTTGGTAGTTGGAGCGGTAGAGGGGCTGTGTATCTCCACTCGGAAGTTAGCGCAATAATTGGGGGGCACGTCGTCATTCTGAAGTTACTGCAATAGTGGGGGTTGTGATGTGGCTAGAGGGGGAGGGATGACTCCATTTCAGCTGTGAGCGAGGGGGGGGGTGTCTCCTAGATCCTCTCAGACGTTACATAGTTGGAGGGGGTATGACGTCACATGATGATGAGTAAGGGGGGGTCTGGGGTCACTTCACTGCTGGTGGTGGGAGGGGATGATGACATATCAGCTGGTGATGAGGAGGGAGGGTTGACCTAGATCCTCTCAGAGGTACCTAAGAGTTAACTACTAACTCCTAGTAAAAAGTACAACATTATTTGTCAACAGAAACATGGACCGAATTAATTATTTATCAGCATATACCGACCGGAAGTACTGCGTTGGACCCGTCCGTGACACATCTTCGACCTCGTTTGTCGAACGTGATAAACCGTGGTTGTACTGCTTAACAAACTTTAGTATTGTATACGAACTACCTGCACTTCTCAATGTACTTATGCAGAACATCATGTTTTGTTAAAAGTAATTGATTTTTCGCATTGCGTACCCGTATGGAACCTTCTTGAGCCTACTCAGTCTTACACATAAAACATGGAAATGGGGTAGTATTATCATTGGAGCAACTGTAACTTAACATATAAGGGACTTTTCAATTGATATCAGAAATCATTAATCCACACCTATGTTGTCGCGCGCTTCAAGAAGGAAAATTGTAGAATGAACTGTAGAATTCAAATTTCTACATTTTGGAGAGCAAACTCGTTGCATAGAACTTGTTATTGTAAGGTAAGCATGACTAGAAATCAATGTTTAACCACTTACGTATAAACAAACAAAAAATTAAATGACTCCAGGTGAAGGTAGGAAGAATTACTGCAAATTATTACCTTATGGTTCATTATTCTCTTATTCTATCCAACCCAACGTCAAAAAATATTAAGAATATAACATCAGCGTATCAGCAATCCGGAAAGCGACAGCTCATTCGCAAGCAACGACTATATTTCTATAGCACTTCCGAGACCCACCCCATTCGATTCCGCATCGTAAAACGCTAATAAACGATATGCAACATGACAGGTGGTTGAAATGAGGTGGGAGGCAGTTAAAGAAAATGAGCGCGCGCTGGGGAGAAAAGATAACTTTCGCCACATTGTCAGTTGTGCAGATTTGGGATCTTCGTGCTTTAAAACGTCACTTTGAAGGGTAGGGGAGGGGGGTGTAAAAAATTTGCCTGTCCAAAAATAGGTATGTTATTCATAATGAATAATAAACCAAAAGTTGCAGGCAGGGACTTGAAATGATAAGCATTTCAGTTCCCAGAAACCAAGCTATTGGCTAGTGAGAGCTCTTGTCTTAGGAACACATCCATCGTGCCAAAGCCAATCGATCCCTTCCAACGCCAGTGGTGACATATTGTCAGATGAGTGATATTGAGGAGAATTTGATGCAGTAGCCCTTCCTCGATTGACTTGAAATGAAGAAATTTAACCTAAATTCTGTTAAACTACAAATGATTGACAAGAGCCTCGTGGATGCTGCAAGATTTGGAAGTGGGGTTCTTGAACTCATTAATAATTGTTCACACGACAGAGACTTAGAGTTAGTTCAGTTTTTAGTTAACTAAAAGATAAGAGTTCACGGGATCTGGATAATTGAACCAGCATGTGCATAGACGAGGCTAGCTGTATGAACTCTAGAGACGACTGCCGTAAGGAGGTCGCAAAAGTATGGGGTGAGAATTGAGATAAGGGAAGGGAAATACGGGAAAATCCACCGAGCATTCGTTGTCTGGTCTAAAAATATAGAGAAGTCGATAGGCAGGCGGCACCAAGTTCTAAAGCCTCAGGTCAGTAGTTTCGAAAATCCGCGGACCATTATTCGGCTGGAGCTGAGCCCAAGAGTTATTACGATTGTGGAGTGCAGTTTGGGTGTTAATAACTATTCCACGTTGGTCATATTGTTTGAACTTTTCTAAAAGTAATAAGTTAGATATATGCAGAGACATGAAACCATGAGTAGTTTTCAATAACCGAAATTACCGTTATCTTACTACTCTATAGATGAATGCACCACGTAGAACCTAGTTGAGGACAGGAAAAGCGACGCCAAGGATTTCAAAATATCCAACGTGCATGAAATAACGTCTACCGAGCGCAGGGGGTTTCCAGACAAAACGAAAATTACACGTCAGGAAGGAGCCGGACTTTTCCTCGTAGGAAAACCCTTGCAGACCACACTCCTCCCTTTGCCAACTTCTAATCTCAATCGGTCGGGGAAATGAATATCGTCGGCTGAATGCCCTCGCATGAATTGGCCTTTTGAATTTGTCGAAAGGGACTTAATTCTGAAGGGAGGATTTTGAAACGAGAGATTTACTTCGTGAAACGGGTCAGGATAGTTGCTCGGCAACTGAAACTTGTCACGTTCGACGAAGTTAAAACCGAGTTACCGTTTAATGTAATTTCTCGGTAACGGCGAAGGATTTCAGTGGTTTTTGCATGATGACACTCTTCAGTTCGTTTCTCGTGAATTGAAGAGCTTCGAAACGAGGGTGGAAGGCTGACGTGGTTGTTCAGCCGACGCATCGCGTGAAACTCCAAAATCGCGGAACTAACTGACCGTGGAATAACGAAAGTTGAAATTAAACACTAAATCTGAATAGACAGCAGATGCGAGTTCTCCAAATTACATAAGATTTTCCCACACGTCTGACTAAAGGAGTATTACCCGAAGTATACGAAGGCTAAAGACACAAACTCTTGTATAGCCGGAGGGGAAAAGACCAGTTACTTCAGAGTAATGACGTATTTATTTTTGCAAAACTCGATTTTTGATAACAACTCTCACACACAAGCCCTACTGCAGCAATATAACTATTTAAATTGTTATAAATAATTTTTAAGCACGTTCATATTGCAAAATACATGCTTGCACGAACGGGGAGAGCTGTTTTCGTCTTCTGCTTGCAGTTAATAACTTTTCGCCGTCATTATTCGTTACACGTTGCATCTCTCCCGAATTTTCTAAGAAACCTTCTAAGAAACTAATGTTACATTAGCAGTATTCCTAAAAAATTTCCAACTTGCAACAACTCCATCATGCACGACTTTTTCTTTTTATTCACTCGGTTTTATTCCATTTGCAAAAATGCCAAGTCCTTGGTAGAGTGCGGAAAACGGTTTGATCGAAAGAATCGTGTTTTACATCACCCAGGACCTTAGCACAAGCACACTATTCACATAAATAGGTTTCTCGCTGGAAGTGCAGCTTTATTCGGTACTTCGTCGGCTTCCAAAGAGCCCAACTCGTAAATGTGAAGAATCTCTACTTAGCCTAACTCTATTCAAGTTATACTAGAGCAGCGGCTTCGACCATTCAGAGTATTGTATGACTCAGCTTATCTCATTTGACTAACACAGACATCAACTTTTGCGTTTCCAAGAATATTTAACGTATGAAAAACGCTGCAAAATATTAAGCAAGTTTATTATACTGTACCGGGACGAACCAAACCCTTCGATTCAGCGGAGGCTCCTCCGGGGTATTTATGCCGACTGGGCGCCTCAAATGCCCCGATTCCCCCGAGACTTCGCTGCTGTCAGTTGTAACCGAGCCAGTTCCTTCGTCGCTGTGTCGTCCTCGCGCGGGTTCGCTCACACTCAGTTCCCTGTCTGTGGTGGTTAACTTCTTCGAATGTAATTGAGAATAACACTATGTTCCAATTGCATTCGGCTTGATATCGTACTAACTCCCCAACTCTCTTCGTGCGATATCGCTTTCAATATTAATCCCCCCTCCGTAACAATACTCTTGGCATAGTCTAACACCTTCGCAACCCATCCCGTACGATTCAGGATCGAAAAAGACCAGTGAATCATACCAAACATGACCTGACTAAAACGACGAAGACTTAATATTCCACGCGCCTGTAGGCAATTGGCCTGATGGGACGAGTCGAGCTGGTGGGTGGTTTCAATGAGGCAGGAGGGTGTACAAATGATGACACGATTACTTTCGCTGTTTTGTTCCGCGAGTTCTTTCAATTAATAGACTTTGGCTCACTGCAATTTCACTGTTTCGCTCTCGGACGCAATCGTCCACCTCTGAGATTCGTTCCACTCGACTCAAAATCAGAAAGAAAGATACCAAAGACGACATAAATGCGATAAAACTGAATCTCACGTGCGAGTAGTGAACCCTACTCCAACAGGAACCTTCATCGTGTCTTTATGAAGCTACCCTCTGCTCTTTCGGGTGATTCTCTGCGTCTTAGCACTCAGCGGTTCATTCCTCTCGAAAATACGTTGTTGCGGGAAGGCCCACGTCTTAAACAACATCAGCAGGTAATGAGGCAACACATTACAAATGGCTGTTGACCAGCTGACATGCAACGATACTAAAGAAGGTCTGCCAGCTATAACGTACCTGTTAGGTGAGTCTCCCCTCTGGCTGGTGAGATCCTATGGACGTTAACTTTAGTAATTTGCCTACTGGCGGATCTAACCCAACTACTTTAATACAAGATCTGCCAGCCTGTTACATGCTCCACCATCTCCAAACCCAGCAGTTGGAGTACCCCAGAGTAGTTTGGAATATGACTGCTTCTTTCACCTCTGGATTTTGACTCAAAAACTTATTATAAGCAAGCGTCTTCTCCGACCTTCTTAATTTTCGTTTATACGAGGTAGCTTTTTTACAGACGTTCGCAAGAAGAACCTTTAAACCTTGGTTCGGAATGAGACTAGGTGGAGAACATGTTTCTTGGTCGTGTTCACAAACACAAAGAGAGCTGACTACGTGGTTTTCCTTCCATTTGCATACGGAAAATGAAAACTGATATATTTCTCAGAAAAGATTCATAAGAAGAAGCATATCATCACTAGAGAAAGACTTTTGAATGTCGCAACTTGGACTTTAGTATTCTGTTTTTATTATACGCTAGATGTGCTCGCGACCACTCAAAACTGTTGCCACGACCACGTTATTGCGAAGGAATTTTACTTGAAGTCGGGGCCCATTGCATACATTTTGTGGTTTAAGGTTTCCGAGTAAAATGATCGCAGCGCGTATTTTTAACGTGAGGGAATGTGACGGAATTAAAGAATTAAGAAACTCATGTGGGTAATGGACAGCATCTTCTTGATCATTTACATTATCAATAGATGTTTAGGTAGTTATAGCATTTTCACGTCAAATTGAAGGTTTTCCGTTTCAAATTGGAGGTTTTACACATCAATTTGGTGGATGACAGAAATACATGATATAATTCTAGGAAAGCAATAACAACAAATTAGCGAGTGAAACGTAACATTCAACAAGTAAGAATGAACATAATTAACGGAAAAAAATGAACAAATTTTTCAACGTAAGTCTCACCCTGCAGCAGCGGCTGTCATGTCTAACATCATTCTCATAACATAATTTGCGCAGTCCGATATGGTGACAGTTGCAACGCTTCGGGTTATCGTGGCACACAGGTCGTGGTTTGTTTGGGGCTCACTGAGAGCTTGTCTCGCTGACAGCTTGATTTGTGAAAAGCAGCAGATTTAAGTTGGGTGAGTAGGGGGGGCGGATATTTCACGTTAAACCCCAATTCGATCATCTTACTGGTAACTTGTCCAGCTCGGTGAATCGCTGCGTTATCAATTATCGCGTACGTGATAGTTGGGTTTGCCACTTTTTTGTGCAGCTCTGCGATAAATTCCTTAAACGTCTCTCCATTGCAGTTGCCTCGTAATATTATCTTATAATGAACAACGCCTCGAGTGTTTACGGCTAGGACGAGGGAAACATTTCTTCCTCTTACCGTGGGTAATGTGGAAACAGCACGTGTATTCCTCCTGGATTTCGCATGACTCCTTCGAAGGTGCAAAGTGAAACCAGATTCGTCAATGAATACGATATTTACACGGTTTTCTGGCGCCCATGTTCTGAATTCCGTTGCGTAAATTTGTCTTCTCTCTTTCGTTTCTACAGAATTCATCCGATCCAGCTCTTTGTTAGCTAATTTCAAGGTTATTTCTTTATCAACGGTACTCACGGTCAAGTCATTGTTTTTCTCGAAAAGAACACGATTTATCTCCTTCAGAGTCTTGTCAGGATTTTCTTCCACTGCAGCCTCAATCGTTTCCAAAACCTCGGTGGTAAGCTTTTCACGCGGTTTTCCTCCTCTGCTTCGGCAAACAAGCTCATTTCCGTTTTCCTTATACTTTTTCAACAACATGTAACATGTACTCTCTTTGATGCCGATTATAGAAGCCGCATGTTTAGTAGCATGTCCTTCTTCGTACATTTTAAGAAACATTTTTCTTTGTTCTATAGTGTACCTACGTTATTGTCCTCGATGTCGTCGGGTAGTGGAAGGAATCCCCTCATTTTCAGCATCTTCGTCACTCTCACTACTTCTTACCGCATGGTTCGATCGACGAACGAAACGCGGTCTCATTTCTTCGTCGTCCGAACTCATGTCACAAAAATAAAGCAAGTCATAACTAACGTAATTACAGACTTTAGAATGAGGTGAATCAACAGGCACCTTCAAAAGAATGGCATTTGAAAGGGAATGATGGAATGTCTTCGTCATGTTGTATTGCACGGAGTAGGTATTTTCAGAATCATCGGGTGTTTCCGCCTTCTACGCGGGCTAGCGCTGCAGCGTTTAAAACTAATGTGAAACGAACCATTTCCGTCAACCTCCAATTTGAAATGGACAACCTACAATTTGACGTGAAAATCCTATATATCGCCTGGAAGTTAAGTTAAAATTAGGTCGTTAATTTCGTCAAAGCTACTATTTCTCGCCGCCAATATTGCCCTTCGACACGTCCATTGATAATCTTTATTTTATGAACTTTTAATGCAAGACGTTACAATTTCAGCTCTAGTTCCTCTTAATATTACCGCCAAAGGTAGTCAAAAATCCCCGCAAAACATAACGATAATCCCACCCATAATTTTATCACAGCTTCTAATATCTCTGAGAGTTCTATCTAGACTCTCTGGATGAGCTCTATGGATCATGGGACATTCAGAGATAATTAAAGTTACGTCTTGTAAAACTTAACCCAGAGGGTCATTTTTGAGAATAGAGCACACGCTACTAGCCTATCGCCTTCTTCGACAAATAATATTATTACGAGTAAATCTTAAGAGATAGACATATACTGTCACGGACTTTTTTTATTGATTATTAAAAAGGAATAATTCTTTCGTACGTATTTTTGAGTAACTTAAACCGTTTATGCAGCGCACGCAATGAAAGTCCTCAAATGTGAATAAATTTCCCCGTTTTTGCAACATTTCTCACTGGCGCTTCACTCCTATTGGTCGCAGCGTAATGTTATTTAGCCTAATGCCTTCCTCTATGAATTGACTATTCAACAAAAAAATAATAATTCAAATCGGACCAGTAGTTGCTGAGATTAGAGCGTTTAAACAAACTCTTCCGCTGTATAATATTAGTATAGATTCTTTAAAGACTTCTACAACTGACAATGACGCGGATGATCAGTTTGTTTTATGAGTTCCAAGTTTCAAGCTATTACTAAAATGATTTCTAATTTATGTTGTATTTTTATATTGAGGTGAGTGTTTTGCCTGTTGGGTGGAAATGTGCCTTAGACTACCAGTCGCTTCATAATTATTAAGGTGGACGCTCCAAAGCACTCCAATCACTCACAAATGACTATTAGACGCCACCTGACCTGAAAAAAACACGCTACCGCTATTCGCTATTCATTTGAATTTTTGAAAGGAAAGGAGACTACTATGCAGCCGCTTTATCGATTATCGGGCGGAACGTTTGATAGAAAACAGAAGACCAACAGGTTGTTCGGAGGGTCTCGTCGACAATAAACGCCGCCCTTGGAATGTCAAGTCACCCTTTCGCCTCTCTTTATCACGTACGTAGTGATTCAGACGAAGAGACCGCGTTAAGCTCAATGTTATATCTGATGGGGTGTGAGGAACGTCGCTGATCTGTAGGAAATTTACTAAGTTATTTGAGGAGCAGCGCGTCGGGGACAGGGAGTTGATTCAAACGCTACCGAGGTTTAAAAAACAGCTGGCGTTACTCTTACGCGACGTTCTTCCCCGACAATTATAATTTTTTATCAACCAATCCAGTCTGCGTTACACTCAGATCGTAGAAAATTGTGCCTTCTTCTGCCAATTTAAATAATTTTTACCCGCAGCAGAGGACGCGCCACGTATTTTCAATTCTGGTGGTAGACCGGTGATGAGGTTTTCGAGGAGTTCCACACAAAAGGCTAAAGACGGTGAAGATGCTCGAGATCAGCTGAAAGTTGAAGGTTGATAGTCGTGCGATAGGTTTGATTCTGGCAAATGTACGTTATTATTTCGTTTTGAAGCTCCTTGAATCAGTTCAACATGAAATACGTTCTCGTACAATACAAGTTCTAGTTTCGGCATTCGAAATTAAAACGAAAGTACTTTCACCCAAACTAACAGGAATTTGCGCTGGCAACGGGGACAAAATTGGCATCTACTAACTTCGTCCTATCATCTTTGTATTGATTTCGCAGTCACCTCTGAACAGATGTCAAATCGAAGCCCCCTTTCTTGGTCAACTGCTAATAAGAAAAATGACGAACGAGGTTGTAATAAAATTATAACTTACTCCAACAATAAAACGAAAATGCGACAAACTTACCACTTTCAGTGTCTTCATGATTTGGAGGTTCCACCAACGCCTTTCAAATAAAATCACCATAAGACCGAACAATTCAAATTAAATGGCCGATTTAGGGCTACGAGCATTTTAGAACGAGGGTCTAACGCTTCCCTACGTCTTCTTACTTTCCTTAGCCATGCGTGGCAGGAAGAAAAGTTATGTAACCAGCAGAAAAAAAAAAGTTCTCTTCAGATCTTTACGTTTCATACCCTCCTGAGTCCGAAAAACAGTATTTGGAAAAATGGTCTGTGCGTCTGGGTGAACAATTTTTAGAGAGAACCACCGTACTAAATCCACTCAAACTTGATATCTCGACCGCAGGTTAACATGGGACGCAAAAATAAGGGTAAGAGCAAAATCCACCGAAAGTTATAGTTATAAGAGTGATCAAAACACCAAATATTTTTTTCTCAAAAATAGCTATAACGGTTTTGATTAAATTTTTTATTTTGATAGCTCCCAGTATGGCAACTATAGCATAAAGTTCTCAATTGTGGGCAAATGACGGGAGCAGCACAATAAATTATCAAAATTGTCGACGAAAAGCGTTTTTAGCGCGGTTTTTTCCTTATAAACTTTGCTGGAATGTTGGTAGAATGTTTAAAAAAATTAGTATCATAGTCCAATCCCTATCCAATGCCTATGGGGTGAGTGTTTAAAAACGCTCATAACATGCATGGAGCTCACTCCAGAAATTCCTGAGTTTCAACTACCGCCGTTTCGCTTACTACCAGTTCTAACACTTATTACCCAATAACTCTGCAAAAGTTAAAAAATTCGTGTTTACAGTCTCATTAATTATCTTTGTATTGCTCAATAATGGTCCTGGAATGAGTACGAGCATCGCAATAAATTCCGGAACTGTAAGCGCTACCGCTTTCTGCTGCCGTGTTGTTTGACCAAGTTCAACTGAACTGAGTGATAAATGGCTTGATTAAGTGGAAAAAGCCATGGAAAAAGAGAATTGACGTAGTTCTTAGGAAAGTTGCGTGTTGCAACGCACCAGATATTTTTTTCATTTTTCTTCAGATGTTAACGATTTAAGGACTACCGAGAATCAGATGAAATTCCCGAACACCAACCGTTGGTGTGGCTGGTGTATGCCGAAAATTAGATCCGTTCACTCAACAGCTATTGACGAGTGTGGAGGGGGGAGGTGGTGAAGAGAAAAAATCGACGGAAAGCAAAACCGTGGTGGATGGCCTAAAAAGTGGTGCACCGTGTTTTTTAATTTGTCTACGAGAAACTTGTTCACCTTTCAAGTGGTGCAGTTTTCTTAATTTTCTTCGTGTTCAATATTGTAGTGAAATATATTTAGCAATCACTGTCTGGCCGGGTGGCACGAGCGGGCACTTAAAGAAGAACGACGAACTACTTGGAGTTAGGATACCTTTGAAATTTCATTGAAGTCCTCGATGTATTTCGTTTTGTCATTTTTTCTGCGCTTTGGCTTCCAAATTCTCATCTCCTGCGTTGGTATTTTTCATTTTGCGACGAGCGGCCGAAGTTACCGATTACCCGTAAATTTATAAGTATTCGTAACTGAATGCGTTGAAATCTGCGTGTACTGGGAAATGTCATAAAACGGTGTCATAATTTCGGTGCTGAAAGAGACATTCAGAGGTGGAAACGTTCTGGCAAGATATTTCCCATAAATCTTCGATGGATTCGAGAACTTTTCCATCTCCGGGGGTTCTCTCTGTCGGATTTTGATGGAACAGTTAGAAGATGGGGTTGTAAAAAGTTTCGTACAAATTACGGCTTCAAGAAGGGCTCATTACTTATTTCGTACTTTTCAACGCGTTTCCTTTTTATTTCGTATGAGCGATAACTCAATTGTACCGATGGGCCCTTTTCCCTCGAATAAACGCTCATTGGGATGAAAATAGGCCTCAATTTCTATCGTGGAGTTGGAGAAGCGCATTAACGTGCTTCTGAGACAGTGAGGCTCCTCATGGAGAAACGTGATTTGCTCGACAAGATTGCCTCATCAGTTTAATTGATCCTCCTAGCTATAGCTGCGTTCTTGAGAACAACGTAGGCCGTAGAGGAAGCGCAAGGGTTCGATCGTCGAGAGAAGAGGTAACGCACCAGTTTACAATTTACCTAACGGCCTATCGGAAGAGGCTGCCCCTTTTAAGCCGTCTTCATAAAGGGAACATCAAGTTAGTTGGCGTTAACTCGTCTCCTGCCGATAAACGGTTAGGTGCACTCCCGTTTTACGGCCGCTCCCTATCAAAACACTTTTCGCGGTATATAAACGAACGGGTTCGGCCAAATATTATAGTCAAAAGCGCTTCTAGGCGTTTCGTAGCACTCAGCTGATGGGAAGGTGGACATTTTCGGTGGCGGAACGGAGAAATTTTGCCCTTGTACAGAGTGCGTTAAGTCGATCGAGACGAGCAACTGGCTTCTTGGTTCTGCCACGTCAAAGAGGAAATCAGTTGCACGGTTTCGCTTGCCATAACAACCGGACGCTTCCAAGGTTGCGGTTATTGCTGACAAGCTCGAAAGACATCCAGATTTTTTTTCTTTTCTCTTCTTTGCAAGTAGTTTAAATGCGTGATGAAAGCTTTTGATCTGAGTGAAAGAAGCAAGATATCCCGCTACCTCAACCAGACATTGGTAATTGAGGAACTGGCTTCATTTCAAATCAAATTTTACAACAAAAATTTTATCGTAAAGCGAGTGATGTAGACCAAATCTATAGTCCAAGATGGCAGATCTACCAATACGCAGATTTCTGACTGCTCCTACTACCATCTACGCAGCTACTCGGGAATGGCAGGTGATTCCTATTCTATGCTAGAATTGCCACCTACGCTGGCTTCAGTGTACGGTCTGCGCAGTGAAGACATCGCCTTCAGAGACAAACTGGCTTTTTTTACGTTAAGAAGGGTATTTAAGCGTAATCTGCGTTTTACCTCCCTTGGCTCCACGAAGTACAAAGGAAGGTTACGCGGCGACGCATCGCACAACTTTTCTCAGCCTCATAACATCGATTCTTTATCCTGTTTACTCGTATATGAACAAAACAGCTGGTTCCCGAATTTGTTAAGTTGGGCTTACTTATTTCAGGATTATTGTTGAGTAATCAGTGTATGTGTTGATTTATGCGACTGTTCACTTCATTTTTCCAAGGATCACGTTTATTGTTGAGAAATGATTTGATAAAAATCATGAAAAACGTTGGTAGTTACAATTCTAGAATTTCTACTGTTACTCCTAATTATTTTATGAGCGTTATTAAACCTTCATTGTATAGGTAGTTTATTGAACTGTTACCTTGATTTCTTTCATAGCTCTAGTACAAGATGAGCGGGACTTATACCGAAAAAAGTGTGCCTAAATGACATTTCTTGGGCATTTTTGATCATTTATTGTGCTGCTCCAGTGCTTTTCTCACGGAACGAAAAATTTGTATTGCGGCCGAGCTGTTTAGTACTGCACAAATAAAAAACTTGAAGAAGTCGTGTTTTTGAGAAAAAAAAAATTGTGTTCTATTCCTGTGATAACCATCGCCGAGGTTGCCCATCTCATGGTGATCTGAAGGGTATCTAAATTTAGGTTAGTTAGGCGATATAAATACTGGGGTGTTTCCAACGCCTCCTTTTTTACATATAACTTCTGTGCGTCACCCAGGGTTCTACAATGGTTCCTGGATGAAATCGAGCAGTCGCCACGTGACAGAATGTTGGGAAGGAAACATGAAGTACCGCGTAGTCGTGACAGACGACCTCCCGGCCCTAGCAGTGATGTTTTTTTTGGTACGGTACCTAAGAATATCTGTTACATTTAGTATATGCAACCAATTGCCCAAATTATTGGGTGGCACCAAACTTAGGTTGGACTTGAAAAGGCAAAAGGGCAGGTTTCGAGCGTCTTCGGAGTCTCGTTCTCGGGGGATCCCTCTCCTAGTTCCGTGCAAAGAACGGCGGGCGACGGCAGTCTCCTGTTACCTCAAGCCAGAGCAGCGAAATGCCAAATGGTTGGGAAAATAATTAGAAGCAGAATGGGAGTGTGTGTTGGCGGTTTTAACGTCGGAGCGAAAAAAGCGTATTAATCACTGGTAGCGAGCTGATGAAGGAGAAGGTGAGCAATTCGAGTCTCCGTGACCTTAGTTTATCTTTGCGATCGCTGGCGATAAGGGGGCAATCGAGACCGAACGATTCACCGACATAAGGGCAGGAAATACGTTGCCCACAACATCTATTTCCCTTCTTACTAGGTTTCGCCAATATCATTAAATATTTGAAAAGAGCGGGCGAAGTTGGGATTTGCCGTTGATGATGAATTCCATGACTTATTAGTAAAGAGTACACTAAAATATCTGGTGCGTTGCAGTAAACATGAAGTTTTTGGGGAAGGATAGTAATCACTTTTGCAGAGTTATTGGGTAATAATTGTTAGAACTGGTAGAAAGCGAATCGGAGGTAGTTGAAATTCAGGAATTTCTGGACTGACCCCCATGTATCTCATGAGCGTTATTAAACACTCGCCCTTCAGGTATTGAATTGGACTACAATACCAATCTTTTTTAACATTCTACCAACATTCCAGCGGAGTTTATTAGGAAAAAACCACGCTAAAAAGGCTTTTCATCGAAAATTTTGATAATTTACTGTGCTGTGCTTTTGATAATTTGTGTGCTGTTCTCGTTATTTTCCCAGGGAAGGGAATTTTATGGTACAATTGCCTTATTGAGAGCTATCAATATAAAAAATTTAATCAAAATCGTTAGAGCCGTTTATGAGAAAAAAAATATTTGGTGTTTTGATCACTATGATAACTATAGTTAACTTTCGGTGGATTTTGTTCACACCCTCATTTTGGCGTCCCATGGTAACCTGCGGGCGAGATATCAAGTTTGAGCTGTTTTGGTACGGTGATTTTCTCTAAAAATCGTTCACAGACACACACACACACATACCATTTTCCCAAATAGTGTTTTTCGGACTCAGGAGGGTCTGAAACGTAAAGATCTGAAGAAAACTCAAACTTTTTTTTTTAAGCCGATTACGCAACTTTTCTTTCTACTTTGTAGAGCCAAGGAAAGTAAAAAGAGATCTTGATAATCACGAAATCAAACGCAGCAAGCGCTTGAAATTAAACGTCAGCGTCCCAAATCGACGACTTTTTGATTGAAGAATCAAAGTCCAAAAGGCAAAATGGAGATTCCGGCCGAATTAAGTAAATTAACAGTACGGTTCATAGTTCCTCCGATGACTGGAAGAAGAGGTTGTTGCTTTACGCGTCTCAGAATCTGACTAAAAGCCGCCTAAGAACCGGGAAAATCAACATTCGGAGCTGTGACACCATCGTGGATTGGGCTGAGTCTCAAGAAAGACTGCTGACGAATCCTTCACTAACTTTATTCACAAAATATCATTGACAGTTCCATCATTTCGTCCTCATTTAGAAGAAACGTTCCAATAAATTCCAGAATGTTAGGCACTACCACTTTCCGTATTGTTCGGACCAGGATAGATTTGAATGATTCTCGGAGACGGGCTTTAGTTGAGCAAGAACTTCTAATTTATGAGTTGGTATATCACAAGATTTGAAGACTTGGATGTACAGAGGAAGAGTTGACTTGAACAGAATATGAGTTGAGTATATAAGCGGGAATCAGTAGGGCTCTGAAGGCGTTAAAAATGGTTGTACTGGGAAGGAAGGAGAATTCCGAATCCGTTGGGAGCATTGGAGACGACTGTTAGAAAACAAGTGTTGGAGAACAGGAGAGGACCGACTTCGGCGATACTTCGTCGCAGAATGGTTTTGGGAGGAGGTATCTGTTGTTGAGAGGAATCTGTGAAGGGAGGAGAGGGGGAGGTGGGAAAACCATAGGATTTCCATAGATGCAAAGACCTTTGGAGGAACAATGACCTTGCCACAGGTGCCCATTGGTCCGGAGCGGAAATTCCGAGGTCAAAAACCTGGACAGCTTCGGCGCTTGCGTCGAACAAGTATAGAAATAGACTATAAACTGAGTGAAGCACATAGTGGATTAATTGGTGAAGAGATAATAATTGCTGAATGTATGAACTCGCACGAGGTGCAGAGTATAATGTTGCAAATCAAAGCGCCACATATTTTAAACGTTTTTCTCACGCTAAGGATGCGGAGTGGGAGGGGTCTGAGGTTTTCAAAAAAAAGCCGTGAAAGTGGAAGCAGATCGGATCATGAAAATAAGATTTGTTCAATGGCCTCCCTGAAGCCACCACAGTCAATGGTACAAGCTAATCACAGGCTACTCCCCTTCGCTGCTTAGGGGTGGATGAAAAAAAAAAAAGCCGAAAAAGAGGTGTTATCTTACGCTAACCCCGGACCTTCAATTCAGTGGCAACTCAGCGTAGAAAAGGATCCATTGTGTTCCCTTCCGACAATTTTCCTCGTCGAAGATCGAAGGAGAGAGATAAACTCTTATTTTCCAACGGGTCGCAGAAAAAGCATTTCCTCCGCGCCATTTGCCACAGTTCGAGAGGTTTGACGGCCCTTTCGGGGCCAGAACATTTTTACTTAAGCAAGCAAAGGAAAAAATGTCTTCACTTCGTTCTGAGCTCAACTGTTTGTCGTTTCCTTCTGAGCGATCCAGGGAGCAAATGTCGTCCTCTATAAATATCGTTTTGAGAATCGAATAAAAAAGGCCCCTTTCGTCGCTGAGCCATACCAATGTATGTAGTAGGCTCAATTACATACTGATGCGACTAAAGTATTTTCATCTGTACATAAAATGATTTGGTGTACTCGTGAAATCGAAATAAAAAATGTGATATTAAAATTATTTGAGGAGCGCGTTGTTTAAACTGGTACAAATGGGTAGCAGTAGTTGGCCGGGAGATAACAGAAGTTTTTTTTTTTAATTCTCCCATTCTGCGGGCAAGCATGAGCCGTGTTCTCCCAGTTCCACCCATAGCTCCTGTGGAGATGGTGTTCCCTGATGCGGCGTCCACGCCGACCGTTCTCACACAAAAGGCAAGACAACCTGGAGGTCCATCTCTGCAACCTCCTCCGGCCTCAGCTGATGAACTCCCAAGCACTCTGCGGCGTGCTGCAGTCAGTCCCTCACACGTACACAGTGGATACTTGGCTGACTCCAGCTCCAACTCGCAGAATCTGCAATTCTGTACCTCTGACTTGCCAATGATGGCCAGGAGGTGTCTTAGTGGATAGTGACATGTAAACAGGAATACCATCCGTATTCTATCTCTCCAGTCTGAGGATCTCTCTCGTTCACAGCCTGGAGAGCCTGACAAACAACCTTGACTGCCTTTGGCCAGGCATATCCCACCAATAGGCAGCCCTGCACTTATCCTCCCACTTATCAACCTCATGGGGTTCCCTACGAAGGGCTCAGGTCCCACCCGGGGGAAGCCCAGATCCTTTTCTCGCCAATTTATCGGCCTCTTCGTTCCTCATCCTGCATGGCTTAGCACCCAACACAGTGTTAATGTGTTTTCCTTTGTCAAAGTCTTCGGACATTCCCAAACCAGCCTGACGCGATGGTATAGGAAGCTAGGGCCTCAAGTGCAGTGACTGTCCGACATAATGTTTATTCTTTTCCTTTTCAGACCCCTACGCAGGAGGTGCTGCACGCGTATGGTAATAGAAGTTACTAATCAATGAAAACATGATGAATCAGAATATGTTATCGAGCCGATAAACTGTGCCAGTGACGGCTAAAAGCGTGTATTTTCAGCTGGAATGACCAATGGGATAATTCGCGATCGAGACTTCAGATTTTCGTAGCGATGTGTGGTAAAAGAGAGGACTAACTCGAAGGTCGTTAAACTGATAATATCTGGCGCGTAGCCACACGCAACATTCCCCCTAAATTCGACGATCTTTATCTTCGTTCAACGCACTTCTACGAAAAAATATAGGTAATAGTTATTCGAAATCACCACTCAAGTTTGATCAAAATCGTTAGGGCCGTTCTCGAGAAAATCAGAAAAACGATCATTTGAGGTTTGCCATTCTCATTTTCCTTCGTATCTTCGCTCATATCTCAGTTCAACGGATTGTTACAGAAGTAGTTGTTTTGGAACGAAATTTACTTATGATTAACCAAAATACACTCAGGCAAGTTGATTAAAGTCGGTTATGCATTTCCCGCGTAAATTGTGAAAACATTAAAACAAAGGATTTGTGGCCAATTTCATGTGGTATTTCCGTTCAACGGTCGAACATGCAAAATATGAGGGGCATCGCAACACACTACTTTCCTTTCACCGGTCTCCATTGCTTTTTATACTAATTCAACCTATTTTTCATTCAGTTCGTTGGAATTTGGCAAAAGATAGCGGAAGCGCTTACAATCCCGGAATTTATTGTCCTGCTCATACTCATGCCCCGGCCATTATTGATCGATTAGTACACAGAGAATTAATGAAGCTTTAAACACGGTTTGGTTAAAAAATATGATTAATTAGGATTTAGTGATTAAAATTACGGAATTTCTGGAGTAGCCCCTATATATCTTTCGGGCGTTATTGAGAATGAGGTACTTAGTTGGACTATAAAAAGAATTTTTCTTTGGATTCAAGTAACATTCTAACGGAGTTTATGAGGAAAAAACTGCTCAAAAATCAATTTTTTTCGAAATGTTAGGTAACTTATTGTGCTGCTCTCGTCATTTTTTGAAAGATGTTGATTTTACGGTATCGTCATCTCATTAGGAAGAAGAAGAAGAAGAAAAAAGTTTGTTGACAAAATAAAACAAAGTTAAAGATTCCTTCAGCATTACAAAAATAAACAATACCGACATGGTTTTTCAAACCGTCTGTCGGGGGCGTCAACAGGTTATACTAGAAAAAAAACGAAAAAAAGAACCTACAGTGAAAACAAAATACAATAAAATAAAAGGAAATTAGAAATTAAATTCATGTACCAACGCAGAGCGATATCTCCAGGCTATCCTACTAAAAGCCACCATCTGGGGCCGTCCACCACCATCCAACGAAGCCACAGCCTCATTCCTTGAAAGGACAGGCTTATTAAAAACTTTAATCCTAAACTCTCCAAGTACTGGGCAAGTACAGAGAAAGTTGTGCATGTCTTTCCTCTCATGCCTATTGCGCAGAGCACACTCCTCGTTAAGTTTAGTGCTATAGGGCTTCGCATTGAGATGAAGCAGTTCTCCCTTCAAATTAAAAATCCACCTCGCCGAGAAAATATCCATCACTGGCTCACTGATCAAGCTGGCGGCCTTAAGCGGGTGTCAAGCCTCCTATATAGTGTGAACTTCTCCGTGTCCATAGCTCTCTGCCAGAACCACTGCTTTTTGCGCTCCCTAAACCTGACAAGGATGTCAGGTGCATGAAGCTGGATAGATTCAAAGGACCAGGCATCCGACCCATCTATGACACCCAATCCAGTGGCCATCTCATTAGGAGCTGTCTATTTAAAAAATTGAACTAAAATCATTGGGGCCGATTTCGAGAAAAACAAAATGTGGTGTTTCGATTACTATGAGAACTATAGTTAGTTTTGTCCGAACTTTTCTCATGCCCTTATTTTGGTGTCCCAAGATAACCTACCGGCTAGATATCAAGTTTGAGATGATTTGGTTAAAACCCGTTTTTTTCTAAAAATTGTACACAAACACGCATATACACACATATCAGAGTGTGGAACGTAAAGATCTGAAAAGAACTCAAACATACTTTTTTAGCCGATTACATAGTTTTCCCTTTTACTTCGTGGAGCCTTGGGAAGTACAAATATAAACATTAACGAGTTTGAGGAAAATCGTGACTGCCGTCTTTCCGAAAAGCGAAACATCTCGTTTGTTTCTGGCTCACCGAATTTTCGCAGAGATCGTCACGGAAAGTTACGTACTGACTCGGGCGATCATGAGACTGCTTTTGCGCGCCCTAGTCAGGGAACTAGAAGAGCCGATAGGAAATGAGGACGTTGGTTTTGGGGCGTTTCTGGATATTGAAGGGGCGGCAGCATTGAATGGATGTAACTTTTACGTCTAGTAAGATGCGCACAGAAAATACTAAGACCGTAAATATGGAGCTATGATGAGCAATTAAAGGGCATAACTTTCCTCCCCAATTCTAAATGATGGAAAGAAAGTGAAAAGAACCATCTCAACTCGTTCAGTCGTTCTCCCGAATGTCGAATACACACACACACACACACACCCAAGAACAGGCAATAATTTTACGCAGGATATCCAACTGACGTTTACTCAAGGTTTTTGTAACCTGCCACATTCGGTTGTTAGGCCTGTAGTCACCTATGGAGCCCTGCTCTGGTGGACTAGGGTGGAAAGCAAAACAGAGCAATTGCAGCTAAATAAACTGCAGCGTAGTCTGGCCATTACAGGCTGTATGAATACATGCTCTACGGATGCACTGGAGGTCTTGCTAGATCAAGCTCCACTCCACATACATGTTAAAAGGATGGCGTTTCTCCAGGCTGTGCGTATGTTGGAGTTGGGTCTGATCATCCGGGAGAGGAGGAGTTCCTGTCACTTGATCCTTGACAAGGTGAAGGTGGAGGGGCCCCGAACTGCATGTGGTAGACTCAATGCCCGCGAGGTTCAACTTCGTGCTACCCTTTTGGATACTCATTCATGAGCAATCCAAGTGGGAAGGGGGAGCAATCCATGGTATACCACACTGATGGCTCGGTGCAGGGTGGCCTTGCAGGGGCAGGCATCTTTGGACCGAGGATAAGAGCAGCGATCCCATTGGGGTCACTGGCCACGGTGTTCAAGGCGGAAATGGCTGTGGTGACAGTCTGTGAGCTGTGGGGAATGAAGCAGCAGATAATCTACATCATGGTGGACAGTCAGGCCACTCTCAACGCCTTAGCCTCATACTGTCTTACATCGTGGCAGGTGAGGGAGTGTCTGACTTGATTGAAGGCCCTGGCCGAGGACAACAGTGTAACAGTGTGTTGGGTGCCAGGGCATCAAGGTATAGAGGGAATCGAACGGGCTGATAGGTTGGCTAAGAAGGCATCAGCGCAGATCCCTATTGGCCCCGAGCCCTTTGTTGGGACTACCAGGAGCCACCTACGTAGAGATGTTGGCAAATGGGAGGATAGGTGCTGCCCGGCCTTAGACAGTTAAAACTCTTCATCCGGCTCTCCAGAGAGTGAGGTCCAAGGAGGTGCTTGCACTGGGGAGGAAGGATATGAGGATCATATGTGGCCTGTTCACAGGTCACTGTCCACTGAGGTACCACCTTGCAAATATTGGCAAGTGCGAGGTACAGGTATGCAGGTTCTGCGTGGTAGGGCTAGAGACGGCAGAGCACGTGCTGTGCGTATGTGATGGACTCGCGGCATCGCGCCGTTGTGTGTTTGGTAGGCCCTTTCTTCAGCCCGAAGAGGTGGCACATGCAGAACTTGCGGATATCCTCCGCTTTGTGCGGGGGTGATGGGGGCACGTATGTGACGTCAAACCCAGTGAGGTCAGTGCCGTGGGGCCTGGACGTGGTGCAGCATCTGAGAATCATGGACGCCCTTACGATAGGCCCGTTTGTGGCTGCAGTGAGGGCATGGCCTGCATCCACCGTGCAAGGGGGGAAAAAACCTGCCACATGAAAAAAAATAAAAAATCTGTAAAACCAAACTTTATTTTTCAAAGCAGAGGTTTCTCAAAAAATAAGTCCATTGACGGTAATGCAAAAAACTGCAGGAAACGCATAAACAAAACCGGGAGTACAAATAATGTAAGGAGCTGCCTTTCTAACTTTCATTTACCTCTGTGGTTCATGGAAAATAGAGAAACATGAGCTCTTTCATTCGTCTTCAAGAGGCAAGTTGGGCAGAATGAAGGGAGCCGTTAATGAAACTAGCGGCGCCCGCGATACAACTCATTGAAGTATCGTTCATTATCTCCTGTTGTCACTTAACAACGAGGAGAAAATGAAACTTCTACTGAAGGTGATAAGTTTCTGCCTCTTCACGTCTTCGGAACTGTTAATATGCCACTAGTACCGACACGTTGGACGAGGCCGATAGGCTAAAACTGATTATTTCACGAGCATCGAACGAGGTAGCTGCCGGACGTTTCGCCTAGTCGCACGAATTTTATCGTCTACATCGTTCGTTGTCTACTGTGTGTGTGTGTGTGTGTAGTGAGCAATGACAGGTGGAGTGAAGGAGCGAGAGTAGAATCGGAGAGATTTTTTTTTTTCTCCCCGTACAAAGCCGGAACAACCCCTCGCGTGAATGACGTTTCCCATCTTTCGAAGCCGATGTTGATGGTCTTTGAGTTATCCCCCTGCTTTGTTCGGTCCAGAAACTCATCTTTTTCGAATCCCAGAGCCTGTAGAGGAACGGAGTCTAACATCCGAACGACTGCTCTATCAACGAGGCTGAAAAGAGCGAGGAGCTGTGAAGTTTGATGGAGATGAGTTGACAAAAGGGAGACGTCACGCGTGGAAATGCGAAGACTTCAAGAAGGGATGATTAAATACGAGTACTAAATTGTTGGGAGTCAGTAAAACTGGTCACTACACACCCTTTTCGAGTAACGTATTCGTAGGACAATCAGAAAAGAATGTTCCTCGGTATCAATTGATTGGCTTTTGTTGTTAGGAACATCGCTAAAATCCCTCAATGACCTTCCACCTAATCACCTGGTTTCATTCATCGAGGAACATCATTCCGCTGAAGTGCCTGCAATGCAAACATATCACCGTTGTCACCAAACAAAACTCGACTTAGCCTTGATTCATGTTCGTAGTAGAAATAAATGTAAAATTAAATGAAAATATCTGGTCCACCAAGCAACTCAGCCCCACGAACTGCCCAGCAGACAATCCGATTCATTTGAACATGTAAAACACTAGACGCTAGCGTTCTCAAAGAAATAACTCATTTTATAACGCTGATAAGTACGTCAAGAGCAACAATAATAAATCCCAGAAGTAACGTCATTTTTGTGACTAATTCCCCTGTAGATAAGAAGCATCCCAAAAAACTAGTATCGAGAGAGTCATCAATTGTCTATTCGTGGAGACTTCGTTGAGGGTCGTGGTGTAAGTAGCAGCAGCCCAATAAATTCCCTAACTTTAGGCACTGCCAGCTTCTCGTTATAGATCGTCGAATTAAGCTGCCGCACGTAAACTGCGTAAAAAACATATTGGATTAGTTGCTCGTGGTATCGCTGAAGGAAGTTGGGCTGTGCATCGTACCACACATTGACATATTTAAATTTATTTATTTATTTGAAACCCCAACACACTAAACAATTCCTCTTCTTATAAAGGTTCAAGACAGCCTGGAACAACTCCGGCATTACACTTCTGCCAGTGAAGACGAACTCGCCCATCAGTTACCCTGACTTTGAATGGTTGTTCTCGCTATTTCTTGGCATGTCAGTTGAACCTATACTAACCCGCTTTGTCTCGGTGGCCTCACATAGGTACTGTGACGATTTTCCTTACTTAATAAAAGACGTCGTACATCCTGATTGTCTTTCGCTGCAGACTTCGCTTTGGTTTGGGATTCAATGAACCCCTGAAAAAAGAGAAAAAGTTTTGAAGCACCTGGCTGCTAGGACATGTGCTCTGCTGTTTCAGAAAACTGGAATTTTTGGGGCCCGTTCCCACCGTCCGGCAGCTGGGCGCCGCTGGTAAGTGGTGGGCTCTTGTGTACCAGGGATGTGGGGTCCTCCTGCAAGGAGGGGCAAGTCCAAACCCCTCCGAGGCGGAGGTCTCTGATGCCTTGAGTCTGGATGCAAGTCTGGGCGGGCTAGCGATAAGGGATATTTTTCCCGAAACGGTACTTCAGAGGTGCACAAACTGCAGCGCAAGCTGGTGCACCATGGGAAGGTCCACGTCAGGCAATTAGGGTAAAGGAGGACAATCCGCCGATCCCTAGTACCCATTTATGGGATCTTGCAGATATCGCAGTGGTCGAGGGGTCGCTGGAAGTACCCCCTGTCCTATTACCCCCTTTGTTTGCCCGATGGGGCGGAGGTAGGTCAGGGCCGTGAGGGCGGGTACTACCTCTGCACACCCCATATATCGGAACGCACATGCTGCATTCAATCGCTTCTGAGTTTTCTGGAGTGTCCTTTCTAAATGGTGCCTGGTGCGGACGCCAGTAAGGGCTCTTAGTTCTCGTCTGGTGAGTTTAAGCATTGTGTTCGCCCTTGAACGAGTAGGAACAATGATTCTTATCGCTCGTCAATGGGCTTGTTTTTCCTCTGTCTCACACTGGGCCACCTGCTGATCTAGATGCCTTGCCATCGCTCCTATGTAAGGCTCAGGCCTAATGGATAGGGATTCTGTGCCACATTTGGCGAGGCAGCCTGCGTTTTCATTGCCCTCGTGGCCTCTATGAGCTTACTATCCAAAAAAGAGAAAGCCTGTTATGAGAACCGAGTCGTTTGTGCGCCTGAAGACATTCCCACGTCAGTCTACATCTGACGGGATAGACCTAGATGGCCTTTAAGGCATCCTGGCTGTCCAATAATATGTATATCCGCTTATCCTTGAGTCCATTTGCCAGGATGTCTTTCTCTCCCAGCGACTTGGTAAGGTTGACGTTAGTTACGAAGATTCCTAAGCCCACCTTCCCTCGTGCCACAGACCCGTTAGTGTACCATAGCAGCGTGGCCATTTTTTCCACTGTTACCGTGAGTGGACACAGACCCGGGAAGCGCAGCTCGAAATCTTCCGCTTTGGCATAATGTGTTCTGCTTCTTTTACTTCAAACTGTTTCACAATTCCTTAAAGTCTTCTTTTACTTACTAACAGGCTTATTGAAAATATTAAATAGTTTATTTAGATAAGATGTTGAGTTACAACGATGAACGTTTGAAACGTACGATTGCAGACGGGATTTTCGCTGAGGATTTGTAGGGGTCCAGTGGGACGGAGGATGATCTTGGAAAGGAAGTTAGAAAGTAACCCCGAATATACGTATAGGCCCCACCTTCATGCGTGAGGTGGACACAGTTTATTCCTTTATTTCCTCCCACACCTCCGCCAAAAGCTTTCCATTTAGGTGCTTCCCCCTGAGAACGAAACAACATTTTGATAAATGAAATCCTTCGCGTCATATCACAAATAAGAGCAGTAAATAACAACTTCGTTTACC
Organism: Pachypeltis micranthus; assembly: GCA_020466155.1. Lineage (NCBI taxonomy): Eukaryota > Metazoa > Arthropoda > Insecta > Hemiptera > Miridae > Pachypeltis > Pachypeltis micranthus. The sequence continues at coordinate 12,805,144 of CM035778.1, read as the reverse complement.
GTTTATCCCATTCAAAATGCAACAACCGGCGGGTTCTTTTTTTCGTAGTTACGTACAAAAATTGTAGATTGAAATAACTTTCACGTTGGAGCGCTAAATGACCTAACTACACAACTCTTCGTGTCCAATGTGGGCACCCAGAAGCTTCGCCGGCGCATCACTTCGAGTTGTCCAAGAAGCAGCACGAAAGTTTCAACTAACGGGGAATGTCTAGACAACTTTCCTCAGCCTCGCCTGAATTAGTGGCTCTCGCTACCAATAAAATAGTTGAATACCTCAGTTAGTCCAGCGCTGGAGCTGGTGGCGCTTAAAGAGAGAACGTATTGGGCTGCTGCTACCTACACCACGACCTTAATTCAGGTACCAACCTATAAATACAATCTCGTCGTAGTGGTCTGATAACTGCAAAATACCTGATCGCCAATGGCCAGTGACTACTTTTTCAATCAATTTATTCCCGAGTCTACAAAATTAACTGCCAACGAAGTCGAAGACAACGGTTGTGGGCCAATTCAGAAACCTGCGAGAAGAGCATAAACACGCTGTGGGCTAATTGAAGTTAATTCCCAGCAATAAGAGGACGGTGAAGTTAGATTGTTGATGAAAACTAATTCGTTGTAACTGACAAGAACTACGTGGCATACTTTCGCCTGCAGCTGGGCGAAAGAGCGGATTGAAACTGGTTGCAAATGTTTAATTGTTTCAATGCGCAGAGTATTAGCTGCGCAGTTATTCGTCAAACAATGACGTTACTATTATTTACACTTTCCGCTACTCAGATGAAGAAATTACTACAAAGTGTAAAAAAACCCTGCAAATTATTACACAATGGTTTATTATTCTCATGAACAGCTTGACCTAGTAACTACGGAAACTAAATATTCCCCCGGCGCCAGGCGCCCGTAAACGTCTGTAGGCATTTATGATCCGATGGAGGGGTGTGTTCCTTAACCTTCCTCCGTCCCATCGGGCAAAAAGAGTGTAAAAAATTTGTCGTGACCGAAAACATTGGGTTATTATTCAGAATGAATAAGAAACCAAAAGCGTATTTTTCTACAAACGTTTACGATTTGAGACCTGCCCGATAAAAAAACCTAATTTCGGCGCGCGACGTGTGCATGTCTGTACCTCGATTGGGGGCTGAACTAATTTTTGTTCGAGATTTTTTGAAGGCTATTTTAATAGGCTATAAGCTGTTTTAATCGAGAGATTTTAGTCACTGGGGGTCCAAAATGTTCCAAAAAATTGGGTTTTTCATATTTTTCTTGTATACTGCTCCAAGAATTTTGGTTATAAGTTCAAATTATCTTTTACGAACGAATACCTAACATTTTGCTTCACGAATATCTGTCAAAAATTCGGTGAACGAAGATTTATGAGCCAATGAAGAAAAAACGATGTTTTTCCGCTTTTGGGCGACTCCTTAAAATATTTTACACCGACTCTCAGAACGCGCCTTTAACGTGTCAATACCATAAATGTCTGACAGTTCGTCGAACGGAGATACCAACCAAAATGCCCAAAATCTTGTTTATTTTGACTTATTCTAAATTTCCACGGTTAACGTACAGTTGAATTTGACCAACCTGCTGTTCCAGACCGGGGGGGGGGGGAGGCGGATGCATTTAGGCCTCGTACGTGGCCCATAACAACCCATCAGCACCTCAGTGGCCTCATCCGTATTTTCTCATCCTTTACTCATTAGGTTTGCCAGTCACCCCATTTCTCCCTTGCTCTTTACAGTGACGGAGGCACGCCTGGGAAACAGCAGGTCCCCCTGCCCTCCTGACTTCCGTCATACCTCTTGGTATGTCCAGGCTGGACCTCGTGGCGGCGTCAGGATTTTGGATGGCTGGGACGGAGATTCTTAGGTCTTTTCTTATTTATTTTTGTTACTCCGGGGAGGGGTGGGGATATCGGCACACAGTCCCTCGGGCTAGGTACTCTTCCTCCTCTTCGTGTATCTTGGGGTTTTCCCATGATTGCCTAGACTGATTGGATCGTCTGGCTAGGTACTCTGCTCCCTCTTCTTGTGATTTGTAGTTTTCCCGTCATTGCCTAATCCTGGCGGATATTTAGGAATTAATGCCCTCTAGCCCATCCCCGCTTCTGATACCTACACAACTATGACACCCATATAACACAGACACAATATCCCACATATACTTTCGCTCTGAATAACTTACTTTCACTCTTACAAATTACATTCACTCTGCAAGGGGAGTACTGAGATATTCTGCCCCTTGCTTTCTACCTACACTACTAGTCAATGGTAGGAGGGCGAGTACTCGTTATTCCTCCCCTCTCCCAGCCCACCGACCCTACTCTACTCTTAACCTACTATCACAGCTAAATACCTATCCTAAACACACAACCACATACCTGCTAACTGACTAGCTACCACCCATATTGGAGCCAGGGCGTCGCGGTTTGTGCCACTTAACAGCAAACGTCTCCATCTTGCTACCGCCGTTTGATAGTGTTCAGCGGCCCATCATACTGGGCGGTACCTGTGAGCACCACCCTTTCCCTTGTGTAGAGACTGCATTCTCTTAATATATGGTTGGCTGTTTCATTTCTGCGTCCGCGGGGCATTTTCCTGAGCTTCTCCTCCTGAATAGCCGCAGTTTTCCATTGAAACACCCATGTATGGTGTACAGCTGGGAGGATCTATGGCTTGGACTTATTTCTACACACTTAAGCCTCCTCTTCATTTCATGGAATAACTGATATGTGTGCCTACCTGATTGTTCATTGTGTGTGTTGCCCAGCAGGCGTGTCATTTGTCCACCAGCCATTCCAGTGCCACCTCGCATTTTTCCTTGCTGCTGTCCTTGCCCTCTATCCTTCGCTCCGACTCCCGCGAGATATCTATCCACCGTGGTCCTTTCCGGCCGTTTTATCTTAGTTTTTGCAATCTTAGCGTCCAAGGGAGGACATCCTGCCAATACCTGCAGTGCTTCAGTGGAGGCCGTTCTATATGCCCTCGTTATGCTCACCAGGATGGTTAGCTGGATGCCATTTGCCCTGTTCCTTAAGCTTTGCGAGAGGTTATTTCACCAGATTGATGCTCCATGGATTACAGCTGGCAGGAATACTGTGTCATAATTCTAAATTTCCACGGTTAATGCGCAGTTGAATTTGACCAACCTGATGAGTGTTGTTCCCATTTTTTGCAATTATTTCTGTAAGTATCCGTTGAACGGTGATTTGTATGAAGATGCATCGGAAATGAGATTTGCCGAAACAATGAACTGTCGGTTTTGGTTTATTATTCATTCTGAATAATAACCCAATGTTTTCAGTCACGAAAAATTTTTTACAACACCCCCTCAAAATTTGATACTTTACGTTTCAAGACATGGAGATTCCAAATTTGCAATGTCCGTCCGCCGTCCCCCATCCACCATCCACCGTCCGCCGTCCGGGCCATTTTGTGCCTTTAACGTGGTCTAAAAAATTCGTTCTTTCGCACAAAAATCCCATTTGGTATCTAGTTGTGCCCACCATCTTGGCAATCCGATCGGACAAAGCCCATGGTTGTTATGGGCAAAAAATGGTTAAAAAAATTAACGAAACGCAGTATAATGTGGGAACTACAGCAGAAGTCAACGTTTCGTCGTTAGTACTCCCTCCCGTCATATCAAACTCAATCACCCGCCCGCTCGACTTACCCTTTCGACTCGCAACGGGTTTGCTGGAAGCCCCCGTCCCAATTTCCCCGACTCTTCTTGACCGACGGGGCGTCAAGGCCACTTCCTCCGCACACCCCTCCATTGGATCTAAATGCCTACAGACGTTTACGGGCGCCTGGCGCCGGGGGAATATTTAGCTTCCGTAGTCCCATTGTAGCCAGGTCATGTTTCGTATGGTTTACTAGTATTCGGTGCTGAATTGAATGGGATGGGTCTCGAAGCAGTAATACTAGGTCAAGCTGTTCATGAGAATAATAAACCATTGTGTAATAATTTGCAGAGTTTTATAAATTTTGTCAAGAGCGTCATAACTATTTAACATTTTGGGGGATGCGAGGAGCTAACAAGTACCTAAATTGTGTAAGCGCTCGTGTCTACAGCAGTCTAGTTGTGCTTTGACGCGCAACTGATTTTTTTTAGTAAAGATAAATAATGAGGCTGAAAAATGAAATGCGCGCATTTTTGACAAGCCTTTTCAAAGGGCCCGCGATTCGGAGCGCCAAAATAAGGTTAACATCCTCGTTGTTCGAAGATCAACTTGATCTCTTGTCTCAGCTTATACGCATTGTTCAGATTTCCCCTCTGGCCCTAACGAGAGCAACGAATTATGCGAGGTAGTCGCATTGGAAGTGCGCTAGAAGGGGATTACGAAGTCGATAACTCCATTAGGTGCCTGGAGAAATGAAGGCGGCGTCGTAATGAATAGTTAGGGTAACAGCGACGGTGAGGGGGTTGGCGGCGAGGGGGTTGAAACCACCGGTTTGGTTTAAGAGGAAGTGTCGGAGCTCCATTGTGGTAATATTAGCTTAATAAGTTCGCATCAACCTTTTCCTTGTGTAAGATTATAAGAGGTGCAGGCTACGTAGAACGTTCTACCGCCGCCTAACTTGACGCGATGCCTTTTATTCGAGCAAAGCAGAAACTGCTGGGAGAATTGCGCCTCTTTCTCTTGTTTTCTCCGGAGCGCTATGGCACCGAGAAGCTTAGTCTTCCTTGACGTCGGGTCGCTGGGTATGACCGCACTTGACGAAGGTTAGGTTTCAAACATTAATACCTTTTGAAGGCTCCGCATCAATTAGTGCCTGGTGTTACAATTTCGAACGAAGAGCTACTGTTAAGAGACCTCTTCCAATTAATCACTCCATTTCGAGCGCTTCACGCCCTGAAAAAGTTCCAACTAACCGTCGATAGCGAAGAAAACCTAGAAATTGTTGAGTTAACTTAATATAAGCCCAATAAAATGAAATGTCTAACGCGACGCGTCACACAGCTCTCCTCAGCCCTACAAGTTCAGCGATATTCAGCTACTAACCCGACTCATTCATTCGAACTTGAGAAAACTTTAGTTAAAGTGGAGTGCTTAAAACTCCAGAACTTAAAGAGGTCCACCTACAGGAAACACGATCATTAATGAAGTATCGGTGCACAGGTGATTTATGAAACTCATTGAGATTTTTTATAAAAATTTTGTTTACTGTTTGAAAAAGCTACCAGAGACGGTACTGGTTCGAATTTTGGAATTTGTGAGGCTGCTCTTTAATATTTCGTGAGAGTTATTCGACTGTCATCGTTGATTGAACTAATACCCTGATTAAAGTTAACGTACCTGTTAGGTGAGTCCGTCTCCTCTGGCTCGTGGGCAAGGGCAAGCGCTTTCGATGTAAAGACACCATCGTCTGGCCGTTAAGTCAGTACTGTAATTTCTTTAATACCTAATACCCTGATTGTTTTGAAGATGCTAGTATAGCATGAGCAGGATTTATGAGAGATAAGTCAGAGCTAAAACCGAATTCCTTCGAGATATTTGATTACTGCTTATCTGGTAATTTCCTCACAGATAAAAACTCTGGGGGGGAGGGGGGGGGGGGCGGTGGCCAATGGCGTTGGGGTGTGAGGCCTTCAGAGCCAGGCAGGGATAGACCCAGCGGACTCTAGTTCGATCCCCGACCAGGCACCCCCCTCCCAACCCAGGGAAGTGAGGAAATGGGTACCGGTGGCGGCTGGGACACTAAGCAGGGCCCCCCAACGAGGCCACAACGAAATGCCACTGGTCGTGCAGCTCTCGCGAAGTCCTATGGCCTGCAGCTGCCTCCCTGCTATGTGTGTGTGTGTGTGTGATGAAAACTATATAACTTTGCACTGTTGTGCCCCCTGTACGTGTCCATACAAAGTTTTGATGTAAAAAATCAGCATTTTCTGGGTCTGGGTTATTGACTTCGAAATGCCTGCACCTGCCCTAATGGCAAAGTCATTGTTTCCCCAAACCCCTCTTGTTACCTGCAGAAATTCCAACTCTGCGGTTATTTCCAATGACAACCGATTTCCCTGATGTGGTTTTTCCATCTTTCTTTTCCCACTCCTAATTTTCTGATTCCTCTCCACAACAGACAGCTCCTCCCAAACTTTTTTACTTATAAATTCTCGTGAATGTCACTCGTCTCCCAGTGCTCACACAGACACATTCCTCTTTCTACTTTCGGGTCATACAGCTCGCTCTCTCCTTCCGATACAGTTTCTTTCCAGTTCACACGTATTACAAGTCGTCCCCTTGTGTCGTCCTTTTGTACACAAACTCAACCCAATTCCTCCTCACCCTCGCCGAGTTTCTTTTATTTCGATCTTCAACTCTCCCCCTCCCTCTAACACTCCTAACACCGTTATTATTGGGTTTCATGATAATCTGCATCTGATTTGGTGCAGCCGTTTTCTCTCAATAGCCTTCACAGACACACGCTCATACGACTTCAATACTTATGTGTGCTCTTTGAAAATACGCTGGACCAGACACAGATCTCAATTCGTCAGCGCTTTAGCGCAGGCTGATAAAATGTGCGGAGATATAGGGCCTGAGGCGTTTATTGAGGAGCTCCGGCCCCAATCATTACATACTGTGAAAAAAAGTCATTCCTGCGTCTGATGCTCCAATAATAGCTTGTTATTTTTTATTGTTTCATGAAAAATCGACAGACTGTTACTCAGTTCTGTGATTCCTGGTGTTTCATATGAAGAAATGCGGTTATTCCAACCTGTTTAGACTTTGAGCTGAAAAAGTAGGGTTTTTTCGGCAGTAGGAACGTTTCTTGTGAAGTTCGATTGTGTGCCTCGTCCACCAGGCCTCCTTTGACCGAATTCCTGTAGTCTTCGTACGAGTGCTGGTCTTTCATGAGACGTGCTATCACTGCACTAACCCTCTCAGAGACAGTGGAACGGGGGTGGGGATGTCGCTTAGTCGCTAAAGTATTTTTACGTCAAAAGAGGCTTTAATAAGTTGCATTGTGAGCGCTTCAAACGTCAGGGAAGCCAACACTCGCCACTATTGAATTGTTCCTTCCCTTGTTCTCAGTGAACCTGGAAAGGTGTGCTCCGTCATCGCAAAATGCATAAATCAATAAATGGCTGTTTACTCGAAATGTCTTGTCGTTCCAAGCATTGTCGAACAGTCATTGTGCTCCGGCTTTTATGATTTAATCAGCCCTTTAGCGACAAAGACCTTCCTTCAAGTTGGCGTTCGTTTCTGTGAAAGCTTTAACTCCTTTCCGCCTTTACCTGTCGGCCTCAAACCGAACGTTCCGCTCTCAGTACTGCACTCCTAATTAACGGAGTTGTTTAAGTATTGTATTTAGTGTAATTGTACTTTTCCTCAAATGGGCGCCTTTCTGTAATTTCTTAGCTACTTCGACTGCTTTCCGTATTTACAGTAAGCTCTGACATCCTCGAGAACACCATGCTTTGAGAGGATTAATCGCTGACACGCTAAGCCACCTTTTGAGTAATTTTTTTCTTCAGGAAAAATTTCGAATCTAATTGAGTGCTGACGTTCGTTTGTAACGTGTAACTGTCACCACCATTTCACAAAATACTTTTCACTTTTATTAGCTCAACAGAGTGGGGAGCAAAGTTGTCATCGGTTGAAAAAAAATCTACGCTTGATGAGCAAAAATCGCGAAACTTGTTAACGGTTTGATACGATTTCCTACACTCACGCTTCAAACGAAATGCTGTTCGCTCAGTCGGTGTTCCGATTCTAACGCCTTACAACCCGTGGAACACGAACTTCTGCAATTTGATGACCCAGAGATGGAAGTGTTGAGGATTGGAACACCCGTCCTATTAAGACAACTGTAAACGAAAATGGGGCGTACATGCAAATTCTTTGATCTGACCTTGCTCGCCTATAGTCCAATGAGCGTCGTTCTGAAGGGTGATCTAAACGTAAATTTACGCAGCCCTCAACGGTACCAAGTTTATTGAAATTCTGCGCCAGAGTTGCGGGAAAGCACCTTAACGCTCAGACGAGCACCCTTTCTCTTTCAATTTCTTTCTTGAAGTCCAAATATTTTGCTCGTCCTGCAACTCTTTCAGTCTTTCTTGCTCCATCGCCAGATTATGGCCTACCTTCCGTCAAAACTACTTCAAATGGCCGTACGTATTAAGAGCCCCTGCTGCTTAACGTTTGCTCTTTCGGGAGGCCAATCAAAATCTGTCAGAAGTTCAGTTAGAAGCATTTGTGTTAAGAAGCGTGTCAGTTACGTCGTCTAAACAATTTTTTTGGGGTTCTACCCTCTCTTTACGTACGTTTAAATTAGTGCAATGTTTTATCGTTTGTTCCGTGTATTTCCTGCAACTAACTTAGATACTTACCAATAGTAAGAAGTAAAATGTACTTTTTGTTAGTAGTGAAATGAGTGGAATACATTCATACACTGCTTAGTACATTTTGTCAATCAGGACTTGCAGAGAATCGTAACAGCTGTTTTTACGAAGCATTCAAAAAATCATTTTTGCTTCTTACGTTATGACGGAGAAATACAAGTACATCACACAGCCACACGCACACTCGGCCCACTTCTTCCTCTTTTAAATTCCACTCCAGGAGGATTAAAACAGACTAAACTTGTTAATGCTCGTTCGATTGATACCGCATTGGCGAGTTCGAAATATACCGCAAGTTTTAGAAGAAAATTTCCATTCAGCGTTTTGGGTACACATTGATGGTCTCTTGGAGTGTGCCAAGAAAAACACGGTGGGTACATATTTTTTTGATCTGCAACCACCAAACTGTCAGAGTAAATTTCAAATACAACGGTACATAGGAATAGCTCATTAACCCTGTTGGGCACACGAATGGAGGAGCTTGAGTTGAGAAATAAATGAACGCGGTGAGCCTGAGTGAGGATTGAATTACACTTGATAAAAGTGCGATAACAGTTTGAGTGTGAGTATTTAAACGCGAACAAGGGGGCTCTAAATACACATGAACTGGTTGCGTGGGAAACTGAGCAGGGAGAGAGAGCGAGAGAGAGAGAGACGAGTGAGTCGCATGACTCGAGAGAAGAATAAGTTGGGGGAACTGTGAAACAACTGTCTTTCGTGAGAAGACTGTTGGACGACTATGCGTTGTGGAGAGGAATGTTAAATTAAGCAGTGGGAAAAGGATATTTTGAAAAGTCCACAAAAGGGGCAAATCCATTGTCACGCCGAAGATAACTGAAGAACTGGGCTTTCCACAGGTAAACAAAAAGGCTTAAGAACAGATAGGAGTTTGGGGAAATAATAACTTTCCGTTAGAGCCAGTGAGGAGTTTTTAGCAAAATGTTAAGAGACATCGGTTTTCGGAGACCTATGGCTCCGTTTATAGTATTTTCGTGTTAAATACAAGCTCGTGGTGTTCGGAAAAGTACGGAAATCTTATAACGCAAAAAAGTTATGCAAGCACAACGCAGTCCGGATTATAATACTTTCTTTACTCTTCGGGCGGGGGAAAACAAAGTGGTCATTTCGCATCAAAAATCCACGACGATAAGCCTAACTCCCGAGATTAAAGAAAAATCGCACGAATCGACGATACGCCCCTTTGATGGTTCTCTAACAGTCTTCGCCATAACTCTAGGGTAACCAAAGAGAAGCTTAGCAACCCGCGGTTCACGATTTAGGACCGATATTAAATCGCATTTCATAAAGAGGGGGAAAAAAGGAGTAAAAAGCAAAGTCGTTCTATAAGGCGGATCTGGAGCGATAAAAGTAAAAAGGCTACCAAGGGTATGGAATGGTGAAGGCGTCGGCAGAAGGCTGCATTACGGTTTCACAGACAAGTGGGATGGTTGCTAATCAATATGTATGAAGGGAGAAGGCGTATTACCGACACCTTCGGCCTTTTATTCGAGGCGTGCTCTTTCCGCTTGACACAGAAACCCCTGGAAGTAGCCCTATTACCAATATCAACACCGTCCAATTCAGCGGTATTTGCATTGGTTGTCGAAGATACCTAAACTGCTAAATGAATTAAAACTCCTTTCGTCAACGTTTCCCTTAATTATGGTCATAGTTGTATTCGCGTGATGAATAAATATGGAATACAACTCGAAGGGGTGGTTTTAAGGGCTGCCGAGCCCTATAAGAATTTAAGAAAACGGTCTGTGTATATGAGCGACCCGCAGAACCGGATGAGGTTGAATTTGATGTTTAGTCTGCAGACCATTATGGAACGGGGATGAGTGAATTTGGTTTAAAATTAATCATTGTTACCATAATGCACCAAACACCACTTTTTTAGTACTTGGCTCTACAAAGTAGAAAGGAAAGTTGTGTGGTCGGCTAAAAAATGTCCTTTTCAGATCACTTTTAAGACCCTGCTGAGTCCGAAATCACTATTTGGGAAAAAACTGTCTGTAAACGATTTCTCGAAAAATCAGCTCAAACTTGACATCTAGCCCCTAGGTCCCAATGGGACGCCAAAATAAGGGTATGAGCCAAATCCGCCCTGAAATAACTATAGTTATCATAGTGATCAACATACCGAAAACTTTTTTTCTCAAAAACGGCCCGAACGATTTGGGTCAAATTTTTCAAATGGACAACTCCCGATAAAACAACTATAAAATCAAATTCTCCTTCGTACGAAAATGACGAGAGCAGCACGATAAATTACTAAACACTTCGAAAATCGAGATTAGCTTAATTTTTTCCGGATAAACTCCGCTAAAATGTTACTAGGTTCTTCAGAAAGAGTCAGGTTGTACTCCAACCAAGTACCTATACGATGAGTTCATAATAATGCTCATAAAGTATGCAAGGGCTACTGCACAAATTCCGTAATTTCAACAACCGCCGTTTCACTTACTACCATTCCTAAAGGTTTTTACCCGATAACTCTTGAAAAAAAATTACTATAGCTTTAGAACTAATCGCGTTTAGAGAAAACAACCGTACCAAATCCGCTCAAACTTGATATCTCGCCCGCAGGTTACCATGGGACGCAAAAATAAGGGTATGGGCCAAATCCACCGAAAGTTAACTGTAGTTATCATTGTGATCAAAACACCTTTTTTTTCTCAAAAACGGGTCGAACGATTTTGATTAAATTTTTTATATTGATAGCTCTCAATATAGCAATTATATAATAAAATTCCCATCTATGGAAAAATGACGAGAGCAGCACAATAAAATATCAAAATTCTCGACGAAAAGCGTTTTTAGCGCAGTTTTTTCCTTATAAACTCCGCTGGAATGTTAGTAGAATGTTTTAAAAAAACTGGTATTGTAGTCCTATCCAATATCTAAAGGGGGAGTGTTTAAAAACTCTCATGAAATACATGGGGGTCACTCCAGAAATTTCTGAATTTCAACTACTGCCGTTTCGCTTACTACCATTCCTACAATTTTTTACTCGATAACTCTACGAAAAAGATTACTATACTTTTAAAACAAATCGCGTTTATTGCCAAATCAATTCTCTGCGCACCAATTGCTCAATAGTGGTCAGTGCATGAGTATGAGGAGCACAATAAATTCCGGAACTGTAAGCGCTACCGCTTTCTGCTCCCGTGAAGTGGCGATTCAAATTAACTGAAAAATAAATTGAGTTAGTAAAATAAACTATGAACGCAAGTGAATTGACGTAGAGCTGAGGAAAGTTGTGTGATGCCGCGCACCTGATATTTTTTCTCAAAAACAGCTCCGACGCTTTTGATTTAATTTCGTTTGGATGCTCCGACTTAATGTAGAATTTTATTTAATGTAAAAGTGAAGCGAACAGCACAATAAATTATAAAAATTTCAAGAAAAAGCTATTTAAGTGTAGTTTCATTATAAATACAACTCACGTGGCAGCAGTGTTCGTGAAAAAATCGAGGGCAACTTCAGAAATTCTGGAATGCAAACGCAACATTTTTCCGCTTACTTTTTGTTGCAGTTCTTTCCTTGTAGTTCCAGGACGGTGATTACATACCATTATAACAATAATATCAATAGTAACAATAATTACCTATCCGTTAGCTTTTACATGACAGCGGTCGCATAAGTAGCAGTAATCCAATAAATTCTTTTTTTAATGTAACCAGTTTTAAGCCAAGTTACGTTTTATCAACTGGAAGTCGTATGAACCGAGTGAAATGAAAACCTTTCGAGTTGAGGCTTTATGCAACCAACCTCAGGTAAATGAAAATTGTTTCGTGAATTTGAAACCAACTAAAACTGGTTACTTAGAAACCAATAAACAGAGGGTAATAATAATATCTCACCGAGTCAAAAAATAGATTCGATTAGCGGCTAAAGCCATAAAAATAACTGAATGCGCGTGATGTTCTTCGTTCTTGAATTTTTTTCTTCCTAGTGACGCTTTTGTTCACTATACGTTTTGTGATGGAAGTTTTAAATGTTTACGCGCTTCAACAGGGTTCGTAAAAAGTTCGGAGTTGCTATCAAACATGCAAATAGCCGTTGGAGCACCCGAACTGTTGAATATTGTTGAACGATGGAATGGAATTCGACTGATGCTGGATCGAGTATAACGTTAACGCCGAGCCTCGAGAAAAGCAATTATTCTACCCCCTCACGAAACTGGAGATTGGCCTTCAGTTCTTTGTCAGGTTCTAAGAAGGGTTTTCTAAAGACCGAAAGACTGCATTCAACATAATTCTCCTTTATTAAGTGTACGGGAAAATGAAATGAACGTTGCCTTTGTCTGACAAGATGCTAAATTTCGAGGATGCCCCTTTTATTCGATCTAGGGGAAATACCTTTAACTTTCACTCTCGTGTGATCGGTAGCTTTCAAAAACATTTGCTACACTTGTGGTGATAAGATGGTGTTACCTCCTTCCGCCTCATTCATGGTTGTATGTGGTTGTGGTGAGTGAGTCATCGTTTCGATCTATGCAGGTCGAACGAAACACTATTCTAAAAGTTTTCCTACGAAAGAGCTTTCATTAAGTATGATGTTGTTGGGCGCACGAAAGGGGGAGCTTGAGGATCGAAATAAAACTGAAACTAGGTGAGTGTGAAGAGGACTGTAATATTCGTGCGGAATTGAGTTGATTTAAAATTGAGCTGAAATCGTGTACAAACGGGCGACACAAGGGCAGTACTCGAAACACGTGAACTGGCATGGGAAAACGTATGTGAGAGCGAGAAGTTACTGGGGCGATAGTTGGAAGCGGAATGAAATTGGAAGAGCTCAGTCGTGGAGAGGAAAGTCAAAATGAGAAGCTAATAAAGAAAGGGGACTGTTAGAACCAACCCATTCCCGCAGGTGTGGGGCAGGTATTGAAAGATAGACGGAGACAATGACACGGGGAAGTCCGAGGTCAAAGAGTCGACCAATTTGGCGCTTTGCGTCGAACAGATGTGTTACTAGGGGTTTGGGAATCCTGAGATTTGCTGACCTGAGCAAAAATCCCGAACTCTGTAGGTTCAGTTTCCAACGAATACTCGTCTTTGACCACTAATGCCACGATCACTGGGGTGCTTACAATGGGAGTGAGGCCCGTACCCCTTTAACCACTGCTTCTGGAGCGGACAACTTCAATGAACTTGGAGAGTTTGAGAAAATTCGATCGATGATTCGGAGTACTCATTGGTATATCGACTGGTTTTTTTCTGGGGGCATACTGAACCGAGTCCCTCCGCCACTGCCTGAGTGAACAGTGTCCGGTGAGGAAGCAAATCAAAATTCTCAGATCCTGTCGGGAGAGTGTCAGCATCGCCTTCGCCCTTAGACAGGAAGGCGTAACAAGTCTTTTCGCTTGTCTTAGTCGTGGCTGGCGATGCCAATGGGCGCTGTTTTCCTGTATCTCCCATCGAGCCACCTGGCGGTACATATGACTCTTCGTCGTACCTACGTAAGGTTCAGGTCCAATGGGTAGGGATTCTGTGCCCCTTTTCGCAAGGTGGTCGGCCTTTTCATTGCCCTCATGCCCTCTGTGAGGCGGTACCCAGATAAGGGAAAGCCTTTTGTGGGCATAGAGCTGCTTGAGCGCATGAAGGCATTCCCTCACTTGGCTGTCCAGTTTTGACGCTAGGAAATTGATTGTCAACTCAAGGCTGTCATTACCAACAGCTAGGATGGCTTATCATCAGCAAACATGGCTGTAGTACCTTTTTTTTCTAGAGGAAGATCACGGGCGTACAATATGTACCAATGTACCTTCTGGAGGATGTCCTACACTGCAGACTTTAATATGGTTTGAGGTTCGGTGATGATCACTTGAGAAAAGTATTCAAAGTCCCTCCCTGCAAAACAAGGCAGTCGCATAGGATTTACTCTACCGTTTCGTCATCCTCACCTCACAATCTGCACACAACCTCTTCTGAGATGTCAATCTTATTGAGGTGACACCTAAGTGGACAATTCCCTTAATCGAGGAGGCATAATGAGCCTCTTCATCAGTCCTTTGTCTCCCATCGAAGCTGTAATGCCACTGTCTCATTATTTTCTCACTTAATTTTGGATTGTAATTCCTCCTAAATAATACACCCGTTTTCGGTCAGGAAATATTTTTATAAACCCTTCCCCCTCCTCCTCAACATTTGACTCTTCGTTTCAAGGCAAGGGGATTCTAAATCTTAAAATGTTAATCTATCGTCCACCATCCGGTTCATATAACGTAACCAAACAAATCAACTCTTTTCGCACAAAAAGTCCATTTAGTATCTAGTTGCCCTCTTCTATTTCTTGGAATGAAGAAGAGCGTCGGATTGTGGAACTTCTGACACCGTTTGTGGTTGTTTGTTACACCGGTTGTTGTTTTCCTCAAGCAAAAACTAGAGCGATCCCAGGTTCTGACTCTATACTCCAGCTTTCTCAGAATACGGATATTCATCTTTGACCACTATAATACGATCGCTGGGGTGCCCGGCGTGCAAGTCAGGCGGTACACACGCTTCTTCGAGAATTTGATGCGCTCAACGTTAGGCATCTTGATTGCATTTCCACAATGTTGGAATTCCGCTTGAACATCGGTGCTGTAGCGAGCATACACGAACTGCAGCTACGTCAAATATTCAGTTGCTTAAGTTGGTTTTTTCTATACTTGCCGACTTGACGCAAACAAGTTTAGTTTCAGGCCGCTTTAAAGGGAATTAACAAAGGATTAACATTTTGGTTTAGAGAGTTTTCGGTTAGATGTGGCTTTATACATTCGTATTTGCTCACTTCAATATTGCTAGGGCTATTGTAATATACTGGTAGATTTACGAGACTGAAGTTGTTAAGATTAGCTCCAACAGCCATTCGTGTGAACCTATTTGATTGGTGGACAGAATACAAATTCTGTTTGGTTTGTTCATATTACTTCTTCCGTCACTAAATAAGTAAATGTCCAGTTCCCTATTCGTATACAAAATTAAAGATGAGCTTTCAATTTGTGGGCACTTCCCCATTATGTATTGTTTCAACGGAACTCACATTTGTAGAGCCCAAACAGCGCTCAAGTCACCTTTTTGCTTTCCTTGGCTCTACAAAGTAGATAGCAAAGTTATGTAATCGGCTGAAAAAAAAATTTTGTGTTTTCTTCAGATCTTTACGTTTCAGACCCTCCTGAGTCCGAAAAACACTATTAGGGAAAATGGTCTGTGTGTGTGTGTATGTGTGTCTGTGAACGATTTTTAGAGAAAACCGCCGTACCGAATCAGCTCAAACTTTATATTCCCCCCGCAGGTTACCATGGGACGCAAAAGTAAAGGTATGGGCCAAACCCATCGAAAGTTAACTATAGTTATCATAGTGATCAAAACACCAAACATTTTTTTTCTCGAAAACGGCTGTAACGATTTTGATTAAATTTTTTATAATGATAGCTCTGAATAAGGCAATTATACCATAGAATTCCCATTTGTGGGAAAATGCCGAGAGAAGCACAATAAATTACCAAAACTTTCGACGAATTCGATTTTAGCGCGGTTTTTAGAGAAAACAACCGTACCAAATCAGTTGAAACTTGATGTCTAGCCTACAGGTTACCATGGGACGCAAGAATAAGGGTATAGGTGAAATCCACCGAAAGTTAACTATAGTTATCATAGTGATCACAATACCAAATTTTTTAATCAAAAACAGCTCTAACGATTTTGATTAAATTTTTTATATTGATAGCTCAGAATAAGGCAATTATACCATAGAATTCCCATTCGTGAGAAAATGACGAGAGCAGCACAATAAATTATCAAATTTTTCGACGAAAAGCGTTTTTAGCGCAGTTTTTTCCTTATAAACTCCCCTGGAATGTTAGTAGAATGTTAAAAAAAATTTGTATTGCAGTCCAATCCAATACTTAAAGGGTGAGTGTTTGAAAACGTTCATGAGATACATGGGGGTCACTCCAGAATTTCCTGAATTTCAACTACCGAAGTGTGGACAGTGTTGAACTCCACCTGAATGACGGAGAGCTGTCTGTAGGTCATTTCCCCTTTGCGTTAGAGCCACGATCTGCAGTTAGTCAAGCGGTCATTCTACAGGGCCTTGAACGTTGCGTGCGCGCTATTTGTAACCACGGTCAGTCAGCTATGGTTCAGCTTTTGTGCGAGCTTAGTCACCACTCATAAAATGAAGGTTTTTGTAGAGGGCGAAGCCGTTACGTTCGCCGTAGTCATTAATTAAAAAGGAGTTCTAAGACGAGAAGTTCCGGAGTAACAAGGCTCTCGTTAATCCTCTCAGGAAAGTCTTGCAATAGTCGAGGATCACGAAAATGAAACGCGGAGGACGAGTGTCCTCGCGGAAAAGAGAGACGTTTTTCCATTTCGTCGAGTAATTTAAAAAAAAAATACGGGTTAGGACTCAATTAATTTACACGCCGAATCTCTCAGGTAGAAGCAGCTTTTGACGCAAAGAAGTAAAAAGTTACAAAAATGAATATTTTAGAAGTTTTGCCGCGGCATAGAGTTCTTAATGAAGAGGAGTGTGCCGTCTTCCGCCAACTGGAAAAGAATACAGAAGCGGCAACTCTTTTTTTCCTCACCATCATCTTCTTTAGCGAACTTCAATAGGAAGTGTTTTCCATCAACTTCAACTCTGACAAAAAAAAGGGAATACTCGTTTTCACATGGAATGATTTTGTAACGAGACAAAACGGAAGCGATATCCTCTAAAAAACCACCGGTTGATCGCCGAGAGTACTTTTTTTTTCTCTCCAGCATCCGTCCGAGTTGGAGCCTTCGCGGCTCTTGAGCTTCTCCGACGAACTCAACATGATGAAACCCCTTTTTCAAATAATTATTTTTCACATCGTCAATTTTTTCGTGAAATAAGAAGAAAAGAAAACCCCTCTTGACTCTTCCCTCTCGCTCAAATTTCCAAATGAAAGAAGGGTGCTTTTAACGTGATTGGGGAGCAGTGTCTTGAACAAATCAGTTTCTCTTTCGAAACCCTCTCGCTCGCTCGCTTGACTTCTTTCTTCTTTCCCGATCCGAATCTTTTCGAGCTTCATCCAGTAACGAGGTTGTCTCGTGTTTTGTTTTCGCGACTGCGATCCGTCGATCGGATCTTTCCGAAAATCCCCTTCAGAACGAAGAATCCTCGAGGATCTCGAGAATTGAGGGCAGCACTCGAGAGATTCTTCGAAATCCTTTTTTGATGTTTTCTCTACTCCGTTCGAGGAACCGTTTTGGAATTCATTCGGCGGTCAATTCGATATTTAGAGTAGGGCGAAGATGGAGTTGTCTATTTTATATTTAATATTAAAATGTATGGGATCGACAGAAAACTCAATTTATTAACAATGGACCTGAAAGATCTTCAGACAGCTATGTTAGTTAAGAAACTACCTAAAGCATTTAGTTTTTAATATAATTGCTCCTCAGAGATGTTTACTTACTCGAAGACCATACTCAGCTGGACAGTCAAACTAGCATTTCTTCCGCACATAATTCACGAACGGGAAGAGAATCACAATCTAAACTCCTTTCAACATTCACGTCGAACGAATTGAAAGATAATTTATAACAACACAAGCTGAAGATAACGTTGACAATTAACCTTCCAGTGGTAGACCTCCTCCAATCCCACAGCGTAGGAGCGCAGCGCTCTTTCATTACTTCCTTCCGAATAAATCAATATTTATCATATTTTCAAATAGTTTTCGGTCTGAATGTGATATTCAATTCATCTCCTGGTGTATCTAAAGGTGTTACTGTGTTATACTGGCAAAAACAGTTTTTTAATAACTCAGAAATATGTAACGGTAAAAATAGGTTTTGCTAAACTCTGAAATACAAATAACTGAATGATCAAAATTTGATTAATATAAATCACTAGAAGGTTTCAGCAGGGACTTCAACAATGTTTTCTTCTACTCAGAAACATCAAAATCTTCGTCGTCAGCCTCGTCGCTTTCTTCGGAACGGAGGATACAGCAAGCTAGTTTGCAAATAACGTCGTGGTGTTCCCCACACACAGCTGCCATACACTTTTGGCATCTTTTCAATGTTTTTCGTTTCTTTTCGTTTGGGCAGTAATCGCATAATCTTTGGCATTCTGAATCAGATGCACTGTCTGCTGGTGCTGCTCGTGCTCTTTTTACTGGGCTAGATTTTCCGAGCTGACGTCTTATGTCTCTTCGCAAAGGGATTTGAATGTCAACAGTATTTTCTCTGATCTCTTGAAAATGGTGAATGAGTGAAATGGCTAGATCTCTGATGAAAAATCGTCTCTGAAATTTTTCTCCTGTAGTTGCATTGTGTACAATCTGAGTATTTATTCCTGCCACATCCAATAGACCGTAGAAGACTGCCATTGGCCAGCGGTTCGTTACCAAATAGAAACTTCATATCACCAATGTCAGTGTCATTATATTCCACATCAGAATCGGTAGATTGGACAGACTGGTCATCAGGAATGTCTTCAGTATGGTCAGGTTCAAAAGGGGAAGAGGAAGGGATGAAATCAAAATTTCTGGTGTTCCGATTTTCAGCAGAACTTACCTCATTGTCATCATCAGAGGGAATAATCGAATCGTTTGAGTCAGATGCACGTTCTGCTTCCTCGTCAGAATCTTCCACAAGCCACTGAAGCCATTTCTTGGGGTCAGAAGAGCGTTCAGTCATTTTATACAAGATAAAAAAAAAAATACACAAAGGGTAGACGGCGGAGTGATCTGATACTTTCACGGTTTTGTGCAAAAACGCGAAGCATTCTTGCTCCTGAGCGGGTTGGGAGGGTTTTCTCGGAAGGAACTGTGAACCACAGCCCTCAGGAGAGCCCCTGTGAATCACAGTATTCGAAGAATGGGCCAAAGGAGCGCCGCGCTCCGGGGTCTACTACTGGAGGGATAACTTTGGGTAGATATGGTAAATATGAACAACTTAAGAACTAAAAAATAAGATTGCGACTAGATTACGTTTCTTTCCCAGCGAGCTCATAGATGTATACTAACAAAAAGTTCCCAAAGCCCCAGTGCATTCAGTGAATGGCATGGAGCTAGCAGCGTGTATTCACTTACAGTTATGTCGAAACTGTTTGACACGTTACCGGCGCGATTGGATCTTGCAGTGACAAAGGAACGGAACGAGGCTTAGCTCATCGAAGTAATTCCCGCCCATTTCGTCTCAAGAGTGAAGACGAAGCCGGTAGTGAAAGGAGGGGAAGGGTGGACCACATATTCGTGACCACGACTGGGGAGTTTATTGGGTCAGGATCCTGATTCTGATTACAATTTCCACGGGATTACTATCCAACGACCTGGCTCGAGAGAGGCTGATTGTACATGCTGGAAATGAACTTTGCGGAATACACCTATTACTGAGGAAGTGGACCTGACTATTGCATTAACATTCATATCATTACAGTTGTATGTCAACTGTTGATGCTCTTTTTGCATGATGGGCAATCGCATGCTTCTTGGTGACATCGTTGGCTGTATTGACTCAATTGTGCCGATACTCATAAATGCAATGGTGTATTGTGTCACAGTTGCTTTGAGATGAGCAGCCAAAACTGGCTTGACGGCTTCATTATAATGTCCATCTGTTGTTTGATCGGCATTTGAGCGTGTCAGCCGAATTAGCCTGTACATTTTGTACAAGGCACCAGGGACATACTTTGGTCGAGTTCTCACTTTTTTTTCTCCCAGAGGGCATACGGGACATGGTCCCTATGTCACTGCGGCTACACATGGGCCTATTGTGACACTGGCCCTTTCTTAGCAGAGGGCGTCGTACATACCTGCCCCCTTTTAGGAAGCCGAGAGTGCCCTTCACCCCAGATTTCGCTATGATGTGGGGCTCAATAGTCCCCTGAGCAAAGAAGTCGAAGCGTTTAACTGCCAAGGCAGGGCATTCACGTAGGATGTGCTCCGCCGTCTCGTCCTTCTCACCGCAAAGTCTGCACTGCACATCCTCTGATATGCCCATCTTGTTGAGGTGACACCTGAGTGAACAATGCCTGGTGAGGAAGCTTGTCAGAACTCTCAGATCCTGCCAAGAGAGTGCCAGCATCGCCTTGGCCCTTAGACATGAAGGCGTAACAACAAGCTTTTTCGCTCGTCTTAGTCGTGGCTGGCGATGCCAATGGGTGCTGTTTCCCTGTATCTCCCATCAAGCCACCAAACGGTTCAGATGACCCTTTCCTCATACCTACGTAGGGTTCAGGCCCGATGGGGAGGGATTCTGTGCCCCTTTTCGCAAGGTGGTCAGCCTTTTCATTGCCCTCATGCCCTCTGTGAGGCGGTACCCAGATAAGGGAAAGCCTTTTGTGGCCATAGAGCTGCTTGAGCACACAAAGGCTATCTCTCACTTGGCTGTCCAGTTTTGACGCTAGGAAATTGATTGTCAACTCAAGGCTATCATTACCAACAGCTAGGATGGCTTATCATCAGCAAACATGGCTGTAGTATCTTTTTTTTCTAGAGGAAGATCAGTGGCGTACTAGATGTACCGGTGTTGGCCAAGTCCTTTGCCTTGTAGAACTCCAGCTCGATTTTTATTTATTATTTTTTTTTTTTAGTTCGTTTCAGGCAGAATATGACTCAAAAGTGCTTACTACAAAGTATGTTGTCGAATGGTACATCGAAGGGAACACCTGAGCATACAGTTTGTTCTTTTAGTACCTTTTCAACGTACTTGGTCGATGGCCAGTCTGCCACAGATGACATAAAAAGTATGTCGCAGCACAACAGAATAATATTAATTTTTGTAAAGCTTCGAAGTAAAGGCACGCTTGAGCCCGCGTATTGTATGTATATACGAGTGGAGAGTGAACACTTATAAGTACAACCAGTTGACCAATATTTCTGTTAGAACACTCTTAAACCAGGAGCTTCACAATGCTTGGGCCAGCAGTCTACCTGCTACGCTAAGGGAACCATCCCACCAATAACTGGCTACTTTCACTAGCAACCCAGTCATTCCCCCAGAGAATAAAGCGTGGGAGGTACCGCCCCGAACTCTGATCTACCAATTACTTTTCCCGTTCTGCCTTTAATTATTGACCATAGCTCACTATCGATGGTTTCCTTCAGGAGCGTCAATTTGAATCATCGACGACTTAAAACTGTGTGATGGGGGGATTGTGTGCTTCATTGACCTGGAAACCTTTCTATCTCCCATAAATAACAACCCTCGTGTGTGCACCTTCAAATGAATGTCTAAAATGGTGACGGTGAAGTAAAATTAAAATAAAAAAAACTTCCCTGGACCCTAGTAAATTTTATGATATTATGCACCATAAAATATTCTCTATTTTAAAGCACATAATCCATAGCAACTGCAGAACTGCAATAAAAATTAACTAATCAGATGCAACGAAGAAGCGGAGGTATATAATGAAAACAATCGAATAAGTCGTATTTTAAAAATTATTTCGTTTTACTGTGCTACCAGTCAATATGCTTCGATCACATTGATATACGCTGACCCAGATACTGGATAACAAGTGTTTAACATAATATCATCTCGAATTATAAGAATAACATTGAATCCCCAAACACCCATCTTATTATCTAGAACTCAATTGACCTTATTGCTTAGCACCTACAACGTGACAGCAATGATTGATTTGAAAGTCAACAATTGTGTCACAATTTTCGGACGTTTTTTGAACCGCGTTGTCATTGACACTAATTGTAACAACGTTGGAACCGAAAACGTAACTGATAAGAGAAAATCATAAATTAAAGTACAGCTTCAACTCCAACGATAACCATTAACTAAATTATCCCCAACAATTTTTCATAATCGCGTAATATTCGCTCAATAAACTAACCTCCTAACCTCTTAATTCATTAATCGTTGTTAAGAACTCTGGCCTTTAGGACGCAACTTCAAATTAAACGTTGCGTCTCGAGTATTATTTCGGAATGACGTGCGATTCGATCAAATGTCAATACGCCCCAAGTGTGGGAAATCGCGACCAAAAACATTGTCGCTTTCGAATTCCATTCGAGCCTCGTTTTCTAATAAATAGTCACTAACGCGTTCACGGGGTTAAAATATACGACACACAGAAATGTCACAAGTGACGGCCGGCCGCGGTACTGCTTAGTAGAGCTATACAAATTAATACGACGATACTCGGAAGACTTTGGTCGAATGTGGCGGAACTAGGGCTAGGGGCTGGTTTGATGACTTCGATTCTTGATTGTAGGAATGGAGTGTAAGATGGTTTAGTTTTCAAATACTCGGATACAACTCCAAAGTCCGTCGTGGCTGTAATCAGAAGAAATGAGTTAGTACGTACATTTCAACTGGTAGTACGATGTATAATATAATGCGTAGCAGACATATTTGGATTCACGCGATCAATTTCTGATGTTTCAAAAATATTCTTTTCCTCTTACAGGGCCGAGTTAGGGTTTAAAGAAAAATTCCATTAATATGTATTTTGTATCCATCAGCTCAAGGAATGAATGAATCCACTACACGCTTGCAATCAAAAACAGAATGATCAAAAGCGTGATGCACAATAATCAATAGAAGATCAGTACCAGAATACGAAACGTGACAATCGGCAGTTCATAGTTTCATTCGCATCAGGTACTAACTAGAACAGGCTTACCCAGAATCAGTCTGTAACTGTACGCATTCGTCAACTGACAGAGCTTGGTAGTCTAAAAGAGAATTTTAATTTGCTCAGTTTAAACTGAGTGAGTTTTCTGAAGTAGTGGTTCATGGAGTTACGTACCATCTTGGGCGCTTAATGTTGTTGGGTGCACGAGAGGGGAGTTTGAAGAATGAATTAACGCGACGAGTGTGAGAGATGACGGTATTTATACACTTATATACGCTTCCTGCAAGGCGCTGAAGAGCTACTGCACAACGTCAAAACTGGCGAAGGAGTGCAGGATGCGGCTCAGCTCTTCGCCCAACTCTATTTATTGGATTCCAGGGCATGAAGGGATCATTGGAAACGAGAGGGCGGACCATCTGGCCTGACTCCGTTGGTCAACCGCGCCTATACACTCACTTCCTCAATGTGGGGCATTCCCGTCACTAGTCAAAAGAAGTTTAGAAGACTATTCCAAAACAATGCATCAACCAGTCTGGAATTTCTGCGGAAGTGAGGCACTCCAAACTTAAGGGAGACAGTCGGGACTCATGGGACTCTGCAAAATAGAAAAACCTTGCAAATTATTACTCAACGGTTTATTATTCTCATGAACAGCTTGAGTTAGTATTACTGCTCAGATACCCATTCCATTCGATTCAGCATTGGAAAATACTAGTAAACCATACGAAACATGACCTGACTACAATTGAACTACGGAAACTAAATATTCCCTCGGCGCCAGGGTATTTATGATCCGATGTAAGGGTGTGCGCAGAAAGTGGCCCTAACCTTCCTCCGCCCCATCGGTCAAAAAGAGTCAGGGAAATTGGGATGGGGACTACCAGCGAACCCTTGGCAATTGGCACAGCGTTGCGAGACGAGCGGGCAGGTGATTTTGATGAGACAGGAGGGAGGAAGGGAGTACTTACGACGAAACGTTGACTTCGGCTGTAGTTCCCGTGAGTTCTTTCAATTAGTTGACTCTAATAATTACTGTGATTTCCCTATACGCAATTGTACACGTCTGATACTCATTCCATTCGACCCAGGATGTAAAACTACCTTGAAAACGATACGACACAGCTTATTTGCGATTAAACTGCGTATTGTTAATTTTTTTATACCATTTGTTGTCCATAACAACCATGGGCTTCGTCCGATCGGATAGTCGAGATGGGGAGCACAACTAGATACCAAATGGGATTTTTGTGCGAAAGAAAGAATTTTTTAGACCCCGTCAAAGGCACAAAACGGCTCGGACGGCGGACGGACATTGCAGATTTGTAATCGCCATGTCTTGAAACATGTAGTATCAAGTTTGGGGGGGGGGGAGAATGAATAATAAGCCAAAACCGGCCCATTACAGGAATACTCGGCACTCCTCACTGCTGGTGGTGGGTGTCGAACAGAACTCGCAGGAAACATGGCATTGCTTCGAAAGCATCTTACCCGGGGTGAACACACGAGATAAGGCAAAGCCAGCGTTCTGAGGATGGATAGGCAAGACCTAAGGCAGATTGTGGGGATCATCACAGGGCGCTGCAAAATTAACAAACACATAATGTTATGTGCATAGTCGACACCCCGGTGTAGATGGTGTGGAACAGATAAGGGGACTCATACCACACCCTGGCCCAGTGCCGGAGACTTGAGAGGGTGCGATTTCTTTGGTACCACTTCTCCTTGGGTGGACATTAAAGAAGACTATTAAAGAAATTAGGTTATGTCCGCCAGTAGGCAAATTACTAAAGTTAACGTACCTGTTAGGTGAGTCCGTCTCCTCTGGCTTGTGAGTTACTGTAGGCAAGCGCTTTCGATGTAAAGACATCATCGTCTGGCCGTTAAGTCAGTACTGGAGTCAGTCAGTTAGTCGTGGTCTTTATATACGAAGAGAAAGGTGAAAGGGGTGATGGAGCGTCGGGGAAGGGACGGGGAGAGGAGGTCATGTACCTCAGGGGGAGACCCCCTAGAGATAAATGGGACGTGTTGGATGGTCTGTCAATTGTGGAATTTACGTCTTTTTTGTGTAGGGTGGTCTGTACATCCGTCAGTTGGTTGTTTTCGTTTGTGTAGTGTTTTGAGTGGTGTGAATATGGTGTCGCATTTTGTGTTGATTTGTTCATTTATGATCTGTCCATTGAAGTTTTTTGTTTATAAATTTCCATGTTTTCTAATATGTTCAGTTTTCGTCCTTTGTATTGTTTGTGTAGTAAGATGGTGCAGTCCTGTATTTTGGTGGGTTCGTGTCCAGTTGTTTTGAGGTGGTTGGCAAAGTTTGAATCGTCTTTGTTCCTACTAAGAGATTTAATGTGTTCTGAGTATCTGGTCCGTATTTTTCGTCCTGTCTGTCCTATGTATGCGTTTTTACAAGTACAAGTTATTTTATACACCCCACTTTGGTCGAGTGGGTCTGTCTTTTCAGTCTTTGCAGTTAGTTTGGTTCTAAGTGTGTTGTCAGTACGTAATGCGATTTGTATACCTTCCTTTCGGAAGATATTAGTTATTCCGTATATTTGTGGTCCTGTGTACGTGAATGTGCAGCGTCTTGTTAAAGTCTGTGTATTTTCTGTTTTTGACATCATCGTCTGGCCGTTAAGTCAGTACTGGAGTCAGTCAGTTAGTCGTGGTCTTTATATACGAAGAGAAAGGTGAAAGGGGTGATGGAGCGTCGGGGAAGGGACAAAGACGATTCAAACTTTGCCAACCACCTCAAAACAACTGGACACGAACCCACCAAAATACAGGACTGCACCATCTTACTACACAAACAATACAAAGGACGAAAACTGAACATATTAGAAAACATGGAAATTTATAAACAAAAAAACTTCAATGGAGAGATCATAAATGAACAAATCAACACAAAATGCGACACCATATTCACACCACTCAAAACACTACACAAACGAAAACAACCAACTGACGGATTTACAGACCACCCTACACAAAAAAGACGTAAATTCCACAATTGACAGACCATCCAACACGTCCCATTTATCTCTAGGGGGTCTCCCCCTGAGGTACATGACCTCCTCTCCCCGTCCCTTCCCCGACGCTCCATCGCCCCTTTCACCTTTCTCTTCGTATATAAAGACCACGACTAACTGACTGACTCCAGTACTGACTTAACGGCCAGACGATGATGTCTTTACATCGAAAGCGCTTGCCTACAGTAACTCACAAGCCAGAGGAGACGGACTCACCTAACAGGTACGTTAACTTTATTAAAGAAGACTCTTCAACGAAATACCTGGCATAGCCTAGGCGTGGACCCGTGAGACTCTTGGGCTGGCACAATAAGCCTTTACACCACGGTGCTCATCTCAATATTCCTCATTATGAGTAACACGATGTTACTGTGGATACACACACCAATAATCACTGTGATACCGCTGGTGAAAGAAAGCCGCTAGAAAGCTGGTGGCTAGAAATAAATTAGATCTACAGTAATGAGCCTGCGAATGGATAGAAGATGAATAGGTGAACAGATTGAACACGAGGCTCCAGAAAGGGAACCTGCAACAATCGCAAGAAACGACTTTCAGGCTGTCAATCGTCAGAGTAGGAGAGAGAGCACAGACGTTAAAACGCATGTAAAAACGCGGGGATTCCATCACATCAAGTATGGATGAACGGTACAACGTCTTTCTTTTTCTTTGAGTCTCAGATTTGCGGAAGAAAAAAACAATCTCCTTTGATCATGACTATACTGTATCGTATCTTCAATTCAGTGTGTGAGGCTTTACTTGATCTGAACTGAGATAAATTGACCTGGAGTTGTTTCTCACTTTACCTTCAATCGAATGCTACATTTGATATGCACAAGACCGATCAATATTCCCTGAAATGTAATATTGGGATGACTTCTCAGGCTATTATATAAAAAAAAACATCTCTTGCTAGTCGTAGGATCAAACACAGACAGCAGCCGCATTCCGGAATAGAAATCCAGCACCATAACCTCGTGATCAACGGCAAGGTTCAAAGGAAGGGGTTGATAGTGACTTGCGATCGCGAAGGGTTTGCTCGTTTGTTCATTATTAAGTCATAGATAACCGCTAAAGCAGCCAAAGATTCAACCACAAACCTGCAGATTCGCAGGATTTTAGAAAGGCCTTACAAATTCACATTAATATTTGAATCAGTCCTCATTCCGCCGCGTCTCCGTATTTTCCAAAAATCGGAATCTTAATTTTCACTCAAGTTCAGAAAACTTACTGAAAGTTACACTTTTAACGTCATGGTCGCGGAAAACCGTGTAGTTATCGCCGCCGTCGTAAATATATTTGGTCATGACGATGTTGTAAAGCTGCTCGTCCGTAACATTCTTAAACTCTTGACCGTCGACAGTTCGAGCTTTAGCGGAAACGACCCTTTTTCCAGGCGCATTCCGCAGGTCGTAGACAACTTCGAGTCCTGAA
Organism: Pachypeltis micranthus; assembly: GCA_020466155.1. Classification (NCBI taxonomy): domain Eukaryota; kingdom Metazoa; phylum Arthropoda; class Insecta; order Hemiptera; family Miridae; genus Pachypeltis; species Pachypeltis micranthus. The sequence goes on along the minus strand of CM035778.1, from coordinate 12,777,777 downwards.
AAAAGGGCACAATATGTTGTTAAGGGTGCAGGGGAAAACTAATGAGAGGAATTTCCCGGAATTTCCCGTTTCAAACTTCAAGCCTCTCACAAAATGATTTACCTGACATTTGTAGGAATCCGCCTCTGGGAGCCATTCCCGTTAAGTCGTACCACATCACTGATTGTTCGAGCAGCTCTTTGACGAGAGTTCCGTTAATTTGGACGACAGTCAAATTGTTGTTGAAAGGAAGAACTTCAATCAGTTCTATGGACGAGAGATTTCCTGAAAAACGAGATAAAACACGTTTGAGCAACAAGCGAATGACCCTGTTTCATCACGTCGTTAACGTTGCACATTTCTAGATAGTTCTGTATCACTTGTGAGATCAACCAGGATCGCTTTGAACCATCTCTGAAACATTGACAAATGTAGAGGTTTTCAATTGGTTCTTTTACCCAATTTATTTAATCTATTTTTTCCTCGGCTTATCAGAACGAGCTGATGTCCCAAAATTAGTGTTTCGGAGTCATACGGCGTCGAGTAGAGAGCAATGAAATCTTGGAGTGGAATGATCGTGAGAAAAATAGCGTAGTTCTGCAAATAGTTCGCTGGGGGTCCTCCGTTTAATAAATACAGTTAAGCAAGCGTGTCACGGAGATGACGATTGTGTGCCTCTTAAGCAGTTGTTGGACACACGAGAGGGAGAGTTGAAGATCGATATAAAGAAATTCAGTGAGCACGAGGAGGGCTGTATTTTGTGAGCAATGAACTGAGTTGAGTTCGTGTACAAAGGGCAGTACGACCTTTTTTACCCCCACCTCATTCCGGAAATTTCCGGAAGTTAACCACCTCTCCTTCAGTTTGCCCCTACTAAGGGCGACACAAGGATAGTACTCGAAACGCATGAACTGGCGCGGGAGACTGTATCGGAAGGAAAGTGTTACTGGGACGAGAGTACTGGCGCTTTGCTTCGAACAGCATTCTTTCGTAGGTTTCTCAATAACGTACTCATATATTGGAACTACCTAAGCGAAAACTCAATTAACGTTAGTGTTGTTATTTTAACGCAAGCTACCATTTTTCGGGGGGACTATCCGCGCTCAAAATTCAATCAAAATGGCAACATGTGTGCAACAAATATTTGGTGTTGATTAACGAGTGCTGTTCTCCGGTAAATCCGCAGACTTTGATCGGACATTATTTGTTTGTACTTTGGGCTGATTCGTTGATCCTTTCCCCGAATACTTTTATGCATTTTTATCAATCGAATTGGGAGTTGCCGCAATTATCTTTTTTTTTTCGGTAAATGAACTTACCCTAAGGATATTCCAGAGGCATATTTGAGTCTATTGTCAGCCCCCCAGGTCACTATTAACGAACGTAATAACTGACGAGTTCAAATGTGTTTAGTCGATAATTGTCAATAATAGCGACTAGAGGTTCTCATTGTCACAAACCGTTTCAGTGTTTCAATTTATGGACGAAAAATCTGTGCGGAAATTGTTAGCTGAGTACACAATCGCCTGCATATAATCCACCACTTACACTTGATCCTGTTTATATACTTACAAGTGTTTCATAGATGGTGTATAGAGGGCAGGATGTATTGATTACGTCACTGATAGAACTCCACATTTAGCGCAGCGCGTTATTTTGATAGTGTGGTTCTTACCTTTCATAATGCCGCTTCTGATTCCACCGCCGTTAACCAATCCAATGCAAGCTGAATATCCAGTGCAGCCCTGAAACCGAAAACGTTATTTATTGAATTGAGAAATATGTGAGCAATGGATGTTAAGTTGCACACCAAATATTCCTTCTCGAAAGTGTATTTTTCACACCAAAAAGACGGACCAGTTCTAATGCAGTGCAGCCAGAACTTCGAAGCCTAACACATAGACTGCGCCACTAATAACAAATTCATGAGGTGTTTACAAAATTATAACCTTCAAACGTGATGTGTTGAATTTGAACTCAATTGGATGATTTATTTACGAATTATCGTGATTTAAGCGACTGTTTTGACCAAGTAGACTCGGAAGAACGACGGAGACGGGTTTGACTGTGGTACGAACTCGTAATTTGAAGAGTTGAGAGATAACAACATGTACAAAGAAGAAGTGACTAGAATAGGATATGAGTTGTAGTATTCAAGCGCGAACAAGGGGGCTCTGAAGGCGTGAACTGGTCGTATGGAGAAGGAGAGAGGATTGCCAATTAGTTGTCAGAGAGAGGTGAAACGAGTGTCTGTCGCGAGAACTGGGAGACTTCCGTTTGCTACAGCTGATAGATGACTGAATCTTGGATGAGCTGTGTGCTGTGGTGAGGAATTTAAATTGAGGTGAGGGGAAAAGATATTTTGGAAAGTCGAGAAAAAGGGAAAATCCGTAGTTACTTCAAGAGCTAAACTTTTCCACAGCCTTAAAAATAACTTTCCTTTCTACTTTGTAGAGCCAAGGAAAGTAAAAAAGAGCCTTTCTCATCAAAAAGGTGGATGGGGAACGCCCGAGACAAATCCCAGCTGATTCGACCTGCACCAAGCAATGAGGCTACTTATGTAATTTGCGAAAAAACGTAAAATTTGAATTCTGGGTGTTAATAAAACATTTCTTTCTGATGGGGGAAAATCACGAATTGAATTTCGAATTGCTTCCCAATCAACCGAATTCTCTAGATACGGCCACTATTATGGCTGCTGTTTTCTAACCTCAAAAGAATGCTTTGGGGTAAGAGATTTAGATCAAACGAGGCGTATTTTGAGGCCAAGGACGAATCATTTTACAAAAAAGGCGTGGAATTGTTGAAGAAGCGTTGGGACCAATGTATCACCCTAGGAGGAGTCTACGTTGACGAATAAAATCGAATTGTGCCTCAAAAAGGTGGTTTTCGTTTATTATTCATTCTAAATAACAACCCTATGTTTTCTAAATTTGATACTTAACATTTCAAGACATGGAGATTCCAAATTTGCAATGTCCGTCCGCCGTCCAGGCCATTTTGTAACTTTAACGGGGTCCAAAAAATTCTTTCTTTCGCACAAAAATCCCATTTGGTATCTAGTTGTGCCCCCCATCTCGACTATCCGATCGGACGAAGCCCGTGGTTGTTATGAGCAAAAAATGGTTTAAAAAATTAACGAAACGCAGTATAACGCGGGAACTACAGCGGAAGTCAACGTTTCATCGTTAATACTCCCTTCCTCCCTCCCGTCTCATTAAAACCACCCCCCCCCCCGCCTCGAAACGCCCTTTCGACTCTTTTTGCCCGACGGGGCGCGTAGGCCACATCCTCCTACAGATTTTTACGGGCGCCTGGCACCAGGGGAATATTTAGTTTTCGTAGTTTCATTGTAGCCAGGTCATGTTTCGTATGGTTTACTAGTATTCGATGCTGAATTGAATGGAATGGGTCTCGGAGCAGTAATACTAGGTCAAGCTGTTCATGAGAATAATAAACCATTGTGTAATAATTTGTAGGGTTTTTTAGTTAGGCCCGGGACTTATTGAGTGCAGTTTCTTCTTCCCTTGAGATTCCTTTGGTTGTACATTGTTTAACAGGAAGCAGCTCAGTTTATTGGACCTTCAGATGAAAGTTAAAGGTTGCACACACTACGGGTATGTGTCCTGATCAATATTAATGTTCCTGAACCCTCGGCGAGAGTTATATCAGTCGACTGTCCTGAAGGTTGCGGTTTCGCTATCACGAGCACCCGGCACAATCTTCTAAGGGGCTTCCCTCTTCCAAAGTTCTCCGAAAATATCTCAACACGTCTTACTTTATAGTAAATCTGAAGAGAAATAACAAAAATCGTCAAAAGCCATGACTGAGAATTGCGTCCTGGGCATGGATTTGTCTTTCACATACGCACATTCAGAAACTCAGAAGTGGTTTTCACGCTTTTGGTTTCGTAATCATGTGAAATTTGTTTTTCTTAATCCCACCTTCGAATTGTCTTCCACCCGCATGGAAAGATACTGTAAGGTTTAACGAAGCCTTGCTGATATCACTCAGATTCATATTGTCTTCCTAAAAACTGGCACAATCCTGTCCCAAAACATTTGCGTTCTTGAAACTGATGATCCCTTCTGTTGGATTTTTAGAATTGGGAAAACGGATTGGGTTTCAGTCCAGTACGCTACACTTTTTCACAAGAACACGTTCTTTTATTTATATTTTAGTTAGGTTAGGTTGAGACCAAAACTGTGTAAAAGAGAAATGGAGCAAGCAGACGTCAAGAGAGAAGTCAATACATAACACCTTCCTTAACCGCCAAAGTCGATACAACTTTGTTACCTGATTTCAGTGGAAATAGAGAATCGTCCGTTTTATTATTTCTTAGGAATGCCAGTTATTTTCTGCAAGTCTTCTTTGCTATTCACCCTTGGAGAAATACCACATAAAGACCAGAAATCGTTCTCCTGCAAGTTTCCGGCGTTGGGCCAGGACTTATTAGGGAGTGTCCTCATATGTGCCACACCACCTACACCGAGGGGTGTCGACTATGCCAGTAACGTGAAAGTGTATGTTTAATTGCAGTGTCACGTTACCACTCCCACCACAATCCCCTTGCCACAGTCCTTCCACCCATCCTTAGAAGGCTCCGTCTTATCTCGTGTGTTTGCCCTCCGGGAGCATTTCAGACTGTATGATGCATTACCACAGTCCTCTTGACTAGTGACGGAGATGCCCCACATTGGGGAAGTGACCCTATAAGTACTCCTTATGGCCAGGAATCCAGTACACCGTAACTCCATTCGCGTTTGTCTTGAGATTAAAGCCGCATTTTGCACTCCAGCACCAATGTCGACGTTGTGCAGTAGCTCATCAGTGCCTCACACGACGCTTGACTATCATTCATTATGTTAATAGTTTTATTACTGTACCCCTATGTTCTTTTTCATTAATTATGACGGCCCCAGGGATGAAAGTACAAATCTCTGCTTGAAAACGGGTTGAAGTGGGACCCAGGGCAACGTACGTGTCATTCCTCCCTGAGCCTGTGTTTCTAAAGGAGCCGAAGTTATTTTATATGTAAGACCTCTCACGCATCGTCAAGCGAGCAACGATCAAAGTTAATTCTGGCTATTTACTTTAGACCGCCCGTTCAATCCCTGAAACACCCATCGGAGAAAATAGCGTATTCAACCGCCGTCAACTGCCGTCGTCTTCCTGTCGGACGAACGTTCGACAAGCTGTCGTTTTCAGGAAACGATTTGCAGTCGCGTCATCTCAAATTGAAACACTTTCTTTCCAACTAGAATTTCTTACATCTGTCGCACTTCCGACGCGCGCGTCGATCCGATATCTCAATCACTTCTGTCGAAGAATCGAGAGCGTTGACACGTTTTTTCATTTCACCGCTACATCGTGAAAACGGCATAACCAGAGTTCAGAAACGAGCTGCGTGGCGTAAGAGCGAACGTCTCTTTACGTTTCTCTATCGTTCGTCGCAGGGTCATTCTCGTAGTTGCCTCCAGTAAAGTTCCACCATAGCTTGCGGGGCGAAAGCTTCGCGTAGCTCAAAAGACCGTTTGGGAAACGTGACCGGAATATTTGTGACCGTTTCGAGTCACTAAACCGTTACTGCCTCGTTTTCGTTTCGATTAAGTTGAATAGTTTCAAAGCTGTTAACTGGAACGTTACCATTTTGCTAACTACTTATTTTTGAAAGCCTCCATACACTCGACGCTCTATTAGCGCACTATAATCCCGATTGTTCGTTTCAACTCGACGATACGTGCCTGGGAAGCCAAATTTTGTTAAGACCTGCAGGAGCTTTAATAATTTCAGTTGCAACAATCAATTAGCTTTTGCAGGAAAGTTCATTATGACCACAATTTATGTACTGATGAGTTGAAATACTCCACATACGAATAATAAATGTGAAAGCCAGTTTTTGAACAATTTTTAAAAATGGTTCATCGTTGGAAGGTCTTAGCACTACAGACTGAGGACAACTTCAGTTTTGTGTATGTCTGAGCAATGTGACCTACACCTTCCAAGGGAGTCCAAGGCTGCATCAGGTGCTACGTTTGTTCGCCCCCTTTTCTCCTCAAGGACGGAATGTAGTGAAAGAAGCTCACTGCCGAGTTGTCCGAGGAGACACGGTGACCCTGGACGTGTCTCGGACTGGGTGTCTGGAACCCGCTTGGAAACTGAGACGCGGGAGTACCTCGAGGATTCCCATTCACCGTTTGAAAACCCTTTGCGTTAACTGTAGGCTGAGTGGATTTGGTCGAAGTTCAATATTATTGTCACAACTTATAAAAACTACAGGTCATACGCACTTTTCTCGTATACTGATATGAGTATTTATATTAAGGTCACGCTTACGCTACACAATTATTACGAACGGTTCTTGATTCAATGTTGTAGAACTCAACTATTCGGTTTGATTTTTGATGGCGGGCGTACCTTGCAGAATACTGCTTACAATTTCAGGTTCCGAGTATTGAGATAAAATAGTATTGAACTTCTGAATTTGGTCAACGTAAGTGCGAAAGTTCTCATTAGAACTTTGTGGTCGGACAACTTTTTCGCGCACTAGGTTTAAACGGGTGTGAGGAGTCGTTAATTCTTCCAACAGGGGTTTCGTTACCGACTGAAAGCTGTTTTGGAGATTCTCAACAAAATGGAATTGGTTTGGTATGTTGCAACGCGCAAGAAAATGTGTTGGACAATTTTTTCATTCATTCAATTCAAAAAAGCAAAGTTCCTGAAGAGTAAAACCCTGCAAATTATTACACAACGGTTTATTATTCGGATGAATAGCTTGACCTAGTATTACTGCTCCGAGACCCATCCCGTTCGATTCAGCATCGAAAAATATCAAAACGAAACCCAAAAAAAAGATCGAAAAGAACTGAATCGTAATATTAAAATAAACAGAAAAAAAACGAAAGTATCCCGAAAAAACTGAATTTTAATATGAAAACATGCACGCTAAGTAGGTACTAATATCAAAATGTAACCAAAAATCTATGAAAAAACAAAAACAAAATGAGAATGAAACGAAAGAATCTAAAAAAATTGAATCGTATTAAAACCAAAAAAAAAAGAAACGAACGAACTATTCAATAAATAAACCAAAAATAAGCGAATAATGAAAAGTTCAATCGAAGATAACAGATATTTTGCTAACGGAAATAGTTGAGACGGAGCGAAACAGTCATTCGTGGAGGTGAAGACGAGAACAAGGCAATCAGACGATAAAGAGACAAATCGTAGTGCCAAAGGTTATATACAAAACATAAGCGCTTCCTAGAGGAAGCAAACAAAAAACAAAAAAACCGGCGCCCGCCCGTAAACGTAAACGTCTGATGATTTTGCCCCGTCAGGTCGGGGAAATTGGGCGAACCAGTTGCGAGTCGAGTCGAAAGGGAAGGTGAGCGGGGGCGGCATTGCCAGTCCAGCAGGTGAGTGGTTTCGTTGAGACGGGCGGTAGGGAGTACAAACGAGGAAACGTTGACTTCCGCTGTAGTTCCCGCGTTGTACTGCGTTTCGTTAATTTTTTTAACCGTTTTTTGCCCATAACAATCATGGGCTTCGTCCGATCGGATTGCCGAGGTGGCGGGCACAACTAGATACCAAATTGGATTTTTGTGCGAAAGAACGAATTTTTAGGACCTTGTTAAAAGCACCAAACGGCCCGGACGGCGGTCGGCGGATGGGTGATGGGGGACGGGGGACGGCAGACGGCGGACGGACATTGCAAATTTGGAATCTCCAAGTCTTGAAACGTAAAGTATGAAATTTAGGGGGGGGGGGTGTAAAAAAATTTTCGTGACCGAAAACATAGGGTTATTATTCAGAATGAATAATAAACCAAAATGAAGTTTTTCAAGAAACTTAATTAAGCTCCACCGATTATCCGTGAACAGTTTTGATACTTTCGCTTTTTCAAGTTCCACGTACTTCGGGATTTTATCCTCGTCGTGTTGGTGCGTCAGCATACCCATTGAGGTTGGTTCGTAGGAACCCGATGCGTGATGAAATGAAAGTTTTAATTCGTCTACCAGTTCGTTGACTTTTTTCTGTAGGATTTCATTTTGCTAATTTATTTCTGGAGGGACAGTCGATTGTAAGCGAGTGAGTTCAGTTTTTAGGAATTTATTTTCACTGTCTAATTTGCTCATACCAGCTTTTATTAATCGTAAGTCGCTCATAAGACCAGCGTACCAAAGATGGGGGTTGTGTTTCGACAGCTTTATCCCCAGCCTCTTTACAGTGGTCGCATATTTCCGCACGAAAGTTTCGTCCATGCCGCTAATTCTCCCACGTACAGGACGCTTGAAATAATTACCCACCGTTCGTACACTTGACGGGGTCAACGGGAGATTTCAAGAACTCGCATTTGGCGCACTGCATTGTGTAGGAACAAAATCTTGTAGAAATAAAAACAGAGGTGAGCGGATCGAATGTTCTGCTACCTGTCGTAGGACTCGTCCCTGCGAGAGGGGAAAACGCAACAAATCCAATTTTGAATAACGTTTTATTATGCCCTACACTTTATTAAGTACCTTTCGGGAACCTCAAAACCACAAATCAGACCGGACTCAACAATGGGAATGTCGTGATGATTTTGGAGCTTGCACAACACTTCTCCGACGCAACACTCCGCGGAAAATACCGTACACCAAACCGATTAATTGTTCAGCAAGAAGACCAGACTGACGAAGGTGGAAACGATACTGGCGCTGCCAACTCATGGTTCAATCCCGCCGTGAGAGCGCAAGGTGCTGCGTGCACAAAGTTGTTGCTGCAGTTGTTTGGGTCATCCCCGAGAGCGGGCAATAGATGAGCGTGACAATGTATAGATAATTACTGTATTATTTCAACGTGTATCCAACTGTCCTTTCCCTTGCCCCCATTTTAGATCACGACCCACATTTTTTTATTCGCAAGTATATTTTATCTTTTGGCAGTATTGATGTATTTACCACACTCATTCCTCATTTTCCGTTTTTATGTAATCGCATACTAATTTATTTGGTTTCATTTCGTAATATTGATAAAAGCTGCTCACTTGCTATTCACTTCACAGAACTTTCGGTTATTTCCGTCAAAATTGCACGTCCCTGAATGTATTTATTTACAAAGAAAGGGTGTGAGCTCAGTAGCAATTGGTGATACAGATGGTCCGCTGAAAGAATACAGTGTCAACGGAAGATACAGAAACCCGAGTGTTGAGGGGAGTCAATGGGAGAAGTGCAGATATAAGCCAGCAAATTGAGAGAAAGCACAGGAATGTGGACAGTAGGTCAAGATGGACGAAGGTCGTAAGTTAGCTGGGTTGGACAGATGGTTCAACTGGCGGTGGGCCATATAGTTTGCAGGAGGGAAAAGGAAGCGAAAAGAATGGCGGGAGTTTAAGCGGGGAACATGCAGGCCAGCCTGAGAGGAGACTGTAGAGGAAGCCCATGTCAATTGTGTTCCACGGTCGGGACACACTGTGCGGAGAGTGACCAGTAATCGCACATTCGGCGTCAGTCTTAACGAGGGTGAAAACCTAAGTGTTGGCGTAGGATGAGGAAGCTGGCCTGGCTTAAGGCCGGACAAACGTCAATGATGACGCGGGAGAAAAGAAGGGGGCCATGGTGAGAACCCTATAGGACACCAGAATTAAGTTGGTACAGGACACCCTTCTCCGTAGGGCGTTCAGGGGCAAGTCCAATCACCGGAAACCCCATGGAGATAAAGCGTAGGTGCCGGTAGAACGTTCCTTGGCAATTCCGGCACCCCATTCAGGTCCGTAGGCTGCTCAAGGTGCAGCTATATAGAGTGGGTACCACAGGGACTTCTGCCTGAGGCCAGCAGCATAGAGCCTTTAGGGCATGGCACTGCTGGTCGTGAAGCCATGGTTTGGCCTCGTGGGGACCATGGTTCCGTTGGAAATTCCCCCCGGATGTTCTGGTGCTGGCAGGAGAGGGGTTTAGGCCACAAGGCAAGGTACTTCCTCCAAAGCCATGGCGCATTTATACAAATATAGGTACTTATATAAATGTAGGACACCAGACTCCTAGTGAGTCGCCAGGTTCTGCTGGAAGTTTCCAAACGTTTTGAAAAGTGTCACGGGGGAAGGGTAAAGGCAGGGCTACTCTCCAATAAAGGCTCAGGCTCTGGACCACTCAATTACACTTGTAGGACACCAAACTGGGTGACAAACTTGACCTCACCACCAGCCTGGGGTCAACCAGGTAGTTCCAGACCCACTCAAATAGAGAGCAGAACGGCATGCGCGGCTCGAGGACATGTGTCGAAATGTATATGGCCTGAAAAATCGCTGCAAGCCCCCATTTATCACATAACTCCTCAGTACCGAGTGAATTAAGCAATTATTGTCACATTGTATTTAGTTTTTCGGAATTCTCGGCAAAAACTGTAAGAATTGGTTTGAGTTCCAGAATATGTGGGGTAGCTCCTTATTATCTTATGACTACTATGAAACTCTCATCGTACGATGATTTGAACGGGAACAGTTGGTGCAATATGCCATCACATAAAGATGTCAAAACAATATGGTAATTCTCTCATTTAGATAGCAAATTTCAACACGATTTTTTATGACCTAATTTAAGTCCTCATTATCAGCTGATTCTGAGTGTAGGAATTTATTTTTATTTCTTTTGTGAGACGAATACGCTCATTACAGCGACACTGCTCTCAGCAGTCTTCAAAACGCGGCTGGATAGAATAAATAATACTTTTACATCTCTTCGCTGAGATAGAAATCACACGTTTTGTTGGCAACACTGTTATTTGGGAAGCCATAAAACAGGTGACCCTTAGGAGAGGGCGTCGTTTGAGGGGGGCGTGAAGGTGGTGAGGAGGGCCAGGCCAGCTGAGCTATTATCCCTTGAGCAGGTCAGTTACTGATATGCCGAACGCCCCTTTTTTCACTACTCATTATACATAACTACTTGCACAATCTATAATCATCAATTATTATTTAAAATTCAACCCCTTTTGAGTTATTTGCATTAATATTTTCTTGTTGAGGGTACGTTGAACTGAAATGTTACGTTCTATGAGAGGAATGTGTGTGTGGCTTAAAGCCAGGATGCGAATTTTATTGAATACTTTCAAATGTGTGGTATCAAAGGGGAGTCGGTGGAGGTGTTCGACGAGGACAACAGAAATAACGTACTTACTCCGTACTTACGGTTTCAACCATGGCGTCAGTAATCAGATTCCCTAGCTCGCACTCTTGCATCCTACATTTCTCTTGGCTAGCGTCTTGAGTGATGACAGTCAGCTTGTCGTGGGTCGGTATTTTCGTGTTCAGCAACTCGTCCCATTTATTCAACACGGTCAACAACTCCGGGTCTGCCAATATACACGAAATTTCTTAGTAAAAATGTTCTCGTTGACAATCTTCGCATTACACATAAACTGCAGTCATTGTTTTCAACATGTAGTCTGATGAGTGAAGGTGGTGATTTAATGCAATAAAAGCGGTAATTTAACGGAATGGCCTGAGGAAGATCTTTTAATCAAATAAATGGGACGTAACAGCTCGCGTTTTCTGCTCATTTAAACGCATTAATCAAATTATAAACATCTCTATTGGATTTATCTTATCGCTGTCAGAGCCAACCATATCGCGACAACAATAAATTTGCTTGTGACAGAAACAAGCGACGACCGCCTAGAATATTTACTTTTGTTTAGAGTTTGCAGGTGGAACGCCCAGTACATCATAATTTTCTGACAAAAATTCTTGGGTTATGAAACTCGAACGATGTCAGATCGCATTCTGTGGTCAATTAATTGTATCAATAGCGTTACCGCAATCATAGCAAAGTAGGTTCAAGCAAAAGATTACCCGTGAAAATTAGATTAGTTTAGGAAGGAAGATCTCATGAAAATGACGCCAAAATGAAGATTGTGGGGCCACTTAAGACTTATCGAAGATCAATAGATCAATTCGAAGGTACTTCTAACCTTCATAACATTGTTTCAAGAGTAGAACAATATTAACATATCCAGTAGATATGGTTTCATTTTTTCCTAATGCATAATTCGATCAGCACTGAAACTATTGAACGAAAAATTAACTAATTAAGACTTCCACCGTCCCCAGTAATTTATTCTCGACGTGAATATGTCTTAAAGTTTTAATTCAGTCGAAAATCCGCGCCACGTGAAGAAAATGCGTTCAGAGCACGAATTTTGAGCAAGTGATTATCGTGAGACGATCCTTTAAAACATGGATGAACGAAATCGTACAGTCGAGCTCTCGGTGTTTACATTTTAATTAAGCGTCAAACCTATACGATCGTTTAGTAACATTTCAGATTCTTTTTGTGACGTTATAGTGAAGAAAGCTGCCGTTGAAAACCAATTCGCTCGAAATACGATTAGTTCCCTCTTTCCCCACTTTCATTTACGTCGATGCAAAATGGGATGTATCGAGAAGTTCGAAGTGACAGGTGCAGAACTCAATTTTTTGGTTGTTAACCCTGTCATTTACGGGGGTTGATTAAATTGAGAAAAAAACCGGTAGAATTAACGTAGAGGGGAAGAGAGCTTGGATCAAGCCAGATATTGGTTTGCCCAGGGGAAAAATTAACGAGCGGAACATTTAAAAATTCTCGAAGCGCCGGAAAATGTGTCATTTTAGCCCGAATATGCGTACGACGTACCTTGAGGTAGAGCTGGAGATAAAAGAATGGGCTTCCCGACGACGTCCGTAAGTCGATACTTATCGTCGAACTCTACGTCGAAAACGCCCAAATATTTCGTGAACTTGTAGGCTTGGACGACAGGAACGACCTTACCGCTCGCTTGGGTCACTCGAGTCGGGTAGGGTCCCATAGGCACGTCGGTTGGATCTGGAGGCTCACCTGGAAATCAAACACAAAATTACTGCTTAATGCGAAAAGTACATTTTTATCATGACCTGCGCGTTAGTGGTACTTCTGCTTCTCTTTTTTTATGACACTCAAAATCTCATTTTGGCACCAGTTTTGAAATTATAGTGGAAACACAGTGAGAAACATCGTTCGACAATAATTCAGTTATTGAGTTGTAGCAATTTATGCCACGGCTAGTGAGTCATCCGTGTATAGGCAATTTACGAGACTGATGCGTTTCAGACGTTTCAGACGAAGATCTCACCTGTTTCGAAATTTTCGGGTGAGAAGGAAACGAAGAACTTTTTAAGAGGAAACGGAACTTTGGAATTTCTTCGATTTGTTTCCGCTTATCTTACGAGCGTTACTAAACGCTCATCGTATAGGTAGTTCGTCAGATTACCACTCTAATTGGTTCAGACAATTTATTCATCATTCGAGAGGTATTTATGAGAGCAAAATGTGCTGAAATCGATTATCTTCGAAAAATTTCGATAATTTATTGTGCTACTCTCGGAATTTCGGTGTTCTGTCCAGTTACTTCAACCTGTCCGTTCAAATGGCTAGAGCGTGTTTTGTGGACAAAATATGTATTTTTTGGTGTTTCGCTCTGGTCTGCAGGCATTTGGTTATGTCGTTTCTTCTCAATCGCGTTCACAGACAACTAGACACGCAAACCCGACTTCTCGGCTTATCGGATTTAGGGGCTCTTGAGACGTACAGATTTTAAGGAACTAAAATAACCTTTAGTGCTGAGGATAGTTAAAGTCACTCAAACGGTCATTTTATTATTTTGCCGACACTTTCTCTCAATACGAAAATAGAGTTGATTGGGAGCAGACTTCAATATTTGCCGACGAACGTGCTTGGAAAAAAGTCAATTTTAGCTGACTGCTACGGCCCAAAATGAGAGGCCCTTCCTTGATGAAAACCACAACTGTTTAATTAGCTCTTATTTGTTACTTTCCTTGGCTGTATGAAGCAGAAAGGAAAGTTTGTGACGTGAAATAATCCCGCGTCTTCTTCGGCTACAGATCTCACCTTCGGCCTTAGGTTGTGCTTATCGCTGTTGGCCGCTGACTCATCTCAGCTGCCACGGCGAAAGATTCGCAAAGGCTCGAATCATTCTGTTCGTTTGACTTCAACTACTAACTGCCCCAACTTACCCAATGGGTGAAACGCGCCAGGCGAGTAGTCGCCTACCGGCACATAGTCGTGATGTTATCCCGTTACGAAGGGGCCATCAATACGACTTCTCTTGTGTAGGGGGAGGGGCTGTCTGACGCCTTCGCCTGACTAGCAGGCGTGGGTGGCTGCCACGCCTCTAGGTTGCGTCTCTGGTTAGCCTACATCAGCGTGAACGTGGAATATCGCTTGACTGCCGCTCTGTTGCTGAGGAGCAGAGGAGCCGTGTCTGGGAGGGGCAACTGGGCCCACTCGCACGTGTAGAGCATCCTCGCCAGATCCCACTCTGCACGGGCACTCGTCAAACTCCCGCCACCCGAAGAACATGAGGCACACGTTGAAGGCGCCATGGCCTGAGAGGAGCTGTGTGGCTGCGAAGGACAGATGCCACCAATCCATGCGTACACTCTCATGCACTGCACTCCTTCGAGGCCTATCAGTAGGCGGCGATGCGTCGAGTTTTCCTCCAGGAGTGTTGGAACTAGAGAGTGCAGAGCTCCCCTTTAAGTGGTCAAGGAGTCCTGCTGGGTGAAGGACTGCAAGACAGCAAGGTCAAGCTGAAGATTCTGCGGGGGAGTGCCTGCAAGCCCTTGCAGCGGGATGTGGGAGGTGGTGCGGTACACTGGCAACACATCTCGCTGGATGGTGCGCGCTCTCTGCTGGTCTCGCTGATATGGGGCAATCCACCAGGTCGTTGCAGCCTACCGCATGGTGCTCAGCCTCAACCTACCTAATGGGGTAACGAGCCAGGCCAGGCTTGGCCTACCGGCTCCTTGGTCCGCTGTGAGCGAGCGCCTCTACGCCGGGGCACTGAGTAGATCCCATGGCGGAGGCGCATCGCGGTGAGTGTGTGTGGATCGTAAGTGTCTTCGTCCTCTAACTCCTCCTCGGCCTCAACCTGGGGACACCACGACTCCAGGCCCTTTCGCTGGTTAGCCCACGCCTGAGCGAAGATGCGAAACCGGCGCACATCTGCTTTGCTGGAGGGGAACCATGAGACTCCTCCCGCCGCAGGAAGCCGAGCACGCTCCCTGGCGTCGCTGAACAGGCGGCAGGTGAAGAGTGCACGTGCTGCACTCTCCATGGCCTCTCCACATGGGCAGTCGTTGAAGGGGCGGCGCTGGACGAAGTGCAGCCGCTGGCCCCAACCTACCGTCTCTTCTCTTGTCCGCCCACCGAATTCCCTTTTCACCTTCATCCCGAGGAAACTACAAAGTTCCAGACTCCCATACCGGTATGTAAACCATTATTTTCAGCAGTCCATCTTCATAGTTTCTGAACGTCGCAACTGAAGTTCTAAATCGGTTGGTTTCAGTTTTCGTTACGCTTTAATCTGAAGACCAGTTCTCCCATTCTCCCAATTTTCACTCTTCGTTGTGAGAAGTCTTTATTCTATCTTATTTTCCTCTTGTAATGAGCTCATAGTACACATTAGTTTTCTTGATTTGGTTTTTTTTGTAGAGCTGCAGTTAGCGTAAATAATTTATTTGTGTCATCCTTATTTTGAACCGGAGATAATTAATATAATTTCTTTGTCGTTTGAACTTTCCATTATTTTTCTAAATTTATTTTCGTGGGTTCATCCCCAATTTTAACATAACAACGTCACTGGCACAAGTTATGTAATCGGCTGAAAATAAAGTTAGAGTTCCCTTCAGGTCTTTGCGTTTAAGATCCTTACTGACTCCTAAAAATCGATATTTTGGACAATGGTCTGCGTGTGCGTGTGTGTGTTCGGCTAAAAACGGACCAAATCAGCACTAATTTGATATACAGCTCGCAGGTGGTATGGGACTCAAAAGTTACTATAGTTATCATAGCGATCAAAACACTAAATATTTTTCCCCCCAAAACGGATACGGAAATACCACCCATCGCAGATTCAGTAGCGCAGTAAAGTACCAAAACGAAAATCTATTTTAGCGCAGTTTCTCTCCTTAAATGTTACTAAAGGTGGTGATCGAATAAAGTGCCTATGCGATGAGCGTTTACTAACACTTATAATATGTATAGGAGCTAGCCTGGATATTACGTAACTACAACCCCCCACCGTCCCACTACCATTTCTAAAAGTTTTTATCCGATTACTCCAAAACGGCGAAGGCAATCTGGTATTCACTCTCACGAATCTCCTTTGCACTAATTGCTCAATATTGATCACGATACAAGTAGGATCAGCGCAATAAATTAAGGAGCCTTGGACGCTGTTGACACGTTGTTGAAAACGAAATGAAAAACGCGATAAATTTGCGTGAGGGCAAGAAAAGTTGTGTGATTCGTCGCCCTTGATGTTTGTCGTTCGGTTGCTTAACTTAAGTCGGGAACTGGATTACAAATGTTATTTCTAGTTTGTTAGTTATTATTTTAGACCGTTGCATTACGTTGGCGAATTACACTAGGAATCGTTTTTCATAACGTGCGAGATCGTTGGGTTTCGACGAAACTAATAATCGATAATGTACCCCAACACAAGCGCTCATTAATCCGAGAACGCACTCGGTCAACAGCTACTTCTAGAACGGGAGCGAGCGTAAAACCAACATATGGCGCCGTCACCCTCTCAGAAACAGAAAGCTACCCGAAATTAATTGGTCGATGACTTATTAATACGCACGCGATCCAACGATTTACGGCTCTCAATAAACGCCGTGTCGCGGGTCTAAGGAGGAAAGGCGGGGTTCAATATTTATCTAACGATTCGGCAGGTTGATTTATTGAACTGTTGTAACGGCTTATTATTTTTCGAACCGCCCCTAAGCCTCTTAATTCGACCTTCGGCTAAAGAACGCAATAGGGTTATCCTAACGCACTTTATTTCGATGTGTAATGATAAAAACGGTTAATCTCTCGTCGCCCGATAGTGTCATTTTCAACAACGCACTCGTTTTTGAAGCATTATTTAAAATTTCTCGAGTTTTAGTCAATAAACGTGAAATACCAAACGGCTTTCTGTCTCATGTATGAAAATTGCTCATAACGTTATTCACTTCTTGGCAAAATCGCGAAGAAAATAACCTACTCACTTTTCTGCCCACCACGTGCCGAAATAACTTGTTTCTCAATCCTGCAGTCTTCACAACGTAAAGATCGAGAGAAACCTCTACTTTTTATTTCGTAATAGCAATACTTTCCTTACTCTTCAAGTAGCAAAAAGAAACAATAACGCAGCCACACAACACGAACGTTTGAGTCCGACAAACCGGATCCTTATCTGCTATTTGGGGCGCTGAATAGTATGATACTTGTCGATCGGAATTTACCGATCCTGGGATGGTAACATTGCGGGAATCTAATATACCAGGATGGAGAGCAATTTTTTGTTTTCCTTGAAACGTTGGATGCAGGCGATAGCCTCACTGTAGCCACAAACGGGTCTATCCTCAGATCATCCCCCCACACCACGTCCAGGCCCCACGGAGCTGGTCTCACTTGGTGAGACGTCACCTATGCGCCCCCACCACCCCCCGCACAAAGCGGAGGATATCCGCAAGTTCTGCATTAAGAAAGAAAGATAGAAAGAAAAAAAAACCGAATGAGGTGGATGGGACCACGAGCGAGCTTGCCTCCCTCACCACCACTCAAGGAAAGCCATCCACCTCCTAGAAAAAGGGGGGGGGGGTGGAGTAGCCCTACATTGCTCCAATCAGTTGGCCCACTCCAAAGGATATGGGCACTAACAGGCTAGACCGCGTGAAGGTTTGGAGATGTTTTTAAGCCTGGCTATGCTAAGTGCCATCCCTAGAGGTCTGGCATAAGCCGCCGAGACGAATTCGGTGGCTCGCAAATTACCAGCTTACTTCCAGCTCCTGCATTTGCCACCTCTTCTGACTGAAGAAAGGGCCCATTCGTAGCCCTCGTTTCTCAAACACACTACGGCGTGATGCCGCAACTCCATCGCATACGTACAGCACTGTCTCTAGCCCTACCTCGCAGATCCTGCATACCTGTACCTCGTACTTGCCAATATTTGCAAGGTGGTACCTCAGCGGACAGTGACCTGTGAACAGGCCACATGTGATCCTCATATCCTTCCTCCCCAGTGCAAGCACCTCCTTGGACTTTTCTGTGGAGAGCCGGATGAAGAGTTTTGACTGTCTTAGGCCGGGCAGCCCCTGCCAATGAGCCTCCCAATTGCCAACCTCTCTACGTAGTTGGTGCCTGGAAAGGGCTCAGGGCTGACAGGGATCTGCGCCGAACCCTTCTTAGCCAACCTATCAGCCCGTTCGTTTCCCTCTATACCCTGATGCCCGGGCACCCATCACAGTGTTACACTGTTGTCCTCAGCCAGGGCCTTCAGTCCAGTCAGACACTCCCACACCTGCCACGGTGTAAGACAGTGCAGAGCAATATTTCTATGATTTTTACTAGCTGAATACGATGCCATTATTGATTTTACTGGTACACCTCCGGAGTTTCCTCTTTCCCAGGAATTCTACGATCCAGAGGGTGATGAAGTGAGCGAAATGATTATGCTGGGACGAAGGTTAATAATATGTCCTCTTTCTATGACTCTGAAGAGTTGAATACGATGCCACTGTCGGTTCTTCCCACACAAGTCAAAACTTTCCACTCTCACATGAATTTCTCGGTGCCAAGGATGTTAATGTGCGCGGAATGAATATACTGGGATGAAGAGTACCGTTCGTACGATATTGGAGTGCTGAATACGATGCAGTTTTTGGTTCTTCCAGCACACCCCTGGATTTCAGGGACATCGGGATGAGCATACGATGACGAACTAGCCCTTTGACAGGAAGGCGTTACAAGCCTTTTTGCCTGTTGTAGTCGTGGCTGGCGATGCCATCCTGAACCCTTGGTGAGAGTTATATCAGTCTACTGTCATGGACGTTGTGGTTCCCCTATCGTCCAAGAAGCCTGCCAATGACTCAGCATCCACGGAACCCAGACCTGTGGGCGTACGGCAGGTTTTGGGTCTTTTGCGAGCCTCTCAGTGGAGAGATGTTGCTCGTATGCCCCCTGGGGAATCCCGTGCTATCTGGGAGGAATTCTCAATATGGTTTCCCATCTAATCTAGCTATTTACTTAGCTGTAAAGTTTCAAATGGGCAGATGAATTGTGACCACGTTTCTTTGTCACGACCTTCTTCGCAAACTGGGTTATAGGCTTCTTCAGTAGCAGTCAATGTTGGTAAGTTGCTCTTCCAACAACAGTCGCTCGCTGTTGTAGAAACTACAGAGGAGCAACGCGTGGTTTCTTGTTTCCTCCATACTGCAGGATGGAGAGTCTTTGAGGGAAAAGAAGTGGAGCTGCGCATTCGAGTCGCCATGTCCTGTAAGGAATTAGCTCGTCCAGTGGTCTGGTTCAACCCACTTTCTCTCGAGACGTTCACGGGTGCTGTGGAAGAATTCATACCTGTCTCGCTTCCCATTTCTCTAGCGCCCATTCATCGATGGCAGCAAGTTTTCGTTGTGCAGAAGCTCTCGATTCACTCTCCACTTATCAACCATGCACTCAACGGCCAAGTCAACTGGCAACTGACTAGTGATCACTAGGCCTTGGCGGTGCCCAGGGCCTGCCATTGGGCTGATACTCTCTTTTGATTGACTGTGAGTTTGCTATCCCAGACAACAGGGCACAATCACATCTAGATAGATGGAGGTTCCTATAAGGATAGTGTCACAAGTGGCCTTACTAATCGTTTCGGCAGGAACTAGAGAGTGGTTAGCTGCGGAACAGCTCTTCTGAGATGGGAGAACTTCCCGCCTCCCGCGTTATCAAAAGTTGTTATCATAAATAAAAAAGAAGTGTGAATCTCTGTCATATTGTGCACCTGCTTTGTGTCAAGTCAATTCACTTTGTGTCCAATTCGACCACCAAACCCCCGAAAATACTGCTTGTGGTGGATCATACCACATACGTGGTGTTGCTACGCGATCTCCCATTAACGTTCCCAGGATTCGCCTCACGTCATCGTCCCCTGTCCGGGGTAAGTACAGCAGAGCAAGCCAGACGAAGTGCCCAACACTAATTGCTCGCTGTGCGGCAAACCTTGCAATGGTAGTGCCTTTGAGAGACTAGAGTTGTTGGCTGAAGCCCCTTGCTTCTCAAGAAGGAGTCTGTGGCCGCCAAAGCGTATTGTCGATTAGCTATTTCCTTTTGTCTTAACCAGGTGTTTTCTTCAGCCACCTGTAGCTTAATGTGCTCGCTCCACTGGGTGACAGTTTGAAGCACATGGTGGGTTTTTGTCTCGATTTGACTGATCGACTCTGCACAGATCAGCAGTCAGACCATCACAGTCAGTCTCCACGAGCTTCCTGAGAAGACCTTCGAAGAAGGCGTTCCAGAGTGCTGGAGGGGGGGGGGGGCACATTGGTATGCTCAACGCTCCAAAACCTAGGAATAGAGCACATCACCCCTGTTCGACGCAAGCGCCGAATCCCTCCAGGCTTTTGACCTCGGAATTTCCGCTCCTTGCCCAACGAGCACCTGTGGCAAGGTCATTGTTCCTCCAAAGGTCTTTGCGCCCATGGAAATCCCAAATCGGCGGATATTTCCAACGATGGTTTTCCCATCCTTCTCCTCTTCTCTCTTCTCAGATTCCTTTCCACAACAGATACCTTCTCCCAAAAAATCATTCTGCTACGAAGTGTCGCTGAAGTGAGTCGTCTCCAGTTATCCCAACACTTGTTTCCTAACACCTTTCGCGATACGGCCGTCTCCAATTCTCCCAACGGATACCTCTTTCACCTCTTCGACTTGTAGTTCGGCTTTCTCCCTCCTTCCCAGTACAACCAGTTTTCACGTGTTCAGAGCCCTATTTGTTCGCGATTTCATACTCAACTCATCTCTCGTGTAAGTTACCTCTTCTGTGTACATTGAAGTCGAATCCTGCGATATACCAGCTCACCAATTACAAGTTTGTGCTCAGTAAATACCCGTCTCCGAGTTCATTCACGTCTATCCTGGTCCAAACAACCCCAGAATATCCGTTTCCCACTCTTCATCACTCAGGGTAGTCCTAGAAAAGCGGGAAGTCTTAACGAGTACGGGGAAAATCGTAGATATAGTCTTACTAGGCGCCCCTGAAAGCAGCTATGCGATGAGGGTATTTACGTAATGCTTCCACCTACAGACATTTCGCGCATACTTATATTCATGGAGTCATTCGCGCCAGAGAGATTGGAACGAAGGTGAGAGTGGAGAGCAAGACGGATTTGTGCCTCGCTCGGTATTGACTTGCCGAAGTGCAATTCCGATTTCCATCTTCGGTTTGTTATTCATGGCGGTTCCGTAGTTCATTACTCACAATAGATTTTGTACGTCTTTTGAGACAATATCACCGTCGAGGTTTATAGCGAAGCCTTTACTCTATCAATCAGAGTATTGACTATTTTGCGAACGCTCCAGTTTTATTGATACATGCAAATCGGATCAGGAATCCCTCTCGATGCGTTTGTGTACCTCCGCTGCGAGTATACGCCGTTAGAAAACAAACGAATGCATAGTAAGAATGTGTTATTCTCCGAATACGAGCCGGTTGAGGGAAGTGAAGAGGATTTTATTGCATTGACAATCACCGCCGGAGTAGGATGGAAACTCGAGTTGGAGTTATACTCGTATTTCAGTATGAATATAGCGACCTCCCCATCTGTGACCTCGGTTACACCCATGAGCAGATCGATACACGTGTATGGACACTAACATAACTCTACCGTATTTCGCACTTCTCTCGTCTCAAATCTCATTTATTCTCTACAAAGTCGTCGATTCAAAGTGAAAACTATAAATAATGCGTGGGACAAATCGTACTTTTCAATGAATTAAGCGCGTACGTCGTGTTTTATGTTTATCCTTTAATGAATTGTTACTAACCTAATAGTTTGGAAAAGGCAGCACAAAACGGTTTTGCAGCCGAGGATAATAATTCTCCTATTGATACGAAAACATTTAGTGCGTAGCAACACACAACTTTTCGAAACCCTCGTCCTGACTTCGTTCAACGCGCTTCTACGGAAACATCCGAACCGTTTTTGGGAAAATTGTAAAAACGATGAATCACGTTTTCCGTTGTTAAAATGGTTTTGCAGTTGCCTGTCAGGTCATGCCCGATATGTCGTAATTCGGGAGACTGCAGGCACTCTGGGGTCTATAGATTACGGTGTCATTGAAGGAAGAGTACTTTGGCCGACCCTCCTTCGGATCTACACGGATGACTTGGCTCCTGCTGGCAAAGTGCTTCTCTAAGCCGGCAATGCGGTTATTGTAGCCCCTAGCTCGACGTGGGAAGAGGTTCGTGGCAGGATTCCTGGGCAGCATCAACGTATGGCAACATGGAGGCTCCCTTTCTCTGAGCGTAGGGAAACTAAGTATATTGTAACAATGTCGATCGATGCGAGTTTTTTATTAACAATGATAATCTAATAATTTATGCTTTTCAAACCATAACAACGGTAAACACCTGTGGGTTTAGTTACCCCACATTACCCCCTCCATGACTGTTAGGCCTGACGTCCGCCTTGGCTATGCGATTCGCATGTAAACGTCGGTTCGTTTTTCCCAACTTCACATCGAACAATACGTCGTTGAGTCGTTTGGCAATAACCCAGGGTCCTGTCCACAGTCGATGGAGCTTTGGACAAACACCTTTCTTCCATTTGGGATCGAACATCCATACCCTATCGCCCTCTTTGAAAGTCGGTGTTTGTGCCCGTCGATCGTCGCGAACTCACGAACTTCTTCAAGTTTTTTGCGTAGATCAAAGGCGTATTCCGTTCTTGAGACAGTTTCCATCGCAGCTGGGCGAACCAAGTCTTCTGGTAATCGCAAATCGTTTCAATATACGAGCTGAGCTGGTGAAAAAGCAGTCGTATGATGGGGACATTTATTCACAAATATTGCCAATTATTTTGTGAGAGATCTGTTCATCCGTTCCACGAGCCCTGCTGACTGTGGATAGAGTGCAGTTGTTCTGGTCCGGTGTACCCCTAGAAGATCCGACACTTGCACTAATTTGGACTCGAAATTCCGTCCTTGGTCAGTGTGGATTTCCAAAGATATTCCTACAATATGTTTGTTGATGAGCTGAGAATCCATTCGCGCCATAATCCAGCTGGCTGTGACTGTACGGAGCCCGAAGTAGCGCCACAGTACGCGCACCTTGAGGGGACGGTGGGGAATTCGCTCACTCGTTCAGTTCTTGCTTCAGTGCGAGGGGTGCATTCCCGACCAATATGAGTAAATTGGTAACCTCAAAAAAAGGAATTCGGAAAAATAAGCTCTCCAAACCAAGCTGGTTCTCAAGCGAGCTCCTGTTCTTAGGCCAACGTATTTTCAATACTATACCTCTTTGTCAGAGCGTTGTCCATACTAACGATCGAAAGATCGTACGTACCCCCCAATCCGACTATATATTAGTACCTCCAGTACGTCGGTTATCCTACGATCAACTTGTTCCTCACTTATAGTCTGCGATACCTCATTTACCTAATTTATAATGCTTTCCCAGCTGACCTTAGGGAACCAGCTGCCCACTCCCGTTTCTCTTATAAAAAATGTGTATAATCCTGGCTTATTGCTACGGGGGCAAACATCCCAGAAGATCGAGTATCAAGCCCTAACGTTTGGGACACATCACGTACTAATTAGCTTAAGTAGAACTTAAATATTATTTGTTCGTAAATACGTGCAAGCAAGCCACAGTGATAATTTGTTATATTCGCGTATATTCTGTTGAGATCGTGTTTTTATTTATCTGTTTGTTAAAAGAACGGCAGTTATTTATTATGACAGAAGGAGCTGCTCTTGCCCTTCACAACAGGTCAACCTACTATTCCTCTTTATTCGCAAATTTTTTTAAAATATCTGGTGCATTGCAACATACAACTTTCCTCACCTCTACGTCAATTCACTTGTGCTTTTTGTTTGTTACTTGTGGCTTTTTCAACTTACTCAATTCATTTATCACTCAGTTAATTTGAACTTTGTCAAACAACGCTTTATGGCAGCAGAAAGCGGTTTCACTTACAGTTCCGGAATTTATTGTGCTGCTCATACCCATTCCCGGAACATTATTGAGCAATTGCTAGGCGGAGAATTAATGAGGCTGTAAACACGAATTTTTTGAAAAAGCATAGTAATTAGTTTTGCAGAGTTATTGGGTAAAAACCTTTAGAACTGGTAGTAAGCGAAACGGTGGTAGTTGAAATTCAGGAATTTCTGGAGTGAGCCCCATGTACTACTACACCAATTTTTTTAACATTCTATTAACATTAATTTTCTATTAAATTTAGGGGGAAAAACCGCGTTAAAACCGATTTCGTTGATAATTTATTGTGCTGCTCTCGTCATTTTCCCCCAAATGGAAATTTTATGGTATAATTTCCATACTAGGATCTATCAATTTAAAAAATTTACTCAAAATCGTTGGAGCCTTTTTTGAGAAAAAAAATATTTGGTGTTTTGATCACTATGATAACTATAGTTAACTTTCGGTGGATTTTGCTCATACCCTTAATTTAGCGTCCCATGGTAATTTGCGGGCGAGGTATCAAGTTTGAGCTGATTTGGTACTGTGGTTTTTTCCAAAAACCGTTCACAGACACACACACACACACACACACACAGACCATTTTCCCTAATAGTGTTTTTCGGACTCAGGAGGGTCTGAAACGTAAAGATCTAAAATCGTTCACAGACACACAGACCATTTTCCCAAATAGTGTTTTTCGTTTTATAATTTTTTTTTCAGCTGATTACATAACATTCCT
Organism: Pachypeltis micranthus; assembly: GCA_020466155.1. NCBI lineage: Eukaryota > Metazoa > Arthropoda > Insecta > Hemiptera > Miridae > Pachypeltis > Pachypeltis micranthus. The sequence goes on along the minus strand of CM035778.1, from coordinate 12,753,029 downwards.
CTGTAGTTTGTAGAGCCAAGGAAAGTAAATAAGACGCAAATGACTTTGTTGTGAACCATATTAAAAGATTCTCCACAATTCCGTCTCAGTGCGCTATCCGTTTATGAAAAGCCTGAACATGAAGATGCAAATGTCACTCTCGCACGATCGTCTTGCGCGTTGCACAAAATAAAATGAAACTGACTGACTGGTGTCGCCCTTTAAAGAAATTCATCGATTATCTGAATTACTAAAGTTACTTAAATGATACCTGTGTATAAGAAAGTGTGAGAATGGCCTCCGACGACAATATCCACTTCTTCGACAGTTCTGGCGATGATTTGATCAACGATGTAGCCGGAATGACCCAGGGCGATCACGATTTGAGCCCCCTGAGATCGCGCTTCTTTCGCGTACTTACGTACACTTTCCACGTCGTTCAAAAAAGTCACGTTGCGGGCTTTCGATACGAACTGAAAAGAATGCGAGCTTCTGAATTATGCATCGTCAAGTTCGAACAACAAGTTTCTTTAGGGTTGCGTGGGGGGGGGGGGGAGTCAGAACGAAGAGAGGTGAGAAAACTGCGAAGGAAGTTGAAAAGAAGAAAACAGGCGACGGGGAAAAAATTGTTTTTTTTTCGCAACCAATTTCCTTCAGAGCGGAATTGAAAGCAGTCGAGTTTATTGGCGTGGGAAGTTTTATATTATCATAACAAATACATAACCGAACTAACCTGAGTATCTGTGGTGATGTACCCGACGATACCTATTTTTACACCGCCTTTCTCGACCATCGTCCAATTCTTCAACTTAGTTCCGTCGAGAAATGACGGTGCAGCAGTTAAACCCAAGTTGGAGCAAACGACAGTCGAATTGATGCCTCGGATGAACTTGAGAAGTTCCTTCTCGCCGTCGTCGAACTCGTGATTTCCCAGAGTCTGAAAACAAAGTTGCGTTTTGTGACCCTCGATTGTGATACGATGACATTACACAGGTTCAGTTGTCGAAGTGGGTATTGAAAGTTGTGTTAACGTGAAGTAGCAACGTTATTTCTGGAACATCTCGTGGAAAACCTCACCAGTCTTATAAATTCCATATTAAACCACCATCTCGACACATTTTGGAAATCGTGCTTTTGAATGAAAAATCAATCTACTTTTGTCCTTCAAAATATTGTTGGAATGGTACTACATTAGATACTTCACTTTTGTAAAGTGTTTTGATACTTTGTGACGAGTTGTTTTGTTGCTAAAGGCAGTTGATAGTTCGATCAGGGTGAGGCGTGGTGGCCAAGCGCGTTGGGGCGTGAGGCCTTCTGAGCCAGGCCGGTTGGATCCCCGACTGGGCAATGGGTATCGGCGGCAGCTGGGACACTAAGCGGGCCCCCAATGGGCAACAGGCTCTTTAGGGACTCAGAACATGAGCCCAACGAGGCCATAGTGAAATGCCACTGGTCCTGCAGGTCTGGCAGAGTCCTATGCCCCGCAGCTGCCTCCCTGCTATCTTCTTCTTTGATCTCGAATTGTGTTAAGTCTTGAATTTTCCTTTGTTCGTTTCTGAACATTTTTCAATTAGTAGCCATCTTTAATAATGTGCCTACAGGGGATAAATTGGGAAAGCCAAGTAAAGCCGGCCGAAGTAGAGAGTAGCCGCTGGACTAAGTAGATAACGTTCGTCGAACCTTCAAAACAGGCTGCGCGCAAAGAGCTTGGAACAATACCGCCAAACGATTATGAAGTGGGATTTTCGAAAACGTCGAAGTCGTCGAGCGTGAAAACAACCAATTTGGCGACAATACTTCAAGGCCTTCTGGAAGTTGCCTCGTTAGCTGTTTTGCTTTCAGATAAACCGTGAAACAAAAGCAAAGTTCCATTTGTGCTGAACATAGAACAGATGTTCGCACTGAAGAAAGACCAAATGCATTCGTAAACTCCTGAAAAAATAGTCCGTTTGCGAGCAGAATGGAAAGAGAACGGCGGATGAAGCCAAATAAATTAGCACAAACCATTTTATTTTCCTTATAAATCTACCTAGTTGACACCACCTTCCGCAAAAAAATTCAGGGCGATCGCCTAATTAGCTACTTATACCGTAGACGTTTAATAATGACCATAAAGTAATCAAGAGCCACCTCAGAAAATCCGAAATCGAAACTAGCGCCGCTTTTAGAGCTAACGTGTCGCACTATTTCCCCTGTAGTCCAACAACTCTCAACACAAAATTCCCAAAAAAATCACGTTGACAGTCCTACCTCTAACTCGTTTCTTTCAAATGAGATCGTGACGTAAGTAAGAGCAGCCGAGTGAGGCGAAGAAAGGATCGGCACAAATCCCTCTCGGTCCTGAGCCCTTTGTTGGGACCACCGGGAGCCACCTTCGTAGAGAAGTTAGCAAATGGGAGAATAGGTGCAGGGCTGCCTATTGGTAGGGGGTCAAAATTCTTTATTCTACTCTCTGGAGGGAGCTAAGGAGGGGCTCAGTCTGGGGAGGAACGATACAAGAATTATACGTGGCCTGTTCAGGTCCGCTGAGGAACAACCTTGCCAATATTGGCAAGTGTGAGGTGAGGGTATGCAGGTTCCATGGGGCGGGGCTGGAGAGGGCAGGGCGTGTGGTTGTGTATGTGCGATGGGCTCACAGCATCGGTCCGTCGTGTGTTTGGGAAGCCCTTTCTACAGGCAGAAGAGGTGGTGGGTGCAGAATTTGCGGGTGTCCTCCGCTTTGTGTGGTGGTGGTGGTGGGAACGTAGCACTCAGGGAGCCCTTGGGCAGTGCCTTTGGGTCTGCCGGTGGAGCTGGAGCTCATGGACACCCGTACAATAGACCCATCTCCGGCAACCAACTTTAAAAAGAAAAAAAAGGGCAGCCAAAAAAAATCCTCAACCTCCTAAGAATGGGAAGTAGTGTTCTGTAAATTTTTGAAATTAGACTAGATTGGTAGCTAAAGCCATGAAAACCATCGAATCCATACGCGCACCAATTTTTTTCATAACTAAGGCGTCGTAGGAGTGAGGTTTATAGGAAAAACCTGGTGGAAACCACGCTCTGCTACCAATTTGTGACGACGTACTTGGGGAATTCTTTTACAGAATTGCCCGCGTACAGCACACGAGTGAAAGTGTTGCCACCATCGGCAGCCTACAGCAAACAACTCCAATCGCTTTTAGCCAAAATTTGGAATAGTTATCGTGTTGCTCCAGTCATTTCCCCGCGAATATTGAGCACAGAGCCGCTTTGTCTCATCTCGCAACTTGGTAAAAAAAATCAGTCACCCCACGATTTGGCCACAATCGAATCATCAATTCAACGTTCTATCCCCTGCCAGACAGTGCTGACTTGGTATCAAGTAGGAACATATTGATTCCCCGTAAGTCATTTGCGTAATGCTTAGTCTTCTGTAATTTAATCATGCACCGGTGAACTGCTGTCAAGTGTTTCTGTTGATTGTCGAAAGGCCTTCAAAGGTTAATGAGGAATTACGCAACGTGAAAAGAGTTAGTGACGGATTTGTATTAATTCGAATAAGGTAAGTTGATTTCCCTCCTCCCCAATGTTGCCTGATATTGAGAAATCGGTATTTCGTTACGGTCAACGTTTATTGACACACTTCTGAACCTCGACCAACGCGCTCACTATATTGGTTGAAATTTCATTCGAAAAAAGCTCGAAGTTCAAATAAACGGTGAAAGGAATCGAGAAATCACTCAGCGCTGGAGAACGAGAGCTATCGGTATCGCTAATTCAACACACTTCACATCGAGGAAATACGAAAATTAACGGGAGGAAAAAATAATAAAAGACGTACGTTGAACAACATGGAAGAGCGATTCAACGGTTTGATAACAAGTGGCCAATATTTTTGAGATTTCCTCCGCCTCTTCAAAAGTCAATCTATCGCCAATATGTAAGTGAGCAATCGAGCGTTTTTCAACTGGATTGAACCACTCGGGAGCTCGTCTATGATTTGCCAGCATCGCTATTGATACTGGTACTCCGTATGAATCTACTCAGTACGGATTTCGAATTGCTTTTTTCCCAAACACCCTCGACAAATTTCAAGTAACTGGTCTCGATAGGTGCAGGGCTGCCCATTGGCAGGGGCTGCCCGGGCTTAGACAGTCAAAACTCTTCATCCGGCTCTCCAGTGGGAGGTCCAAGGAGGTGCTTGCATTGGGGAAGAAGGATATGAGGATATGTGTCCTGTTCACAGGGCACTGTCCGCTGAGGTACCACCTTGCAAATATTGGCAAATGCGAGGTACAGGTATGCAGGTTCTGCGAGGTAGAGCTAGAGACGGCACAGCATGCGCTGTGGCTACAGGTCTCCACCGACCAGCCTCATTTCCCCATTTGGAGTGAACCTACGATATTTGGATGTAGAGGACCGAATTGAAGTGTTTTCTACCTCGACGGTTCCACTTCGAGCTGTTATTGTTTCGTTAAACGTTCAATTAGTAATTTGTAGAAAGTTTAAGGTTGCAGAACAACCAATTTTCGTGAAGCGCACCAATGTGTTTTGCATGCGAATGTGTGACCGTCAATAATTCATAACCGTAACCAAAAATGTTAAGTGTGGCGGAGAAGGGGTTAATACAGCTCATTATGGTTTTACAAATCTTATACCATACCTAAACTACGCTACTCTTGCTTGATTCTACTACCCCATTTAACTCCCGCGGGCCAGTTCTCCGTCAATCCCAGGACGAACCCCAGCATTCGTGCATCCATCAACTCGATTGCCGATCGAATCTTAGTAAAGTAAGAACGTGACCTGGTTATTTTCGTTGATACAGAAAATGCCTTCGGTCGTGCACGGGCATCTGCTCTTTTGGCTAAAGTAATGACTTTGCTCAGCGACTCACTTCACCTCTTAAAACACGACCGTTCTAATTGAATTCACGTCTACAGCAAAACCATCTGATACGACTCATCACACAACGTTCCTTGTACTTCATCAATTATTCAAAACTGGGTTTCGTTCTGTTTATAACAGCATGACAGGTGGAGGTGCTTATGGTTTTGGAATTCATTGCGCTGATCCGACATGTACCACGATCACTATCGAGCAACTCACAAGCTCACAACTACAGGAAAATCTGACCAGCCTCACAATTGTTACGATTGTCGCCCGAAACCAAAACCTTGGGTTTGTCAAACTGACCAAAGATCAACACACAGTCCAAAAAAGGTTAACGAAGCGAAATGGTATCTGAACCCATCAACAGCAAACAACACGCCCGACGCTTCCGATATTAATAAAAGGCTTAATTCTCGCGCGTTCAGTTGTAATTGACATCGCCTTCTATCGAACGTAATTGCTGACTGGGTTTCGAATTTAAGCGAACATGAAGAAGACGGTCGTCAGTCGGTTAGTTAGGTTTATTTGTGGGGAGCTTTACAAAGAGAGCGGCCTTGCCGACAATGGGAGAATGGGAGGCCCGATGGGTCCTTGTCGCTCCAATCAGACCGTGTTCAGTGTCACCCGAAAAGGGGCAGTCACGAAAGAAATAACCTTACAACCCCCTGTACATACACAAACAGTTGCTATTGAGAATTCTGATCCTCTGCCGTATCGCAATCAACTCAAATAAATATGTTTTTTTTTTAATACTTTGAACGATGGCACACAACGAGTCATTAGGCACATTATCGCCACTGACGCTTCAAAGATACAAATATCGAACTAACGTTCCAAAAGTTACAACTCTTGCGCAGGTTCCTCGCTTACAGGGAACCTAAATGATTACTGTAAAATGAGTGAAAGAATCGTGATCATTTTCATGCCAGAAATACTTCAGATGAAGAAATATTTACGTGGAAATGATGAAACTCGTGAGTAGGGGAGAAATGGGCGAGCGACAGCGGAAATGACAGTTCGGCCAAATCAGGAGTGGGGGACAAAAACCGCGCCTCGTACAAGGTTTTGGCCACGCCCCCTGACCAATCACGTTGTAGTACGACCTTGTTTATCCCCTCCACGCCCCTGCAACAATTTCTGGAAATTATACCACTTCCTGGTCCATCTCTCCCACCCACCATCCAATCACGTTGTAGTGCATCCCCCTCCAACTGGCCCCTTTGCCCCCTCCTCAACAATTATTAACCAATCGTACTGTAGTACGACCTTTTGTACTCCTTCCCCTACATCAATTTCTGGAAGTTGACCACCTCTCTTTCCATCTTGCCCACCCGCCTACCAATTACGTTATAATACGTCATTTATCCCCCTGCCCGCTCGACTCGCAACGTCGTGTCAATTGCCGAGGGTTCGCTGGAAGTTCCCGTCCCAATTTCCTCGACTCTTTTTGCCCGACGGGGCGGAGGAAGGTTAGAGCCACTTCCTCCGCACACCCCTACATCGTATCATAAATGCGTACAGACGTTTACGGGTGCCTGGCGCTCTATCCACTAGGCACGAATCCAAATCCAAATAGTCCATTTTAGTAATATTTACAATTAATAATAATTAAATTACATTCTATAGCTATTTGACAATATTGGCATATGGCTGCCTCACTTGCATATACATAGTGGGTATGTGGGTCTCAATCGCAGAGTGAGTACATAACATAATCATGTAACTAGGAAACTTTAATGGCGAAAACCTATCTTATGTTAGTTTTGCTTACAATTATATATTTACACACAATCACACTTCATACACCCTTTAAATACATTCGACCATTCACACAGTTTGATATGTACAATATTAACAACTATTTACAAGAGTGGCTCACACCTGGCCCTCCTCCATTGAGGCCTCCTAAGAGGGTTGAGGTGTCTTACTACTGGTTCCTACAAAATTCAACTATAGTAGGGCAAATTGGAATCAAATAGACACATTTTAAATACTAACATCCCCTCTGCTAGGCACGAATAATGTAAACTAGTCGTATAAGATGGACAGGCGGACTTTTTGGGGCACATAGAGTGGTCACGTGATCGTTCAACGGCATGATTCATCAACATGACGTAATAGCAGCTGCCCCAGGTTACTGCGTAGTGTTCTCGGAATCGTTTAATAGCTGAGACGTTTCAAAATATGTTGCAATAGTATTTCACGTGATTGTATAGCCCCAGGCGATCTGTTGTCGGAATTTAATAATAGTCATTGACGCACAAATTATCTCTAAACGCGTTTCGACTCGTCTATTGCGCAATTGGATCGGAATTTATTGCCGCAGAAGTGCGCATGAGTAAGCACCATACACCAGCATAAAAGCACAGTCACACAATGGCAAAATTTGTCGATAGATTCAACGAAATTACAATAAAACGTTAAAGTTGGAGCAATTGAGAGATAATACCTATTATACGATTAGAAAGCTGAAAATTGTTCATACTCAGTCTTGTTGCTACGCAAGAAGATCCAGTCGAGGAAGGCGAACTATTTGACGTATTCCTACCAAAACGTGACGTTAAAGTTTTCGATTCGAGGCAACCATTTCCTCGGCTACCCAAAAGCAGCTGAGGAAATGAATTGAAAACGTGAGAGGGAGAGAGAGAGACTGTTAGACTGTTCATTAAACAGATAGGACTGTGCCAGCATTTTTGTCCTATGACGCAGGTTTCTCAATACCTTGTTTCTGTGGAGTAGGAACTGATACCTCTCGAACAAGTAGTAGGGGTTTTTTGAATTTAAGAGTCTTGAAAACCAAAATTACCATTTGCAGCATTAGCTTCTCTCTTACCCTTAACCACCCGAGCCGACAACAGCGTGGCGTAAGGCGTCATTCAGCCGAAGGCTGAGAAAGAAACTATGTGCGGCATTTTCATCTTTCTGTAGCCTGTCAGCTGAGCAGTCGTAATGAGGCATAATTAGGCTCGGGACAAATTGCAGGCGCACCTGGCGATGGAAGTCAACTGCTAATCGTCGCCACTGATACTACGAAAAACTGCACTAGGTAGACAGAGGGAGAGAAAGAGAGCGAATCGTACCGAAACTTCATGATTAGAAAACGACACTAAGGCACCCCAAAAAGAAGAGCACGAGTTAAATCGGTACAGAACTACCTGTAATTATCATATTGATCAAAACATCAAATTTTTCTTGAAGTCACGCGCGGCTGGAACGATTTTGATTCAACTTTTTCAAGAAAGTTGGGAATCAATTTTTTCTGATAAATTGATTAATTGACTTAGAAGTCACCTATACAGTGGTTGCTCAATAATGGTCGTAGTACAATGAGGAGTCTCTCAATAAATATCTGAATCATACGCGCTACCAGTTCCCCGTAGAACGTTGCGCTTGGTTCTCTCAAGTTCCGCATTTATAGATTTGATTCGTCGCTAAAGCTGTATGGATGTTAGACTGAGGAAAGTGGCGTGTTGCGCCTCACGGGATGTTTCTCGGAGCTCGACAACAGCTGGATATTAAGTCGATTTGAGCGGTGAGAAAAATGATCGAATTTGCTGGGTAATAAATGAAGTTACGAGCTGTTTCTCAAGGATATTTCAGAATATTCGTATTTTACTCGGCTTAGCACACAGCTGCCTATTTTTCATCGTTATACCCCCTTTGAACAACTCGAAATCATCGGGCGAAACCTTGAAATGACGTTCGAAGGTGTTTTCTACGATAGATTGAGTTTTAAACGGATGAATAGTAACGAATACGTTGTAATAAAGTGTATTGGCAAATGTAGTATCTTAATTCTCGTCATAATTGCTGTTGAGGAACAATAACACGAACTGGGACGCGTTACGCCAAAACCATTCATCGGGTAACCGCAACCTCAGCTCGAGTCGCGCCCAACCGGTTTGAACTATAATCACCGAGGGAGCCAGTCTTTTCAATTGGTATGTGACGATATTCCCGGGTTATTAAGCGACGGTGGTTAGTTTCGTACAGCGATGGGAACTTTCTTCGGAATTTTTGATTTTTTTTTTTTTTTTTCTCGCCAGCCAGCCGAGGTTTCGTCGTTCTCGCATTTGAGTCAAGGCGCCGGAAAACAGGAAACCCGCAATCGAAAGATCGAATTTACAATCTCACGCAGTTAGTTGACGAAATCTCCATTTAAACGAGGAAATTCAATAGGCGACGAGTTGAGAGATCGTCGAGGGAGGCGGAAAGACGGAGCAGGGATTAATTGAGCCCTGAATTGAGGACGATCCGGGCCCGGAGTTCCGTTAGAGCAAAGGAAGATCGCGTTAGTAGTTCCGGCGACCCCTTTGAAGATTGGAAGAGCCTACGGCCTGTAAAATACGGAGGGAGCTTATTAATGAACCAGTAGTTTGGTATCTCAGGGTTTGATAATATTGGGAAAGCCAAGTAAAGCCGACCGAAGCGCTGGACTAAGTAGATAACGTTCGTCGAACCTTCAAAATTGGCTGCGCGCAAAGAGCTTGGAACAATACCGCCATACGATTATGAAGTGGGATTCGAGTCGTCGAGCGTGAAAACAACCAATTTGGCAACAATACTTCAAGGCCTTCTGGAAGTCGCCTCGTTAGCTGTTTTACTTTCAGATAAACCGTGAAACAAAAGCAAAGATCCATTTGTGCTGAAAATAGAACAGATGTTCGCACTGAAGAAAGACCAAATGCATTCATAAACTCCGGAAAAAATAGTGCGTGTGCGAGCAGAATGGAAAGAGAACGACGGATGAAGCCAAATAAATCAACACTAACCATTTTATTTTCCACCTTCCTCCAAAAAATCAGGGTGATCGCCTAATTAGCTACTTATACCGTAGACGTTTAATAATGACCATAAAGTAATCAAGAGCCACCTCAGAAAATCCGAAATCGAAACTAACGCCGTTTTTAGAGCTAACCTGTCGCAGTATTTTCCCTGTAGTTCAACAACTCCCTCACAAAATGCCCAAAACATCACGTTGACAGTCTTACCTCTAACTCGTTTCTTTCAAATGAGATCCTGACGTAAGTAAGAGTGTAGGAAGTGCGGGAAGAATGAGAAGATGCACGGCTATAGCGCATATGCTGCTCAGCGTTACAATAATTATCCTACAAGAGCAACCAAGTGAGATGAAGGAAGGATCGGCACGAATCCCTCTCGGTCCTGAGCCCTTTGTTGGGACCACCGGGAGCCACCTTCGTAGAGAAGTTAGCAAATGGGGGAATAGCTGCAGGGCTGCCTATTGGCAGGGGGTCAAAATTCTTTATTCTACTCTCCAGAGGGAACCAAGAAGGGTTTCAGTCTGGGGAGGAATGATATAAGAATTATACGTGACCTGTTGAGGTCCGCTGAGGAACACCTTGCAAATATTTGCAAGTGTGAGGTACGGGTATGCAGGTTCCGTGGGGCGGGGCTGGAGAGGGCAAGGCGTGTGGTTGTGTATATGCGATAGGCTCACAGCATCGGTCCGTCGTGTGTTTGGGAAGCCCTTTCTACAGGCAGAAGAGGTGGTGGGTGCAGAATTTGCGGATATCCACCGCTTTGTGTGGTGGTGGTGGTGGGGACGTAGCAATTAGGGAGCCGTTAGGCAGTGCCTTTGGGTCTGCGAGTGGAGCTGGAGCTCATGGACACCCGTACGATAGGCCCATTTGTGGCCGCAGTGAGGGTATCTCCGGCACCCAACTTTGAAAAGGGAAAAAAAGAAGCCCAAAAAAAATCTTCAACCTTCAAGGAATGGGAAGTAGTGTTCTGTAAATTTTTGAAAATAGACTAGATTAGGTGCTAAAGCCCTGAAAATCATCGAATTCAACCGAGCACCAATTTTTTTCATAACTAAGGCGTCATAGGAGCGAGGTTTATACGGAAAACCTGTACTTCAATCGCTTTCAGTCAAAATTTTGAATAGTTATCGCGTTGCTCCCGTCATTTCCCCGCGAATATTGAGCACAGAGCCGCTTTGTCTCTTCTCTGCACTTGGTAAAAAACCCTGCAAATTATTACACAATGGTTTATTATTCTCATGAACAGCTTGACCTAGTATTACTGCTCTGAGACTCACCCCATTCGATTCAGCATCGAATACTAGTGAACCATAAGAAACATGACCTGGCTAAAATGGAACTACGGAAACTAAATATTCTCCCAGCGCCAGGCGCCCATAAACGGGGGCTTCCAGCAAACCCGTTGCCAGTCGAGCGGACGGGTGATTGAGTTTGATATGATGGGAGGGAGGGAGTACTAACGACGAAACGTTGACTTCCGCTGTAGTTCCCTCGTTATACTGCATTTCGTTAATTTTTTAAACCATTTTTTGCCCATAACAACCATGGGCTTCGTCCGATCGGATTGCCGAGATGGCGAGCACAACTAGATACCAAATGGGATTTTTGTGCGAAAAAACGAATTTTTTAGACCACGTTAAAGGCACAAAACGACCCGGACGGAGGACGGGGGTCGGCGGCGGACATTGCAAATTTGGAATCTCCATGTCTTGAAACGTAAAGTATTAAATTTTGAGGGAGGGTTGTAAAAACTTTTTGTGACTGAAAACATAAGGTTATTATTCAGAATGAACCGCAATCGAATTATTAATTCAACGTTCTATCTCTGCCAGACAGTGCTCACTTGGTATCAAGTAGAAGCATATTGCTTTCCCGTAAGTCATTTGAGGAATTACGTAACGTGAAAAGCGTTAGTGACGGATTTGTATTAATTCGAATAAGGTAAGTTGATTTCCCTCCTCCCCAATGTTGCCTGATATTGAGGAATCGGTATTTCGTTACGGTCAACGTTTATTGACACACTTCTGAACCTCGACCAACGCGCTCACTATATTGGTTGAAATTTCATTCGAAAAAAGCTCGAAGTTCAAATAAACGGTAAAAGGAATCGAGAAATCACTCAGCGCTGGAGAACGAGAGCTATCGGTATCGCTAATTCAACACACTTCACATCGAGGAAATACGAAAATTAACGGGAGGAAAAAATAATAAAAGACGTACGTTGAACAACATGGAAGAGCGATTCAACGGTTTGATAACAAGTGGCCAATATTTTCGAGATTTCTTCCGCTTCTTCAAAAGTCAATCTATCCCCGATATGTAAGTGAGCAATAGAGCGTTTTTTAACTGGATTGAACCACTCAGGAGCTCGTCTATGATTTGCCAGCATCGCTATTGATACTGGTACTCCGTATGAATCTACTCAGTACGGATTTCGAATTGCTTTTTTCCCAAACACCCTCGACAAGTTTCAAGTAACTGGTCTGGATAGGTGCACAGCTGCCCATTCGCAGAGGCCGCCCGGGTGTAGACAGTCAAAACTCTTCATCCGGCTCTCCAGAGGGAGGTCCAAGGAGGTGCTTGCATTGGGGAGGAGGGATATGAGGATATGGGGCCTGTTCACCGGTCACTGTCTGCTGAGGTACCACTTTGCAAATATTGGCAAGTGCGAGGTACAGGTATGCAGGTTCTGCGAGGTAGTGCTAGAGAGGGCTGAGCATGTGATCTGAGGACCATGGACGCCCTAACAATAGGCCCGTTTGGAGATGCAGTGAGGGCATCCACCGTTACATGGAATTAAAAAGAAAAAAAAGTAACTGGTCTATAACACTTGTACAGTAACCGTCTTACCCTTACCTTAGAGGTACGAAAACGCCACTGTCGTTGGTCAGTTGGGTTCCTGTAACACAACGCAACTTAAGAGGAGAAGGATGAACCAAAATGTACCGAGTCAGGACTTTTCACGCATTTAAGAACGTAATACGTCTGCCCGGGGAAATAAACGACGCTCGTTCTAGTATTTTGAGATTATTTGTAACATAAAAAGAAACCGAAACTCATGGTGTCCTCCGAGCTGTTCAAGATGCGGATGCATAAGTGGTCACGTTCGATTTGAGTTAACAAAATGAAATTAGGCGTGCGGTAGTTTTGAACTATCAAGGATACTCCTATCAAAAGTTATCTTGCATAATATCTGCACGCCAAAATATGTGAGCACGCTTAAATGTTGTGGTCATTTCAGTATCATGGATTCATTGTACACCATTTTAGCGTATCATCCGAAACCTCGGACACACTCCCCCGCTCACATCAAGAGGAAGGCAATTTGGAGAAGTAACTAAAAGCTCGAGAAAAAGGTTGCTATCCTAAACTTATCTGGTTTTATCAATATGCGCTGATTTCAGAGTTGCATACTAGCGTGAGCTATTTCTAACATGTAAATTTCGAAATTAGAAGCAGCGGTTTTCGAGTTACACAATCGTTTGTTTCCTAGTTTTTAATCAAATCAATAGTTCAATTTAAATTCTCGATAACGTCGCACTCACACTTCCATTGGACAGTTTAAAATCGGGGGAATAAACTCAATAATCGCCACTGACTAAGTTCAGAAATTATTGGAAGAGTTAGTGGCACAGGTTGCTCGACGCGCCCACCTTGGAACGGCTCTGAAGCTCGAATCAGCAGCCTCCAGCTCGCTCGTGACGCCACAGAACCGTCAAAGCTGACAAACATGCAGAACAATGGGAGCCAACAAAATGCGTAGATCTTTCCCTTTACGTATTTCATGTTTCGTCCATACAATTAAAAAACGCTACCAGGAACGTTTCCACATTTCTAATCTCGAATCAAGTATCATCACGCAGGATTTTACCCAAAATTATAATGAGTGATGATATTTGTTCAGATCGTGTATACTCACTGCTCGTCGCCATTAATGCTGCTCTGAAATGTGTTGAACTATTCATTCTGGGTAATATTCTAGTAGTAATCTTGCCGATGTAGCGTGATGCATAGAATAGCGCGTTGCTATCAGGTGGAACGTTTGCATATTAGCTCAGAATAAGGTATAATGAATCTTCAACGCGGGATCAGAGCGAGACATTGTTTTCTGCGTTGGCCTTCAACGCGTATTCCCCCATGACGACCTCCGATTTGACTGAGAGATGTAAACATCGATACGCTTGCCAAGCAAAACAACGTGGGGAGAGTCGGCTACGTTGAGGTATTGTATACCCTAACGATGAAATGCAACTCTTTCACGAAACTACAAAGATTCAAAATAACTTCTTGAATCGCTTATTTCACGTTATATATACTCAGAACATACTACAATAATATTTTCTTTGAGAAATTTGTGGACGTAGCCTTCATTTAGTTCCGAATCATATCAGAGTGGTAAGGGAACATAGTGCTTGCAATATTTGTAGTTGCACAGCTCACTATTAAGGGAACCAATCCCATGAATCACAGGAACAGTCTTATTATCAATAAGCGAAACGGTTGAATATTAATGAGACAGAGCGTAGTGATATTTAAAAACTCTCCTTGGTTTCATTCAGGAACGTCAGTTTGCTATATTTACCAACCTAATCCCGATCCAAATACATGACGTATGTGGCCACTTCGCGTACAAATGCGGCATTAATTGGGATAACGAAGAACTTACAACATGATTACAGGGGGGTTGTTGGCGGCTCAGTCTAGTAGGGAACCATCCAAAATAGCTATGCCGTTGGGCGACAGGAAGGTCTAAATAGCCTTGACGCTCGTCTCAATCGTGGCTGGTTATGCCACTGCACTCCCCCCCCCCCCCATGGCCCTCCTGGTGATTGAACAAACTTCGTGCACCTTTTTGCGAGGCTGACCGTCTATTCATTACCCTCATTGTGCAACACAGGCCGAAGTAGTTGGGATCTTGAGCTCTCCGGCCTTTTTCCCAGGTGCATTTGACCCTATTGTGTCATGTTTGCCGAGAGGGAAGTTCAAGAACTGCATTTCAGTCGGCTTCTTCTCTAGACAAAGGGATTAATTTCCTAAGCAACCATCCATTTCCCTTTTTTGGACTTTCCAAAATATCCTTCACTCCCCTCAATCTACCTCCTCTACCAACTCTAGAGCGAGTCACAACTTGACTCTCTCTCAGCTCCGCTCTAGTTTTCCCCGCAACCAGTTCACAGGCATTCTGAGCCCCCTTGTGTCCGCACTTATCTGCACAACCTCATATCACTATTCTGTTACAGCTCGATAGAATCCTCACTCACGCTCACTAAGTTCCCTTTTATTGACCAACTCCGTTCTTAAGCTCTCACTCTCGTGCGCCCAACACTCATGGATGAGCCAGTGAGCATCTTATTTGTTCGAGCTCAGGAAAACATTTTCACTCCTAGATCTGGATGTATAGGCGAAATGGGCCTTTAGAGCAGCTTGGCAAGATGAGAATCCACCCGGATTTCATGAGGGCAGATATTTGTAGCTGGCGTTTCCGTGATACCTAGACCAGCCTTCCCCGTCACAGAGCATCAGTGCACCTGTTTCAGTCGGGAACGACCCCCTACAACAGCCTTCGCGTGACTGGGTGGAGACTGAACGGCAGTGAAAAGGCCGTTGGCTGCTGCATGATGTAAGTTGCAGGTCCCGCTGTTTCTTACAATTACTTGGAAGCTTGTCTTTACCCTGGTGGAAATATTACTTGTCTGTGGAAGCTGAGGAGTAAGATGTCCATTAGGACTTACAGCATTGGGGCAGGTACTCATAGCCCCTGTAATTGCACCTGTCTTTGCAGTGTGTAGAGCTTAATGAACTGCTCGTCGGCTTATCAATTTCTACAATACAGTGGAGCCCTTTGAAACACGGGAGCCTTGATTTGCCACACGTCCTCTTACGTGCACACAATGTGCTGTTTGTTTCTTGCAGCGCAACCAATCAATGTGAGTGTTCCACGTGAGTTGCTCGTACAACATTACCTTACAGTCATCCCACTTGCACTATTCGCTGATATACTTGTTTAACTGAAGTACCCTTGGCGGTCTTAAATGGGTTAACGTGCAGCCCTTTCTTAGTTTTGGCTGATATCCTCAGCGCCGTCCATCCGTTTTGACACCCAACCAGACAAATTTGCTTTTAACTCCCAACATAACATACGACAACGCAAGTTTGTGATTCAGTACATCATGCTATGCCTGAGGTACACGTGATATTTGAATCGAGCTCTAAAAATTTTACCCAGTCGCAAAAAACAAAACAGCAACACGAAAACGAAGGAAGGTCAGCTTTTGTCGTGACAAAATTCTAACGAGACTTCTCCCCTGTGTACATCCCCCCTCCCCCTCACCAAAACCACCAGCTGTCTGTAGGGATTTGATGTAACACTCCAGAAATGAGATGGCGTCTCTATAAATCAAAAGAAACCGATAATTAGGTCCCGAGAGTAAGCCGTCGGATCGCTTCATGTGAAGCGCCTGTTACGCAAAAAATGAAGGAAAAACATAGGCAGTCGCCATCCATCCTCGACACGCCAGAAGATGCTTCGTGCATTAACCATCTCTCCCGCCGTCAGTTTGAAGAACGATCCGATTCTACCTGACCGCATATGCAAAATTTTGTAGCTATATTAAACGTAAGTCAATACGAAGTTTGTTTAAAAGTTCAGCTAGTTGGAATATATATCATCTTTGTATTGTGCGAATTGACTGAAAGAACGTCAACCCTTTGGCAAAGAACGCCTCGTTCGGTGACTGCTAGACAGGAATCTAATCACGATGTATTTCCGCTTGGAGCCAGGCCAGACGAAGGTGCCTTTTGGCAGACGCTACTAATTTAGTACTGACCGTCAACATTTCACTTTGATCACTGTTTTCAAGCTGGGAACCTATTACCTTTAGAAGTCAACGCTACTTATGTAATTGTGCAAACTAGCTCTCAAAAAGACGTCAGTTGTTGGCAGTCAATTGATATTTTGGAGAGTCGCCTCGTCGGATCGTACTTGAGAACGACCACTTCACTTACAGTTGTTTACCACGTTAGCTGTCAATTACCGTAATATTAGTACTCTGTGAAAATAAACAAATCGATCGATTTCTCCTTCAAACGCCTATCTTGACGATGCCTGGAAAATAAAGGACGATATTAGCGCAATCTTTGAGTGATTCGCATATTGACGTTAAACTTTTTTGAAAGGTTCTGCTCTTAATGAATTGTCAACACCTAGAGAAAGAAGAGCACAAAATCGAACCAATTTTCACGCTTTTCACAACTCTCCTCAGCCCCGCGTACATTCCAGCTATATCCAATCAATTTTTCGCTCACTTCACACGAACTCGTAAAGAAATTTGAAGCGTGTAATTTATTGGGCTGCTAATACTGATACCGCTACCTCATATCACCATAATTGAGTGAACTGTCAACGCAACTTTTTTGAAGTGGTTTGTATCTAGATTTCTGGAACTATTGGGAAAACACAGAGGAAATAGTCAAACAAAAACGGCGTTAGCTTGATTTGCGGAATTTCTGAGGTTGCTCCTGATTATTCTATGATCGATATTTAACATCCATCGTACTGGTAGCTTATTGGATTCACGCTTCGTACGAGCGAAATCCTGCTCAAAAATCGCTTTACTTCAAAATTCCCGATTTATTGTCCCGCTCATGAAAGTTTCCTACCAACAACCATTTTATGTTATCGTTTTTATCGCGTGAATATGTCGATAAAATAAAAGTAATCAAAATCGTTACAGGCGTTTTTGAGAAAAACTTGTTCACCATAAGTACGATTGTTGGGTTTGTTCTCGGAGGTAAATTGGTTCGGTGCCTTTTGCCCGGGGAGTCGCCCTCTGTGTTTACAAACAATCCCTTTCCCTTTCCCATGTCCCCTCTCTTACCTTATACTTCCAATTTCCAAGTCGGAGGATTAACGATAACGAAAAGGAAATACCAAAAGGTGCGAAAAGATAGGTGGTGATTGAGAAGGAAGAGAAGGTGCTGGGAGACTAGGAAAAAGAATAATTGTGGAGACTAGATAAATTATATTCGGGGTTAGTGAAGGGCAACCTGCTTCCTCGGGGGCCGGAAATGGAGAGAGAGCTTTCGGTGGAAGGTTCGGCGATCGTTCTCTGCTGAGCAAGCACTCTCGATACGGGCTAACTCCGTATTTGGGCTACTCGCCACCTCGAATTCGGTTCACAAGCTGGTACCATATCTAACTATCACTACTCGTGCCGGTGATACGGTTTACGGCAAGGAGGAGAAACGATAGTGAAGCCTTCTCTCTAGGGGGAGAATGTTGATGCTCAGCTCTTCGTCTCGATAGCGCCGTTCCTTGGGCGGTACACCAGCATTGTACTTTTGGTTTATTATTCATTCTGAATAATAACCCTATGTTTTCGGTCACGAAACATTTTTTACAACCCCCCCTCAAAATTTGATACTTTACGTTTCAAGACATGGAGATTCCAAATTTGCAATGTCCGTCCGCCGTCCGGGCCGTTTTGTGCCTTTAACGTGGTCCAAAAAATTCGTTCTTTCGCACAAAAATCCAATTTGGTATCTAGTTGTGCCCGCCATCTCGGCAATCCGATCGGACGAAGCCCATGATTCTTATGGACATAAAACGGTTAAAAAAATTAACGAAACGCAGTACAACGCGCGAACTACAGCGGAAGTCAACGTTTCGTCTGGACTGGCAATGCCGCCCACTCGCCTCCCCTTTCGACTCGACTCGACTTTATCGTCCGATTGCCTTGTTCTCGCCTTCACTTCCACGAATGACTGTTTCGCTCCGTCTCAACTATTTCCGTTAGCAAAATATCTGTTATCTTCGATTGAACTTTTCATTATTCGCTTATTTTTCTAGATACTTTCGTTTTTTTTTGTTTATTTTGATATTACGATTCAGTTCTTTCGACCTTTTTTTGGGTTTCATTTTGATATTTTTCGACGCTGAATCGAACGGGATGGGCTCGGAGCAGTAATAGTAGGTCAAGCTATTTATCCGAATAATAAACCGTTGTGTAATAATTTGCAGGGTTTTTTCAAGACGAAAGCTAATTTTTTATTTGTGCAGTGGAGTTTTTTCTGAAGTGTTCCATCACTCTCAACACGTACTTCATTCGAAATTACGTTGCCTACAAGACTGAGACCTGTTCTTTTATCCCCGGGGAACACTGAAGGTTTGGCGCAGATTGGTGAGTCCCATAATTTATTTCCTAGTTTGTGGATTATTGGGGGTGGTTCTCCGGGTGATTGGTTTCCGGATTGGGGCTTCTGAGGGTAAACCCAGCACAATATTTGGGGGACACTTAGCCTATGGTTTTATTGTCATTAAATTACAGTCCAATTCATAATAGGCAAAAAGGAGTAACTACTTCCCTCTCATTGTTCTCAACAACGATTATTTTTGTACTGATTTCGCCCGTGATGGCCTAAATGTCGAATGCTGACGTTTTTGTAGCCGTTCTCTCTCAATTGCGGTAAAAGGCACTGAAGACACAAATTGTCGAATTGTGTTTTCGGACTCGGAAGCCTTCAAAACGTAGAGATCTGCGGGAAACTCAAAAATAAGAGTAGGAAAGGTCTACTCCGTACGGCTGAAGGGAATTTGCGCTTCTCGCAGTGGGCCTGAGCCCTTCAAGAGCCACACGAATAAGGAGGTTGGCAAGCGGGAGAAGCGCAGGGCTGCCTATTAGCAGGAGGTGCTATGCCAAAGGCAGTCTAGGTGGCTTATAAAACGCTCCAGGGAGCGAACAAGAGAGGTCCTCAGTTTGAAGAAGAAGTATTTGACATGTGGCTTATTCACAGTTTACTTTACAACGCAGGAAGAGAAGGAGCCTGTACTGTGTACTTGTGTTGGGTGCGGTGCGCCTTACTGTGCTTGGGGTTCCTCAGATGCGACGAAAGGAGGTTGCAGCTTCTATACTAGCTTCCTTCTAAGCGTCTACGAATTTCCCCTCTTTGGACTTGCAATGCAGAGAATCTTTGCTATCCCTTTACTAAATTCCTCCAAATCTCTAAAATCATGACACGATAGGCTATTTAAATTATGTGAATTACAGTATATCTGAAGTTTGTTCGAGAAGAAAATAATAGTAAAAGAAAACAATAATAATAAAATATAAATAAATAAATAAAAAACAATCAAATAATGAAACGAAGATATTGTTATTGTAGTAGAAACTAGCTAATAAAAAGAAGAAACGAAAACTGTTGACACATTTGTATTTATAATGTTAAATTTTAATTGAATTTTAATTTCTGGTTAGGTGTAAGAGTGGTCGAGTACGACCGAATCTCTCCAGATGTATTAATAAAGCCGTCATTCATTCATTCGCTCTCTCTCTCTCTCTCTCTCTCTCTCTCTCTCTCTCTCTCTCTCTCTCTCTCTCTCTCTCTCTCTCTTTCAGCAGGGATAGTCCTTGAGGTTGTCGTACATTTTTTGCGAGACGTAGCATCAGGAAACACCAGCTCCGTGGGTGGAATAATAGGCCGATTTCAGGCTGAGAAGCGTAAAAAGAATCAGTTCAAACGGTACTGCCAATCTGGCTATGGCTATCGGCTAAAAAATAAGGTTTTTACTATCCTTGGCGCTACGAAGTATGTATTATGTAATCGCCTAGAAAACGTGTTTAAAGTTCTCTTCAGATCTTTTTGCGGCATACTAAGCCCGAAAAACACTATTATTAAGACTAACAGATAAAATGGTCTGTGTGTGTTTTATAATACATTTATTTGCCCTTTTGCCCACAATGATTAGAAGCGTACAGTGATAAGCACACATTCTGCACAGTTACGTAAATAACACAAACAATGATTATAAGTGAAAATGGGAGGAGTGACAACAAAAATCGTAGTACAGAGAATACCGCTCTATTTTGTAAGCAGCTCCTGTAAGAAAGACGAAATCAAAATATTAAAGGGTATTGGCCTAACGCTGCCTTGTCGTGTACACACCCGCGGCACTCATGGTTGTGGGCCGTCCGAAACTAATCGAACCCAGTCCTGGCCGACGGCAGATACTAAGCAAAGACCGTCAGGAGCTCTAACCTACTGAGGTGTGGCGGCGTAAGACCCTCCACGCCCACAGAGTAGCATGGTCAACCTCCAAGTGGTAAGACTAACTCAGCTCCAACCGGTCTTTAATTAGCGGGAAACCCCTTCGTGTCTCCCGCCCGCTGTTAACTGCACAAATACTCTTCCACTTGCCCCTAGCTCGTACCTAAGACCGTGGCTTGAGCTTGTGTCTGTGTCCGTGTTTCAGTATGGGAGTGTTCGAACGCGATTGAGCGAAAGCGACTCTACCAAATTGACTCAAACTTGATATTTAGCCCCCCGGGTTAGCATGAGACGCCAATCTACCCAAAAGCAGTTATCATAGTGAACCAAACACTTTTCTTTTTTTTCTTCACAAAAACGGCTCTCACGATAACGGTGACATTTTTTGTACGAACAACTCTAAATAACAAGAGAACATGAAATTCCCATCCGAACCAGATAACGAAAGCAGCACAATCAACACTTCAACGAAAATAGATTTAGCGCGGTTTTTTCCCTTATAAACTGCTCTGAAATGTTTTTAGGATCTTAAAGAAAATTGGCGTGGTAGTCCAATTAAGTGCTTTTACGATGATCGTTTGATAACGCTCATGAGATATGTAGCAGCTACTCCACAATTTCCAGAGTTTCATCCTCCGCAGTTCCATTTCAATATTTCCATTTTTCAATGTTTTCAGCCGATAATTCTGAATTGTTGGCCCGTTGCAACACACAACTATCCTTAGCTCTACCTCAATTCACTTTGTACATGGCTGATTCTATTTAATCACTTCATTTATCACTCAGTTCCTTTGAGCTTGGTCAGACAACACTTCACAGCAGCAGGAAGCGGTAGCGCCTACAGTTCTGAAATTTATTGTGCTGCTCGTACTCATTCCAGAACCATTATCGAGCGATTGGTACACAGATAATTAATGAGGCTGTAAACACAAATTTTTTGAAGAAGGATAGTAATCACTTTTGCAGAGTTATTGAATAAAAAGTTTAGAACTGGTATTAAGCGAAACGGCGGTAGTTGAAATTCAGGAATTTCTGGAGTGAGCCCCATCTATCTCATGAGCGTTTTTAACACACTTTAGGTATTGGATTGGACTACAGTACCCATTTTCTTTAACATTCTACTAACATTCCAGCAGAGTTTATAAGGAAAAAACTGCGCTAAAAACGCTTTTCGTCGAAAATCTTGATAATTTATTGTGCTGCTCTCGACATTTTCCCCCGAACGAGAATTTCATGGTATGATTATCTTATCAAGAGCTACTAATGTAAAAAATTTAATCAAAATCGTTAGAGCCGTTTTTGAGATAAAAAATATTTGGTGTTTTGATCACTATGATAACTATAGTTAACTTTCGGTGGATTTGGCCCATACCCTTATTATTGCGTCCCATGGTTACCAGTAGGCTAGACATCCAGTTACAGCTGATTTGGTACGGTTGTTTTCTCTAAAAACCGCGCTAAAATCGAATTCGTCGAAAGTTTTGGTAATTTATTGTGCTGCTCTCGTCATTTTCCCACACATGAACATTTTATGGTATAGTTGCCATATTGGGAACTAGCAATATACACCATTTAATCAAAATCGTTAAAGCCATTTTTGAGATAAAAAATATTTGGTGTTTTGATCACTATGATAACTATAGTTAACTTTCGGTGGATTTTGCTCATACCCTTATGTTGGCATTTCATGGTACCCTGCGGGCTAGATATCAAGTTTGAGTGGGTTTGGTACAGTGGTTCTCTCTAAAAATTGTTCTCAGACACACAGACCATTTTCCCAAATAATGTTTTTCGTACTCAAGGGGTCTGAAACGTAAAGATCTGAAGAGAACTCAAAATTATTTTTTTTCAGCCGATTACATAACTTTCCTTTCTACGTTGTAGAGCCAAGGTAAAAAGAATAATTCAATTATTTGCAGCAAGGCTATGAAAACCAGTGAAAGAAGTAGAGCTTAAGAATGTCGTGTGATGCGTCGGAAAACGCTTCTTTTTTACACGTTTTGCAGTAGAATCCTGCCTTTTTGGGCGGATGAAAGTAAAAGTGTCCGTAACGCACGACTTTTGCCTCACAATAAAATTCGAGAGGAAACAGTTTCGGGCGCAAATTAAGAAAAATGTTCGTCGGAATCGGAATCAGTTCTTCCGCGAAGAAGAAACATCGAACTGAATCGAAACGCGTCTTTTGAACTCACGTGCTTCCCAACCGCGTGGTCTCTAGCGAGTAATTATAGGCAAACGAGGGCTGCCAAGTGTCTAACGTCGTCTGCGACTCTTCTTATTGAACGTAGCGACAACATTTCCCCTAAATCATCCCGCATTATTGATGCCCTAATTAGTAATCTGTCGAGCGATGTCGAAATAACTTAATTCAATTTACGTCGGTAGATGAGGGGGGCGGGTGGATTTTATAGTCAACACGGGGGACACCTGTAGTTACCTCCTCGCAAGTCGCACAATGAACGACATTTTTATTCGAGTTTCAACAATTTAGACAAAACGAAGGCCGCTGGATGCCGTATTTCATCGTGGGTGTTCTCATTTAACTCGCTATTACTTGCAAATGATAATTATTTTTTGGACTCGGAATAACACGTCAACTCAGTATTTGTCCTCTTGCACAACCGAGACAATATCATCAAACTGAACGAGGGCTCACGTAACTTAGAATGATGCGAATGAACGAGAAAATATCTGGCGCATCATTCAACATCTCTCACCCCTACGTACATTTATCAAGCAATTAATTTTTTTTTAAAGTCATTATATTCATAACGACGTTCTACGAAAAAGCTGGTGGCGCTTAAGGTTTAGAAATTTATTGAGTTACCTATCAATTATTAGTGCAAAGGTTCATGACACCGTCAACACATTGTTCAAGGGTTTGTGTTTACCGTCTTGGAATTACGGGATGAAAGATCTTGAGTTCCTTCTCATTACCCTATGAACCTTATTAACCACACGTTGATACATGATTTATTGGACTGTTACCCTTTTGTTAGAACACTAACATCACGTTAAAGGTGCATCTGGTGCGTAGCAAAACACAACTCTCCGCAACCCCCGTAAATTCGACGATCTGCTCCATATACGGGCGCTATATCTTCGTTCAACGCATTTCTACAGGAACATTTATGCAGAACAAAATGTAGGGACTAGTTAGCTGAGAGTACTCTGTAAGTTTGATCGAAATCGTTTCAGCCGTTTGGAGGGAATGTGAAAACCGATAAATTAATATTCGACAAATCTCGTTACTTTCCTTGGCTCTACGAAGTAGAAATGAAAGTAATGTAATCGACAGAAAATTTTTTTTTGAGTTTTCTTCAGATCTTCACCCTCCTGAGTCCGAAAAACACTATTTGGGAAAATGGTCTGTTTGTGTGTATGTGTGTTTGTGAACGATTTTTAGAGAAAACCACCGTACCAAATCATCTCAAACTTGATATCTCGCCCGCAGGTTACCATGGGACGCCAAAATAAGGGTATGAACCAAATCCACCGAAAGTTACCTATAGTTATCATAGTGATCAAAACACCAAATATTTTTTTTCTCAAAAACGGCTCTAACGATTTTGATTAAATTTTTTATATTGATAGCTCCCAGTATGGCAACTATACCATAAAAGTCCCATCTGTGGGAAAATGACGAGAGCAGCACAATAAATTATCAAAATGTTTGACGAAAAGCGTTTTGGCCGTGTTTTTTTTTCCTTTTAAACTCCGCTGGAATGTTAGTAGAATGTTAAAGAAAATGGGTACTGTAGTCCAATCCAATACCTAAAGTGTGAGTGTTTAAAAACGCTCATTAGATAGATGGGGCTCACTCCAGAAGTTCCTGAATTTCAACTACCGCCGTTTCGCTTACTACCAGTTCTGGAAGTTTTTACCCAATAACTCTGCAAAAGTGATTACTATCCTCCTTCAAAAAATCCCTGGTTACAGCCTCATTAATTTTCTGTGTACCAGTTGCTCAGTAGTGGTCCTGGAATGAGTACGAGCAGCACCATAAATTCCATAACTGTAGGCGCTACAGCTTCCTGCTGCTGTGACGTGTTGTTTGACCAAGTTCCAATTAACTGAGTGATAAATGAATTGATTAAATAGAATTAGCCATTTACAAAGTGAATTGAGGTAGAGCTAAGGAAAGTTGTGTGTTGCAACGCACCAGATATTTTTTCGAGCTTTCGTGGCTTAACATGTTATCTCCGTTCAACGGATGAGTACAGAAATAATCGCGTAGTTCAAAATGTGGGTTGCTAGAAGACACTCCATAAGATTGATCAAATCCACTGATTTGAAATTACAAAAATGTATTATTTTCGTCAAAAAATTATATCGCTGTTCTATGGACGGTAAGAACATTTATTGAAAACAATCGAAATCATGTTTTCTCAAAACGTAAAGCTCTGAAGTGACCCCAACACGATTGACACGACCCCGTTGACACGATTACGATACTTTAATTGCCCTTTGAGTAGCGGAAAGTAAAAATTGTGCTAAAATGATTTTCTTATGCGTTTTTGATAATTTATTGTGCTTCTCCCGTCACGCAATCACATATAAAATGTTTATGGTACTACCACCCTATTAGAAGCAGCTCAAACAGAATTTAAACGAAAACTGTTTCGGGCGTTATTGAGAAAAAACAAATTTGTAGTTTTTATCACTTCGATAACTGTAACTAGTTTTGTACAGATTTCGCTCTTTCTCGCTTTTGGGCGCCCCATATCAAATTTGGGGGGAAACAAAGAACAGGGACCGACCGCTTGATAACGCTACGACTGCATGTATCGAAATGCGTCACTGGCGCAGTTGGCGGGGAAGAGTTAGTCATCTCATATGTATTTCATATACCCATTCTTAATTTCATTGAATTAACTCCTTTTCATAGTCTTTACATTAAAAATAATAATTTGCAAGCTAAATACCAGTTTTGAGTCGATTTGTTTTTGACTGAGGAGCGCTTGAGCCGTGTCTTTTATTATTATTATTTTTTTTAATATGAAAACTTCATTGTCAATATTGACGTTACAGTTGAGCAACAATTTTTTATAGTAATTTATAATTAATTTACGTGACACCTGCTCTAGGTGCAGCCCATTGACTGTCTTACATCAGTAATATATATGTTGGTTTTAGATAGATAAGTACGTTAGGTTAAATTAAATAAGTTATGATAACACAAACAAATATGTGAGGCAACAGACAATTCTAAAACTAGGTAACAATCGATGTAGACAGATGGATTAGTTGATTAAATTGTCCTGCGGCCTTTTCCTCTCGACCCTCCTTTCTGGTGGTGGAGGTGGGTTCTGCGAGATGCTCGCAATCAGTGAAGTTTCATGTTCTGCCACGTTAACCTTTAGTCTCCTGTGTTGACTTTGTATCACTTCCGGTATGGTAGGTATATCCGGGTCATTATGCAGAGTTATATTGCGAACGTACCAGATGTGATAAGCAGGACTCGATTTTGGGTCTCTGTATTTTTGTTTCCGCTAACGCAAAGGGAAAGGAAAGTATAGTAATCGTGTCAAAAAACAAATTTGGGTTTTCTTCAGATCTTTACGTTTTGAGGCCTAACGAGTCTAAAAAACCTAATTTCCTAAGTGTGTGCGTGCCTGAAGTTCGATTTGCGGGAGAGCGGCTGATCTGATGGAGCTGGTTCTTTTTTTGTTTTGTTCGTTATTTTTTGTTAACACCAAAATAAGGTTATGGGCGATTTCGGTCGATGGGGACGAAAATGTACCAAAAACTAGGGTTTTTCGCATTTTTCTCAAAAACGGCTCTAACGATTTTGATTAAACTTTCAGATTATCTTCTCCTAATCAATACCTAACTTTTCTTCTCCATACATATCTCCATGAAAATGCGGTGAACGGCGATATAGGCCTATGATGCAA
Organism: Pachypeltis micranthus; assembly: GCA_020466155.1. Taxonomy (NCBI): domain Eukaryota; kingdom Metazoa; phylum Arthropoda; class Insecta; order Hemiptera; family Miridae; genus Pachypeltis; species Pachypeltis micranthus. The sequence continues at coordinate 12,726,475 of CM035778.1, read as the reverse complement.
AAATAGGTTTTTTGCGCTTATTGGCAAAACGGCTTCAACGACTATCACCAAACTCTCAGGATGTTTTTAAATAGTTAATACCTACATATTGTTCTCAATAAATGTTCCTCTGACACTCCATTGAACAGAGATAAAAATCAAAATGGGTCGAAAATAAAGTATTTCCGAACATTTCCGTAAATTCCAGGGTAACTTCTTCACCAGATGTGATAAATCCTAATGGAGTGTCTTTAAGTCACACATACCCCCATTTTTTTCTCCATAAATATTTCTGTATATACATGTCGAACGGAGATATAAGCCAAGTTAACTCAGAAAAGGAGATTTGTCGAGTATTAATTTATCGGTATTCCAATATTCTCAAAAACGGCTCTAACGATTTCGATCAAACTTACGGAGAACTCTCAGCTAACTAGTACGTACATTATGTTCTCCATAAATGTTCCTGTAGAAATGCGTTGAACGAAGATATAGCGCCCAAATATGCAGGTGGTGTTCGAACTTGAAGGGATGGCGGAAAGTTGCTACGCACCGCTCGTTTTGACATGGTTTGCAGTAGCGGATCCCTAAAGTCCACAGGAGTATTCCCAGATAGGCCGAATTCGGGAAAGCTAGAGAAGTCGCTTTGTTACCAGATTCAGCGGGGAGCGATCAAATAGAAGGGGTTTCAGTTGGTGGATTCTCTGTCTTATTTTGTTGACTAGGTACTTTATATTGGGGGGGGGGGGGGGGTCCCAGGTCAGCGTCTTGTCCAAGAAGACACCGAGGTATCGGACTTTCGTGTCCTGCGGTATTGGATTGCTCTTGATGAGGAGGGTATCCTGAATGTTGACTCCTAGTGAATGGGATCGCATCATCGTCTCGCGATCCTTGCGGCAAAAGATCCAGTCTAAGAGGCCCTACACGGATTTTGGAGATTGTGAACTCACTCAAGCTGACAGTCTTTTGTTATAGTGTGGTCCCAGAAGTTTACATTTTAGCGCTCGCCAAACCGATCTTAATTACCCTCAAAATCCCTTTTATCCGTGAATTTATTCACAATAATTCTATTCGGTTGTACATATAAGCGATGCATGTTGAGCTTCGCTAAAACAAAAGTTTCGCTTTAACAAAAAGTTTCACGTCAAAATCGACCCAACAGCCGGAAATTAGTTTATGTAGCCTCCTTAACGTCATTGAATGCTTAAAGCGTGAATTATATAAATTCAAATTGATTTTTGTTCCGATTTGAGGTTTCGGTCAAAGTTGTCAATTTACAGTGAAGTTCTTAACAGCCTCAACTGGCTTGAAGATTTAAAATTAACATTATTGTGTCTGCTTTTTCCTCATTTGTTGCTCAAATACCTTTTTTTTCTTCGTCAAAATATTTTTTTCAACTTCGTTCGCACCTCAATTTTCAAAACTCTATCCGATTTCTCTTAAATATTGCGCACTCGTTCAAACTACTCGTCTCAATTTTTCGTTGCTTCCAAGTGACGGACAAGTGCCTGTTCGTGGAAAGATTATAGCTCGTGGCATTTTCGTTCAACCTAGTTATCCCCCGTCAATCACTACTCCGCGAAAGGATATTCTGTAAAGACCCGACGTTCGTGCTTCCGTACAAAACGCACTCTCGAGCTTTCTCGTTTAGACCAAAAATATTCTCTCGAATATGGGGTTTTGTTTTTTTTCGGATCGGGCGGAAAAGATGGAATTTCCGTTATCCATTTCCGGATTTGCTGTCGCTCTCGAAAGAAAGAGCTCCGTCTTTAGATTATGTATTTATTTTTTTTTTACGTTTTAGTTTATTGTTCATAGTATACTATATCAAGTATTGCTTTCTACGTACCGAGTGTAATTAGACACAAATAATATTTGATCACCACACTATTTTCTTCACAATGTGTCTCCTTATTGTATAATTTGAGTTGGGTTAGGGATATCGTGTTATCACAGCCCGCGAACCAGTACGACGCGTCACACAACTTTCCTCGGGAGGTTTTCTGATTTTTCACAGGCCTTAATCTCGTCGTTTGGTTTGAAAATCTCAAAGAGAGGTATTTTTAGATTTTTCGAGGCATAATTATTTGGTTACAAATGTCGGTGGCTCACACCAAAATACAACTTACAACAGCGTCGAATCCCATCCGGTTGATAAAATCTAAAATCACTTCGGACTTGAAATACGTGTAAAAGGCCGAGCCTTGAAAATTATCGCCGGCGTTGAGGAAAATCGTGTTGTTCGGAGCTTGAGCGACAATTTCTTTAGCGACGGCCGACACTCGCGGAAAACCTCCGAAACAATTGCTGCCGCTGCAACTCGAAAACACTTCGCTGATACCGCTAATGTGCGCGTGCATGTCGTTAATATGAACTATTTTCAAGACGAATTGCGAAGCCGCCGGTACCGCGAGGCACAACGCGATTAGGGCAACGAGGGGAACCGAACGCCGGGCCATGACGGACTGACGAGCCGGCCTGTTGTCCCACCGTGTTGTCCCCTCTGCTAGTGAGTCGGCCCTCTTCGACTTGTCAGACGTCATACCTCGGCTCCGAGACGGTACACGTAATTAGTTACACCCCAACCACTTCAATGGCGGGAGACATCTTTGGCGACCCGCGTGTGCAAAATCGTATATTACTTTCGATACGGCGCACTATTAACGACAGTTACAATAACTAAATCAATAAATACAACGTTCTCTTGGCATCAAACTAGCTTCCTAAAAAAAGATTTGAAATTAGCCTTTATTTTTCAAAAAACACGAATCATCCGAAAAAACTTACTAAACTAGTCGCACAATGTTAGACTGCGTTCTAACTCGAGGATTACAACTACTATCCTTTATTCTTGGCATTTCGAATCAGCGAATTCTATTCTATTTATTACTACGTCGTCGGTTATTCACTTATGTTGCTATATCGATATCTTTGAGCTGATGGAAGGTGGCGTCTGTTCATTGGGCTTTATCTGTAGAGTAGCCGTCTTCAAAGTTATCTGTCTCAAGACAAAAGCTTCCAATATCCCGTGAAATCAACGTCTGAACGCTTCAACTCACTTTTATAAGTCAACTTGTGATTAGGCATCGTTAATCGTTGACGCTGGTCAATCATTAAAATGGACATTTTAATTGTGTAATGAACATTTTTAAAATGGTAAAGTTGATATTTTGGGGGGGTTTTAAGTTATCCGTTCGATGAAACCCCCCCACCCGTCACATAATTGTACTGTTTCGGTAGTTCAAGAAGGTCAACAGTTTAAACAGTGCGCCGAGTGTGGGTCGGCTACATTTAAATATGGAGTCATCTCAAGTGACGGTTGATGTGTTTGCAAATTGGAAGATTTTTTTTTGGGCTTCACTGACGTCGAAGAAAACAAACCTTCGATTCAATTAACACACAAATATTGAGCGATTAATGACATAAACCAATTTTCCCCTTCTACTAGCAATTTTCTGCTGTGTCTTTACATGCAAGGAACTTTTTTTCACGATGGTACCAACTTATTTATTTTATTATATTCTACGTCGTGGTACTAATTATTCACACTATGCCGTACCCACAAAAATGAGTTAAAAATGAATCCTAAGGGCATTTGAGATGCTGTCGTCAAATTGACGAGCATGAAAGCGCATTAAGTAAAGAACAGAGGTAAATTGATTTCTTGACAAGATGAATCAAACTTTTATTGAAACTCAAACCAATCGAACGCATCGAGTGCTTGTGCACTCAAGACAAAGGTCCTAAAAGTGTTACAACTTAAAAACCCTGCAAATTATTACACAATGGTTTATTATTCTCATGAACAGCTTGACCTAGTATTACTGCTCCGAGACCCATTCCATCCCAAACCATACGAAACATGACCTGACTACAATGGAACTACAGAAACTAAATATTCCCCCGGCACCAGGCGCCTGTAAACGGGGGCTTCCAGCGAGCCCGTTGCCAGTCGAGCAGACGGGTGATTGAGTTTGATATGACGGGAGGGAGGGAGGGAGGGAGTACTAACGACGAAACGTTGACTTCCGCTGTAGTTCCCTCGTTATACTGCATTTCGTTAATTTTTTTAACCATTCTTCGCCCATAACAACCATGGGCTTCGTCCGATCGGATTGCCGAGATGGCGGGCACAACTAGATACCAAATTGGGTTTTTGTGCAAAAGAACGAATTTTTTAGACCACGTTAAAGGCACAAAACGACCTGGACGGAGGACGGGGGTCGGCGGACGGACATTGCTAATTTGGAATCTCCATTTCTTGAAACGTCTTTTATCAAACATTTACAGAATTGCCCGCGTACAGCACACGAGTGAAAGTGTTGCCACCATCGGCAGCCTACTGCAAACAACTCCAATCGCTTTTAGCCAAAATTTGGAATAGTTATCGTGTTGCTCCAGTCATTTCCCCGCGAATATTGAGCACAGAGCCGCTTTGTCTCATCTCTGCACTTGGTAAAAAAAATCAGTCACCGCACGATTTGGCCACAATCGAATCATGAATTCAACGATCTATCCCCTGCCAGACAGTGCTGACTTGGTATCAAGTAGGAACATATTGATTCCCCGTAAGTCATTTGCGTAATGCTTAGTCTTCTGTAATTTAATCATGCACCGGTGAACTGCTGTCAAGTGTTTCTGTTGATCGTCGAAAGGCCTTCAAAGGTTAATGAGGAATTACGCAACGTGAAAAGAGTTAGTGACGGATTTGTATTAATTCGAATAAGGTGAGTTGATCCCCCCCCCTCACCATTATTACCTGATATTGAGAAATCGGTATTTCGTTACGGTCAACGTTTATGACACACTCCTGAACCTCGACCAACGCGCTCACTATATTGGTTGAAATTTCATTCGAAAAAAGCTCGAAGTTCAAATAAACGGTGAAAGGAATCGAGAAATCACTCAGCGCTGGAGAACGAGAGCTATCGGTATCGCTAATTCAACACACTTCACATCGAGGAAATACGAAAATTAACGGGAGGAAAAAATAATAAAAAACGTACGTTGAACAACATGGAAGAGCATTTCAACGGTTGATAACAAGTGGCCAATATTTTCGAGATTTCCTCCGCCTCTTCAAAAGTCAATCTATCGCCAATATGTAAGTGAGCAATCGAGCGTTTTTCAACTGGATTGAACCACTCGGGAGCTCGTCTAGTCGTATAAGATGGACAGGCGGACTTTTTGGGGCACATAGAGTGGTCACGTGATCGATTGCTCAATGACGGGAGCAACGCGATAACTATTCAAAATTTTGACTGGAAGCGATTGAAGTACAGGTTTTTCGTATAAACCGCGCTCCTATGACGCCTTAGTTATGAAAAAAATTGGTGCTCGGGTGAATTCGATGATTTTCATGGCTTTAGCACCTAATAATTTTTTGACGAAAACAATATAGTTTTCAACATTTTTGTAACTGGAAATCAGTGGATTTCATCAATCTTCTGGCGTGTCTTCTAGCAACCCACATTTTGTACTACGCGATTATTTCTGTACTCATCCGTTGAACGGAAATAACATGTTAAGCCTTGATAGCTTGAAAAACCCTGCAAATTATTACACAACGGTTTATTATTCTCATGAACAGCTTGACCTAGTGTTACTGCTCCGAGACCCATTCCATTCGATTCAGCATCGAAAAATACTAGTAAGCGATACGAAACATGACCTGGATACAATGGGACTATGGAAACTAAATATTCCCCCGGCGCCAGGCGTAAATATTCCCCCGTAAGCATCTGTAGGCATTTATGATCCGATGTAGGGGTGTGCGGAGGATGTGGCCCAATCCGTCCTCTGCCCCATCGGGCAAAAATAGTCGGGGAAATTGGGACGGGGAACCTGAAACCGAGCGAACCCTCGGCAAATGGCACGACATTGCGAGTCGAGTGGGCGGGTGGTCTTGATGAGACGGGAGGGGGGAGTACTAACGACGAAACATTGACTTCCGCTGTAGTTCCCGCAAGTTCTTTCAATTTGTTGACATTGGCTCACTATAATTATTGTAATTTCCCTATATGCAGTTGTACACGTCTGATACTCATCCCATTCAACCCAGGATGTAAAAATACCTTGAAAACGATACGGAACATGGCGTATTTGCGATTGTACTGCGTTTTGTGAATTCGTTTAACCATTTTTTATCCATAGCAACCATGGGCTTCGTCCGATAGTATTGCCGAGATGGCGGGCACAACTAGATACCAAATGGGATTTTTTCTGCTAAAGAACGGATTTTTTAGACCACGTTAAAGGCACAAAACGGCCTGTCGGCGGACGGAGGACGGCGGACGGACATTGCAGATTTGGAATCCCCATGCCTTGAAACGTAAAGTATCCTATTTTTAGGGGGGGTTGTAAAAAATTTTTCGTGGCCGAAAACATAGGGTTATTATTCAGAATGAATAATAAACCAAAAACCAACCAAATGAAATTAAATGCGAGTTATTTGTTCTTTGGACCGATGAACCTAACCTATACTTTTCACAAACATCGATGTACATTCAAAAATACGCTATAGAATACATTTTGTTACGGGGGGGGATTAATATTGAAAGCGGTATCGCTCTAAGAGAGTAGGGGAGTAGTGCGATAGAAGATAAGAGATATTGTTCTTAGAGAATTTATTTATACAGTTGTTCTGGGGGGGTTAGGATTAATACTAATAAGTACTATTACAAGTATTAGTAGTAGTACTAAATTCGTGGGCACCCCATGACGTTTGCCGCAGATAGGGCAGTTTTGTCTTCACCAGGCCATTTTGAAGGCATGTGGTTTCCCCGGACTCGTTGTTTGTGAGGTCGTTCGGGAAAAGACACGCGGGATGATGTCGACGTTGATGCATGATGGTGGATTGAGTCTTTGTGAGGTGTACAGTCGGTAGGCTTCCGCTGCTGCGATGATGCTGCGAACATAATGACGGGCGAGAGAGTAGGTCGCAGCAGAAGGACAGAAAATGTGAAGGCAGAGGGTCAAAAATTCCCATCGCATTAGAAGAACATTGAGGTTTTTCTGCGTGGCTGGCATCTCGAATTAATGTAGGGGAAGTTCGACCCCTAGTTGGGCGCCAATGTGACGGGGGGATTAATATTTGAAGCGGTATCGCACTAAAAGATTCAGGAGTTGGTACGATATCAAGCCGAATGCAATTGAACAGAGTTTTATTCTCAATTACGTTCGAGGAAGTTTTACCACCACAAACAGGGAACTGAGTGGGAGCGAACACGAGTGGGGACGACACAGCGACGAGGGAGCCGGCTCGGTTACAACTGACACCAGCAAAGTCTCCAGCGAATCGGGGCATTTGAGATGCCCAGTCAGCACAAATGCCCCGGACGAGCCTCCGCTGAATCGAAGGGTTTGGTTCATCCCGTTACAATATCTTTGTATTTGGAAAATGTGGAGACATTCGCGTTTCGAATGTTCGTATTTTATTTGATTTGTGCGGTTTTAAGGTTCTTTTCGAATCAGTGACTTTATATAGCGTTTTACTAAGTATTCAACGTTTAATTTATTGGTGTGGGTCACAAACGGGCCTTTTCGAGCTTTTTTTTCGGATTCAGTTCAACGTTCACACATTAACTGGAATTCGACAAAATTTAAAACTGACGTGCTAGTTTGAGTTGCGTTTTCAGAGAGTTAGGGGGTTTGTATATTCCTTGCAGCGGTAACTGAAACTCGTGCCGTGTTTCGAGTAAATCGCCGTCATCTTCAGCGTCACAGTGAAATTCAATTTTTCTAAAATCTCAAAATTCTCAAAAAAACTGTATGTTTGGTACGTCGTACTTTTAACAGTATTATGGATTGTACGAAAATCACACGAAGAACATCTTAATCAGCAAACGATAATTGAGATCAACCCAATTGTGTTGAGTTTTGTTCGGTACGAACTGGAAATAGAGGTTTTGAACCTGCATTCAAAATTCGAACAGTGAAGCCATCGTGAATACGAAATATCAGAAACTAGACGGAATTTCGTGGATCTTATTAAAGCAGCAGAAAATATCTGGTCAATCAATCAAATTATACCCAAAACCAACTATAGTTATCATAGTGAACCAAACACTTTTCTTTTTTTTCTCCCCAAAAACGGCTCTCACGATAACAGTGACATTTTTTGTACGAACAACTCCGAATAACAAAAGAACATGAAATTCCCATCCGAACCAGATAACGCATGCAGCACAATCAACACTTCAACGAAAATGGATTTAGCGCGGTTTTTCCCCTTATAAACTGCTCTCAAATGTTATTAGAATCTTAAGGAAAATTGGCGTGGTAGTCCAATCAAGTGCTTTTACGATGATCGTTTGATAACGCCCATGAGATACGTAGGAGCTACTCCAAAACTTCCAGAGTTTCATCCTCCGCAGTTTAATTTCCATATTTCTATTTCTCAATGTTTTCAGCCGATAATTCTGAAATGGTGGCCCCTGATTGTTCAGTAGTAGCCGTGGCACTTGTAAGAGCGCCACAATAAGTTCCTGAACTATATCATTTTCTATCATCGTGAAGTTATGTTCGATCGAGTTCGAATGAACCGAGTAAAAATATCTGGTGCGTTGCAACACACAACTTTCCTTTGCTCTACGTCAATTCACTTTGTACATGGGCTAATTCTATTTAATCAATTCATTTATCACTCAGTTCCTTTGAACTTGGTCAAACAACACTTCACAGTGATGATTCTTGCTGAGTTATTGGGTAAAAACGTTTAGAACTGGTAGCAAGCGAAACGGCGGTAGTTGAAAGTTAGGAATTTCTGGAGTGAGCGCCATGTATCTCATGAGCGTTTTTAAACACACACCCTCTAGGTATTGGATTGGACTACAAAACGACTTTTTTTTAACATTCTAGTAACATTCCAGCGGGGTTTAAATGGAAAAAACCGCGGCAAAAACGCTTTTCGTTGAAAATTTTGATAATTTATTGTGCTAGTCTCGTCATTTTCCCACAAATGGGAATTTTATGGTATAGTTGCCATATTGGAAGATACGAATATAAAAAATTTAATCAAAATCGTTAGAGCCGTTTTTGAAAAAAAAATTTGGTGTTTTGATCACTATGATAACTATAGTTAAATTTCGGTGGATTTTGTTCATACCCTTATTTTGGCGTCCCATGGTAAGCTGCGGGCGAGATATCAAGTTTGAGCTGTAATGGTACGGTGGTTTTTCTAAAAATCGTTCACATACACACACAGACCATTTTCTCAAATAGTGTTTTTCGGACTCAGGGGGGTCGGAAACGTGAAGATCTGAAGAGAACTCAACTTTTTTTTTCAGTCGATTACATAACTTTCCTTTCTACTCTGTAGAGCCAAGAATAGTAAAAATAGATACGTTTCCTATGGTAATTGACAACCTCTAATTACAGGCTCCCGAAAAGAACTCTGGGTCCAGCTCACTGTTTTCTTTTCCTCTAACCCCACATGCATGGAAACTTTGCTCTTAAAATGGGACTGCACCAAATCGACAGGTGTCGACAAAAGAAAGAAATGTTCTAATCCTGCGCCGTTTCGTTGGCAGGTGGCCCTCAGACCGATTTTTTTTTCTCTTCAAAGCCACCTATGCTGAAATCCTCGTTGGGGCACATGATATAGAACACCGAATGAGAATAGAGGGCTTTTCCGACCAAAAATCAGGATTTTTATCTAGCCATGGAAAACGAAAGAGCACACAAGGGTATCCAGGGCAGCGGTTGGAACGTAAATGTTGAAATGGAGAAGGCTAGGTAAGAACAAACTTAGCCCGAAATAAAGCTGGAACGCCAACAATCTAACCACGTGTTTGGATATGCAAAAAGGAAGGGAACAGAAGAATAGGGCATTGAATTGGAGTGCGGTATTAAGACAGATAGTAGTCGTACTTGAATCGGCGCTCGAATGGTTGCTGCTGCCAAGTAAGCGTTGATTTCGGCACAAAACAGTTTATGCACTGCACGACGTACTATGAAGAATGAATGTTCGCATTGACACAGTTGTACACGTCCACAAACGAGGCAAAACGGTGAAGATATAGGCTAATATAGAGGTTTATAGATAGTAGGAAAACTGGCGGTTAATAATAATTGTGATAAAAAGGAATGATTAATGACAGAAGGGAAGAGGTTAAGGTGAAGACATCAGTGAGAAGGCAGCAGATGCTGTCCGAAGGTAGTTGTCCTTAGCCCTCTCTGATCTGTCCTCCAAATCGAACTCACCAAGGAATAAGGGGAATTGGATGATAGGTTAAATAAATACCAATAGATAAGGTTGAAGATAAGAGAAACAGGTAATAACAAAGAAATTGTGTGGTATATTTTCCCGCTTTCAGGAAGGGACTCAGAAAAGGGAAAGGAAAGTAGGATCTTCTTCATCATGCTGATGACAGTGATACAGAAAAGGCCAGGTTACCTCGAATCATCTCCCCAACCGGGCAAACAGTACTGCCTCTTTGGAATGCGAACCACCAAAATATTTCATCCGCCAAATGTAAAACCAATAACTCTGGAACCGAGCTATATTTCAACGGGAAAAAAGGCCGAACGGCTCCGATCGACCGGAGAGGGGGTTTCGTCTGAAAGGATCGAACACGTTGAAACACGTACAGTGATTAGCAAATGACAAACGCATTGAAGGTACGAAACCGAACCGGAATCAATCAAAGGGAGGCGTTTGCGGGTGAAACGGGAGACGCGAAAGAAACTTGATGGATTAAAAACTCGTGGGCAGCGGAGGGAAAAAACTCACGAGGAAACGAGGAAAAAGAAAAAGGCCCGGCGTCCAATGAAAAGCTCGTACCACAAATCCCAGCTGCTCAACCGGATGTTCAAGTTTCGACAAAAATAACCACAAAAGGGGGCGTAAAATGACGGTTTATGGACGTTTTAGCTCAATTATATATCGAAACGAGTGAGCTGTGTTCGTCGCTCTGTGAGGGGACGTTTAACATCCCTTGCAACAATTTGACCTCATCGAAATCCGTCAAATAGATCCGAAACACTTTTTTGGGACTTTAAATGACCACACAATGCCACCGAGAACAACCCTGTCTTTTGCATTCGTTGAGTCCAAAGTAGAGTTCACCGCGTGGCAAAATAAATCTTACAGAACGAGCGAGTGTGGATCGTAATAACCAATTTGAGGGCGATATACACAACATCGTGGCGCTATAAAAATTACCAACTGGGCGTTTGAAACGCGGCAAAAAAGCGCGAAATTACGCTCATTTTAATCTGTTTCCCCTCGACGCTTCGTATTTTCGCGTTATACGGAAACTGACTGGCTGCCCGATAAGTCGGAACATTCAGAACGGTTTTGATCCGAGTTCGTCGACCCATTTTATGTACACTTCAGAGAAGTAGATGCCACGCTGTTACGAGCCGAAAGCAAATACGTCAGACCAAAGCTTCTCATTTCAAGAGGCCTTTTTACAAAACCCACTGCCCCCCCTCCATTACTACAACCACCGCCAAACCCAAACTCGATAACGGTCGCTATTCGACAACTCGAGAACATTTTTTCCCGGTTACTCTCGACGGAGATTTTAGGGATAAAAAGAGGCTTTTTTTTTGGAAGGGTAGAACTCCTGTGTTGGTATAGAGCAAAACTCAACGAGCACGCTGAAATGGGTGTAAACAATCAATCATAATACATCTATTTACATATATACTATCGTGATTATAATATATCACATAAACAGGACTAACCCCCTCCCCCTCTCTCCTATACCTTTTGAATTAAATGATTTTACGTATATAGCGGCTGCATCACCGCTCGATAGATTTCTGCAGAAACTCGCATTGAGAACGCAGGATTATTAACGTCCTTTAAAGTCTTAGTCAAATCTCCAACTAAGCCCCAACGAACTGTTCATCACACGCTGGCCCTTTCTTAGTAGAAGGCGTCGTACATACCCGCCCCTGTTAGGAAGCCAAGTATGTCCTTCACCGCAGAGTCCGCTACGGTTTGGGGTTCAGTGGTCCCCTGACCGAAGTATTCAAAGCGTTTTGCTGCCAAGGCAGGGCATTCACATAGGATATGCTCTGCTGTCTCGTCCTCCTCACCGCAGAGTCTGCATTCCACCGCCTCTGAGATGCCCATCTTGTTGAGGTGATATCTGAGTGGGCAGTGCCCGGTGAGGAAGCGTATCAGTACTCTCAGATCTTGTCTAGAGAGCGTCAGCATCGCCTTCGCAGGCGATGACAGGAAGGCGCGACAAGCCTTTTCGCCTATCTTAGTCGTGGCTGGCAATGCCAATGGGCGCCATTTTCCTGTTTCTCCCATCGAGCAACCAGACCGTTCAGGCCCGATGGGTAGGGATTCTGTACCCCTTTTCGCGAGGCGGTCAGCCTTTTCATTGCCCTCATGCCCCCTGTGAGCAGGAACCCAAATGAGGGAGAGCCTGTTACGGGCGCCGAGCTGCTTGAGCGCATGGAGGCATTCCCATGCCAGCTTAGACCTAAAAGTATAGGCTGCAGTGGCCTTTAAGGGCTGTCTGAGAAAATGTAGATCCGCTTGCCCTTGAGCCCTTTGTTCAGGATTTCTTCTGCGATCTCTTGGGTTTTGCCCATTGTTCGTGGCTGCTTATTCAGTCAGCATGCTGACCTTATTCACAGCTGGCCGCAGACATGCCCCTGGGAACAATGCCGTGGCCTTTCCACTATTCACAACCCGTGGTCGCGCCTGGTAGCATGGGCATGCCCCTGGGAAGACAACCCAGAACCAGGCCCTGTTATCATAGATCGGCAATCTGAAGGTCCAATTGTGGCGAAACGTCTCAATCAGCGCAATTAGGTAGCAGCCGTATAACATAGGTTTTTCAAATCGAATTGAGAACTTTCTACTTTGTAATGGTTTGCGGCGGACTGCCGATGGTGGTGTGGCGAACACCGAATTCGTTTATGTTGCCATCGTGATAGTACATACGTGTAATTATTTCAGTCTCTTATCAACCACCAAACTACGGTGTGGTGGAAGGCAACATGCTGGCTAGCAGCTCATGGGAAACTCCAAAAACTGCAGCGATAGGCATGCCTAGCTATAACAGGGGCAATGAATACGTTCCCTACTGCTGCAATGGAAGTCCTTTTAGACATCTCACCTCTCCATATAAATATTCAGAGGACTGCTACCTGGGAGCAGTAAGGCTTTTGCATACAGGGAACATCTCCACCAGGGTTAAGGGAAGCCTCCAAAGAACAACTAGACAGTTCACACTGGAAGAGGCAGTACCTTACTACCGACGAACGTCAGAGTGAAAGAACTTTCAGCTGCCATTCAGGGTGAGTATCCACTCGCGGGAACGATGGGAGCAGGAGACGTTCCTGACCGAGGTGGGCGCCCCCCGGTGGTACGCCGATGGTTCAGTCATGGAAGGCAGAGCTGGACTGGGGCAGTCTGGCTAAGCCGCTGGGAGAGTACGCCACGATATTCCAAGCTGAAATCCTAGCTATAAAGATCTGTGTGGAAGAGATCCTGCCTAAAGGACTCAAGGGCAAGCAGATCTACATATTCTCGGGCAGCCAGGCCGCATTGAAGGCCATCGCAGCCTACAGTTTTAGGTCCAGGCTGGCATGGGAATGCCTTCATGCGCTCAAGCAGCTCGACACCCACAATAAGCTTTCCCTCATCTGGGTGCCAGCTCACAAGGGGCATGAGAGCAATGAAAAGGCTGACCACCTTGTGAAGAAGGGCACAGAAGCCCTACCCATTGCGCCTGAACCTCGCATAGGTATGACGAAAAGTCCCCTGAACCGTTTGGTGGCTCAATGAGCGACACAGGAAAATAGCGCCCATTGGCATCGCCAGCCACGACTTAGACATTCAAAAAGGCCTGTTACGCCTTCTGGTCAAAGGGCAAAGGCAATGCTGACACTCTCCAGGAGGGATCTGAGGGTCTTGATTAGCTTCCTCACCGGACACTGCCCACTCAGGTATCACCTCAACAAGATGGGCATCTCAGAGGCAGTGGAATGCAGACTCTGTGGTGAGAAGGACGAGACGGCGGAGCACATCCTATGTGAGTGCCCTGCCTTAGCAGTGAAACGCTTTGGATACTTTGCCCAGGGGATTATTGAGCCCCATATCATAGCGGAAGCTGCGGTGAAGAACATACTCGGCTTCATAAAGGGGGCGGGTATGTACGACGCCTTTTACTAAGGAAGGGCTAGTGTCACAATAGGCCCACACGTGGCCGCAGTGACAAAGGGACTTGTCCCACACGCCCTCGGAAAAGAAAAAAACCACCAAACTAGACACGTAAATATTCTTCTGGAATAAAGTCAATATTGTCCGTTATCGAGACTCCACATTGGTGACCCCGACGTGATATGAACACGCAACCTTCTGATTTGGAGTCTCTCCAACTCAAAGAAATAAACATACCCGGATCTACATCTGTGTACTGTGATGTGTCTTCTGGCAAACCGAGACCCAGCTTCCAGCTACATTCCGCAGACAAGCATTCAAACTACTCCACAACCTCATGATCGTTTCATCTGGCCTTCAATTCGAAAGGATTATGGTGCCTAGACTCGAGCTTGCCTTGAATGTCAACGCACCAAAATCTCACGTCACGTCAAGTCTCCAATCGGCACCTTCGAACTTCCATCTCACCGTTTCGATCTCATCGGCCCTTTACCTATCGCTCACTCCTTCAGGTACTGCTTGACTGTCGTCGACCGTTTTACTCGATGGCCCGAGGTCTACGCATTGGAAAATATCACTGCGGAATCCATAGCACGAGCACTTCTTCGTTGCTGGATTTCTCGTTTCGGCTGCCTCAAATAGTCACTTCCGATAGAGGATCCCAATTCACATCGTTTCTTTTCCATGCTTTCAAGGACTATTTCGGAATCAACAGCTCACTACCACCTGCCACTCCGCCGCCAACGGGCAAGTCGAATGCCTCCACCAGCCCTTGAAAGCTGCTAACATGGCCCACGCAAACACGAATTGGATCGAAGCACTTCCACTGGTTCTTCTCGGCATTCGCTCTGCTTTCAAAGCCGACATACACTCGTCCTCAGCCGAGTTTTTCTCGGCCAACACTATGAGTTCCGAAGACATACCAACATTCCTCGCCACTTTACGCGAATACGTGAGGCGACTGAAACCAACACCAACATCCAGACATATAAACCATGGGTCTTTCATTTACAAAGAACTAGACCACTGTACTCACGCATTTTTACGGGAAGGGCCAGAGATACGATCCCTACAGCCACCTTACAGAGGGCCATACGAAATCATTGACCGCGACAACCAAACAATAACTTTAAAAATCAACAATAAACGGGACATGGTCACGATCGACAGGGTTAAACCGGTTTTCTTTTGGAATGAGCAGGAAACACCGACATCACTAAAAAATACGCCTCATGACCCACCAGCAACTACTACGAGTTCCAGAGATCTACCAGAATCGTCATCATCAAACCCGGAAATCACGACCCGTTCTGGTAGAAAGGTCCGATTCGCCGACCGTTTTCAACCCTGACCACATCGACTCCGCAGGGGGGTGGTGTGGCGAACACCGAATTCGTTTATGTTGCCATCGTGATTGTTTATACATACGTGTAATTATTTCAGTCTCTTATCAACCACCAAACTAGACACGTAAATATTCTTCTGGAATAAAGTCAATATTATTTTCTGTTATCGAGACTCCACAGTGGCAACACTGTAATGTGACGTAGTTGAACACTGTGTTGTGAATACTCCCCAAGATCGAACGAAACATTTATACGAGCGCAACAACTCCAATGAAGCTCGTAAAAGAACATTTGTATCACCTAATTAACCCAAATTGAAGCGCAGAATGAATTGCCAAGCCATGAAAAAATCCTCATTTTCCGTTGGAGCAGGGAAAGCGTTGTGACGCGTCGCACCTTTCGATTTCTTCACGCACCTCCGGCCAGACTTCATCCTAACCAAACAACCGTCTACCTCGAATTATTTTCGCTTTAGCGGGAACGACTTTTGTCATCCGACGTAACAAAACCAGATGCGCCAGCGATAAAATAAAAAAATAAATAAGGAGAAACAACGTTGGAATGACCACCTGTTGCTGCTCGAGCCACAACCAGATGCCTCCCAAAGGACCAGTAATGTTTTTTCACAACTGGCTCCGCTTTACGATCGTCAAACCGCAACAAACACGGCTCCGCCACGATTTAATGAATGTATAACGATCATAGCATTTATCCGTTCAAAAGGTTTAGCGCATATTATTTAAATACGGGAGAGAGAGAGAGAGATTGATTATGTTTGCTTATCCACCAGGGGAAGTTAGGGCCATAAGGCCCTCTCCACCATTCCCCCTGGAATCAATATACAACATGCTGACACTCGCCACTGTGAAAATTGACCACGAAACGTAGTATCCCGCACATCAGAATTGGTTTTGGGTTGCTTTCAGTTGCATTATGACCCTAATTGAATTACCAACGAGCCCTTTTGATTTGGTCTCAAGGCCAAAGCTTCCTCCGCCTGTACGGCCAACAAACCCCCTTTCACATGATTGTAAGTTTCCAATAGTTCAATTACACTACTGCCAATGAGCGACCGGCTAAATGGGCAGTCAAGACTTATAGGTGGAACTGCTACTTTTGAAGGTTGGGCAATATTACGCTAGATACGCCCAACAAACCCCCTTTCACATGATTGTAAGTTCAAATTGACGCTGCGGAATGGAACCAACCGTCTAAATCGTAGGCAGTCAACATTTAAAGGTGGAATTGCTTCACTTCACATGAGAGCTGCTATGTTTGGAAGTCGGATGGTATACCGCTGAATAGTGCCAATAAACCCCCTTTCACACGAATTCAAGTTGCTGATAGTTCAAATTAATAGCACTAATAAAGACGCCGCACCGTTTCGGTATTATTCTTACGATCTCACACAATAAAGAAACACAAATTGACGTTTATATTTATCATCGAGTTTTCAATAGTAGAGCGACGAAGAAAGAGCTCACATTCCCCGCACGTATAGAAATCCGCAGTTTTTCCATAATGAAAGCCGTCAAAGCTGAGCGTCGTAAATTGGGTTTTTCCTCCTCTGGAAAATCTAAAGATTTATCGGTAATTTTTCCCGTCCTCTCAACCCCCGGGGGACCTGAAATATGAGATTTATGCCGACCTATAAGCGGTTATTACGACGTCCGGCTCGACCTTATAGGACGGATGATACATCAAGAGTTCGAAGAAGACACCGAGTCGTTATTATTTCTTCGGTTTTACAGGTTTCTGGATGACGTTCACTCGCTTCCCATTTTTCGGCTCGTAAGGACCGCTATTCTTCAAATAATGTACCAGTATGTCGTCTATAGGGTGAACTGTAATGAAAACAAATAATATGACAATATGATCGTGAATGTGATGCAACATTGTGAGCTATAACATTTTTAAGTACCCATCATTTTTCTTCCATTCTTTTTAAATATAAAGGGGTGAAAACGTGAACCTTGTCACCTGGACGTGATCTATGACTGAGGGACGTTCAATGTACAGGTGGCGTGCAGATCTTCCCCTGCGTCCCATTGTTGTTGCCAGGAACCCAGCGATTCATCCAATACATCCCTGCAACCTCCTCCGCCCGCATCTGAGAAACTCCAAACACTTTGAGGCGCAACCTCAGAGCGTACACAGTACATACTCTGCTGACGCGCAATCTGCCTCGTAGAATCTGCAACTTTCTATCTCTTACTTGAGAATCTTGGCTAGATGGTACCTTAGTGGACAGTGACATGTGAACAGGCCATATACCATCCGTATACTATCTCTCTCCAGAGTCCAATAGGCAGCCTTGCACTTCTCCTCCCTCTTGCTAAACTCCTTGTTCAAATAGCTCTTGGTGGCTCCTACGAAGGAATAAGCCCAGATCCTTTCCTCGCCAGGTGGTCGGCGTTCTCATTCCCTCCTATTCCTGTGTCTACTGACAGTGTTAATGTGTTTTCCTTTGCACAAGGCCTTCAGACCAATCAGGCATTCCCAAACCAGCCCTTGGTCTAGGAAGCCTGACATCAAACTTCAAAGAGCTCTGTCTGGAAAGCTGTTGCCAGACGCAGCTGTGGGGGCTGCCTGTATGGAACCTGTCACAGCCAAGCAGGGCCTGTGCTGCAATTTACTCAGCTGCAGTTGCACAGTCATCTTTCCTGTTCTGGTCCAGCCAGGGCACCATAGGTGACCACCGGCCTTACGAGCGCCGTGTACGTCCACAGGACCATCCCCGGTTGCAGCCCCCATTTCTCGCCAACCATTTTCTGGATCAGCCACTAAACGAACGAAGCCCGGTGCGGTTATATTGCTTTCTTCACTTGTGTGGCCCATATGAGCTTCCTGTCTAGGAAGACTCGAAAGTACTTCATCTCCTGTTGAAACGTCACCACCTTCCCCAACCCCCACAGGCTGAAGTTCTAGCATTATAAAATAGCGTTTCCTGGTGAACAGGACCATCTGGTTCTGTCTGGGTTATCACATAACCCCTGCCCATTGCACCATCTTGGTTCAGTGCTTGTAGCGAACTGCATTCCTCCAGATGCTCGCCAATCACACCACTGCATAGTCAAAACCAGTTATTTCAACTTTTGAAGACCCGCCGATAATACTTTCCTGTAATACCGAACACTGAATCGGCAATAATTATGCGAAACTGTTTTAGTTCCGAAGGACTCACTGGTTACTTCATGATTAGGACCTACCGTCATACGGCGTCCATGTGGTGTTCCTAAATCAAATCATCTAGGGACTACGCAGAGGTAACCAGCTCTTCTTCGTTTGCTGTTAATTAAACATCGGTACGAAGGCTGAGCCGCTGGTCGAATTTAACTCTTCCAATAATTTGTTGCAAGACACTCTTCGTTCCACAATATACTCGATGGGCCAACCTCTTCAGTCTATCCATATGTGGGAGTCAAAGGGCTCGTGTTTCGCTAGTGTACCTCTTCCTTTTGTCGCTGGCCCTTGACGTACAGTTGGCTTCGGAAACGTTCGATACTCTTAAACCTTCTTTTCGGTGGGACGGCATCCGTGCATGATCGCAGTACTCCAGCGTGGTCTCAATAATTATTCCGCAGTACCAAACTGATGCCTACATTGCGGTCTCAGGTCCTAGTACGTTGATGGGGAATGGCGATCACGACCTAGGGCTTCCCGTGTAAGGTGCCTTCCTTTTCTTTTACGCGAAGAAATTTCAATTTAAATGTATTTCTTAACTTTCTATAGCCCTACAAGGTAACGAGGTAACTTATTCTATCCGTTGAAAACGTTCCTTTTTAGTTTTCTTCGAACTGTACGTTTCAAAAGCCCAAAAACCACACAGCAAAGTCAAATCACCATTTGAGAAAAAAATAAGTTTGTGTATTTTGAACGCGATTGAGTAAAAGTAGACTAAAATTTGGAAGTTTGCAGATCGCTGTGTATCAGGATATCCAAAATCGGTTCAAAAGTAACCATAGCTATCATAGTCATCAGAACTCCAACTGTTTTTATTTTTTCTCAAAAATGGTTCAAGTAATTTTTATTATTTTTTGTTCAGACGACTCCAAATGATATAACAGTACAATGAAAAGAGTAAAATAAAATAAATTATCAGCAACTTCGACGAAAATCGATTTTAAACCCTTTTTAAAATAACGCAACTGGCAGTCCTATAAGCTAATAAGGGCAACTAAATGACAAAAGACAACCTCGGAAATTCCGGAATTCAAAATAAAGTGATTTTTAAGGCTGTTTTCCAATTTGTTTTGCCTACAATTCCAGATGTAAGGAAAATAATGACTCCAAAAGAAAATCATGTTGACCACCCGATGAATTATCTATACGTTAGTTTTTCGTTTAAAGTTGTGTCATAGATAGCAGAGTCCCAATAAATTCCGGAACCTTAGGTGCTACAGATTCCTACGTAGAATGCCGTCATGTTTTTTGACCAAACTTGTCATTACAATAGCCTTTACGTTATAAAACAAAGCTTCGTGTTCCGCTAATTTTTGTTGCAAATCATCATCTACTGGGGGAGTTTGCTTATTGTAAATAGAGGATAATTTATTTATTACCTCGTCAAATTGGGCGAGTAGGTCATCTAAATGGTTTGCAGCAGCCCTAAGCAAGTTTTGTTTTTTCTTGTCACTAGGAGTTCAAGATCTAATGCAATGATGAATTCTTTCCATTTTCTTGAACAACAATTCTCCCTTGAATTTATAATCGTCGATGTCAGGCATCTCAAATTGGGATCACTAGCGCGAAAAGGTGTAAACAACACACATGCGGCCGCTTACGTTCTGAACGATAAGACAAAAGACAACACGAAACTAGTCAGGTTAGTTCCACGGGTATCTTCACGCGACAACGAAGCAATTTTAATTCCCACGTTTAAGCTAACAAATTTTATTTTTTATTGTTAACTTAGATTTTACCCTAATTCAACCAATTTTTTTAGTTCAATACGAATAATTCCGCCCGAAGAAGGACCACTTCCCAATGTTGGGTTTTGTAACAAGAGGACTGTACACTAAATAAAAATATCTGGTGCGTTGCAACACACAACTTCCCTTAGCTCTACGTCAACTCACTTGTGTGCATGGCTTTTTCCACTTAATCAATTCATTTATCACTCAGTTCACTGTTGGTCAAACAACACTTCACAGCAGCAGGAAGCGGTAGCGCTCACAGTTCCAGAATTTATTGTGCTGCTTGTACTCATTTCAGGACCATTATTGAGCAATTCGTACACAGATAATTGATGAGGCTGTAAACACAAATTTTTTGAAGAAGGACAGCTATTACTTTTGTAGAGTTATTGGGTTAAAACATTTAGAACTGGTAGTAAGCGAAACGGCAGTAGTTGAAACTCGGGAATTTCTGGAGTGAGCCCTATGTATCTCATGAGCGTTTTTAAACACTAACCCTTTAGGTATTGGATTGGACTACAATAGAAATTTTTTTAAACATTTTACCAACATTCCAGCGGAGTTTATAAGGAAAAAACTGCGCTAAAAACGCTTTTCGTCGAAAATTTTGATAATTTATTGTGCTGCTCTCGTCATTTTCCCACAAGTGGGAATTTTATGGTATAATTGCCTTGTTGAGAGCTATCAATATAAAAAATGTAATCAAAACCGTTAGAGCCATTTTTGATAAACAAAATTTGGATTTTTTGATCACTATGATAGCTATAGTTAACTTTCGGTGGATTTTGCCCATACCCTTATTTTGGCGTCCCATGGTAACCTGTAGGCTAGACATAATGTATGAGCTGATTTGGCATGGTTGTTTTCTCTACAAACCGCGCTAAAATCGAATTCGTCGAAAGTTTTGGTAATTTATTGTGCTGCTCTCGTCATTTTCCCACAAATGAGAATTTCGTGGTATAGTTGGCATATTGGGAGCTACCAATGTAAAAAATTTAATCAAAATCGTTAGAGCCGTTTTTGAGAAAAAATATATTTGATGTTTTGATCACTATAATAACTATAGTTAAATTTCGATGGGTTTTGTTCATACCCTTATTTTGGCATTCCATGATGACGTGCAAGCTGATTTGGTACGGTGGTTTTCTCTAAAAATCGTTCACAGACACACATACACACAGACCATTATGCCAAATAGTGTTTTTCGGACTCAGGAGGGTCTGAAACGTAAAGATCTGAAGAAAACTCAAAATTTCTTTTTCAGCCGATTACATAACTTCCCTTTCTACTTTGCAGAGCCAAGGAAAGTAAAAAGGGGAACCCTTCTGGTTTTAATTGGAGATTGGATGCGATCGCGCCTAAACTATTACAACGGGCTACGAAGCTGTCAAAAAAAAAAACAATTCTCCACAAAAGGTAGAAAAAAGTAAAAATTTCATTTGCAATTGAACACTTTTTCATACGAAGAGTGTGAAAAATAAATAGGATTAGTGAACCGCGTCGGGTATTTTATGCGCTTTAATGTCCCAGACTCATTTCCTCGATTGGTACAAAATCCCCCGGATATTATTAACATCGGTACAGTTAATTGAAGAGCCCTGCGATATCTTAACCTCGAAATAGAACAAGCGACTAACAATCGACGAACTTAATTACGACTTGGCCTTTCTCGACGACCCTCGAAGTTTAATCGCGTTCAAGGACTTCAAGCGGTCGGAAGGTACATATAGATAAGTGCAAAAGTAAAATAAGCGGTAGGACGTTCGCGAAGGTCAATTCAAGTTGAGGCTTTCGACCACTTTTCTCAACTAAAATGACTGATTCAGTATTTACGTGAAGAGGAAATTAGTTTTAAACGGAGATAACAAATTTGTGATAACAACGCCCTGCGTAATTCTTCCAAAAAAATCGTGTTAACGATAAACGACTCACCTGCGCGAAATAATACAGTGGAATTTTTAAACATGACGTATCCATCGCCTCCGTTAAAAGTAAATCGAGACATGACGACAGTATAGGAAGTCGCGTCGTCCATATCTTCCGTATTTCCGGATATCTTCGCGATTTCGACTTTTACGACTCTAGAACCTTCCGGTTTGTCCAAATCGAATTCCACCTTCATTCCTGAAACGACACGAAAACATAAAGTGCGCCGCATCACACAACTTTTCTTAGATCTACAATGGCTTCTTGTGTCATGGCTTTCCGTCGACTCAATTTTTCACTCAGTTCATTTGAACTTGATAAAACACCACTTCACGGCGGCACAGTTCCGGAATTAATTGTCCTGCTCGTACTCATGCCTCGTCGATTATTGAGCAATAGATGCACAGAGAATTAATGAGGCAGTAAACACGATTTTTTTTAAAAAGGATTATAATAATTTTGTCGCAGTTATCGGGTAAAAACTTTTGAAAATGATAAAAGTGAAACGTCTGTAGTTGAAATTCCGGAATAACTGGAGAAGGCTCAACGAATTTAATGGGCTTTTTAAACTCTCATCGTACAGGTACGCGGTTTCCGGAATTTCTGACTTTGTTCGTAAGTATTCGCCGAACAGTTTTATATTAGCGACATTTGTTATGAAAAATTTGCACTAAAATATATATATTTCGAAAATTGATCATTTCTTGTCTGCACTAGAATTTTTTCACGGATGAAAGTTTGACAACTACTAGATAGTTTGAAACTGCCCATACGAAAAATTCGAAAAATGTCGTCCCTACATATTTTGAACCGATTTCGGTCCCACCCTTAATTCGGTGCCTGATGTCGATCTGCAGGCTAAACACAGTTAGGTCTAGTCGCTTTTAATCGCATTGCCAGATTTCAACACATTTCTCCACCAGTGTTTCTAGGACTCATCGGCCCTTGAAACGTATGTCTTGAAAGATCTGAAGAAAGCTCAACGAGCGGTGCGTAGCAGCACGCAACTTTCCACAATCCCTTTAAGTTCGAACACCACCTACACATGCGGGCGCTATATCTTCGTTCAACGCATTTCTACAGAAACATTTATTTAGAACAAAATGTAGGAACTACTTAGCTGAGAGTACTCCGCAAGTTTTATCGAAATCGTTGGACCCGTTTTTCAGAAAAATGGAAAACCCTGAAATTAATAATCGACAAATCTCCTTTTCTGAGTTAACTTGTTGATATTTCCATTCAACACACCGATACAGAAATAATTACGGAGAACGAAATGTGGGTATTGGTAGCTTAAAGACACTCCATAAAATTGATCACATCTGGTGAAGCAGTTAACCCAAAATTTACGGAAGTGTTCGAAAAAACCTTATTTTCAACAAATTTTGAGTTTTATCTCTGTTCAATGCACTGTCAGAATGAATGAATGAATGATGGCGTTTATTTACAAAAACAGAATAAGATTAGGACCATGAGGTCCACTCTTACATCTATCCTGTAATTATTAGTAGAAACTGAGTAGTAAAACAAAAAGACTATTAACCACTGTAAGTTATCTTTTAAAACAAAAAAGTATACAAAAAAATAACAGAAGTGTAGCCAAAAAAAAAAAAAACAAATCAACAGTCAAATGAAACGATTTCTTGTAATATAAGGGAAAATGAAAAAAAATGGAAGTGGATCAAGTTGGGTCTTTGTACGTCTTGAGGAGATCTTTTATATAACGGTTTCGGAAACTTTTGGCAGAAATTTTGAGGTCATATCGGTCGGGGTTGTCATTGTAAAACTTGATGGATTGCATTCGGAAGGATTTGCTGAATAAATTAGTTCTGTGGGACGGAATTGGTAGAGTGGATGAGGCATGGCGAGTATTAACATCATGAATGCTGCATTGAAAAATGTATCGCTCGAGGGACATTTATTGAGAACAATATGTAGGTATTAACTATTTGAAAACATCCTGTGAGCTTGGTGAAAATCGCTGAAGCCGTTTTGCCAAAAAGCGTACAAAACCTATTTTTGCTTCATGGGCCTATATCTCCGTTCACCGTATTTTCATGGAGATATGTATGGAGAAGAAAAGTTAGGTATTGATTAGTCAAAGATACTTTGAAAGTTTAATCCAAAATTATAAAGCCGTTTTTGAGAAAAATGCGAAAACCCCTAGTTTTTGGTACATTTTTGTCCCCCCACCACCCCTTCCCAATCGACCGAAATCGCCCATAACCTTATATTGGCGTCTAAAAAAATGGCGAACAAAACAAAAAAAGAACCAGCACAATCGGTTTTGACGTTCTCCCGCAAATCAAACTACGGACACACACACACACACCATTTTCCCAAATAGTGTTTTTCGAAGTCGATAATAGGGTATGAAACGTAAAAATCTGAAGAAAACTCAAAATTTGTTTTCCCTCGATTGCATAACTTTCCTTTCTACTTTGTACAGCCAAGGAAAGTAAAAAGCCAGTATGTTATACAAATTCCCTTAATATTCCGTAGGAATGAAAGTGAAAATATCGAGTTGAAGAAAAAAACCCCGCAAATTATTACACAATGTTTTATTGTTCTCATGAACAGCTTGACCTGCTCCGAGACCCATTCCATTCGATTCAGCATCGAAAAATACTAGTAAACCATACGAAACATGACCTGACTACAATGGAACTACGGAAACTAAATATTCCCCCGGCGCCAGGCGCCCGTAAACGTCTGTAGGCATTTATGATCTGATGTAAGGGTATGCGGAGGAAGTGGCCCTAACCTTCCTCCGCCCCGTCGGGCTAAAAGAGTCGGGGAAATCGGGACGGGGACTTCCAGCGAACCCTCGGCAATTGACACGACGTTGTGAGGCGAGCAGGCGGGTGGTTTTGATGAGACGGGGGGGGGGGAGTACTACTGACGAAACGTAGACTTCCGCTGTAGTTCCCGCGAGTTCTTGCAATTAGTTGACTCTAATAATTACTGTAATTTCCCTATACGCAGTTGCGGACGGACATTGCAGATTTGAAATACCAATGTCTTGAAACGTGAAGTATCAAATTTTGAGGGGGGGTTGTTACAAAGTTTTCGTGACTGAAAACATAGGGTTATTATTCATAATGAATAATAAACCAAAAGGAAGAGATCAATTCAGCTGTTCTCTCTCACGGATGCCTACAGACACTCACAAACCACCCCCTGATTTTCTGGTTTACGCCTCAAAACGGTGCATCTTGGTTACCCGCCCTCTTTCCGCCCTTAGAAACCGCTGTTAACTCTATTTCCTCGTTGCAAAAAATACCGCATGGAATATCTTCAAAGTTCGATCGATCCTGCTGTTCACCCTCACACACTTAGACCTCCTGGCATTCAGGTTATCTGAACCAGCAGACTCGAAAACTTCGTTTCTCGGCTGGTTGGAGTGCTTAGGCGTTGAGGAAAGTAAATAGATGCTCTTAATTTCATTGCGTGGTTGTTTACTATTATTCGTCAGTTGTTCGTAGTTCAAGAATTGATAGCTGATGTTGACTTAGCAGCGTTTCTTTATCGACGTGACTTCCGACGAGCGAGCGACATGGTGTAGGTGGAGAAGTGTTGAATCGTTAGTGAGTTGGGGGATTGAATTGGTAATGCGGTTGAGAATCGCCCTCAGATAGCGTGGGTCGAGCGGTCTCGCGTGGGTTAATAATTCTTAATGCTTCGCCGATCAAAGTAGAGCAAACTCAATCATTGGCAATATTACGTTTCAACTTCTGAGCCCTACGGATATTTTCGGAGAAGCCTTAATCGATGGTTGTGCGGTTCCACGTAAAGCTCGATTCTTGAGATTGTAAAAGGCTAACAGGCTGCTGTTGAATTACTCAATACGCGTCTTCCTCCCTCGTTTATTTTCGTGTAATCATATCTCACGTAAAGTGGAGAGCACTGGCATCGTATGTCGAAGAGTAGCGGGCTGACTAGAGTGTATGACCTGCTGGAGCTTGCTCGGGAGATAGTCATCGACTGCTTGCTGAGTACGATGCAGCAAATACCGCTACACTGGTGCTCTCAGTCTGGGAACGCCTAAGGCATAGATCTCTCACGCCTGCCCCATTTTGACACGACCGCGGATGCTCCAGCCCTCATCCTATTTGACTTTCCCTTGAACAAGAGCGTCTGCCACGAGCTTCAGCCGAATATGCGTCTTCGAGGTGGCCCTCGCTTCACGGCCTTCCCATTGACATGAGCAAAATGACCCTGCCGCGTGGGCAAAAACAATAGCGCCATCGAGGCCCACTCTCCAGCCCAGAAGTTCAAGGCCATCGTTGTTTGGAATTTTCCACCGAACCGTGCAACATTCAACAGACAACTTTCGCGTGTAGTGATTCCTCGTTTTTTCAGGTTCATTTGCTACTTCGGAACTTCCCACGACCGTTGGAGGATGTAACATGTACATTCGCCCAGAGAACGCCCGCCAGTAATTCTTGGAAGATGCGTTTAGTGTAACTCAGTGATGAAACGTGCAACTGTTCTAATTGTTATCGAATCACCGGAATGACCGGAGGATCTTCAATTCGTCGTTATCGAGGCTCATTCTGCGGTGGAGATACCAACTACCGGTTATTTTCGCAACTGGTCACGCTGACGAACGATCGCGAAAGCTTTAATCTTCATCAAGGACAATAAGAAGGCCTTGGGTTTTGGCCGAAATCGTGAGAGTTACGTTCGCATTTTCCCAAACCTCGTCAAAAGAACGCCACCGTTAGAACTTGACCAGTGGGTGGTGAATTTGCCGTCGGACCTTCATTTTTTAACATTAAAAACTAGTTAGCCAACGTGATTTTACAGGACTTTTCGACAATAATTCAGACATTACGTCGATCCCTGACAGTGACTTCAAATGATTCGGGTTTCATACGGCACTTGGGCTATTTGATCGTTACAGTTCGTTTCACTTTTATTCATTCGACCTCGTGATGTAGAATGACGATTGAAGAAGTGTGAAAACGAAAATTAACTGACACACAAATGCGGTTGAAAATTAAAACGAAACAAATTGTTTATTTGTTGATATCTCATGAGCTGCGTGAGAATGCTCACTGTGATTGAAGACCTCCAAAGGGCAACTGATTCTGAAGAGCTCAAGAAGGGAATCGTGGTGGAGAGTGATGGAACACCGAGTCCAAGAGATCGAACTGGAGCGTGAATGTACTCAAATGGGACGTTACGAGGGAGGCCTAGCCAAGCATGAACAGCAGAGCCGAAGGAGGCGGCGCAGCTTCTGCTGTGGCTTCAGTGAAGCCTTGGCCACATTCTGTAGATAATCATAAGTTCCACGCAGCTTCAGCCGCGGAGGGTCCACCTAGAAACTCGATCCCCTTAACATCTCGAGGACCTCAAGCCAGGACGCAGGATTTTCCAATGGTGAATATATATACAGCTCTCTGACTCCACCAAAGTTGGGTTGAGGACCGTGGGCAGTACTAATGTCTCACAGGTCCATGCCTAGCCTCGTAAGGAATGCCAGATATTTCCTGCAAGAGTCTCCTTCGATGTCCACCCTGAGAGTAGTTGTACCAAAGACCATAAATCGCAAATCCCTCCCTCTCAAGTCCTCGGCACTCAGCCAGGACGTAGTAAGGAGTCTCTTCATCCGTGCCACATCCCCTGCACAGAGGTGTGTCGAGTATTCCCATAATGTACATGTGCAGGTTCATTTTGCAGTGCACTGTGATGATCCCCACAATCTACCTTAGGTCTCCCTGTAATGCTCCGACGTGGCCGAAACTGAGGGGTCAGAGGATTAATGATAATAAATAGGAAAATACCAAAAGGTGCGAAGAGATAGGTGGTGAGAAGCAAGAGAAGGAGCTTGAAGAGACTAGGAAAGAGAATAACTGTGGAGACTAGATAAGTATATTCGGGGCTAGTGAAGGGCGACCTGCTTCCTCGGGGGACGGAAATGGAGAGAGAG
Organism: Pachypeltis micranthus; assembly: GCA_020466155.1. Classification (NCBI taxonomy): domain Eukaryota; kingdom Metazoa; phylum Arthropoda; class Insecta; order Hemiptera; family Miridae; genus Pachypeltis; species Pachypeltis micranthus. The sequence goes on along the minus strand of CM035778.1, from coordinate 12,698,242 downwards.
CTCCGGTTTTCGGTGGAAGGCTCAGCGATCGTCCTCTGCTGAGCAAGCACTCTCGATTCGGCTAACTCCGTTTTTGGGCTACTCGCCACCTCGAATTCGGTTCTCAAGCCTGTACCTTATCTAACTATCACTCCTCGTGCCGGTGATATGGTTTACGGCAAGGAGGAGAAACGATAGTGAAGCCTTCTCTCTAGGGGGAGAATGCTGATGCTCAGTCCTTCCTCTCGATAGCGCCGTTCCTTGGGCGGTACATCCCCATACCACCTTGAACACACCGGTTCTCGTCCGATCACGCCAATGATTAAAACCCGCATCCTCGATATTCACGCTGTAACCTCGATAGAACGACATCAAGGAAACTCAGCCACACTTGTCAGGACTCACCCCCAATCCACACATGGCTAGCCGTCTACACAGACACATACGGAAATAAGGTTTTTGGGTTTAGTAGGCCTCAAAGAACTTCCTTATCATTTGGGTCGTGGAAAGTATAAATATCGCTGATTTGATAACTTTGTTACATTTAACTCACCATCAAGTAAATGTTAATTTAATAGAACGCGTTGGTACCGCTGACCTAAAGATGAAAAATTGTATCGCAGTTGTCACTCTGTTTTTTTTTTCTCAGTTAACACGAGCTTGAGAAGATGCCAGTTCCCCGAGGAAAATTTCGTTAGCTTAAATATTGACCTCTGTAATTGAAAAATACAGGGACTCCGTTGAAAAGTAAATAACAGAAATGTCTCACCTGCGGTTTGGATAAATCTTGGAGTTCCTACCACCGAATTATAGTTGACGACAGAAAATTCGAGAGCTTCTTTTAGTTTAGCGCCCGTCACTCGCAGAATCATTGGGGGGTCTGCGAACGGTAAGACGCTTGTGACTTCTCCTACAGTTGCTCGCCCTGTAGAAATAAGAGCTCTCTAAATCAAACACGCAATAAAATTACTCGTTTAAAATGAAATATTTGCTATACTAAAACAAGTACCAGAGTAGCTGTTCATTAGCATCAATCATCATTAGCATTTGCATTAGCGCTCCGGTTTTTTGGCCACAACTTGCCCCTGCTCCGTCAGGTAAAAAGAAAGTAAAGGGACTGGGACGAAACTCTACTCCCAGCCAACCCTCGACCACTTCGATATCTGCAGGGGCCCAACCTGTAGGAAGTCACGTGGACCTTGGCGATTATCTTTGGAAAGTTGGCAGGGCTCCACTGAAACCACGGCAGAAGTTACTTGCTCCTAAATCTGACCTGCCGGCTGGTTTTTGGGAGGTTGACCTTGCAAAGGCTAATGAGCCTTGATAGAACGGTGCGCTCTGCTGTTCACAGATGGCACAGAGCGTCCCATGTGTGTGTATTCACGCTCAACTCGATCTGGGGGGCTCAGTGTTCCATCTTCACCACTATTTGGTAGTTTGGCTGTTCAAGATCAACTGCTGTGGTGTGACATGGCGACTCAATCTGCCCAATAAGTCCTGCATGGGAACTCAAGCAGTGTCTCTACTCTCCTGCGTGGGCGGAGTGGTCTTCAGAGAGCATTCACGGAATGGATTACCGATAACTGACCCATGATCGCTTAGAGTGCTTCTGTCAATACAATCTTATAGGCCTTGGCAATCCACAGGAGCGCAGCTCTCTGAGATTAGGCCAATGCTCTCTTTTCCTTGACTGAGTTTGCTACACGGACAACTGAGCTGTAGCCAATCACGCCTAGATAGACGGCCTTGTACATAAAGATGGTGGCCAGTACAGCGCTATAAAAACAGATCGAATACGTCAGTTGAGCGATGAAAAGACCCGAGCGAGAGAAAACCCGAGCTGGACGGGTCGAAGGTTATGGTTTTATAACCCAGAAGATTTTCTTTCAGTTCGCCAGTCCGAGGGATCAAACCACTTACTCCCTGATTTCGTGCAAATATTTACTCCGCGGGTGTATGCTGAAGCCCTCTTTGCTCTTGGCCACTTGCTTTATTACGTCGTAGCCCCTCAACTTCCTCTTGTTCATGATTCAGTAAGACCAACGTTGATTCCTACGGAGCTTTATATCTTTCTAGCGAGCTCCTTTTCTACCCATAACGTCGTTGACGATAACGTTTTTTTTTATCAAAGACGATCGACGTCTAACGCCAATTTCATCAACTTCACTAGCGTAGTTCGTCAGTTCATTTCCTAGTCAAATTTCATCATCTCAAATGAATTTTCGAAAAACATAAAACGCGAATTCAAACGGTAGAAAAGAGCGTAATTGCGCAAGATGATATGAATTGAATCGCGAGAAAAAAAACATCGGAGCAAATGTAGAGCGAAAGTAAATATTTGAATTTTATATATAGCTCTTCTACTGAGTCATACGTTCATTATACTTACAGATCTCGTTTTTTCAAATTATTCCGTCGGTGCCACAGTAATTTTGACGCGCGAACCCGATCTTGAGTGATTAATAACTAAACTAGAGCTTCATGATGAAATATTTCTCTCCTAAAGGTTGATGATTTTGAAACTTCATTTAATGAACTCTCGGGATATAAATGCCGAGTGTAATATATTTCTATTCGCTTTAACCGAGAAATAGTCAATTTTCAAGTCACGATGTCGGCTCTTGGTTAAAAATGCGCGATAACTCAACGGCAGTACACTGTTCTGCTGTTTAATTTCAAATATTGATCACGATTTCGATTGTACTCGTGAAAACAGCATAAAATAATCTCTTTTTATTTATATTATGTTAAAATTAGCATGAATTACTGGCAAAGGCAAATTTTGAGTAAAACTATACTAGTAAAGAAATTAATAAGATTTTATATTGGCGAAGAAAAGTTAATTCGAAAATAAGAAGCCGCTTCACAAACGTGACTAAAATATCTGGTGCGTTGCAACACACAATTTTCCTTAACTCTACGTCAACTCACTTTCTATGTAGCTTTGTCTACTTAATCAATTTATTTACCACTTAGGGTAAATAACCGCAGGGGTTCCTTGGCCTTGGACAGTCAATACTTTTCATACGACTCTCCAGAGGGAGGGCCAAGGCACTGGGGAGGAAGAATATGAGGATCATATCTGGCCTGTTTACAGGTCACTGTCCGCTGAGGTACCACATTGCAAATATTGGCCGGTGTGAGGTACAGGTATGCAGTTTCTGCGAGGTAGGGGTAGAGACGGCAGAGCATCTGTTGTGCATATGCACTGGACTCCTGGCGTCGCGCCGTCGTGTGTATGGGAGTCAGAACTTGCAGATGTCCTCTGTTGTGTGGGGGTGGTGGGGGCGTATAGGTGACATCGCACCAAATGAGCCCAGTGCCAAGGGGCCTTGAGGTGGAGCAGGGGGCCTTGATCCGAGGCTCATGGGCGCCCTTACAATAAGCCCATTTGTGGCTGCAATGAGGGTATCGCCTGCATCCACTTTTTCAAAAAACCAAAACATGACAATGGTAGTTGTGCTTTGGGCGTTGCCTGTGGCGTTGGAGAGGGTACCTAGCTCCGCAGCCTTTACCCCTCTCCAGCCAGTACCAATCATTTCTCTAGGGTGGGATTTCCAGCAAAACCACGGTCCCCACGAGGCCAATCCCATGGCTTCACGACCGACAGCCCCACGCCCTAAAGGCTCCACACTGCCGGCCATGGGCTGAAGCTCCCGTGGTACCCATTCCATGTGGCTGCACCTTGAGCAGCCGAAGGACCTGAATGGGTGGCAGGCCCCGGTACCGGAATTGCCGAGAGGCGTTCTACCGGCACCTACGCTTTATCTCCATGGGGGTACGGGGATTGGACTTGCCCCCGCACCTGCCGTGGAGAAGGGTGTCAGGCCGTCTTCTACGGCCTGAACTGCGATCCCCAGACATGACAGTCCTTTCGCTTTTCAACCGCCTTCATCATTCGCCTTTTTCTTGAGTTCGTGCTTAACGTTTTCGTAACTACGAAACTATCAACCGCCGTTTTCCCGTAATAGGATACGTTGGGAATGAAGACGAAGAGCGACGAGAAAGCTCTGGAAGGGCGAAAGAAAATAAAATAAACCTCCGGCTCGTTGAAAGGGCCGTTTCAAACTCCGGCACTTGTTAAACGCTGATTCAGACATGTGCTTGGCGACAATCTCCTTTGCCGAGTTAACGAAGGTGGGAGGATATCGTGTTTCCAACTGCACAAGGCAGTCGTAAAGGAGCTACGATTACGCTGCGGATATTCTAAAGCACAATGGCGAAAACCCCCTTCGCAGGATTTACCTTTCTCGATTGACGATCTTATGAGTCCTCCGTGGATGAACGTTATCACGTCGCTTGAGTTCGTTTTCTTGCGCGCCTGTAACAACAATTCGAACTATTCACTGGCGACGATTAAATGAACTTATTGCGCTACATCTGGTTATTCCGACTAACGCATTTTGAACGACATAAATGTCCTTAGTCAATACCGGAAGGTAAATTTTATATCAACACTTTCTACGTGTGAAAACATTAATAATAGACAATAGTCACCAGCATTTTTCTTTACATAAAATATTTCTTTTGACAACTAACGACCATCATGACTAAAATGACAGATATCGAGTCCGACGCATCACGCCACTTTCCTCAGCCCGACGTACATTTCGGTACTACTCCGATATATTTTCGCTCGGCTCAAATGGACTTGTAATGATAACTTAACGTCCTACGTAGCCCCGAAATAAATTCAGCAACACCTAATCATTCGACGCTTCTGGAATTCGTCCGTGTATCAGGTGCGCCGCACGACACAACTTCCCTCAACTCTTCGTAAATTCACTGGTGTTCATGGCTTTTGATATCGATTCAATTATTTCATATAAACTCGATAAAACGCCACGTCAAGTTGAAAGAAAGCGGTAGCGCTTACAGTTCCGGAATTTATTGCGCTGCTCGCACCACAACCAGTATTGAGCAATTGGCACCCGGAAAATTGAAGAGGCTGTGGACACGATTTTTTTCGGAAGATAATAAATCACTCTTTCGAAGTTATTGGGGAAATGGTAGTACGTGAAACGGCAGTGCTTGAAATTCCGGAATTTCTACTTCACATGCATTTCATGAGCGCTGACTCATCGTGTAGGTACTTAATTGGGCTACCATTTTTCTAAAAATCCTAGTAACATTTTAGCGAAGTTAATTAGAAAAAAACTCACTAAAATCGATTTTCGTCGAAATGTTTGGTAATTTATTGTGCTGCTCATGTCATTTTCCCATGGATGAGAAGCTCATGATATTTTAGTATTATTTGGAGCAGTGTACACATGTCATTTAATCAAAATCGGTCGAGTTTTTGTGAAAATAAATTCAGTGTTTTGATCACAATGAGAACTGTAGTTAGTTTTGAGCAGATTTTGCTCGTACTGTTATACTACCGAAAACTTCTAAAACTTCTATATTTGTTGAATTAAGTCCACTTAAAACACTAAGCAGAGTTATAGTAATGGCGTTCTCCTACAGTTCTCGGCGCATTTAACACAGAGAGATTCGTTAACACAGAAATGGGTACATAAAGGAACGCTTACGTAGTCGTGAAGAGCGTCAGCCACGAAATCGCCCATGTTGCACTCTTGAAAGCGGCAAGCGGTCCGATCCCCGTCCATATCCTTCTTGAACTCTCCAACAACTTCACATACTTCTGAGATGTTCCTGTCCCACTTTTCTTGAATCGCCAAAATAGTCGGGTCTGCGTTGCAATAGAAATAGGTACGTTTTAAATTAAATTTTAAAAAAATAACGAGGGCATAATGCGATAATGCGCGGCTTTCTGATTGTGTTAATTCTCGCTCTCACACACACCAAGCTCGTTTTAGCTCAAAAACGGATGAATTTGATTTCGATTGCCCTTGCGATTATGAAGTAGGTGTCGCCAACTAGGCGAGAAAAAAACCACGTTCTGCTACCATTTATTTTGGTGGGGAAAAGCGTCTCTCCTATTCCTCACAAAATAGTGTTTTGAATTAAACATGAAATAAAGAACACCTTTTCATCTCCGATCTCAAAACGCAACCCTTTTTATTTTCTCGCGGCGCTGCTCATCGCCTCAAAACAGCTGATGACACGAAACAGATGGTATTAAATATAATAATGGGCTGAACGTGAAATGAATGCATAAATTAGTGGTCACTTCAGATATTGAAGAGTTGTGGCTAGCAAATTTGAATCGGAACAATTCTATAAGTGCTGAAAACAGACATCTCTGGCAAAATACACAATTACTTTTAGAAAAGATACAACACGTAAAAATCCGGAGATATATTGGTCCGACCAACAATATAATGGAGCTTCACTGCTTTGCTGACGCATCTCAGAAAGCTCATCCTGCTGTCGTTTATGTCAGATATAAAGAAAATCAATTTAGATCAAAATTGATGCTTCCTAAGGCAAGGATTCGGAAAAAATCGATAATTAAAGGAATATCTCAAGTGAGGAAAACATCCAAATGCGGAACGCAGAAAAATCAGACCTGCGAAACTTCTTCCCAATCGCCACACCACCACTCGATTTATCCACTGGAGATTACACGCCATTTCCCTCAGTCTTCTTGAACTTTCTGGCCCTGGAGTGTCGCCAACTAGGCGAAAAAAATTTCACGTTCGGCCAACTATTATATTTAATAGATGGTATTATCTGTTTTGTGTCATCAGCTGTTTTGAGGCGATGAGCAGCGCCGCGAGAAAATAAAAAGGGTTGCGGGTTGCACGTTTTGAGATCGGAGATGAAAAGGTGTTCTTATTTTTCCCCACAGTAGGTAGAAAATTACGTATTTTGACTGTACTTGAGTCATTGAGACGACAAATCACAATTTAATTTAAAATTTCCAGTTGATATGAGATGTCACGTTGAGACATTTGTCACTAATCAATCAATCGGTGGTGTGAAAAGTCTTAGGGCCAGTTGAACCCTCACACTTGATTAATAATGATAATTGTTGCCTGATTCGTCTTAACTACTCAGATTTCAAAAGATAGGAACGAGCTATGTTGCACCAGAAAAGTTTTAATTCGTATTTTTTAACGCATAAATTCCCATCTTCATCTGGTTGTTCATGAAATTGACTCGTAGGCTATGAATTGCTTTTCATACTCACGAATGTTCAATAAGTTAATCATAAAAGAAGGTTATGAAGGACGCAGCAATTTCCTCGAAATTAAAATCTCGGGCATTTTGATCATTTTCGCCGAATCGAACATAACAACAATCGTCGTAATCGATTGAAAAAATTGAATGACGTTCACACGTGTTTCACGGACAGACACGCTTAATGAGGATTTGTTTCTTGGTATGTTTTTTATGATCATTCCCCTGGATGAATTCCACGAATCCCGTCCTATATCGATTAATTTTAGAGCGACGTTCGTGAAGGCAGATACCTGTCTGGAAAGTTTGTTTTAGGATTTTACCATATGAGTTAATTTATTTTTTTTAATGTGCTTCTTGAAATTTCCTATGCACAGTATTTGTGGAGTGTTAATGTTTTCAGTGTATCAATTGGTGGTGGAGTGTCCGGGTTCATGAAGAATACCGTGCAGAAAGGTTAGGCAATCGGTGAACGCGAGTCTACCCTTATTAAGCTCGGCAGGCGACCTACGGAGGAGACAGAACTTTTTGTCATCAGCCCTTCAAGCCTCAGGCGAGGAATTCCGACCCACGAGAAAAGCGCGACAAGATTTTTAGAACTTTTCCTTTTTATTTTTCCAGCACTTGCTCAGAATAAAAAATAAAAAAAGCGGGAGAGACGGGAATTTCTCTTTCATGGCTGTCGGAGAGCGGGGCGAACTCTTATCGCATAACTTTTGCCTCTAAAATCGCGCCTTAACGCGAACGACAAAAGTTCTCGGGGCGTTATTTTATAAGGCGGTTAATTTTAGCTTGGGGTTATTCTAATTAAGGGTTTACCGCGAACCTCTCGGCAATGAAGGGCGGAGGAGAATTGGAGCTCCAGTGGCGTTCACGAGGCGTAACTGAGAGTCGAACTCGAGTTTAAGGTGACCCAGATATTTGGTGAACTGGAAGGCCTGGACCACGGGAACTTTCTTGCCTCCTCGAAGTTCGACTATTGACGGATATGGGCCTTTGGGTTGATCGAAGTCTGCGTCTGGTTTACCTGTACAACAGTGAATTCCCAATTAACTTAATTCCATCCAGTACAATGTATTACAAAATAAGAGCGCATATAGGTTGGTTACCAATATAAAAATATGTTGTTAGTAAAAAAAAAATTTCTTAAGTCGCCTGCTCTAATCCAAATTCATAAATACTGACATTACGATGCATAATGACTGTACGCGTATTTACGCGCTGAAAATGCTGTCAACGGGAAACGTTCATTGTGCTTTCCTATTGTTACCAGTTTGATCTTTTCCTGTAAAATACTCATATCAATATATTCGTTTTATATATATTTTTTAAATGGTCTCGTGATTGGCACGTAATCAGTTGTGACCTCACCACCTGTGTATCTTGAATTTAACATTTATTGTCATTTGTTTAGGACATCATCATCTGTTCATGGTGAGCCCCACATATATGGCAACTCCTCAGTGACCTCACAATTGGTTTATGACGAGTCATAGATCTATGATATTTCATCATTGGCCGTATGATTGGTTTATGACGAGCCATAGATCTATGATCTTTCATCATTGGCCGTATGATTGGTTTACGACGAGCCATAGATCTACGATAATTCATCAATGACCTTACAATTGGTTTATGAAGAGCCATATATCTATGGACCCTCCTCAGTGACCTCAAAATTTGTTTATGATGAGCGATAGATCTATAATCACTCATCAATGATCTTACAATTAGTTTATGACAAGCCATAGATCTATGATCATTCCTAAATCACCTCGTGATTGGTTTATGGGAGCCCTAGATCTATGATCGTTCCTCAATCACCTCATGATTGGTTTATGAGGAGTCACATATCTATGATCATTCATCAATGACTTTATCATTGGTTTATGAAGAGCCTTAGATATATTGAACCTCCACAGTGACCCCACAATTTGTTTATGACAAGCCATAGATGTATGATCATTCATCAATGATCTAACAATTGGTTTATGAAAAGCCCTAGATCTATGGACCCTCCTCTGTGAACTCACAATTGGTTTATGATGAGCCATAGATCTATGATCATTCATCAATGATCTAACAATTGGTTTATGAAAAGCCCTAGATCTATGGACCCTCCTCTGTGAACTCACAATTGGTTTATGATGAGCCATAGATCTATGATCATTCATCAATGATCTAACAATTGGTTTATGAAAAGCCCTAGATCTATGGACCCTCCTCTGTGAACTCACAATTGGTTTATGACGAGCCATAGATCTATAATCATTCATCAATGACCTTACAATTGGTTTATGAAGAGCTTTAGATGTATGGAACCTCCACAGTGACCCCACAATTTGCTTATGACAAGCCATAGATCTATGATCGTTCATTAATGATCTTACAATTGGTTTATGATGAGCCATATATCTATGATCATTCATCAATGACCTTACAATTGGTTTATGAAAAGCCCTAGATCTATGGACCCTCCTCTGTGAACTCACAATTGGTTTATGACGAGCCATAGATCTATGATCGTTCATTAATGATCTTACAATTGGTTTATGATGAGCCATATATCTACGGTCATTCATCATTGACCTTACGATTGGTTTATGATGAGCCATATATCTATGGTCATTCATCTGTGGCCTCATCATTCATGTATGGTGAATCACAAGATCTTGGCCTCATTCATCAATTAACTCACAATCTCTTCATGATGCATAATATTTATGAAGTAAGCTGTTTACAGTCATCCCATGATTTCTTGTCCTCTATTTATGATCTCACCACTTAGTGGTGAATGTGACACCCTGGCTATAAGGCTATAACCTCACATTCTGCCCATGGTGAGTGCTTCGCCTCTGGTCATGTGTGTGGCCTCCTTATCTGGCGAGGTTTAATGGGTATGGTGTATCTGGTGTATATGGTCATGATATACATCTAATATCTCAACACGTACATGTCTCATCAATGGGTACTAGTTGTCACAGACTTCATGTGTGAAGGGGGTTCTCGTTGACAAGTGAGGATCCAGGCACTGACAGCCTTCTTCCCCCTTGATCCTCCAGTCCAACTTTTTTTGTGTTCGTGTTGCTGCAATGCTGTCTTCTCAATTTTAACTTTCCTCATTCCCATGTTTCTTCATTACATTATCTATGATACATAAATCGTGACGAGATGGAAAGTAATTTGATTTGAAATGGTCGCTTTTTGGCCTGGTTTTAACAACATTACGCTCATTGTTAAACCACTGGCTACAAGATTCCTCTGTCGCCACCAATTTCGAGCTTTGTTGTGCCAAGAGGTCCATTCACCGAGTCAATCTGTCAGCCACTGAGTTACCGGGGTTCTAAGGTGATGGTGGACTTGAATATTGTAGGTGATCTGGGCTACTGTGATCCTTACAAAGGGACGAACGAATGTGAGTATAGTACGTGGATAATGGGTACGTGGATTGATAAGATGGGGAAGCCTCTTCGAATGCCAGATTCAGAAATTGATAATGGTTTGTGAGTATGTGAGCAAAATTGACCAAATCAGCTCAAATGTGACGCTTACCATGTAAGTTCGTGAACCAAATCGGTTCAAAACTAATTATAGCGATTTTGAATGGTATGTCGCCACATGACACAACAGCACAATTTCAATTCATGTAAAAATGACAGGAGTAGCACAATAGATGATCAAATATTTGACAAAACCTATTTTAGGGTAGTTCTATAAGATAAATCCTGCTCATATGAGACTAGTGTACGCATAACAACTGATTTTTATCTAAAACCAAAAGAATTCTAGCTGCCTACAAGTTAGATAATCAGGAGAAGCTCTATAAATTCTGCCGTCGTGAAACTACGTCTAACTCACTAACTTTTTCAAGGCGTTCACTCCATAAATCGAGAGCAATAAACGCGCAGATTTTTAAATTAGTGGGGGAGAATATCATACCATCTACAGCTGTGTTAGCTCTTTAAAACGGACTATTTTCTATTAGTTAGCTTTCACAGTTTTTCCCTAGCTCCCGTTTGTCTACGACACAATGGCGGAATCACCGAAGTTGGTAATTTTCGCCTCATAGTGCCAGATCTCGTTCTTGTTCCTGCCGTACAGAACCGGCCCTTGAAGAGAATAAAGTCAAAGGGGCGTGCCAAGATCATTAGCATTTAAACTGCATGTAGGGGAGCCTTTAGCAAGTTGTTCACGAGTCACGCCTTCGGTCTCACATACCTTGCCGAGCACATAAGCTGGGCGGTTATTTTCGGAGGCCACCTTCGTCGCTTCAGTTACAATTAACCCGACTCCTAAACTCCTCTAATAGAATATGTTCTCGGACTGATAACGTATTTTACGCCTCTGGGTCGGCGGCGACCGTTTCATTATTAAATCGCCTAAGATTTGATACGGATCCCGTCGGGCCTAACCACTACTCCCATTGTTTAGGTCGACAACTAAAGGCGACTAAGTTAAAGCTACGGGAGGAACAAATGGCACGTTCAGGGGACGGGGATTAAGTGAGACTACACTATGAACAGGCTGGGGTCATGACAAAACCCATCCTTAAGGGCCTTTTTATTAGCTACGCGAAACAGAAGTGAACACAAAGTTCTACTGAGATAAAGGAGGTGTGTATATGTGTGCGAACACCGTGATGACCTAAACCTCTCAAGTCTGAAGCATCAGTGATGGTACATTGTTCCCCGCCACCAAGTTGCTGTCAGGACCTGGGGCCTACAATGCCAGATGTTCTTCAGACGAAGAGACTTCAACGTCTGTCCGTGTGACCCTGGGGTGGTAGAGGACGCAGCAAACGTTCTGTTCGACTGCTCCCTTCATGAAGCAGCATGCTTACGCGTGAGCAGTTGTGGGCCGCATACTTCAGTGTTCCCTCAGGCATTGTTAAATAAGAGCAGCCGCCTCGAAATGTCGGTCGGATGGCCTGGGATTATGGCTTGACGATATCGTGATGAGTCTCCGTAAAGGTCGAGCCGAGTTGCACGGATTATTACTCACAGGTGCCTGCTAGATAATCATTATTGGATAACAATGGGAGTCTGCTAAAGAGTACTTCCTGATCAAGCCAATGGACCGTTACGGTCTGGCATGACGCCCATTAGGCTGAACTAAATCGGGTCAAATTCGATATTCAGCCTGCAGACGAGTATGGGAACGCGTATGGCAGGTCGGTTGCCTACAGATGGTCGACGGGTCCCGGCGGGTCCACTTATGCGTGGGTGGGCTCGAGGCCAGGTGGGGGTTGTCGCCCCCCCCCCCCCCCACAGCCAACAGGTATGAATGTGGTGTGCGAAAGGGGGTTGTGTGAATGTAATTTATTAAGTGAGTGAGTAATTAGGTCAGTGTGTGAATGGTATAGAGTGTCTGTATTTTATTGGGAGTGGGTGGTTGTGTGGGTGTGGGTTGATAGGGTGGGGGAGGGGGCTAGCGGGGCTAAACGCCTCTACCAAGGGGACGGAAAACTGGAATCCGGCGGCTGGGCGTTGCTGGTAGGCGGGGGGCTCTTGCTTACCAGGAGCAAGGAGGGGCAAGTCCAAACCCCTCCGAGACGGAGGTCCCCGAAGCCGTAAGTCTGGACGGGCTAGCGACCATTCTAGCCTTAAGGGATATTTTTCCCAAAATGTTACTGCGGGGGTGCACAGCCCGCGGCGCAAGCCAGTGCACAATGGGAAGGTCCATGGCAGGTGGATGCTCTGCGGGCATCTAGGGTAAAGGCGGATAACCCGCCGATCCCTAGTACCCATTTATGGGATCTTTCAGATATCACAGTGGTCGAAGGGTCGCTGGAAGTAGTTCCTGTGCCTTTTCCCTCTTGTTTTGCCTGATGGGGCGGTACTGCCTCCGCACACCCCCATACATCGGAACGTACATGCCTACAGATGGTTACCGTAATCGTTCAAATGAATCAACGACAGCTCTGTCTCGATTCGACGATTTGGTTTTTCGTCGTCGTGACAAGTACTCATTCCAACTGCCTCGTAATTTCACACATTTAGTCAGTGGTGTTGATTGAGTTCTTTCTCCTTGACTCTAAACTGTTCCAAGGTGATTTACTATCTAAGTTGCATTGTTTAATGCCTGTATCCAAGCGTAGGTTATTCATTCTTTATTTTCAAGGAGTCATTTGCCATAAAAGTAGGCTGAATTATTATTTTCAACGAAGGTCAATTGTAGTTTAGTTCTTCCTTAAACTCTAAAAATTCACTCGGTTGACACTAACTTTCCCGTACTCCCAACGTCAATACGCGTCGCTTTGGTCAATAAACTGGCAAGTCCCCAGTGACCTTTTAACCCAGGGAGTTCCAGAAGTTTAACCCACTTTATAAGTCCAATGCTTCTAACTTTGGTCAATACTGAAAGCGTCTCGCTATCGCTTCTCCCGAATCGAATCAGTTACACAGTTACTGTTACTTTTGTGAGACGAGGCCCATAAATCACCGTTAAAACGGCGGCAACAAATTGTATTCAAACAAGTACTAAGCACTTTATGTTAGTTGCGCTTTGTGCAGATCTGAGGTGCTCGTTAGCTTTACGGTGTCATAAAATATAACTCATCTTACCAGAAAACAAAAAAGTGTGCGAGTGTCCTCCAACGATAACGTCCAGTTCGGGAACCTCCTTCGCTATGCCGAGTTCCTCTTCGTAGCCACTATGTCCGAGACCGACGACGATTTGAGCTCCTTTTTTCCGAACGTCAGCGGCTGCTTTTCGCAAACTCGGTATTTCCGGTAAAATTTTCACTTTTCCGCGTACTTTCGGCTGAAAACAAAAAACGAGTGAAGTTGGCCAAAATCCAAACACTTTCAGGACAGATTGGTAAATGCGGTTCGCTCACCAGTATGTCTGTAGTGAGATAACCGACGATTCCAACCTTCACTCCTCCGACGTCAACGATGATGCTCTCGCGCAATACTTCGGCTTTTAAACTTGGCTCTTCACTGACGTCTATGTTGCAGCAGACGACGGAACCGTTCAAGCGAGAAAGATATTTGGCCAATTCTGGAACGCCCTCGTCGAACTCGTGATTTCCTAAAGACTGAAAACAATTTGACGTTGTTGGAAGGGACGAGGGCCAAAAGAAAATGTCGATTTACTCGTTTTCGTTTCACCTGAGCGTCGAACCCCATGGCGTTCGAGAAGTCGACGAGAACGTCCGATTTGAACTTCGTGAAGTACGGGGAGCCGGTGAACATGTCGCCGGCGTTTAGGAACAGAACGTTCGACTCTGTATTTTTAATTTCTTTGAATTTTGCGACCACCTGAAATCCGTAAGTAAAAGTGTAAATATGATATTAGGACGCTATTTTAGCGGATCGAACTCGTAAAACCCAAATAATACACTCTTGAGGTACAACAACCTCCTCGTCTCTCAAGTTGCAAACTATACTTTTATAATTGATGCCCATTTTCACAGTTTTCATGAGATTTCAAAATTGTGTCTAGATAGCGTCCTATTTAAGTTCTTCGGCATTAACATCAGTCGTGCAGGGGTCAGATGGTTTCAAGCAATTGGGTTAGGTCCGCCTGTAGGCAAATTACTGAAGTTAGCGTACCTGTTAGGTGAGTCCATCTCCTCTGGCTGCTGAGATACTGTGGGCGAGCGCTTTCGATGTAAAGACATCATCGTCTGGCCGTTAAGTCAGTTGGTGGTCTCAATATACGAAGAGAAAGGTAAACGGGATGGTGGAGCATTGGTGAAAGAGCGGAGGGGAAGGAAGGAGGTGATACACCTCTGGGGAAACCCACTAGAGGTGAAGGGAAGTATTGTAGGTCTTAAATGGTCTGTTGGTTGTTGATTCTAAGTCTTTCTTGTATAGGGTATTTTGTATTGTATAAAAAAAAGACTTGGAATTGACAACCGACAGACTATTTAAGACGTACAATACTTCCCTTCACCTCTAGTGGGTTTCCCTAGAGGTGTATGACCTCCTTCCTCCCCCTGCGCTCTTTCACCAATGCTCCACCGTCCCATTAACCTTTCTCTTCGTATATAAAGACCACGACCAACTGACTGACTCTAGTACTGACTTAATGACCAGATGATGTCTTTACATCGAAAGCGCTGGCCCACAATATCTCAGCAGCCAGAGGAGATGGACTCACCTAACAGGTACGCTAACTTTAGTCAGATGGTTTCCATCAATTACTCTCGAGCTGCTGAACTTGATGGTAGTTGTTCAGCGCATGCTGAAAGACTGATTCCTTTACCTGGCGCATCCACAAAACCCAACGGTTTCTGCCTTTTTCATGTGATGCTGCAGGGAAGTTCGAGAACTGCCCTTTCAGTCGTCGGCTTCTCCTCTGACAAAGGGATTAAGTTCAGGTTAACTTCCAACGACAACGGATTTCCCCTTTTGTACTTTCCCTAGATTTACCTCCTCCGACACACACACACACAGAGGCCATCTACTCCCAGTGGACACACAGACATTCCGCTATCAGTTCTCGCCCCAGGAACAGCTCGCACTTTCCTTCCGAGACAGTTTCTCACGCCAGTCACCAGTTCACGCGTATTCAGAGTTGTCCCTTTGTGACGCACTTTTGTACACAAACTTAGCTCCATTCATTGCACCTATTGCACATATAATACAGTCCTCAAAGCTCACTGAGTTTCTTTTCAGTTCGGTCTGCAACTCCCCCTTTGTGCAGCCAACACTAGTTCACATCATTCACAAAATGTGCACTAAATCTTGCTGCACGAGTATTTTTTGCAATAAAACTGGTACTCCTCGATAAAATATTATTTATTTCGTATTTCCACACAATACGCGGAAATATCCTACGTGGGCTCGCGGCATCGCGCCATTGTGTGTTTGGGAGGCCCTTTCTTCAGCCAGAAGAGGTGGCGAATGCAGAACTTTCGGATGTCCTCTGCTTTGTGTGGGGGTGGTGGGAGCGTATAGGTGACGGCACTCCAAGTGAGACCAGTGCCGTGGTGCCTGGGGTGGGAGGGGGCATGATCTGAGGATCATGGACGCCCTTACAATAGGCCCGTTTGTGGCTGCAGTGAGGGTATCGCCTGCATCCACCGTTTTCAAGAAAAAAAAGCCATCATCACCACTTTCCTCGGCCCACGTGCATTCCAACAAATCCCACCAGTTTTTCACTCTGACACAGGAACGATTAATGTTGTGGAATTGTTTGAGCTGCCCCTACTTATGTCTCGATATTCACTAAGTAACCATCGCAAAGGTAACTCATGAGACTGAAGGCAATTTTTTGGGGAAACCTACACATTAACGGTTTTGGAATTATGCAGTGGTATATCTAGACACTACAACACTTTATACGCGCATTCATTCGTATTTTTCACACAGTTCTTCTCAACTTGTACGTAGAAATCGGTATCGCTTGACTTTCCAGAATTTATTGAGTTGTTGCTACTTACCATTATTGAGTAAACGGTGTATAAAGGATATATGAAATTGTCAACCTGATTTTTCTGAGAACGGTCGTCTTTGGAATTATCGGAGAAAATTGTGAAAAGTGCGAGTAAATGGTTTGAATTCCGGAATTTTTGAATTAATTCCTATTGATCTTACCGGCGTTATTAAACCGTCATCGTATCAGTAGTTTATTGAGCTGCCACTCTGATTTTTTTGAGAGCGCTAGGGTCAATTTTACTAGCTTTATAGAAAAAAACTGCGCAATCGGGTTTCGCCGGAGGTTTCGATCATTTATTGTGCGACTCTTTTAACTTTGTATTATCGTATTGTCATACGTAACTGCAACAATGTAATTGAAATACAGCGGTTTTTGAGACTAAAAAGTATTTGTTGTTTTGGTCATTTGTTATTTTCCCGGTACTAATACTTGTGCGTCACATATTAATCAGCACGCTGAGAATGACATTTCAGCTAACCTTCTCAAATGGCGTTTTGCGGGCTCAGTGGCTCTTAAAACGTAGAGATCTGAAGACATTTAATGCTTAGCTTCTTAAAGTTAACGTACCTGTTAGGTTACGTTAACTTTAGTATTTGCCTACTGGCGGACACAACCCAATTTCTTTAATGCTTAGCTTCTTCCTAAACGGTACCTGGTATTTCCATTACCAATCGGGCACTAACGAACATCATTAGCCAGAACAGTGTCGATAGATTGAACCGTTTTAAAGATATATTTAAATGCGCATCGATTCGCTCTACAGGGCGCCTCATTTTTTTTAAATGTTAGCTGACGAAAATAAACGGTGATAATACGCGAATGAGTTTCTGGTTTGAGTTGGCTTTGCGGTGAAACATTCCAGCACAACGAGCTGGAACCAGTTTCAACGAGCACGTTAAATACGTCGAAGTACAAAAGAGACAGACCCGAGCGAATCCACCGTAGCAGACGCTGCTGTCTCTGCAAAGGCCACTGGATTTGCTGGTGCCATCGATGTGAGAATGAGCGTCGTTGATGTGTACGATGTTCAATTCGTAGGCGGCTAATAACTTTGAACTGAGGACAAATAGCGAAAACGGAACGAGGAACGAAATCATCGCGGGCAGCAACTAGCCGTTAATGAATCGATCAGATCACTGAATTATCACGTTCGTATCGGAGAGGAGTCAAGGCCGAAAGGGTTTTCGGAAGGGAACCCTAAAAATATCTTCAACGAGATACGCTAAACAAATCGAATCTACGATACGGCTAGCGATTAGTTTTCGGTCGTGGCTGCTAAGAAGACGGAACTCAAAACGAATTAGTTCAAAACGAGCGGTACAACACACAACTTTCCGCCACCCCCCCCCCCCTCACAAGTTCGAACGAACACCAGCTAAATATGCGGGCGCTATATCTTCGTTCAACGCATTTCTACAGAAACATTTATCGAAAACACCGATAAATTAATATTCGACAAATCTCCTTTTCTAAGTTAACTTGGCTTATATATCCGTTCAACATATATATACAGAAATAATTATAGGGAACGAAATGTGGGTATGGGTGACTAAAAGGCACTCTGAACGATTGATCGAATTTGGTGGAGCGGTTACTCCAGAATTTACGGTAATGTTCGAAAAAACGTTATTTTCGACACAATTTCATTTTGACATTTTATGCCTTCACTTTGCTACATAAACTAGAAAATGTAACGCGGGATATGTAACGGAGAAGCGTCACGAAATTTGTTTTGGGTTAAGTGCATGGTAACGTCTGTTACAAAATCTAACGCTTGGTAACATCACAAGTTTTAATAACCTCAGTGACTAAGTGATGATGTCATTTATCTCTGCTCAATGAACTCTCAGAGGAACATTTATTGAGAACAATAGGTAGGTATTAACTATTCAAAAACATCCTGAGAGTTTGGTGAAAACAGTTGAAGTCGTTTTGCCAATTTTTGCTTCATAGGCCTATATCTCCGTTCACCGTATTGTCATGGAGATATGTATAGAGAAGAAAAGTTAGGTATTGATTAGTAGGAAATAATTTGAAAGTTTAATCAAAATCGTTAGAGCCGTTTTCGAGAAAAATTCCGAAAAACCTTGTTTTTCGGTACATTTTCGTCCCGCCCCCCCCCCCTACCATCGGCCGAAATCGTCCATAACCTTATTTTGGTGTCTACAAAAATAACGAACAAAACAAAAAAAGAACCAGCTCAATCGGATCAGCCGTTCTCCTGCAAATCGAACTACAAACACACACACACGGACCACGCGCCGAAATTAGGTTTTTTTAGACTCAGTAGGCCTCAAAACGTAAAGATCAGAAGAAAATCCAAATTTTTTTTTTGGCACGATTACTATACTTTCCTTTCCCTTTGGGGGAGCGGAAAGTAATGAATGCAAACATTTTCCTTCAAATCGCTACGAATTTAATTAAATGGTTTCGAAGTGGAATCAAACAGGAATGATCAAGCAAAGTGTTAAGGCGTGGAGACCCAACCTCACAACAGCGGACGATGTTGTCTGGTTACTACGCATGACGTAGCTCTCAATTTGTCCTTTTAATTGCATTCTCGCTTTTCCAGTTTTAACTTTTTCGTTAATAAAACCACTTCATTCCTTGTAGTGGCCTTAATTCGATTCCGATAATTTTTGTCAAATTTTCTGATGGATTCCGTCTGAAAGAAGCTTCCTTATGGAGAACATGTCATTATTTCTATTCTAACACAATTTAATTGAGGTAAATCCAGCTGTAACATTTATGGTACGTTGCCCACTTCTCAAGATCAATGTTCCCAGTTCGACTATTGTAAATTTCGACGAATCAGGCACAATTTCTGTACAAAGTGCTGTTTATTTGTAACTAAATAGCGGTAAATAGAATATTGAGAATGGATGAATGAATATATTATTGATTTATAGTGAGAAAAAAATAAAAATAAAACAATTTTGCTAATTGAGACGCATAATTCAATTTCCAATAACTTCTTTCTATGTGACCGCATTTTTTATAAACTGTGGTAAGATTTGAAACAGTCAATGCATAAGCCAACACCACATTTTGCACAAAAATAGCGAGATTTGGTTTCACAAGATGCTCCACCGCAGCGCCGTCGTTTTTGATTGGGAATCTTTTCCAAGTAGTGATCTTTGTGGTCAAACCTTGATTGGTCCAACGTTTTTGTTGTCGGAGGCCCAGTTGCCTTCTTCGGGACGCTATATTTCTTCAAGTAGGTCAGTGCAATAGTCCTTCCGAAGTCCAGCTGAGCGATATTATTTCCAGCGTTTCGATGCAATATCCAGGAATTTTGAAGTGATACATTCAGCAGCCAGCTAATCAACCACCATTCAACCACCTGGATCTGAGCCTTACTCGCAACTGAGTACCGAGAAACTTTCGTCAGCGGGTTTATGCCATGTGTATTCGAGCAAGCAGTAACAACCGAGTTATCACGCCATTTGCATAGGAGGATTCCATGAGGCTTGTTTATGATATTCTCAATGTGCCCTCGGGGGTAAGTTTTCAAAATATCCTTGTTGCCAGGCAGAGGACAGGATTTGGGAATTGTATTTTCCCGCAAAGTGACGCACCGTATCCCAACTGTTGCATGTGTGTGAGGAGTTTGAAGGTTGTACATAGATTGTCGACGAAAAAGTGGAAAGTGTAGGGCTTTATTCCATCTGGAAAGCGTTCAATCATTTTTAGCAATTTTAGAGCACCACATTTTCCCACTAATTTTTCGACATGAGTGTAGTCAGTGCCACTTTTGCCCTGATAGATATCAAAATCAACAAGGTATCCCGCCGGTGTGTTCAGTGACCACACTTTGTACCCGAAACGAATGGGCTTTGTCGGAATGTACTGTTTCAGGTAGAACTTTCCGAAATACCTAACCATACTCTCGTCGTAGGACAAGTTTTTCTCAGGGATGAAGTGTTTGCAAAATGGCTTCTTCGATAAATCAATTAGCGGCCTTATCTTCCACAATTTATCCGAAGAATGGAAGCATCTGAGAATTTGTTCAAACCTCTTGAGTCGCATAGCCGTCACGTGCGAAGTGCGTGCCATATATGGTACGCTCAAGTTTATAACAGAGTGTAATCGTGTGATGGGTTTGAATATACGTCAAACCACCTTAGATATATCACTCAAGGTATACACAACCAAAATATGACGAAAGAAAACAATTGGGAGCGATAGTTGAATAACAATACTTACTCTTCGTCGAACATGATGACAACTAGGCGAAATTCGCGGACATGAAATGGAATAAATTCACTCAGCACGGTTAACGAACCGATCGAGGCGATTGAACTCGCCGAACTGATTGTACAATAGTTGGACACGAAGTCCAAACCATTGGGAGTCCAAAGTTCACTCGTGTTTCCATCCTGCCTACCCACAAAGTCCCCCTCCCTTCTGTACCATACATGGTACGTTGCTCACTACTGGGTTAATTGTATGACATCAGGAAACTATTCACGCAGATTTTCTTGAGTAAACGAGAAAGTGTGCATTGAGCGAAAAAGAATGCCACCCGTGCTCTACTTCTCACATCGGAGCTTCCAGCATCACAACACAAATACCCTGCGCGTAGCATCGCACAACTTGTTGATACAATGATGCTCTATGGTACCCGTGCTTTCCGTTGAATCCCCCACACTTCGCGAACGTCTCCCCTCAATGCTGCTTCGAGTGAAACATTGAATTTCAAGTTCTTGCGACGGTAAGGCAGCTCTGAAGCTACCCAGTGGCCTCGATCAACCTTCGCTCTGACGCCAACCAACTATTACGCGTAATGCGATTAACCATCGGGATGGTTTCCATCGCATTATGTTCCTTTGGAACCGCTTAATTAGGATGTAACCTGAGAGCCCGCGTTATTCTAAAGGTTTACAGTACGAAATCAAGGGTATTAGCTACTCTTGATAGCGTTCGACTTCATAATCGGATTCAAGTTTCCCTCAACTACGATCAACGATGCCTTTTAACTACCTATTTTGTCTAACGATAGCTTCCGTCGACGTTACCCTCAAGTTTCCACGAAGCCCCCCCCTCCCCCTTCCTCGCATTATATTTACTTCATTCCAGCGAAATGTCTAAGTAAATTATTAGCGCGAAGTCGAAAGTTTCTAATGAGCCGAAGCTCCGAGGGCAGTGCAGAAAACCGTTGACAAGGTTTCGGGTATGGGGGAGGAGTTTAATAGCATTACTCGCCGGTGTTTCGTCCGCCCGAACAACTGAAATGTGATCAATCAAGCGGGCCATTAACGCGAAAAACTTGCGACTAAAGTACGACAGAAATGTTTAGTATGAAATTGACTGACATCCGAATTGACGTAAAAAGCGTGAGGTTCTTTCAGGCCGATGAATTAGGCGCAGAAAGCTCATCGCGTTCACGCATTTTAAGACCCCTTCCATTACACTTGAATCCTGGGCGAATTGTCCAAGTAAACTTCGGCTGTTACGATAGGAGAGAAAAACAGTTTGTACGAAGGGTGCCCCAGGGGTTGATTTTCTAACTTGCTATATTTTTGTATACCTCCGGGGAAACCGCTTCTTTCACTTTTATGATTTTTTTCTCATTACTTGTCTTTCTTTCCCGATTAACCGTGCCACATAAACAATAACACAGGCCTACATAAAAAATTTCTTTGTCGCTGAATATAAATATGAAAACAGTTTTTATCTATCTTTTCCCTGGTTTTTTAGATAAATATGTTTTTAAGTTTATTTCTTTATTTGAATGGAAACTACAAAAGTTCACACCAAAACCTAGCTAACACCGTTGACTCATTCACACTGGAAACGTTTCTTCAACACTGGAATTGAGAGTCGAAGGGATCAAAGACCGAGGTCGCCCTGGCCGTTTAACTCGCATCAATATGGGGTGAGAGGAGAATTAAGCGGGTAATTGGTTGAGTCCACAGGAAATAAGTCTGTCCCTGGCGGCACCGGGGAACCAGGAACTTCGTCGAGACAGTCCCATCTGGCCAACAGCACGTATTTGATAGAAAATGGCGTTCACTAGTCGCCTGTGCTTGGTCTGCATGACTCACACGCAACATTCTGAAGGCAACAAATCGTAGAAACTTACATTGAACTTGTTGGAGGTCCTCCTTGGCGGTACCATAGTAATAAGACGACACGGTTGAAGAAAGCTCATTGACAGTTACTGTTCTGCATAAGGGGATGTCATTGGGAGTGCCGACCTGGTGGCCCCTACCTCCCACAGACCCCGCAGTTTATATACAAAAGAAGGGGAAGGGATTCTTACTCTCCAGCGACCCCCTGACCACCACGATTTCTGCAGAGCAAGCGCATTTTCCAGCATTATCAGGCCTTGCCCTGGGTAGGAGTTGGATTGCTCCATTCTACCTACCTTGCCCTACGGCCAGTGCCAGGCCAATGCCACAAATGTGCCCTGAGTGATCAATTATCACGGCAAGATGACGCTCTGTCGACCGGCACTGCAAATTTCGGCTGCCAAGCACATAAATGTTGGATAATGGCTGTATAGAACTGGAGAACGTATTGATCAAACAATTGTTGATGTTCAAGCCCAGCCTGTTGGTCTCACTCCACACCTTCAACCCACTCAGGCCCGCCTTCTGCGCAGCTGGACCACTCCGAAGGGTAACTGAGTTTAAGAGAAAAAACTTTAAAACTTTATTACAGAATTACTTGGTTTACAAGGGGTACACTCGTTGGAGACAGCTAACGCAAAAGTGCAGTTTCTCAAGTGCTGTATGTCCAAGGTCACCTCGTAGGGAGGCGGATATTGCTGAGCTTGTCTTTTAATCCCGAGAATCTTCAGGTTAAAAGTTACTTACTACTGCTCGTAACTTCTATTTACTTATCCTACAGGTTTTATTCAACAATTCTATTCATTCATATTAAGTAAACAAAAAGAAATAAAAATGTGATTTTTTATACCTCCAAAAAACCTTTTTTTCCAAGACTTATATCCTAGTGGAGTAACAATCCAGGCCTGGCTTGGCCTACCGGCTCGTTGGTCCGCTGCAAGCGAGCGCCTCTACGCCAGGACACTGACTAGTCCCTGTGGCAGAGGCGCACTGCGGCCAGTGCATGGGGATCGCGAGGGGGTCGTCTCACTACTCCTCCTCAGCCTCAACCTGGGGGCACCATGACTCCAGGCCCTTTCGCCGGTTCGCCCACGCCTGGGCGAAGATGTGAAACTGGCGGACCTTTGCCTTGCTGGAGAGGAGCCACGAGGAGACTCCTACTGCCGCAGGAAGCCGAGCCCGCTCCCTGGCGTCACTGTACAGGTGGCAGGTGAAGAGTGCATGTGCTGCACTCTCCCTGGCCTCTCCAAATGGGCAGTCCCTGAAGGGGCGGCGCCTGAATAAGTGCAGCCGCTCATTGAAGGCACCGTAGCCAGAGAGCAGCTGCGCCTCAGCGAAGGACGGCTTCCACCAGCTCATTCGCAGCCTACCCTCAATGGAGGGGAGGATGCCGTGGAGGTGCCGCGCTGCGGGACCCTGGTCCTACCGTGCTTGCCACCTGTCTATGAACGTCTCCTGGGCGAGAGTGAGTCTCCGCTCTGTGGGTTGTTCCTGTAGCGAGGGGAGGAGGGCCAGGAATTGTCCCCTGTACTCTGCAATGCAACCACGCCTTCTGCACAGCTGGACCACTGTTGTCCCTTACAGCCGCTAAAACCTGCAAAATAATCAGCAAAAAGGCAAACTCCACCAGAGAACATCTCAGAAATGTCATCAATAAACGCTGTAAGGGCCCAAGACGGGATCCCTGTGGAACGCCAGAGGAGGGATGAAACGTTTTGGGCCCCTCTGACTCTCACTTGATAGAATTTATCCGGCAGGTAGTCGGTGAACCATTTCAAGAGAACCTCTCTCATTAATTAAAACGCTGACGTCAAACGTTTTGTTGTAATGGACGAACCCTCAAAAACATTATAATCGCGTTTTGCATGAAAACCGCCAGAAGCCGTTATATATACGCATTTACGCATTGAAAATTACACGTTGATGCCTTCAATGTTCAACTGACGTCGAATATATATACTCTATTGTAAACTTAATTAAACTTCCGGTTGAAACAATGCACTCAACACTTCCTTTTCGAGAGGAGACGGTAAAAGAGGAAACCTTGCGATGGAAACCGTTCTACAGAAATAAAGCATTAGCCCTCTTCTCGTTTCAACGGTGAAGTGGAGACAGCAAGGTCCCTTCAGTTTCTATCCAGCTAATGGAGAGATCAAGAACGACGGAGATTTACCTTGAGCCGCTTTTATACTTAGAGATCACATCTCAGGGTTTTGGCAGGAGAATCCGTGAAGAATAAGTGTGAGGGGGGGGGGGGGTCGATAAGGAACGAGATACAGGCTGAATTCCGTGCTACAGTTGTGTTTATTTGTGCAGTGACAAGATAATTATGAAATATTTTGAGGTGTTTATGTTCCAAATGTCTTCACCTTATCTGCATTATGTGAACTAAAGCGGTATTATTCTACAAAGTTTGATGTAGGTGGTGAAGAACGCTCATGCTCATATGACTTTACATGAAACATGAATACAAACACGATGTGACCCCTAAACCCTAAGGGCGCACTGTAATATAAAGTTGGCCAGTCGTGGGTTGTGTTTCTCCAAGCGGAATTGAATAACGTGGAAAGAACGAGTTTTTGGATTGAAACTTGTCAAGCGACTGGTAAACCTGTTTGAGAAGGCCGTTGTGAGTTGTGGCGAAGGAAATCCGAAATTAAGGGGATGACAAACCCGGGCGGTGGGTCTTCAGGTCAGCTCTGTTGTGAGAGCTGGGCAGGGACAACCGCGACGCTCGTTCTGCTCGCGTAAAAGAATTGAAATCTTTTCGAGCGCTGTCAAAAGAGCCCTAAGGGCGGTACATTGCCGTCAGTCGACTGTGAGGGCCATTCATGTGTTATCACTTGTAGGAAACCTTCAACTCTTCAGGAAAACGATTCGTGATGCTGAAAATCCGATCGAAAATCTCGACAACGATGGCGTAAGAACGAGATGCCGCTTTCGAAAAGACTTGCATTAATCAAAATTTCAAAGCGGATTTTGTGCCAGTCAGCCATCAGTGTCAGGGTAAAAGATAAACGTAAATCGCATTCCGTTGCCCTGCAATGCAGCATCTTTCTGGCAGTCGATGGATCCCTGAAAATAGGACATTTCCATCTCTTTTAGTTTCTTACTTGGTGAAGTTTGGGGCAGGAGAACCAGCTGGTCTACTGACAGCAGCCCCCGAGAAAAGCCAACGAATTGATTGTCCTAAAGAGGTCATCTTGATGTCCACCGTGAGGCCGATGTACCCTCTCTGTTTGAGACGTGGAGAAGCAGAAGAAACAATTTCCACACCAATTCTCAGTAGAGCTGTTCTGTTTAGGCGTCCGGAGTCACCTAAATAAAATTGTTAACATGCCAACACTCCGAGGGAGGTAGTTAAAACAACGTTAACGAAAGTCACAACAACACCTGTGATAATAACGGCCCGACGAAAACAAATAACTGGGGAACTCATTATCCCACATTACCCCCCTCTTCTTTAATTGGCTAGACGTTAACAGGTGCCAGACGACTAACGTGAACCGTCGCTTCGTGTTAATGACTTTTTCGATTACCCACGGGTCAGCCCAGGCCGGCTTGAGCTTCGGGCCATACCCAAACACAGTCGCCTTCTTCAAAGGTTCATGACGAAGCTCTACAACCCAATGTGACCTTTTGAATTCGAATTTTCAACCCGGATTCGTTTCGAGTGAACTCCCGCGGTCGAAAGCTAGCTCGGTTTGTTCCAGCAGTAGGAAAGGCCGTTGTATGATGCAGAGCAATGTATGATGATAGGTAAACATTATCTTTAACGGACTCATATCCATTTTTAACACTGATTTGTATTTTCGGATTCTGGAGCGTTGGGACTCATTACCTCACCAGTCGCTTTCCCTTCGAAACGGGGCCCCATCATCCTTTATAAGCTTGCTAAAAATTCGGTTTACCACCGAAATGGCTTATAACCATGTCGTTATGTTGTAGATACTTTTATGTAACAAAGCAGGTTATATCCATCCGTTACTGCTATGCAAGTTATTCATTTCACATCGTAAGTGCTATCCACTCTGATATTTCCCACTTCAAATTCGACTGTGATTTATTTCACAACCGATAGAGGTGAGCCCTAGGCAGGGCTCTGAAATGGTCAGTAGTGGACAACGCTGACAACAGGTAGTGTGGTTCTTGGGCACCTCACAAGCTGGTGTCGTCCTGAACAAAGGTCAGCTCTTACCTCACCGTTCAGACGATGTGTATCCGTTGCAAGTTTTATTAGATTGCGATTGTGGTGTCGCAGGCACTTTGGTGGCTAGCTTTTTTTCTTTCTTTTTTTTTTTTGAAACGGTGGATGACGGCGATACCCTCACTGCGGCGACAAACGGGCTTATTGTAAGGGCGTCCATGACCCTCAGATCCCTGCACCATCCCCAGGCCCCACGGCACTGGTCTCACATGGTGTGACGTCACCTATACGCCCCTACCACCCCTGCTCAAAGCAGAGGACATCGGCCAGCTCTGCATTCGCCACCTCTTCTGGCTGAAGAAAGGGCCTCCCATACACACGACGGTGCAATGCCGCGAGTCTATCGCATACACACAACACATGCTCTGCCGTCTCAAGCCCCACCTCGCAGAACCTGCATACCTGTACCTCGCACTTGCCAATATTTGCAAGGTGGTACCTCACCCTTTGGAGAGTCAGATGAAGAGTTTTGGATGTCTAAGGCTGGGCAGCTCATGCTAATGGGCAGCCCTGCACCTACTCGCCCATTTGCCAACCTCTCTACGTAGGTGGTCCCAACAAAGGGCTAAGGATCCAAAGGGCGCACCGATCCCTTCTTAGCCAACCTATCAGCCCATTCGTTTTGCTCTATACCCTGATGCCCTGGCACCCAACACAGTGTTACACTGTTGTCCGTAGCCAGGGCCATCAATCCAGTCAAACACTCCCACACCTGCCGTGATGTAAGACAGTATGAAGCTAAGGCCTTGAGAGTGGCCTGACTGTCCACCATAATGTAGATCTTCTGCCGCTTCAGTCCCCTCTGCAGTATAGCCACTGCACACAGTGAGATCGCTGCTCTAATTCTTGGCCCAAAGATGCGTGCCCCTGCAATGCCACTCTGAACCGAGCTATCAGTGTAATATACCAGGGCTCCAGCTTCAAAAGCGGGAACTCCCCCTTCCCACCTGAATCGCTCATGAATGAGTATCCGAAAGGGTAACGCGAAGTAGAACCTGAGTCTACCACATGCAGTTTGGGCCCCTCCACCTTCACCTTGTCAAGGATCAAGTGGCAGGAACTCCTCCTCCCCCGCATAATCAGACCCAACTCCAACATACGCACAGCCTGGAAGAACGCCATCCTTTTAATATGTATGTGGATTGGAGCTAAATCTAACAAGACCTCCAGTAGCTACTTATATTTCGTTTTGTTTTTGTGATTTGACGTCGTATTGAATCTGGATTCGTGGAAGAGGCGAGCCACGCACGAAGATCGTCGGAAACAAAATGGTGGATAGCAACAAGCAAAACCAAAAAAAAAGGAGATGGCCCCCTTATGTCAACAATTCTTTTGCTTCGCTTTGGGCATTGGCCAAAAATGTGTTCAAAGGATTGGACGGCGTGTTAACAGTGGCCAGACCTCCAATTGTACCTAACGATACTCAACCAAAACTTTGCGGGAAATGAAGAGCTTGATGACACCTACCATGTGACTGCCTGAACTTAACATTTTTGTAATCACGATGAACGTCTTTCAGAGCATCGTGTTGTGTTCATCTAAATTATGATTGCCCGAAGGGAAATTGTGTTTAAAAGAAAACATTAAAACATTATTACAGAAATACTTGGTTTACAAGGGGTACAATCGTTGGAGACAGCTAACGCAAAAGTTTCTCAAGTGCAGTATGTCTAAGGACGCCTCGTAGGGAGGCGGATATTGCTGAGCTAGTCTTTTAATCCCGAGAATCTTCAGGTTAAAAGTTACTTACTACTGCTCGTAACTTCTATTTACTTATCCTACAGATTTTATTCAACAATTCTATTCATTCATATAAAGTAAACAAAAAGAAATAAAAATGTGATTTTTTATACCTTCAAAAAACCTGTTGTTTAAAGACTTATACCCTAATGGGGTAACGAGCTAGGCTTGGCCTACCGGCTCGTTGGTCCGCTGCAAGCGAGCGCCTCTACCCCAGGGCATTGACTAGTCCCTGTGGCGGAGGCGCATTGCGGCCAGTGCGTGGGGATCGCAAGAGAGTCGTCTTCCTACTCCTCCTCGGCCTCAACCTGGAGGCACCACGACTCCAGGCCCTTTCGCCGGTTTGCCCACGCCTGGGCAAAGATGCGAAACCGGCGGACCTCCGCCTTGCTGGAGAGGATCCACGAGGAGACTCCTCCCGCCGCAGGAATGCGAGCACGCTCCCTGGCGTCGCTGTACAGGTGGCAGGTGAAGAGTGCATGTGCTGCACTCTCCCTGGCCTCTACACATGGGCAGTCGCTGAAGGGGCGGCGCCTGAATAAGTGCAGCCGCTCATTGAAGGCACCGTGGCTAGAGAGCAGCTGCGCCTCAGCGAAGGACGGCTTCCACCAGCTCATTCGCAGCCTACCCTCAATGGAGGGGAGGATGCCTCAGAGGTGCCGCGCTGCGGGACCCTGGTCCTACCGTGCTTGCCACCTGTCTATGAACGCCTCCTGGGCGAGAGTGAGTCTCCGCTCTGTGGGTTGTTCCTGTAGCGAGGGGAGGAAGGCCTGAAATTGTCCCCTGTACTCTGCCATGCAACCCTGCCTTATGTACGACTGGAGCACCGCCAGGTCGAGGACCAGGTCCAAAGGCACTTCAGGACTGGTATTTCCTTCATGTCTTCCCTGCGAGATACCCGAATCAGCGAGCTCTATCCTCTTCTGGGTAAGCACTGCTCGGGCAACGTGGTTCAATTGGCTCGGGGGTTTGTTTAGATTCTACAGCGAAAGCGGAAGTTTTTTGGGGTTTTCTCCAAACTGCCTCACTCGATTTTCGCGTTAGCAGAAGCAACGTGATCACTGGAACCGGAGCTCAATGTTCCAAACTATCTACGGAACTGTAACTTATCCAAAAGTATGACAATTTTACTAGTTCAATCGGTGCATGTGTCGTTCATCATCTCAACGTGGTGAGTTTCCTCTCCTCAGAAGATTTAAATTGGAGGTTATTCTTTCACAGAGGTGCTACATAACTTCGAAAAGAGCTACACATTAAGTACACTCCCTCATTAAAACCCAGAATCATCAAGTACTGCACAGGGCAGCGGCGCACGGTTGATTCAGATATCGATTTGATTTTGATGTCCCACAACCACAAGAGTTAGACGGCGACTGTGCCCGAAGTGATTCTCTCGTCAGGCTTCATACAATTTAAAAACCACCGTGCCTCCTCCAAAATATGAGACATATTTTTGGTATTTTATGGAGTAATCGACGGTTCTGTATACAAACTATTTGAAAAATTTGGCAACCCTGAAAATTGTGTTTTTCTTCATTTCCGATGAAAAGTTCCAAGAGGATATAAGCCATTTTGAAAGGAAACTCTACGTACGATGACTCAGGAACAGAGGCGCTCAATATCTCAATCAGTTAGACTATTGTTTACAAACTTTGCCAAATGTTTGATGAGGGATCTGTTCAGTCGCTCTGTCAGACTAGCTGAGTGTACAATGTACTTCAAGACGACCAATTCTTTGACTATCTTCGACTCATAATTCCATCCCTGGTTCAAGCGTATTTCCTAGTGGAGTGAGGCTTTGCAGCCACGTCCAGGTGAACTAAGCGCCTCTGACCCCTTGGGACAATACATGACGACATGCAAGTTCCCGGGCTTGATGGGAGGAAATGATCCCTATCAAATAGAAACCACTTATCTGGATGATTACTTGGGTGAACTTAGTTAACAGTAATTACACAATTCGCGCGGGAACTCGTCCCACGGCACGATCGACGCTATTAATAGCGATTTGCCTGACTGATCGCCATTTCATTCCGACCGTAGTTACAAAATATTTCCAATTATCGGTCGCCGTAAATAAATCACTGGCTCGCCACAGATTGCGAGCCTAACGCGAGGAATCACGTCCAGGCCGTTTAAAACCTCCCAAGCTGCATTTTAACAAAGAACGCGAGAACTGAGATCTCATTTCTACCGCTAAGCTTTTTTCTCAACAACTCCCCCTCTGTTCGTGCCGCGTTCGTTTCAAAAGGGGAAAAATCCCCCTCAACTTCAACTTCAACCCCCCTCGCTACCCCGTCATTCTCGCACGGCCCCCTCTGCCCTATTTTCATACCGAAGTGAAAAATTAAATTTCCACTCATTTGTGAGAACCGCGGCGATGAAAGGGAAATGGAGAATGAGTCTACACCTGAAAGTAAAATGACTAATGAAGATTTTCTTTCCTTTGAATGGGCTGACCCGGAAAAAGCCTGGAAAAATTGGATGGCTTTTCTGTTGAAAGAGAGTGATAAGTTGGTAGCCGTTTGCGAAAAAAGAAAGATGGTTTAGATAAAGTAATCGCTCAGTGGTGAGCTCTTCGGAGCAAGTGTTTTCAGAGAGGCTTTGTAACGTCAGCTATATTTTTCTTTGTTCCACGCTTTAATGGTAGAAGATTCGCTCCTTCTTGCCCAAAAGCGATGTTTTAATTATGCAATGGAGGCCTAGAACCAAAGGGAGGCCTAACACAAATGCTCTTCTTCAAAACCGGTCTTATCATCAAATTACTGGTCCTCTGATCCCACTTTTGAAGCTTGAAGTACGTTCAGACGTGATATCGTATTTCCATGTTAGTTTTGGATCTACTTAGGCAACTCAACCAAATAATAACGTTATTGTGTATAACTGGGAAATATTAACTAGGCGTGACTATCACACAACGGTGTATCGTTTTCTGGCACAGCTGGACGCAGTCTTGCACCTCCGAAACCCATCATAATCGATTCAGAATCGAAAAATACCAGAAAACCATACGAAACATGACCACTGCAATGGAACAACGGAAATTGACGTTTTATAGGCGATGCTAGGCAATTGGCACACCGTGGAAAGTCGAACTGACAGGTAGCTCGTGTAACAGCAGCGCAAGCTGAGGTGAAACTATAAGTTTTGCTGTAACGTCCCGCGAGTTTTGTCGAGTATTATGCCCGCTATAATTACTGTGATTTCACTGTTTCCGATCTAGACGCAATCATACACCTCTGAAACTTGTTCTGAACGACTCAACACTGAAAATTCCTATAAAACGGTACCAAACACGGCGTAATTGCGATTAAAAATCCAAAATGTCGCTTCTGTCAATTTTTCAATTCCTGATCGCAGGCGGGCAAATACTGAATGTGATATTTGTGTGAGAGAATGAATGCCCATTTAACAAACAAGCAACTCAGATCACAACCAATCTTATTGTGGAGCTTTATAGTCCGCCCCTGGACCATCAGGAATGAATGTATTTATAGTATGGAAGAAGAGTGGTTTGGGCGGTGTGGAGAGGAAAACCCTGCAAATTATTACACCACGGTTTATTATTCGGATAAACAGCTTGACGTAGCATTGATGCTCCGAGACCCATCCCGTTCGATTCAGCATCGAAAAATATCAAAATGAAACCCAAAAAAAGGTCGAAAAGAACTGAATCGTAATATTAAAATAAACAAAAAAAACGAAAGTATCTAGAAAAAACTGAATTTTAATATGAAAACATGCACGCTAAATATTAATATCAAAATGTAACCAAAAATCTATGAAAAAAACCAAAATGACACTGAAACGAAAGAATCTAAAAAAATTGAATCGTATTAAAACCAAAAAAAAATTAAACGAACGAACTATTAAATAAATAAACCAAAAATAAACGAATAATGAAGAGTTCAATCGAAGATAACAGATATTTTGCTAACGGAAATAGTTGAGATGGAGCAAAACAGTCATTCGTGGAGGTGAAGACGATAACAAGGCAATCGGACGATAAAGAGACAAATCGTAATGCCAAAGGTTATATACGAAACACGAGCGCTTCCTAGAGGAAGCAAAAAAAAATTGGGCGAACCCGTTGTGAGGCGAGGGGGCAGCGTTGCCAGTTGAGCAGTCGAGCGATTTCGTTGAGACGGGCGGGCAATTGACGTTTCAAACGACGAAACGTTGACTTCTGCTGTAGTTCCCACGTTGTACTGCGTTTCGTTAATTTTTTTAACCGTTTTTTGCCCATAACAATCATGGGCTTCGTCCGATCGGATTGCCGAGATGGTGGGCACAACTAGATACCAAATGGGATCTTTTTGCGAAAGAACGAATTTTTTGGACCACGTTAGAGGCACAAAACGGCCCGGAGGGTGGACAGCGGACGGCGGAGGGACATTGCAGAATTTGAATCTCCATGTCTTGAAACGTAAAGTATCAAATTTTGAGGGGGGGTTGTAAAAAATTTTTCGTGACCAAAAACATGGGGTTATTATTCAGAATGAATAATAAACCAAAAGGGATCGCGGTACAGGTTGGGATCGTGGATCGCCACCTTTCTCCGTGGGGAGGACAAGGCAAGTCCAATCCCGAAATCCCCACGGGGATAAAGGGTAGCTGCTGGTAGAACGCCTCTTGGCAGTTCCTGCCCATTCAGACCCTCAAGCTGCTTAAGCCGTAGCCAAATTAAATGGAGCCTTTGAGGCGTGGCGCTGCCAGCTGCGGGCAGAAGCCAAGGGTTTGGCTTCGTAGGGGCTGGGTTTCGCTGGAAAATCTATGCAAGTGTGGCAGGGGAGAGGTAGAGTCTGGAGGGCTAGGTACTCTCCCCAACCGCCAATTCAAATACTCAATTACACTTGTAACTTATATAAATCGCGAGTTAACTCAATAAACACCACTGACTAAAACTTCGAACTTACTAAAAAATTAGATTGTATCAACCACACCAACCGTGGCATCACCACAATGAAGCCAAACCGATAAATCGATTGCCAATAGAAGTATCGACAAATCCGAATGACATCTGTACCAATCTCAGGCAATTGCCTGACAATATCCTTAACACACTTTAACAGGTGCCTGCCCAGACACAATCGTCAAATGATTTATTTGGTTTGAAAAGTATATTTTGAGATCACTACGCTAGTGTTATAGCTTATTGAAAATAACTATGTTGAACCATATACAGAGTGGTTGATACTTCCACAGTGTCGCCTGAGTTGGCATATTTGTCGACCTAAGTTTGGGAAACTGTGTGTAATAAGAACTGTGTGCGTTTGAGTTGAGACAAATGGCTTATTTAAGGAACCTCGTGTAATTTGAATTGTATTTCGCAATGAATAAGGTTCATTGTACATATTCTCCTGGTCGAGATAATGTTTGACCTTCCCCTTGAAGTTTATGCCAAGGCAGACGTAATGAAGGTAGGGTACAGACTCACCAGGCGTGGTGAGCAATTAATGGGCACCTGGCAATATTCAGGAACGTGGAAACCTTCACGGAGCTCCTCATGGTCACTGACATGATGGTGTCCATGTATGAGGTCGATGTGTAATAGAGTGGGCAATCACAAGGGAGCCTATGGAACAGCGAAAGCCATCGGTTTCGTTCTCTGGAGTACGGGAAGAGTGAAACGCACATTGCCCTGGGTTCGACTCCAACGGGGTTTTTAAGCAGAGATTTATGGTATCATTGCGGAAAAAGGCTGTAGCAATAAAAGTATAAACATAATGACTGATAGTCAAGCGTAAGGCACTGAAAAATTACTGCACAACGGGAATGCAGGATGCGTCTCAATTCCTCAGCACACACAATTAGAGTTGACGTTTATTGGATTCCGGGGTGTGAAGGGATCACTGGAAATGAAAGGGCTGACCATCTCGCCAGACTCGGTTCGTCTGCTGTACGTATAGGGCCACCTTCTTACTGTAGGGCTTCTCTGACTGTGGTCTAAAGGACTGTGGTAGAATATGCCCTGAGAATGCATCAAATTTCCGGAAGGCTCCAGGAGTGAGGCACTTAAAACGCTTTTAACTCGGGGCAAATGCACGAAATATGACGGAGCCTTCTGAGTGTGGAGAGGAACCTAAGAAAGATCGAGGGGATCATCACGGGGCACTGCAAAACTAACGCATTATGTAATGGGCACAGTCGACACCCCTCGGTGTAGGCGGTGTGGTACGGATGAGGAGACGCCCTACCGCGCCCTGGCGCAGTGTCAGAGACTTGAGAGGGAGCGATTTCTGGTCATTGGTCAAAGGCGACTCTTGCAGGGAATACCAGGCATTCCTTAGGGGGCTAGGACCTAGGAGGCATTAGTACTGTCACAATAGTTTCTCAGAGAGCTATACATATTTACGCATTCGTTTGGTTTGTAAATTTCTTAACAAATTGTACATTTATGCCCACATTTTGTTACTGGTGTAGTTTAAGGTTGACAACTTTTTTATGTGTTCATGCAGTGGACAATAGAAGATGAATCACTCATCATTAATGAGATATCGGCTTTCGGAAGAGGAATGACGTGCCGTTGCCCTAATGATCTATCATTCGATCCCGCTCTAAAACCAGCGGCTCCTCGTCATCATTGCTTCCCCCCTCCTTCCCGCTAACCACCATTTGCTTCTCTATTAGTTGGGGATTTAATGCTTCGACTCGAGCTTCGATTAACTCGGCGGCCGTCCCCGCGCGGGATCTTCCCCCCAGACTCAATGAAAGATGCCAGCAAAACGAGGTACGTCGTCGAGTTAATGATTGATTGACTTCGATTGGTTTGGTCTCGTCAAATCATCCGGTTAATTTGCGGCTAGAGCCGAGAGATTTCTCGCTTCCCGGGACCTTTCCAGTTCCATGCAGCCCGAGTTGGACCTAACAGGGTCCCGGATTGATGTTTAATGCTCGAATGGATCCCAGAAAGGAAGGGGGGCTAAGGCCAGATGGAGGTAGTTTTGGAGTAAAAGGCCCTAAGTTTCCTCCGACAAAGAGCTTATACAAAGTATCACAACTTCCTGTTACGGTAAGCGCCTTACGATTTATGATTGTTTCGAGTATCGATCGACCAGTCGCGAACGCGCCTTCTTTGGCCGATATTTTAGGGATCTACACGAAAATTACCATACGAACTGTGAACTTGAAAGGTCTCTTTTACTTTCTTCAGCAGTACGTAGTAGGGAGGAAAATTATGTCATCGGCTGAAAAAAGAGATTGCGTTTCAAGGGGAGAGTCCGAAAAAAACTATTTGAAAACCCGGTGCTTGTTTTCCAAAATTCTTTATTTCTGCCGGCTGGCTGTAGTTTTCTACATTCAACATTCATTTCACATTTTTGAGTGTCCTTGAAAATGTTTCATCATTAAATAACATAAATATGTCGGGTAGATGGTCTTGATTATGTCCTACTGCTACGAGGGGGGGGGGGGGTTGCAGACGTTTGGGGATCCGCTGACTCAGGCAAAAATTACGGCAAATTGCAGCTCTGATCCACAATTCCCGACTTTATGTCGAGAATTAAACAAATGTCTTAACCACTAGACCATGATCGCCCGGTGGCTTTAATAGGAGTCAGGCGGTACACTACATCGTAGCGACATCTCACTATCCGAAACAAACCTTCGATGAAGACGCAGCCGCTCAAAATAACTCACGAATGCTGGATTGTTGAGACTGGTTTCCTAGACCTCATCACGGTATGTAAGGGATGGTTCCCTTACCCTAGACCTCTTCCTCGGCATTCTGCGTTGCGCTGTTCAAGGATGATGGGGCCTTGCCGATGCGCAAGAGAAGAAAAGGCGTCTGTCGGCGCAGCGAGTTGCCCTCATTAAAGTGGCAAAGGCTTACCGTTCAGAAGCCACCTGTAGCATTGTGATCGCGTGCGGAGTTTTCCCAGCTGAGGCCGCCAGGCCAGGCGATATGAGAATTGGAAGGTGAGGAAAAATCTTGGCGTTTCCTGCTTCTGAGGGCACAGGATACGAACTCGCCCACAAGAAAGGCGATTCTGCCCCACCTAACAAGAGCGTGGCAAGGAAGAAGGACAGAGGCTCCGTGAATAGACGAGTCAGTGCGCACATCTGAAGGAACTGGTGTTCGAGGATGAGCCCCCGACGAGTCTAACCCGTAATGTGGCTGCGTCCGGCTAGGCACGCTGGAGGACTACGCTAGGAGGGTCTTAGTATCGTCATAAATATATATCTGCATGGTGACCGTAGCTTGTCCAGTAATGCACGACCCTTCGCACCTTCTTCAGGCCACTTGTGCGTACTCAAGGTACATAGGGACGAGGGGCTGGTTGGCTCTGCCGGAGGAAGCAGTTTGAGAGTTCACATCCTGAGAGGCTTCCTCAGGCAATGTGGACGCCCACTTAGCAACTGGCAGAATAAGGAATGATTCGAGCTGTTCTCGTTCACAACGTGCTGGAGGGTGGGCTCCTGAAGCCGTCTGGCCAAAGAGTTACTTTCCCTTGACTACGTTTTGGGGACGAGCTTAGACTCCTCGGACTGTCACAAGTTGGCAGTATAATTTCTCAAACTGCTCCAAATCGTCACAATTACCCAGCAGGTGTTACCAGTTTTGCATTCACCTGAATAAGAGCATAATGAATCTTTCCTGAGGTAGAATCGGTGAAGGCACCGAAATCTTTTCTTTTTTCTTGAAACGGTGGATGCAGGTGATACCCTCACTGCAGCCACAAACGGGCCTATTGTAAGGGCGTCCATGATCCCCCTGCACCACCCCCAGGCCCGACGGCACTGGTTCCCCTTGGTGTGAGGGGCTCCCACCACCCCAAGCGGAGGATATCCGCGAGTTCTGCATTCGCCACCTCTTCTGGCTGAAGAAAGGGCCTCCCAAACACACAATGGCGCGATGCCACGAGTCCATCGCATACGCTCAGCACATGCTCTGCCGTCTCTAGCCCCACCTCGCAGAACCTGCATACCTGTACCTCGCACTTGCTAATATCTGCAAGGTGGTACCTCAGCGGACAGTGACCTGTGAACAGGCCACATATGATCCTGATATTCTTCCTCCCTAGTGCAAGCACCTCCTTGTACCTCCCTCGGGAGAGCCGGATGAAGACTTTTGACTGTCTAAGCCCGGGCAGCCCTGGACCTATCCTCCCATTTGCCAACCTCTCTACGTAGGTGGCTCCTGGTAGTCCCAACAAAGAGCTCAGCGTCAATAGGAATCTGCGCCGATCTCTTCTTAGCCAACTAATCAGCCCGTCCGTTTCCCTCTATACCCTGATGTACTGGCACCCAACACAGTGTAACACCCTTGTCCTCGGCCAGGGCCTAACACCGAAATCTTCCGTGTCCACAACACTAACAGCGTCCATTTGCGAGACGAGGGCTGGTTTAGTTGGAGTCTGCCCACTAGGGTAAGTGAGAAAGCGCGTAAGTTACGTCCTTCGTAGTAACGTCGTTTTTTGAAGTGGAGTTCTCATACATGTATTATTAATGGCTTTGAAGCGAGATGCCAATTTCCTTAGTTAATATACGAAGACGCAAAATTCGTGGTACTCTCTGAACAGACCTTGTCGTAGCCCCGTTCCAAAATTCTGTTTTGATGACTTTGGAGGCCGTAGTACGTAAAGTTAAGACGAAAAGGGCTTATTTTTGCCCAATTAACTTTTAATACACTTCAGAAAGAAAATCGTGCAACTCCTTACGCTAAGTCCTGTTGAGTAAAATGGTCCTCGAATATTTTTACGACCAAGTTTCGATATTTCAAATTCGCCGTCGACCTTTTTGCAACAACTTGTCCGACGCCAGGAAGCTACGAAGTTTCCCTTTGAAGTCAAGTTAAAAGTGTAATTTGAGAGAGTTTTCTCTTATCGATTCGACGCAACTTGAAAGTTTCCGATGGGGAGAGATCTGTTGCTTAAAGCCTTCCGCCCTTGGACGACTCAATAATCGCAATCTACAGAACGATAGGACGACGGAGTGCGCAGTTTGTGGCCGATTAAGATACTTGAGGATTGAAACACTAGCTTGAAGGAGGGACGTCGGACAACTTTTCTTGTCGTTGTTTCGTTGTTACTGAAGAGTTTCCTTTGTAACACTTCTCGTGACTTTGAAGGGTAAACGAAAGTTTCGAGGGAAGCGGTCGAAGGATTTTTCGATCGAAATGTTGAGTTGTGTGACGCGTTGTTTTTTTTTTAACCTCCAAGAAGGTCCTCGCACTAAACGCAATTTTATCCCTCGTGCCTACGCCGAACCAGATGTTAAGGGCCGTTTTCACCAACTGCGTTGATCCCGTTTAGAGTCGATTAACAGTACCTAACCCGCTCCCGCCACAAAAACGGGCTTTCTTTAACATATCCTGATATTTGTCCATCGAATATTCTCTTCTATTATTGTGAATAATTTACATATGTTTTGGAATAATAATAATAATAATAATAATAATAATAATAATAATAATAATAATAAACAGAGATGCTGTTTACAAGTGCGCAGTTATTGCAGTTGCTTTTCCACTACGATGATAATCTAATATCTTAGGTTCTTCAGAACAGAATCATGAGAGCGTTCCGACGACTACAAGATATGAATTTAAATTCTGTTGCGAAAAAAAGTATTACGATTGTAATGTAACAAGTTGTGGTTCGCGTAAAATATGTGTTGAGCAGTTTTAGAAAAAACTCTAGACGTCACATCGCCGTCAGAAAACCCAAACACAAATGGCTTACCTGGGCGGATTTAAAAGCAGATAGATAGGACACACTTTTACGCTTAAAAGTTATTGTATTAAACAACATTTATTAAACACGATAATTCTCCCTTCCTTGTTAAAGTTTCTTGTTCGTAAAACTTGTAACCTCACAATTTCGGTTTTTATTATTTCTCGTTCAACTGTTCACACAAAGGTTTTCCTGCAGTTCTTGCAGTTGGAGTGCGCGTATTGGCACTTTATGCTCTTCGCCAGTTTCAGCTTCTGCGGAGGTTCGGCCACTTTGGCTTCCGACAATTATAAGAAACAATAATTTGGTCAAATCTGGATTGTTGAGGGTTGGGCATCCTCATTGATCTTGGCTAGCGTGGTGGGAACGAAACAGGCTAGCCTCGATTTACTTATCTGGCCGTGATCAGTTGGAACACGATCAGTGCTGTTTTGGTGGAAAACGTTCCCACCACGCTAGCCGCGATCACTGCGGGATGCGGTAAGGATAGCCGTGATTACGGTACGATTAAGCCATTTCGAGAAGGAAGTGAACTAATGAGGTTACAGTAAAGTAAAGGAATTGGACGTCTGTTCAACATCCCGTCCCGTATACAAGTGTCGTGTAAACGTAAACGGCCCCGTAACCGTACATCCTGTAAACACCCAATCCTCAACAATCCGGATTTGACCAAATTATTGTTTCTAATAAGTCAGAAGGCGAAGTGGCCAAATCTCTGCCGAAGCTGAAACTGGTGAGGAGCTTAAAGTGCCAATACGTGTACTCCAACTGCAAAAGCTGCTTGAAAAAACCAAATTAGTACGGGAGAAAGCTTTGTGCAAACAGTGAAAATCGGAATTGGTACTAGAAAATGTGAGCTGAACGAGAAATAATAAAAACCGAAATTGTGAGGCTACAACTATTACGAGCAAGGAACTTTAACAATGAAGGGATAATTATCCTGTTTAATACACTATCTTGTGTGTAAAAGTGTGTTATTATTTAACATTTCCTCACTATGTGATTTTAAATCCGCCCTGGTAAGCCATTTGTGTTTGGGTTTTCTGACGGCGATGTGACGTCTAGAGTTTGTTCTAAACCTGCTCAACACATATTTTACGCGAACAACAACTTGTTACATTACAATCGTAATATTTTTTTTTTTTGCAACAGAATTTAAATTCGTAACTTGAAGTCCTCGGAACGCTCTCATGTCCCTCTGAAGCGCGGTAGGAACGAAACAGGCTGGCCTTGATTTATTTATGTAGCTGTGAACAGTTGGACCACGATGTTGCGGTGTTTTGGTGAAAACGGCACTAAAACCCAGCTGACTCCATTTTCTTTGTATGACTGAGCAGCCAGGACGACTCGATCTGTTATCAAACGGCCCACGCTAATCGTCCTCAGTATGGCAGAGTTCAATCCAATTGTGGCAGGCGAACAACTCGTCGTACTGCCCACAGTGTTTGACCTAAGCGGTAATCTTTTATAATCAAGTTACCTCAAACTTGTATTGAAACTGTTGTGGGAGGACCAAGAATGGGCTGCCACGTTAGCTCGAATGACTTTTCAGTCTACTCCGTACACTCTTTTACGTTTATGGTGTCTTTCGTTCGTAACCCAAGCGTGAGGATGTCGTTATCCTTGTTAAATATCTGGTGCGTTGCAACACAACAATGTTTTGAAGGATTGTAATTACTTTTGCAGAGTTATTGGGTAAAAACGTATAGAACTGGTAGTAAGCGAAACGGCGGTAGTTGAAATTCAGGAATTTCTGGAGTGAGCCTCATGTATCTCATGAGCGTTTTTCAAGACTCACCCTATGGGTATTACATTGGGCTACAATACCTTTTTTTTAAACATTCTACTAACATTTTTGAGGAGATTATAAGGAAAAAACCGCGCTAAAAAAGCTTTTCGTCGAATATTTTGATAATTTAATGTGCTGCTCTCGACATTTTCCCACGAATGGGAATTTTATGGTATAATTGCCTTATTGAGAGATATCAATATAAAAAATTTAATCAAAATCGGTGGAGCTGTTTTTGAGAAAAAAATTGGTGTTTTGATCACTATGATAACTATAGTTAACTTTCGGTGGATTTTGTTCATACCCTCATTTTGGCGTTCCATGGCAATCTGTGGGCTAGACATCAAGTTCGAGCTGATTTGCTATGGTTGTTTTCTCTGAACACCGCGCTAAACTCGATTTCGTCGAAAGTTTTGGTAATTTATTGTGCTGCTCTCGACATTTTCCCACAAATAGAAATTTCATGGTATAATTGCCATATTGGGAGCTACTAATATAAAAAATTTAATCAAAATCTTATAGC
The DNA here is from genome assembly GCA_020466155.1 of Pachypeltis micranthus. Lineage (NCBI taxonomy): Eukaryota > Metazoa > Arthropoda > Insecta > Hemiptera > Miridae > Pachypeltis > Pachypeltis micranthus. The sequence goes on along the minus strand of CM035778.1, from coordinate 12,656,784 downwards.
CATTTTTGAGAAAAAAAAATTTGGTGTTTTGATCACTATGATAACTATAGTTAACTTTCGGTGGATTTTGTTCATACCTTCATTTTGGCGTCCTATGGTAACCTGCGGGCGAGATATCAAGTTTGAGCTGATTTGATACGGTGATTTTCCCTGAAAATCTTTCACAGACACACACTCGCCATTTTCTCAAATAGTGTTTTTCGGACTCAGGAGGGTCTTGGCTGCAGAGCCAAGGAAAGTAAAAAGATTTTAAATGATAAGAATTAACAATTGACTTTTATTTTCGCAATCCCAACTCAAACCGTCAAACGCATTTTACCTTGGTCGAAAACATATTAACTAATCGGGTATTCAAAATTCTTAATACTTCACCGGCCACGGTCCAGATATGACTCTGATAGACTTTGTCGAACTATGTTGCTTTCGGGATACTGCGACCCAATGAGATTGCTGAATGCCGTTCTAACGAAGCACGGGGTAAGACGACAATGATTGGAACGAAGCCATTCAAGAAAATGGTCGGGGAACCTGCCCAGAGGGTGCGCCCTCTCAAGCTGTAGGTATTTCAATGGGCTACCATTTCCCACTATGACCTCCAGTCTAATTCCGCCCATTTTCTGTTGTTCGTAAAAAAACCGCTACGGTATCAGCATTGCATTGACAACCAAAGTCGTGAAATTGTTAGCCAACATTGGAATCGTGTTAAGGGCTGACAATGAGACAATACTGAAGGTGCCTTCTTTTGACGGAAAATTGAGTTACAGCGTAACAAAAGGGAGTGACGGAAGACAGCGCATTTATAGAATAGAGACGTTTCACCTTAGAGACAAAAAAAACGTAAAATTGTTCGTTCTCGATGTACCACAAACCGGAAAGTATTTCGTTGTCGGTCGGAAATTGTGACAATATTTTCCTGACGAGATTTCACCGTCTGACGTCGGTTACCCGCAAAAGCGAAACTACCATTCACTTTATTTCCTTTGGAAACGAAAATAGGGCAGGGATCCCCCACCCCACCCGTCCAAGACAGCTAAGCGGAAGTTAAGGTCGGAAGCGTTGCTTAGATATACCGACATGAAGGACGATAAGGACCTGTTGAGTTGGAGGTTGAATACCGCACCTTCATCTCAAGTTGTACGCCCGGTTCAACACATCACCGTTCCTCTCGTGCTCCATTGCATCGACTTTTTTTTTTCTCTCTTTTTTTTCCCTTCTTCCCTCACTCTCTTTACATGACTTACATCCTGCGTTTCGTTCAATACGGCATTAGGTGAAGGAGAAGCAACGAGGAAAGTCATTATGGAAATCTTTTCTTCATGTCGTAAGCTGGAAGGATCAGGAAAAACGGGGAGGTCTTCAGGCGGCACAAAAGAACGCGAAAGCTCACAATTTTGCATCAGACTCGAAACGAAACCAGCGTCAAATCGTTGGACGGGTACTTCCGTTACATGCATAAGACAAATACGACGCGTTACCCTTGAGCATGCCTTTTTCATGATTCCCACCAGCTCGTTTGTGTAGAAAACTGTTTCGTATGATAACTTTGATCCGGTACGTTGCATCGCACTACATTTTTCATCAACTCCTAAATTCGATGATACGCTATTTACACAGGCCGTACATTTTCACAACGTATATATCTTGTTCACTGGTTGTAGTTAGTGTGGTGAGTAGTCCTCCAGCTTCCAGGGGATGGCGCGGTTGCTGGATGCCCATTTGGCCTTTAAAGAAGCTGTTTACTTGCGGCCGATGGAATTTTATTGATGTAAAAAGTAGATAAAAAATATCTGGTGCGTTGCAACACACAACTTTCCTTAGCTCTACGTCAATTCACTCGGTTCACTGGTTCAATATGTCTTTTTCCACTTAATCAACTCATTTACCACTCAGTTCATTGGAACTTGGTCAAACAACACTTCACAGCAGCAGAAAACGGTAGCGCTTACAGTTCCAGAATTTATTGTCCTGCTCGTACTCATTCCAGAACCATTATTGGGCAATTGGTACACAGATAATTAATGAGGCTGTAAACACAAATTTTTTGAAGAAGGATAGTAATCACTTTTGCAGAGTTATTGGGTTAAAACGTTTAGAACTGGTAGTAAGCGAAACGGCGGTAGTTGAAATTCAGCAATTTCTGGAGTGAGCCCCATGTATCTCATGAGTGTTTTTAAAGACTCACCCTATAGGTATTGGATTGGACTACAATGCCAATTTTTTTAAACATTCTAGTAACATTCCAGCGGAGTTTATAAGGAAAAAACCGCGCTAAAAACGCTTTTCGTCGAAAGTTTTGGTAATTTATTGTGCTGCTCTCGTCATTTTCCCACAAATGGGAGTTTTATGCTATAATTGCCTTATTGAGAGCTATCAATATAAAAAATGTTATCAAAATCGTTGATGCCGTTTTTGAGACAAAAAATTTGGTGTTTCGATCACTATGATAACTATAGTTAACTTTCGATGGATTTTGCCCATACCCTTATTTTTGCGTCCAATGGTAACCTACGAGCTAGATATCAAGTTTGAGTGAATTTGGCACATTGGTTCTCTTTAAAAATCGTTCACACACACAGACCATTTTCCCAAATAGTGTTTTTCGGACTCAAGGGGGTCTGAAACGTAAAGATCTGAAGAGAACTCAAATTTTTTTTTTTCAGGCGAATACATAACTTTCCTTTCTACTTTTTAGAGCCAAGGAAAGTAATAATCTTTAAAGCGGGTTATATATCGTTTCGGTCGGTGCCGAACATTTTGTGTTTTTGAAGCATGTACGAACTAACTTGATATTTTTAGAAGATAAGCTGCTATAATAGAATATCCTGATGGCGAACAAGGGACAAAAAAGACTCTTATTCACTGCATCAACTATCGCCATCGCATTTCGGATTTGCAGGACCGATAAAAACCACTGTTGAATGACATTTAGTATCATGGTGGCTGTTGGCTCCATCTAGCTGAGAATCAACGAAAAATAGCAGCCCTCAATGAGCCGGGTGGGGGATTAGGTATCATGTGAATATTGCTCACAGTGCCCACTAAAACCGTAGAGTACATAAGACACATTTGTCACAAAAATGTAAACAGCTGGTTCACCTGTCATAGTGTTATAGAAAACATGCAATTTTGTGCTATGGAAGGGGTGTTGCCGCATGTAACGAGGAAACCATTAATTTTTAGACGTATCGTTACGGTTTTACCTTCCTGACCTTAGCAGTACTAATCAACCGCTACCGGGAGAACCTTCAGACAAGGCAATAAAAAGCAATCGAGAAGTCAATTAGAACTGGAGCGGTCATTTTCATCTCGCCACCGCTTCCGTGATGTCGTCAAGTACTGGACGAGTGCCTGCACCTAAGTTCAAGTGCAAAACCGGCTCAGAACTGTATTAGGTTTGTTAGAAGCTTTTCGCTCATTACTTCAGCAACTTGTTCTCTCCACTTTTCAAGTGTCTCTTACAACTAAAGAATAGTCCAACTTAGATTACCGCCCGATTAGATGTCGGAGAGTTAAGTATAATAAAAGCCCAGTAACGTGAGGCCAATTGTAACTTCCTCCTCGTGAATATAAAAGGGCGAATTATTTGACTTTGAACTGTCGCGCACCACAACAAACTACAAAGTTGTTAGAACTTGAGACGTTGAAGTAATGACAGACGAGTTCGTTCGCTTCTGCAATTATTCGGGAAGGAAATAAAATGGTTAACACTTTGATAATGCGGTAAATATCGAAACACTGTTACAACCAGAAGAACAAGTGCACGCTGTGATGTTCTTCTGTGAGGGACTTTGGAGGGAAAAGTCTGCTCTATATTGATGCGTCAGGTTGGCCATTCCTGTAGACATCCTTCTGAACTTCCCAGCACTATGGAAGGTTCAGAGGAGCGTTCTTCGTCCCTGCGTGATACTGGTCCTCTTTTCAAGCCACTCGCTAAGCCACCACCACAAATTAGGACCCATTCCTTCTCACTGATTTTGTGACGTCCTCTAGTTCCCTAATTTCCCCTCAAAGACTCCAATCGGGTCTTTAGTACTAAAGTAGACACTAAAAAACGTCGTTCTTCACCCATAGATAGTTTCGCGGATCTGACTTAGCGCAGATTGCAGCAATGCTTCGTACGTGCACACAATTTTTTTTTTTTTTTTACAAGGGCGGAAAAATCCTTTATGGATTCCTGCAAGGGCCGACAGGATATGACGGAGTAGGACTAGGAAGGGATAACCCAGACCCTACCGTCTAAAAAACCGCCCTTTCTTCTAGAACGACTGACCCGGAACTACTTTCTGTATTACTTCGGGTCAGTCGTGTTGTCATGGCTCTACAGCTTTATCATTTCTAGGGTCCTTCCCATTCTCGGTCCATCTCTTTCTTTTTGAGTATGCTGTGCACGCAGTCTGTTGCAGCTTGCCAATTTTCTCTGCTTTTCATCATAACATTGACAATTATCTCTGCGGACAGTCCTCCAAGCTTGGCGGCCAGCCGTCTCCTCTCTTCGTCCCAGTGGGGGTGGTGAACATCTTCATCTTCCATCCGGCAGTAAAGACATATGGAGTCTGCTGACTTTCCCACTTTTTTAAGGTAGGCCCGGAAATACCCATGCCCGGTGAGAAACTGGGACAGGTAGTAACCTACCTCTCCATACCTCCTTGTCGTCCATGTTTCAACGCTCCGTACGAGGCGGGCGGTCCACCGTCCCCGACTCTCCACATCCCATCTGTGCACAATGAGCTCCCTGCCGGCTCACTCAATATCAGCAGATCGGCCTCCGTCTCTCGCTGAAGCTGCAGTAGAAGGCCCTGTGTCGTTGTCCTTCGATGGCGGAGCGAGTTGGGGCGGAGACAGTCCAAGCCAGGCTGCGATAGCGCTCACCTTCCTCCTCTAAACCCAGTGGGTGAGGCAATGGGTACCAGCGATGGCCGGATGTGGCCACGGCAACATTGGCCCCCTCCTCTCCTTCCTCTTCCAACTTCGGCTTTTGCACAGTTCTCGTTCCATTTCATAGTCACGGTTAGTTCCAGTCGTGCCAGTAACACTAATTTATGAACGCAATTAAACTGTCACTGTTAAAATAGTTCATTGAACTACCACTTTACACGCTCTGAAAACGCAAGTATTTATGATTCAAAGTGCGAAATGTTTAAGGGAGAAAATGCGGTAAAATCGGTGTGAGCATCATCTTAATGATCGAAACAGCAGATATTTTCTTTCTTAAAAACGAGAGGAGCGCAATAAATTATCAAACACTCCGAAGAAAATAGGTTTTGGAGCAGTTCATTCTTTATACTACGGATTTTCATGAAAACTTGATATTTTTAACAAATCCTGTTTTTACTTTCCTTGGCTCTACGAAGTAGAAAGGAAAGTTATGTAATCGGCTGAAAAAAAAATTTTGAGTTCTCTTCATATCTTTACGTTTCAGACCCCCCTGAGTCCGAAAAACACTATTTGGAAAAATGGTCTGTGTGTCTGTGAACGATTTTTAGAGAAAACCACCGTACCACCATGCCCGCAGATTACCATGGGAGGCCAAAATAAGGGTATGAATAAAATCCATCGAAAGTTAACTATAGTTATCATAGTGATCAAAACACCAACTATTTTTTTTTTCTCAAAAAAGGCTCTGGCGATTTTGATTACATTTTTTATATAGATAGCTCTCAATAGGACAATTATAGCATGAAATTCCCATTTGTGGGAAAATGACCAGAGCAGCACAATAAATTATCAAAATTGTCGACGAAAAGCGTTTTTAGCGCGGTTTTTTCCTTATAAACTCCGCTGGAAATCTTGTAGATTGTTAAAAAAAAATGGTATTGTACTCCAATCCAGTACCTAAAAGGTGAGCGTTTAAAAACGCTCCCGAGATACATGGGGGTCACTCCAGAAATTCCTGAATTTCAACTACTGCCGTTTCGCTTACTACCAGTTCTAAACGTTTTTACCCAATAACTCTGAAAAAGTAATTACTATCCTTCTTCAAAAAATTTGTGTTTACAGCCCCATCAATTCTCTGTGTACCAATTGCTCAATAATAGTCCCGAAATGAGTACGAGCAGCACAATAAAATCTGGAACTTTAAGCGCTACCGCTTGCTGCTGCCGTAAAGCGTTGTTTGACCAAGTTCAAATTATTTTAACTACAACTGGATGATACGTGAAACAGCTTTTGGATGAGCTGACGCTTCAAACCTACTGAGTGAAATAACGGGCCGAGTTTTTCGTTGAAGTGTCAAGACTAATGTAAAATTGAATTGCAGTAGGTCGAAGGCGTTGTTTTTGAGAGGTTCGAGAGCGCTCCACGTTATCATTCTTCATCCCTGCGACATAGGATCGGCAATGGCTGAGAGCTGCCCCGACAAATTGAGGGAGCGAATACTCCTGGCGCCAACTGGCCGACTGTGTGAGGGAGCTGGAGGATGCCATAAGAGCAGCGATGATGAATGATGGAGGAAAGGCCGCCATTGAACCAGCCCAAAGTCCTGAGCAGGACTCGCGGCAGGCTGCAAGAAGAAAACAACCCACCCGCAACAAAGATGTTGGTTTCCTTCTTGTAGCCTGAATTGAACCAAAACTCGTTCATTCGTTGATTTTGTGTGACTATCGTGGTGTGTTGGATTCTAGCGGCTTGACTCTTAAGATGACGGTCCATCGCCCGTTATTTCTACTCAAACTACCAAGGCCGAGAAATGTTACGATTTGTACTTTCCAGCTTTTTGTAAGGATAAATGACAGCTGAATGAGCCAGACTGCCACAAAATTCTTGCCGCGCAGGAAAAAGGGAGCAAAAAGTGCTTTCCCGCTCTCTTCGTATTTTTGCAGCTCTTCACAAACTGGGATTCCTCCCTACCCCTTTCCTCATGACCGCATCCATCACCAATATATCACCTCTTCCAAGTTTTGCCGTAACACAGATGCTTCTCGGTAATGACTAATATTTTTTTTTTCTTCAGGGCCCTATTTTGATACCGCACGAGAGAACTTTAAATAAAGCATCCGAATTTATTATCGCCAGAAAGTTGGAACAATATGTTTTCTTGGGAGTGAAGAAGGTAAGAAAAAAGCTCCGTTTCCGGGTTGAAGTACGTTCGCCAGTTCGAGAGTCGCCATTGCGTTTTCTTTTGTCCATTCTTCATCCTTATTTGGAAAAAGTTCAACCATAGATCATTCGCAGGATTTCCCCGGTAGAGATTCATCCCTCAAGCGCTATTTTCAGCTATTAATCTTTATCCGATTTTCGTCGGAGCGATGGTGAAGCTACGAAGGCACCTTTTGTGCAAGATCTGCTTACCGATTCCGAAGCGACGGAAATAGACCGTTCATTCATTTTTAGGTTAACGTGCTCGAGTTCATTCAAAGAATTTTGTGATGGTAGTTCCATAAATAATTTATACCGAGCTACAACGCGACTAACCTCCGTCATTACCGACTATTGTGGTCCGTCTATTTCATGGAAGAAACAACCGATAAATTGTGAAAGATAACATTTCGTTCGTTCGTTAGGCTCTTTTCATCTGTTGCTCGATCGTCGGTTTCCTCCAGTGACGGGGACGACTCGACCGAATGGGATTGTGTGACAAAGATGCGGCGCGGATATCGTGGAATTTGAATGGGGTTCGGCTCGGAAGCCATTCAATTCCTCACAGGTGGATTTTGATTAGTTTTGAGCTCGGCGTTGTTAATTGTTCGAATTCCAAGCCTAACGGCGACTTCAGGGCGTTGTCACGTTTTCGTGTCGCACTCACAAAAAACTAACATTCTCAAAGTTTTCCGCCAGATGTAATCAAATTATTGACCACGTTGATTGGCTCCGAGCGGTCAAATGCTTTTTCAGGAAATGCAACGAGTACTGAATGTAGTTTTTCCATGGACGAAGAAAAGTATGTTAACTATAAATATGTTAAAAAGCAAAATATATCCTAACAGATAGGACGCCTAAAGATTCATTCATGTTTCTGAAATATTAGCTCATGCAACGAACTTGAAAGGGCATTCTCATATAAATATCTGGGGCTTATACTTGATAACCTAAAACGGAAACTCTAAATTCAGGAAATTCTTTGCCATATTTCACAACGGATACCTCCTTTTCAACAAAATTAAAACAAATTTGTATTTCGCGAATACAGCTTAATTCGCATATGGTATGTTGACTTGGGATGAAACTTACACTAGCCTATTACAAAAGCTTAATATTCAGAAAACTGTAGAAAACATTAATAAATATATGGTGCGTACACACAACTTTCCTTAGCTCTACGGTCAAACAACACTTCACAGCAGCAGGAGACGGTAGCGCTTACAGTTCCAGAATTTATTGTGCTGCTCGTACTCATTCCAAGACCACTACTGAGCAACTGGTACACAAACACTTACCCTAAAGGTATTGGATTGGACTACAATACCAATTTTTACTTTCCGCTACCCGAAGGGAAGGAAAGTATAGTAATCGGCCCAAAAAAAAAAATTTGAGTTTTCTTCAGATCTTTACGTTTCAGACCCTACTGAGTCTAAAAAACCTAATTTCGGCGCGTGGTCTGTGTGTGTGTATGTGTGTGTGTATGTGTGTGTGTGTCTGTAGTTCGATTTGCGGGAGAACGGCTGAACCGATTGAGCTGGTTCTTTTTTTGTTTTGTTTGTTATTTTTTGTAGACACCAAAATAAGGTTATGGACGATTTCGGTCGATGGGAGGGGGGGGGGACGAAAATGTACCAAAAACTAGGGTTTTTCGCATTTTTCTCGAAAACGGCTCTAACGATTTTGATTAAACTTTAAAATTATCTTCTACTAATCAATACCTCACTTTTCTTCTGCATACATATCTCCATGAAAATACGGTGAACGGAGATATAGGCCTATGAAGCAAAAATAGGTTTTTTACGCTTTTTGGCAAAACGGCTTCAACGATTATCACCAAACTTTCAAGATGTATCCGAATAGTTAATACCTACATATTGTTCTCGATAAATGTTCCTCAGACAGTCCATTGAACGGAGATAAAAATCAAAATGTGTCGAAAATAACTTTTTTTCGAACATTTCCGTAAATTCTAGGGTAACTACTTCACCAGATGTGATAAATCCTAATGGAATGTCTTATATTTACCCATACCAACATTTCGTTTTCTATAATTATTTCTGTATATATATGTTGAACGGAGATATAAGCCAAGTTAACTCAGAAAAGGAGATTTGTCGAATATTAATTTATCGGTATTCCAATTTTCTCAAAAACGGCTCTAACGATTTCGATCAAACTTTCGGAGTACTCTCAGCTAACTAGTCCCTACATTTTGTTCTGTATAAATGTTCCTGTAAAAATGCGTTGAACGAAGATATAGCGCCCGCATATAGGTGGTGTTCGAAATTACGGGGGTGGCGGAAAGTTGTGTGTTGCTACGCACCAGATATTTTTTTAACATTCTACTAACATTCCAGCGGAGTTTATAAGGTAAAACCCGCGCTGAAAACGCTTTTCGTCGACAATTTTGATATTTTATTGTGCTGCTCTCGTCATTTTCCCACGAATGGGAATTTTATGGTATAATTACCTTATTCAGAGCTATCAGTATAAAAAATTTAATGAAAATCGTCAGAGCCTTTTTTGATTAAAAAAATATTTGGCGTTTTGATCACTATGATAACTATAGTTAACATTCGATGGATTTTGTACACACCCTTATTTTGGCGTCACATGGTAACCTGCGGGCAAGATATCAAGTTTGAGTGGATTTGGTACGGTGGTTTTCTCTAAAAACCGTTCACATACAGGTCTGTTTCCTTATTTGATGACTGTACCTAAACCCTCGACGAGGGTTATATCAGTCATGGAAGTTGCGGTTTCGCTAATATGCAAGAGGCCGGCCTCTGCAGCATCCGCCGAACTCAGACCTGAGGAGGTACGGCAGGTATTTGGTCGTTAGCCAGTCTCTTGGTAGAGAGCTGTTGCCCGCGCGGAGGTGACCACCTAAGGAATCCCGTACCGTCGGGGAGGAGTTCTTAATCTGGTTTCCCACCTGATCTAACTATGTACTTGAGTGGCAAGTTTCAAAAGGATAGATCAACTATGACCACGTTTCTTAGCCATCACCTTCTTCGCGAACTTTGCAAAATGGTTAAAGGCTTGCTTTGCACACACATTGACGGACACACACACAGACCATTTTCCCAAATAGTGTTTTCGGACTCAGCAGGGTCTGAAACGTAAAGATCTGAAGAAAACTCGAAAAAAAATTTTCAGCCGATTACATAACATTCCTTTCTACTTTGTAGAGCCAAGGAAAGTAAATAAGTTGCGTTTAAATCGATTTTGGCCGAATTGTTAGATAATTTATTGTGCTGATCTTGCCATCCCACAAATGACGTGTTTAAGGCACAATTGTGTGTTTGCAAGTTGACACACGAAATATATTCTAAATATTATAGAATTTTTCCTCATCCCTCAACACATGTTGTAGCCCTTGCGCGTCTCTGTAGCGCGGCAATCGCTGAATAACACGACTGAGAACTGTTATAAAAACGGCAATATATTAGTCGCTGAGCTCAAGTTCTGGAGGTAGCAAATAATTCAACGGCGCGAAGGGGCTCGTAACTGAAGGACGGTCAACAACGTTCTGAGTGATGGAAGAAATCATCTCCGAAGTTCATCGGGTGTATTTTCGAGGCTGTTGGTCCGAACTTGTGCCGACGTAGCCCTCGACTGAAGATTGAAATTGAGGCCAGTCGATAATCAATCAGCGATTTGAACCTCCACCCTCGTTCAGACGGAGACTCAGGTTTTGAGATTAAAAATAAGGGCGGCAACGAGATGGAACGGGTAAAAATATTTTCGACGAGTAATCTGCATCTTGACTTCGGACGCTCGATGTATTTGTTTGAAGCCTCATTTATTTCTTATTAATTTTTCTCGGCCCTGGGGAAGAACGTAACTTCAGATTATAGCAATAGCACACCCGCCGGAGTGTTCACCGTCTTCAACACCAGTCAAACTTGAATCATGTCACACGTTGACGTGGATTTTCTGAGGAGGAACGTACACGCGGTGACACGGGGGGGATTTCAAAAGAGGGCCGCGAGGTAGTTTTCGACGATTTCTCACGACGAAACGCGTTCAATTTCATTGGCAAGTTCGAAGAAAGGGAATGAGACTGACAGGGGGGGAAGGCGCACCGCTCACCTGTTGCTTCTGCGTTAACATCAATAAGTCCTGAGAGCGGTAGGAGACCAACAGTTGGAACACCAAGACAAACCGGATTTGTTTCACGAGTAGAACATGAATGAAAAGCCTCGTCTCCCTTTTCTCTCGTCTCCGTTCCTCTCGGGGAAGTTTTAAATTTGATTGAATTGCTAATTCTTATTGGCACGGAGAAGAGAACCAGTTGCTTCAACGATCGAAAGAAAGAAAACAAATTCAAATATCCGAGGTGACAATAACAGCTGTCACGAAGCACTCAACACCTTCCCTCGACCCCTGTCTGTCTTTATACATACATGAACGGAAATGCCACGACACCCTTTAAGATAACTTGTGCTGGGGGTCGGATTGCTCACAGATTTGCAAACACATTTGCATATTTTTGTACTTGCTCATTTATATTACATGATTGATGTTTCCGTATAACATACATTAATTGCATGGCTAACTTATGATGATCTTTCTTACGAACAAAAGAAACCTTACAGAGAAAAGAAGAAAATTTGCTAATAATAATCAAATTATTTGAGAAGAATTGCACAAAACCAGAAGGAAATGACAAAAATTGACATTTTATGTCTTTACTTTGCTACATAAACTCGAAAAGTGTAACACGGGAGGTGTTACCCGGGAGGTAACTATTTCAATACCTGCCCCTCACCTACGGGAATCCCTCAGCTGCGGGGCCCCCTTTTCTAGGTTTTCCCCTTTCTTTATTTCTTTCTCCCAATTTCATTTTCCTATCGACGACAGAGCTCTTCCAAAATCATTCTGCTTCCAACTACCACCCCAGTAACTTTTCCCTTTCTCATATCCAATCGTCACGAAATTTAACCTTGAGGCCGATTGGACAAGGCAACGTTTTAACCCGAGTTACAACCACACCCCCTTTGGCGTAATGCATAAGGCATCGGTCTCCTAAACCGGAGGTTGTGGATTCGAGTCCCACCAGGGTTACGATTATTTTTTTGTTGACATTTTATGTCTTTACTTTGCTACATAAACTCGAAAATGTAAGGAGAAGCGTCACTAAATTTGTGTTGGGTTAAGTGCATGGTAACGTCTGTTAAAAAATGTAACGCTTGGTAACATCACACGTTTTAATAACCTCAGTGACTAAGTGATGATGTCAATCGCAATTTACGCGGCCATTATATCGAAACCATCAGCGAGCACAATCAAACGTAGTTATCATTGCATTAAAAAAACAAAAATAAAAGAGGTAAAATGTCCCTTGTGGTTGCGTACTTGTACGAAAGCTGTACCCACCGTTTGTGTTTCGTTTTATATAATTAACTTCACTTTCTTACGTTCATGTAACAACTTTTTGACATTTTATGTCTTTACTTTGCTACATAAACTCGAAAAGTGTAACGGCCAATCGTCACGAAATTTAACCTTGAGGCCGATTGAACAAGGCAACGTTTTAACCCAAGTTGCAACCACACCCCCTTTGGCGTAATGCATAAGGCATCAGTCTCCTAAACTGGAGGTTGTGGGTTCGAGTCCCACCAGGGTTACGATTTTATTTTTAGAACTTAGAAATAAAATGTTTTTTAAACTTTTTTTATACCAATAGTGGAACTTGCTTTGAGGATAGGCTTGATAGGAAGAGCGTTGAACCGATATAACCCTCAAAACAGACACAGTCTTTGACCTAACGCCGTATTCATGTTTGGAGGGAGCAGGGTGATTCTGTCTGCAGCTCAGGTAGGATTCATGTTACTCTTAATCCTACCAGCACAGAACTCTCTATATGTGAGAATCAAAGTACTTTTTGACATTTTTATGTCTTTACTTTGCTATATAAACTCGAAAATGTAACACGGGAGGTGTTACCCGGGAGGTAACTATTTCAATACCTGCCCCTCACCTACGGGAATCCCTCAGCTGCGGGGCCCCCTTTTCTAGGTTTTCCCCTTTCTTTATTTCTTTCTCCCAATTTCATTTTCCTATCGACGACAGAGCTCTTCCAAAATCATTCTGCTTCCAACTACCACCCCAGTAACTTTTCACTTTCTCATACAGTTGCCCGTGCCAGTTCACGCGTTCCGAGTACTGCCCTTGTGTCGCCCATTTGTACTCCACCTCACCTCAATTTTAATTCAAGTCAAATCCGCACGCACGTATAATACAGTCCTCACGCTCACCGAGTTTCAGTTTTGTTGCAACCCTCAGCTCTCCCTCTTGTGCACCCACCATTTGGTCCTCCGGGCCGGATTTCGTTAACTTTCGAGCATCCAGGACCGAACGTTAACGCCACGATGCCCACTACGCGTTTCAACCGGCGAAAAGAAGCAGAAACGATAATCAAAACTGCGCCTTCTAGTCTTCCGGCGTCCGCCGCAACTCCTCTGTCTCTTCCACACGCGTCAACATCGAAACTCACAACCAGCCTCTCACCGACACCATCCGTTGTGACACCCGCTCTAACTTCGCTAACTCACCGCTCCCCTGACGATCTCTTCGCTGGGCTCATCACTAAATCGCCCCGCTCAAGCTCCAATTAGCTGCTCGCAACGTTCTCGTCCTTGCGAACTTCCAGCCACCTTTACCCAAGTGAAGCCTCACAACACTCGAAACATCAACAACCCACCAGACATATTACTCGAAGTTTTTGAAATCACCTCATCCCAAGAATTTCCTGTCGCTATCATGGCAGAGCCATCTGCAAAACACAACCACGTCCCCCTGTATATCACCCAGCGATATATGCGATGAAATAAATCGGAGCTAGTACTGTTCCTTGGGGAATTGATTAGGTGAAGGTTCTTGCATCACTCCTGTGATTATCTATTTTAACGTTTTGTTCTCGGTTAGACAAATAACTGGCAGTCCATTCGATAAATGATGGATCGAATTTCAAATCTGGGAGTGTCTCCAGAAGGCCCATGTGAGGAATAGTGTCGAAGGCCTTGGTCATGTCCTCAAACACCTCCAGAACCCTCTGACCGTTATCCAAGGCTGAGTTTACTTTCTCAAGCAAAAACATTAAGGCATCAAGCGTGCTTCTTCCTGATTGAAATCCATATTGATGCATAGGAATAATTTTTTTTTTCTTCCAAAAAATTAGTAAAGTAAATATTGAGGGCTTTTTCTATTATCTTTGCAAAATTAGATAATAGTGATATAGGTCTATAGTTGTGTATATCCTTTGGGTCCCCGGATTTAAATAGTGATGTCTGGTGATGGCTTGTTTGTAAATTTGCGGAAACACTGAAGAAGAAAAACTCAGATTTATAATAAAAGTCGAGGGTATAGTTATATTTCTTAATTTTTTTATCGTATCAACGGTGATGCTATCAAAACCGGGGGAAGATCCCCCACGAATTCCCTTTATTATTTTTTCAACTATTTCCCTTGATATTTTCCAGAACGAGTTGGGGTTTGTGGTTTTTGAAGTAACTAATTTTGTGGATGTAGTTCTGGTACCCGCTAGTCTTTCTCCAATTGTCGAAAAGTGCTCATTGAACACATTTGTTACCATTTTCCCTTCTTTAGAAGTTTCTAAAGTGTTTCTACCAATCTTGATCGAGCTTATCGAAGCTTTTCCCTGTACTCTATCTATAGCTTCATTAGCAATTTTCCAAGTTGTCTTTATGTCATTTTTATTTTTTTCTAACCGTTTAGAGAAATAATCATCTTTTGATAATCTAATTAGATGTTTCAGTTTGTATTCATATTTTTTATGTTGTGCCCGTAACCTCACATCGAAAGGTGTCTTTCTTCAATACAAATTTCCGGTTGGTTTCGGGGCTTTTAAAACAAAATAGGAGGTACTGGTAAGGGTGGTTTGTGTTCGTCAGCCCACGGATCTGCTCAGTGTGTCGTGTTCAAGTCAGTGTTGGGGATGAACACACATTTGTTCAGTAGCAATACAAAGGCTACTCGAGAGTAATGATAGCAGCTTACGAAGGGTTAACCGCTGTTCAAATTCTGGCCTGAGGCCTACCTAGAACTCCGACGTCTTCCATTGTGACGCTCCGTACGCGGAATCTCTTTCAACCTGAAAGCACCACTTTACGATCCGAGGTGACTCGGTTATCTGACATTTCCCGTACGACTTAATCAAGATAGAGGTTGTTAAGCTCGACAGTTCTCGCCGCTCAAAAGCCATCTTCCCCGCTCGACGAGTTAACGCGTTTCGCTCCTAGTACTTCTGCCACACTTCTCCCTTCAGCACTTGTAGCACCCCCCCCCCTCCCCCAAATAAGGTTAACCTGCAACGATTCCCCGTTTCTCCACATTTCCTGATATTCTCATTTCAGCTAATTAACGCTAATGTTCTCCAAGCTTGCTCCCCGCGCCCTAATTCTGCAAAAACAGGTTTGTAAGGTGCATTGTTGTTTAGAAATGTGAAATTTCAGCTGTCCCGCCTGAATTTTACTCGTACTGTAATTGACCTTAGTTGTCCGCCGGTAATGAACGTGTACACTGCTTCGTATTCCTCTCTTACACGAAAAGCGTATCTCTTCTCCTAGGGGTACATTCATGAATGAAAAACGACACTGTACGAAGATTAAGACTTTTATGCAAAGGCGATTGAAAAGTCAGATGTTGGCATGTTTACATACAATGTGTCACGCGACCAAAGGCATTTTAAGTGACGCGTAACGAATCGAAGGACACAGGCGTTAATTATACACGACCCCTTTATTACTACACTAGTTTGGCACAATATATGGACAACTGGGAACGGCAGTAGGAACAAAGTGGTTGCCTCGTGAATGTTTTTTTTGTTTAATTAGGGCGACACATTTTGGTCGACTTGGTGTAGGCTCATTCGACAAGGTTTGAACTTCAGGGTGGCTGTTATGAGAATTGAGCGACGTGCGTAGGTAAACTGGCAAAGTTGAGCGAAATGGGTCGTATTATTATTGGTAAATAATTGAAATAATTTGAGGAAGAGTTGAGTTTAAAGAAGAACTCCAAACCGCTACAACCATGGGGAAGTTTTCATCGCCCCTTTACTAGTTTTAAAAAACGTCGTTTTTTCATCAAATCTTCACATTTAAGGCGTCTGGAATCATGAAAATTAAAATTTGGCGTGAGGTATGAGTGTGTGTGTTTTCTATTCTTAGTCTTTGAGTTTTTGGCAACGCCACGCCATGAGCAACTCTGCCGTCTCTTCTCAATATCCAGAATCATGTTCGTATTCGTCTTGATCTGCACATTTCGTTTCTGATCTCCTTCAGTGGTACTGATAGAAGAAAATTGACACAACGTTCGAACTTCCTCCCCCCCCCCCCCTTGAAACGGTGGGTGCAGGCGATACCCTCACTGCAGCCACAAACGGGCCTATTGTAAGGGCGTCCATGATCCTCAGATCATGGCCCCTCTACACCACCTCCAGGCCCCACGGCACTGGTCTGACTTGGTGTGACGTCACCCATGCGTCATATCCGCGAGTTCTGCATTTTCCATCTCTTCTGGCTGAAGGAAGGGCCTCCCAAACACACAACTGCGCGATGCCGCGAGTCCATCGCATATATACAGCACCTGCTCTGCCGTTTCTAGCCCTACCTCGCAGAAACTGCATACCTCTACCTCGCACTTGCCAATATTTGCAAGGTGGTACCTCAGCGGACAGTGACCTGTGAACAGGCCACATATGATCCTCATATCCTTCCTCCCCAGTGCAAGCACCTCCTTGGACCTCCCTCTGGAGAGCCGGATGAAGAGTTTTGACTGTCTAAGGCCGTGCAGCCCCTGCCAATGTGCTGCCCTGCACCTGTCCTCCCGTTTGCCAACCTCTCTATGTGGGTGGCTCCTGGTAGTTTCAACAAAGGGCTCAGGGCCAATAGGGATCTGCACCGATCCCTTCTTAGCCAACCTATCAGCCCGTTTGGTTCCCTCTCTACCCTGATGCACTGGCACCCAACACAGTGTTACACTGTTGTCCTTGGCCAGGGCCTTCAGTCCAGTCAGACACACCCACACCTGCCGTGATGTAAGACAGTATGAGGCTAAGGCCTTGAGAGTGGCCTGACTGTCCACCATGGTGTAGATTCTCTGCCGCTTCATTCCCAGCCGCTGCACACAAACTGTCACCGCAGCCACCTCTGCCTGGAACACCGTGGCCAGCAACCCCAATGGGATCGCCACTCTGATTCTCGGCCCAAAGGTGCCTGCCCCTGCAATGCCACCCTGCACTTCAGTGTACTATATCAGTGTACTATACCACGGCCCCAGCTTCGAAAGCGGGAACTCCCCCTCCCCACCTGAATCGCTCATGAATGAGTATTCGAAAGGGTAGCACGAAGTTGAATCTCGCGTCAAACTTCCTTGAATAGTTGCTTAATTTTTCGACGTGAAGCCCAAGTTGTTGTCGCGTCATCTTAAAAACCTTCCTCAAAAGGACGTGGTTCGGTGACTGTTCACAAATATTATTTCCCATCAAGACAGCAGATTTCATCATTCTGTTGATATGAGTGGGTGAGAGGGGGGGGGATTAAGTAAAGAACAGTTGTTCGAATTTTTCCCAAAAAGGGCTGTAACAATTTTACAGTTACAACATCATTTTTCTACTCAATACCCAAAATATCTATCCGGAAATAAGGAAAAGAATAGTTATCAAGAATAATCAAAATAAGCAAAAACACTATTTACCATACTTTAAAGGCGCTATTACCGACATTAAACCCATAGCAAATAAAAACGCGCAAAAAAGTGTCAAATGTTCCACCGTGAACATCAGGAAGAGTGGATGGAGAGATGGAGTGTCACATAGTAACGCATAAATATTTCTGTAACTATCGCTTGAACGTACATATAAACCAAAATGTATCTGAAAGCGATAATCTTCGAAGATTACTAGTTTGCCTCTCAAATCTCAAAAGTGGCTACTCACAGAATCCTTTCAACTATGTAGCGCCCTCTCGGGGGCAACCCTTTTGTCAGGCGGGGTAGAAGGGCTCCACAGCACCGGCTATTGGACTGGGTGCATGTGTTGGGGATGAAGTACAGCTTCAATTCATGAAAGATCCACATGGGAAGGGGGTGGCCCTACTCTTGAGCCATGGTACATTAAACGGATGGACCAACGAGGGACAGCCTGGCAGGTGCTGGAATTTATGGGCCAGGGGTCCAGACAGCAACACCATTGAGTGCACTGACGACAGTTTTTCAGGCAGAGCTCTTCGTAGTGATGGCGAAAATGATATACGTCCAATACGTTGGACAGTCAGGCTGTACTTAAAACACTGACATCCTATTCAGGGTTTCCTATCAGGGTTCATTTGGGAATGCCTGGATACTATGCCTGGCCCATCTGTGCTTTTCCTGGTGGGGCCAGAGCCCTTCGTTGGAACCACCTAGTTGGTAAGTGGGAGAAGTGCCTATTGGCGGGATGCGCCTGGCTAAAGACAGTTGTTTAGTAAACTCGAACTTGAGAGGAAAGAATCTTACAACTGGTATGTGCCCTGTTCACAAGTCACCGTCCACTAAAGTGCAGCCTGGGCAAGATTCCTAATTCTGTGGTACATAACTGATGATTCAGCTTCATTTGTGAGAGTCTGGCTGCAGTGCGCGTCAATTCCTCAGCTGGATGGACCTCAAAGTCGCCTGGTGTCTTGTTTGAGAATGATGTACTCGTCAAGGAACATTATCTCCACGGAAGTGAGAGGACATGAAGCATGCACACCCATACAGTTTTCCCAGTTGCATCAAATTAATTTTAAAAAATAAACTAGCGCCCACATTATGCCCTCAATAAACCTTTTCGTAGGAATGCCCGGAATATACCGTGCCTCGTATCGATATCTATAACGGTCGCGGAAAAGTGTCGGAAGCCTTCGGCACCAGATATTTTAAATGAACGCCGGCCGATGAATCCTTTCAAAGAAACGACTGTGAATCGAAAATGCGGTTAATTCAACTGAAAGAATGAAAGGTAGCAATGAGCACTAAACTTCGTTTCAGACGATTCTTTCAAAAAAGCTACTTCAGAGCGTAACAAGCTTTCCTGGCGGAAGAGGTCCATTTGCTCCTTCCTCCATTTTTTTTTTTTTTCCTTCCCCAACGAGAAATCCTATCGTTCGCTCTGCAAAACGTGGGCTCCTTTATTACGCTTTGCATAATGGAATTAGCTTGTTTAAACAAATAGAACGAAAAAAACCCCACAACTGAATAACCACTCAAATATCTCGCTCGAAACAGGCGTCAACGCGAAGGTAAAAGCCAGCGGAGTATATATTTCAATAAATCTGAGTGAATTTCAATTAAAATAAAGAAAAATTAAACGGAACGAGATAAGCGATAAACCTGGTTTAACGGCTTTGGCTTAACCGCCCTGTTCCCCACACTATCTAAAAGACTACCCACCACGAAGTTACAGCTGTCATCCAAACCGTGTGTATAAATACAATTAACAACTTAACGCTTGGAAAAGCAGAATTTTTTTCTTAAAAAAAGGAGCCGTAAATATTGTAGTAGTAATCTCTCTCACATCAAAGATTGAACATCGATCTGTTAGAAACTACCTCAACGACCCTGCGGGGCATCTAACTGTGCTCATTGCCCGAAACAAGAGTTGCCACTTCAATAGAGTTGTTCTGGAACCCCTTGCCTAGAAGTACAGTTATCTGACCGAAAGCGTGCGCAGGAAAGGGGAGCGACCGGCATGAAACGAGGTTTCAGGAACTGACGAAACCATCGCTTTGGGCTCAATTCAATCGTCTTCGTCTCTCGGAAGATGTATTGATTCGACAGTGGGAGAATGAAAAAGGGGATGCTACTTCCGACATAATCCTTGTCTCAGCAATGATGCAGAAAGAGATACACTCTCAGAGCTCTGGCAGAAATTAGAAAACATTTGAACTGGCCAGGATTGCCAAGGACAGTGAAGAAGTTTTATGCTGAGGACAAAAATGCTCTTATAAGCTCTTACACAAATGCACTCTGTAAGGGCTCCTTTTCAAAGGTCATTTGTTGAGATAGTAGGTCGACCGCTTCACTAAGGGGCCCCCACCAAAGACATTACTGCAGCCGCTAGAGAACTGGTAGAGACTGCTTGACGTAGCAGGCGCGGGTCTGCGCCTCGTGGCACCGTGAATTTCCTCCTTCGTGTAGGGAACCAACTCAAACCATCTCGCACACTATCCCACGCAATAGCAGCTCCAATGGCAGCTCTTTTTTGTTGTCCTCTTCACCCTCACGAGAAGCTTGCAGTGCGCCGCCATTCCTATACATCGTCCCATACTGCCCAGCAGTCTGGGACGTTCAGAAGCGGTCTTTCCTCCATGTCTTCATTCTTGTCCCCTGCAAGATATTGACCCTAGATCTACTGCCCTGCAAAATCGACCAATGTACCTCCAGTTTTCCTCAGTAGCATTGAGCGAATGAATGCATGTGGTGTGAGCTGTCTGACTGTGTCTTCCATCGTGCCAGTTAGCCTGCTGCTGAAGGTATGCCCTCCGTGTCGTCATTCGTGATCTCTGCAAGATACTGGCTTTAAATCAGCGAGCTTCCATGAGCACTGGCCTGTCTAATTGAGCAATGAAACTCCAGTTTTTTTCGGAATCCAGCGAAGAACGGACGAATGCCTACTCTGCCTTCCACTGTGCGCCATCAGCTTCCCCTCCCTCCTCTGGGACAAGAAGATGGCATAGGAAGCGTCATCTACCATTGCCCAGCAGCGCAGGTGATTCAGGCTTGCCTTTCTAATTCGATGCTAGTAAGCCCTAAATGCTCTGTGCTCTGTTAGGAACTGAGTGAGGTAGAAATCCACCTGACTGTGGCGTAGCCACCATAGACCAAGTGCTGGAATGGACCTGGTTCTGGGCTGTCTTGCCCCCTCCTGCAGCCCTCCTTCTTCTCTTCTGGTGGCCATAGTCTGGTTGCCCTTTTGATGCGTACCGATCCTTCCACTCTACTGCCAGAGGGTGAACTGAGCCCCAACAGGTTTCTCCCCAGCTGAATTAAACCAAGAAAGAACCCTTACCCTACCTGTGAACCTGCCAGTGGGAGCAAATCCTAATGAAACGACGAGGAGCTAAAACAAAAGTTGCAGGCTGTTCTTCGGCTGGCTAATAAGCAGATACAAAAAGCTACAGTGAGCAACAAAGGACGTTGGTACTATTGGAGGAGTGTGGTACTATTGGCCTCGACGAGGAGTAAGATTGAATCCTAAATTGCAATCGCCTTGGGTAGGCTCTTGCAAGGTTCAGAAGATAATCGTCGATGTTGTGATTAGGATTTCTGTAGCCGTTTGACCAGCTAGCTCCTATTTCTGATGAGAATGAAGAGCAAGCCACTAGAAAGAAGGGGGTAAATGTAATGAATAACTGCTGACCCGCAAAGTTGTTACCTACTTGGATCGTTGTTGTTAACATTTAAAAAGAGGTAAAGCATGAAGTTCAAAAAATCAGAAATGTGGACAAAGGCAAGTACCCAAGAAGTCGACTTTAATTCGTTGTGAATATAAAACTATGTAAGTTCGCCTGAAAACTGTTTTCTACGCCCCCGTCCCAACCAACTGTTCATCTCTTGATCAATTAAAATCATGTTCATTAGCTCTTTTCGAATAACTATGGTTTTGCGCTGTTCGGTTTTAGGCTTTAAACCCCACCTTAAAAGTCAGGGTGATGGCGGTGTCCAACAAATGAGGGAACCGTAACCACCTAGAAATTCGTTTCTGGGATCAGGATACATGTTGGTGGAAAGGAAAACATTGGTGAGTAAAACGGGTACATGTATATGTGTGTAGTTAGTTGTGTTTTGAGTTTAGCATTTAAAGCGAGGAACGGAAATGGTTCGATGAATCGCAGAAATATTGAAAGGGCTGTTGTCCTTGATGTCTTTCAACAGGTCGTTGAGAGACTAACTGCTTTGGCTGGTATCCCCAGTTGCCCGTGGAACGAATACTGACGACTGAGCGCCTGTGGATTTTCGGTAACAATTTGCTCCAATGTGTCCACTTCATTCAGCCTCCCTGAAACTCCCACCGGAGCTCAGTGCTGTGGCATCAGTTTGTGTCGGAAATGACCACCTGTCCACTCGTCCTAGTCACATAGAGTAAAGAGGTTTAGGAGCGTTAAGCACTGAAGCCGACAATCAGTGCGCTAAAATCAACTCACCACTTTGTATTCCCCAGAGCGTGGCTCCGACGTGATCCTTTGTTATTCCTGTTGCTAAGGTAGGGCTTCCATTTATTTAGGAACCATGTACGAAGAAAATGTGCCTGTACCGTCTATTAGGTCAGTAAATGCAGTTGGAGGTTCGAATATTTCTCAGATTGTGAAGCCAAGGCTCCTTTACTTGGGTGAGGCAAAGGTGGACCACTTCTCTCTATCTTTCTTCTCAAGTCTCACTGGAACGTGCGGTAGTCTTGCCAAGCGCCCACTGTCCTTTCCTGTCAAATCTTGACTTCCAGCGAAACGACCTATTTGCAGCGAATTTTGGAGATTGTTCTTCAGTTGGAAGTGAAATGGTATTATAAGTTATGGATGAGGCACAGGGTGATAACTAGGCGCCCGATTGCTGACACACCTCCAAAAAGTAAAGGAAGTCGATCTTCCCAATACAGAAGAAGCCCTCTGAAGTTACTCATGCGTCTTGAGAACCAACTTGGAACCAATTAGCACTTCGTATCAGGTTCGCCCTGTCCTCTTCACCCTCACGAAAATCATGGAGCGTGCCGCCATTCTCGTACATCCTCCAACACTGCCCAGGCCTTTCCTCCATTTATTCATTCTTGGCCCCTGCAAGATCTACTGCCCTGGAAAATTGACCAATGCACCTCCAGTTTTCATCAGAATGCAGCATGAAACGAATGAATGCATGTGGTGTGGGCTGTCTGACTGTGTCTTCCATCGTACCAGTTAGCCTGCTCATCTTTGGTACCATAACGTGGAATGGGAAGCATCATCCACACTTTCCCTGCAGGGCAGGCAGTTAGGGCCTTCCAAATTTGGTGTAGGTACACCCTAAATACTTCATGCCGTGTTAAAAATTGAGTGAGGTAGAAATTTTTTTTTTCCCCGAGGGCATGCGGGACATGGTCTCTTTGTCACTGCGGTCACACATGGGCCTATTGTGACACAGGCCCTTCCTTAGTAGAAGGCGTCATACATACCCGCCCCCTTTATGAAGCCAAGTATGTCCTTCTCTGACATAATTATGATTTCACTATGATATGGGGCTCAATAATCCCCTGGGCAAAATATTCAAAGCGTTTGACTGCGAAGGCAGGGCATTCACATACGATGTGCTTCGCCGTCTCGTCCTCCTCACCACAGATTCTGCATTCCACCGCCTCCGAGATGCCCATCTTGTTGAAGTGATACCTGAGTGGGCAGTGTCCGGTGAGGAAGCTAATCAAGACCCTCAGATCTCTTCTGGAGAGTGTCATCGTCGCCTTTG
This sequence comes from Pachypeltis micranthus, assembly GCA_020466155.1. NCBI lineage: Eukaryota > Metazoa > Arthropoda > Insecta > Hemiptera > Miridae > Pachypeltis > Pachypeltis micranthus. The sequence continues at coordinate 12,633,234 of CM035778.1, read as the reverse complement.
CCCTTGGACCAGAAGGCATAACAAGCCTTTTCGATTGTCCAAGTCGTGGCTGGCGATGCCAATGGGCGCTAATTTCCTGTATCTCCCATCGGGCCACCAAACGGTTCAGGCGACTTTTAGTCATACCTACGTGAGGTTCAGGCCCAATGGGTAGGGTTTCCGTGTCCTTCTTCGCAAGGTGGTCAGCCTTTTCATTGTCCTCATGCCCCTAGTGAGCCGGCACCCAGATGAGGGATGCAGGGCAGGCAGTTTGGGCCTTTCCAATTCGGTGCAGGTACACCCTAAATGCTTCATGGCTTGTTAAGAACTGAGTGAGGTAGAAATTTACAATGAGTGTAAGAGTTTTTACTGGACTCTGGCCTTTGAGTGTTAGTTAATATCGCTCAGGAGGCCGTCCTTTTTTACTCTCTTGGATGGACAGCTCTTCCTCACGAATCACAGACTTTTGTGAACAGCCAGGCTCAAGCGCTTCTCTCTTCAGGCTGGCTCTTTTATAATTAGGAAGTTACACCTCAGTGTACCCCAAGACAAATGCTATTAGCACCTTCAGAGTTGAACGTCTTAGTCAGTATTCCAAAGACCAGACACTATAAGTAGCCAGTAGTACTTTACCACGTATCGTTCCTCGTGTGATATCTTGGAACCTGGAAATTCCATCGATTTTGCACTGCCGAACACATTGTCAACACGGCAACAATTCGTTTTCTGCAGTTCATAGGCCGTCTCTGTTATTGAAGTGCGTTCTGCTGGAGCCAAATTCCCTCAGGGCAAGACCAACAACATCCTGCGCTCATTTCGATCTTGCAAAACGTAATGAGGTGTGAAACCAAGCTGGGTCTGATTTGATCGTTTTAACAACCTGCTGACTATTTCGTAGCAAACTTCCTATAAAAAAATGCGTCACTCGAATAATCGAATAAAACACGGTCTCCGCATATCGGCAAAAGATCGACACGATGACACGTTTGCTTAAAACTTGCTTTCATTTCATTCAATCCCAACGAAATGCGTAAATGTTAAATTGGACGCAATGCCATCGCATTTCGGAGAATTGGTCGAATTCCATTTTGAGGACCATTGATCCGACTGTGCAAACGTAGAATTTGCCTCAGGATGAGATGGAGGCCAGTCGAGTATTAATTAGGGCGTTGGGACTGTAGCCTCCCTCAGGCGTGCGAAATCTCAGGTTTCGACCACAATAAGCCCATTGACGCTTCATTGATCGAGAGCTGCAGGGAACGCCCCGCCAATATGTCCCTTCACTTCGCTAATGTAGGATTTTCTTCGCTAGCGTTGGACGAGGGTCGTTGAATAAACACTTTACATATGTTGTCAACGATAAGGTGAGGCACATGTTCAATTACAAGATGTGACGCCCAAAACACCTTTTACTCGTCAGAGCTGAATCACGCAGTACCCAGTACGTTTTCTTGTTGAAAAGTAAGATTTTAAAATTAATGGCGCCAACTGTCCTCCTGGCTCCTCCTTGTCGGGCACCATTTTAAAATTATTAATTTAGTTGCCGTTAGAGGTTAGTGTTGTTTAGTAGGTTATTTTGATTTCTTTGCCAATCTGTTATGTTTATAGGGACCCCCTCCCGCGGGCACTAAGCGAATGTTGAGAACCGGGGGTGAGGTCCACTTTTGGTGTACCAAAGGAAGGTCCACGCAGGATGTCATTGTCGTCGAAATTCGGCGTGTTTCCCTGTGCTGGCACCGGCTAAGCACGTCGTAGCAGTTCTGATTCACATCAGATGAGCGTTTGACAACCTTTGGTGGCCAGCGCTCCTTAATGAGCTTAAAGGTATGGAAATCCCTCGCAACCTGTACGCGCTCGTCAGAAGTTACCTGACAGACAGAACTGCTACGATCGAATGCAGGCAAGTCTCCGTTCAGAGAAAGATTGAGAAGGGGTGCCCACAGGGGACCTTGGACCAGCACTCTGGAATGCCTTCTTCATGGAGACTGACTGTGAGCCGTACGCCTATGTGGATGACTTGACTGCGCTGATCTTTGCAGAGTCAGTCCGCCAGAGTGAAGAAAAAAACCCACTGCGTGCTCCACATCGTCACCCAATGGTGCGGTACGTCACCCACAATACGCTTTGGCGGCCGCAGGCTCCTTCTTGAAAGCAGATCAAGTATTTAGGAGTGAATATAGGTGAGAGGTGGGGCTTCAACCAACGCCTCCAGTCCCTTAGAGGCACTACCATTGCAAGGTTTGCCGCACTGCGTGCAATCACTAAGGCCACTTGGGGTCTGTGTTACCATGGCACTATCCTCGTGTATAAGGCCACATAGCTTGGCGTGATTGGCTACTGCACCGTTGTCTGGGGTAACAAACTAACAGTCAATCAAAATAGAGTATTGGCCCAATCCCAGAGAGCTGCGCTCCTGTGGATCACCAAGGCCTACAAGACTGTATCAACAGAAGCACTCCTCGGTTGACAAGTGGATAGTGAAACGGGTGCTTCCCCCGCTTTGGGCTGAACTCCGTGCAGATCTCACCACAGAACAGAAACTTGCCACCATCGATAAATGAGCGCTAGAGAAATGGCAAGCGAGATGGGAATACTCGTCAAAGAGACGTGATACGTATGAGTTCTTCCCCAACATCCGTGGACATCTTTCAATGGGTTTAGCCAGACCACTGGACGAGCCAGTTCCTCACAGGACATGGTGACTGCAATGCGCGCCTTCACTTCTTTTCTCTGAAAGGCACGTCAAACACCAGGCACGTCTTGTCCCTCCTGTGCGGAGGGAACAAAACACCAGGTGCTGCTCCACTGTAGTTTTTACAACAGTGAGCGACGGTTGTTGGGAGGGCAAACAAAGTTAGCAGCATTGACTGCTACAAAGCAAGCCTATAACCATTTTGCATAGTTTGCGAAGAAGGTGATGGCTAAGAAACGTGGTCATAGTTGATCTGTCCTTTTGGAACTTGCCACTCAAGTACACAGTTAGATCAGGTAGGAAACCAGATTAAGAACTCCTCTCCGACAGTACAGGATTCCTGAGGTGGTCACCTCCGTGCGGTATCACATGGGCAACAGCTCTCTACCGGGAGACTGGCTAACGACCAAATATCTGCGGTACCTCCTCAGGTCTGAGTTCGGTGTATGCTGCAGAGGCCAGCCTCTTGCATATTAGCGAAACTGCAACTTCCATGACTGATATAACCCTCGTCGAGGGTTTAGGTACAGTCATCAAATAAGGAAACAGACCTGTGTGAATTGAGTATAGGTTAGAGTGTGAGTCTGTGTGAATGTAATTTATGAGGATTAGTGTTGTGTGGATGGGTTGGAGTTTTGGGTGAGAATGGCTGGGAATTCCAAATCTCTTTGGGATCGAAAACTGGCATTTTCGAGGCCCTTAATCTGGTCCATCAGTAGAGCGTGGTTGGACTAGAGGGAGCGCTTGTGTACCAGGGACATGGGTGCCTTCAGCGAGGAAGGGCAAGTCTGAGCACTTCCAAGGTGGAGATACTCGAAGCCGTACATTCGGACCACAGTCTGGGCTAGCTATGGACCATCCCAGCCTCAAGGGATATTATTCCCGAAATAGTGCTACGGGGTGCATAACCCACGGCATATGCCAACGCACCACGGGAAGGGCACGTAAGGCAGATGCCTCTGCAGGGTATTAGGATAAACGTGGAGAAATCCATCGAGCTCTGAGCAAACCAGATGGTCGCATGATATCGCAGTCGTCGGGGGTTCGCCTCAAGTAGGTTTTCGTCCCTTCACTTTCATTTTTCCTGAAGGAGAGGACACAGGTCAGGATCGAAAGGCCGGTACTGCCACTGCACACCCCTAAATCAGACCAGAAATGTCCTCCCTGCCAAGAGCCTTTGCCCCGGCTGACAAGCGAAGTCTGAAAACGACTTGTAAAGGGCTTTAATCACGATATCATTCGCAATGAATAATGACGCACGTTGCGGCAGTTGAAACAATTGCACTTTGGTGTTACGTTAAATAGAACAGATAACAATAGCTCGCTGCATCAGTTCTGTCAGTACAGTTCCACTCCGCAAACAAGCCGCTCGGCCGGGTTCCCAGGAAAGCTAGTAATTAACGCCGCCTTAGCTGCGCAAATAGAATATTGAGTAAGCCGACTCAGGTGAGTATTAGGCCCGCAATTAATTGAACAGTCTTGAGAGCTTCTCGTCTAATAACTCAGAACGAGATTAACAGTAAATACTCAGCGGAGCTCCGGAGTAATGAAACGGACACTTGTAAAGACTCCCGTCTTACAAAATCTCAAATCAAAACCGCAAAATTACGAGGAAATGCTATTAAACGAAGAAGAGTTGACGCGGTCGTTTCAACGGTTCATTGGGCGTGTAAACGGTGGATCAATATCAAGCAGCAAAGCGGCCATTTGGGGCCGAAGGAGAAACGTCGGTTAAGGACAATGCGGTTGGCTCGTTTTAGAAGAGTTTATTACCCATAATATTCGCGTCCCACGGCGACAGGGCTCCACAACATTCCCTTTTGTTGATGGGCATCCTACCCACTGTTAAGATGATGAACGTCAGTTGATAGGATTGAAGACCGCAATCTTCTACCCTTTTGTGCTTCACCTTGTCGAGCTCAAGAGGAGGAGAACACTTAGAGAACAATAGTGAGGCACAATGCAGCCGTCGCAAAAGGGACGGGGGAGTTGAAGGGGAGTCCTATGACCAAATCTTCCGGAATAATGTCGACTAAGGTGAGATTTTTCTGAGAAAGATTGCTATTTTGTAAGAGAGAATGTCGGAGAAGCGGAGACGCAAATTGAAACGAATAAATCTTTTGATTACGAAACGTCGCGATTTCTTAGATTCGTCGTTGTGGAAAGAACTTGCGCATTCAACAACCGGTGCAGTGGAAGGTGGAAATGTACTCCGTCGTGTGATGAATGGTTCACCCTGTGCGAAGCTCCTCACGTAACATCCCTGTATATTCTACATCCACTTCAACCTCAGTGCTCTTGCCCCTTTTCACTGTGAACTTGGTTTTATGTGGTGGTTGTTTGCCCGGGCCTACTTGCTATGCGAGGGAAGAAGGTCGTAAGCGAACTTCCAGGACTGTACAGGTACTCGTGCCTGTAGTCACATCCTTAATTCGCTACGTTGGACGATTGCGGACCTTCAGACAAGTGGCTACTGGAGAACTTACGTACAGGTGGGTGCAGTATTACCATCTGAAACCTGAGACTTGAATAGACAGAATGTAGCACAAGTGAGGTCCAACTGCTGCTAGTTCTGGCCTAACTGGGAAGATTCTAGGCGACCTGCTATTCAAAACTCTGCGTGCAAGTTAAACCATGGATTTATTTTAGCATTGTGTATGTGTCTGTAGTAACCGGTTTGAGTCGCTTAATCATGTAGGGCAGATGTGGACTGGACTCGTAGAGGCTGGGTCAAGAGACAGTCTGCAAAGAGGTTGCTGAAGCATTGTTGCGTTGAATGAGCGATACTTCTGGGTTGTCTCTGGAGGTGGACTGAGACCACATCCTCGTCGTTGCGCTCGACCAGTCTGCAGTAGCCCTGGATAATCCTGAAGGCGGCATCTAACTTAGTTGGCCGAGGAGCATAAATATGACAATGGAGGATCGTCCAGGGCGTTTATGCTGACTCAAATGCCCCGATTCGCTCGAGACTTCGCTGCCGCCAGTTGTAACTGAGTCGGTTCCCTCGTCGCGGTGTCATCCAGGCTCGCGTTCACTCCCACCCAGTTCCCCGTTTGTGGTGGTAAAACTTCATCGAATGTAATTGAGAATAAAACTCTGTTCCAATTGCATTCGGCTTGATGTACTAACTTCCCGACTGACCTAGTGCAATGTCGCTTTCAATATTATTGGAATGTTACTACATTAGATGTTGTTGAACTTGTATCAGGTGTTTGCTGATTGTTCGATCGCGAATTGTGAAGTCATAAATTTACCTTCGTTTGATTCTGACCATCTTTCTTACAATTGGTGTCAGAAGTGAGATGAACTGAATTCTTTACCTGTTGTTGTATCCGATTCAGGTTACTTGCCGATTGAGCTGGATCAAGCTGTAGCCCGCTGCTTCCAGGCAGCGGTGTGAAGTTATTGCTAGACTGCAATATATCTTGACTTCTTTCCAGAGCTTCTGCACCTCGCACGCTTGTTGCTTGATAGGTACGATCCCTTTGTAATGCGGCTTCCACACGTTGAGCAATTATGAGAGCTTCAGACATAGTGGTTGGAGAAGGGGTATCAATTGCTCTTCTGACTTCAGTTTCACGAAGCCCCCGTGAGAAGTGATAAACGTCGGAAACTGAATTTCGAGCGAGAGTACGAATGGCTTGATGAAATTGCCTAAGGTCCTCGTCAGGTTTCTGAACTCGTGTACTTAAGAGGGTTAAATACATTTGTGACTGATTTTGCGTACCGTACCTCTCTTCTAAGGCTGTAACCAGACGTTGGTAAGTTCTGGGAGGACTGACATCACTGAGAAGTGTTAAAGCTGAGCTTGATAAAGCACAAGAGGGTGCAACTGCCTTTGCATCTTCATCCCACCCATTTGCAAGAGCAGTAGTCTCGAATTGAACGAGATAAGAGTGCAGCTCAGTTGATCCATCAAATGGCGCTGCCGAACACTTTTTTAGTGGTTGAGAAAAGGTGAATGAAGCTGTTGGAGGTGACTGAGCTTTGGCCATAAACTCGTGGACGGGTCGCAGAACATCTCGCACCTCCAAGCTTAACTCGTTTATTAAACTTTGTTTAAAGTGTGTTAAATGTTCGTTGATCTGTGTTATGATTGTGGCTTCCACAAAGTCCGAAAGCAAGTGTTGTGAGTGCGTCCGTGGCTCTGTTCCGGGCACCAAATTTTCTTCCTGATCCTGATCTTCCTCCATCTGGTTATTCAAGGAATCTAGGGAGGATAATACGCGACCACTACGCAAAACACGCTGCTCAAAGTGTGGTGGAACGCGATCACCGGACATGGAATCCCACTTCTCACACCAATTGTAAGAAAGATGGTCAGAATCAAACGAAGGTAAATTTATGACTTCTGTTCGATCGCGAATTGTGAAGTCATAAATTTACCTTCGTTTGATTCTGACCATCTTTCTTACAATATTAATCCCCCCATAACAGAATCTCAACATGATGGTGTCGGAAGCTCGTGGGGTAGATGCTGATAACATCAGGGTTGCAGCATTGACCGTACCCTTACGTGGACCTTTTATCTTGGAACTTCCTCTTATCCTTCTTTCCTTTCCCCTCCCAATCTTTCCATCCTTAGAGCTGGCGCTAGGTAGTTCCCCACTTCAAAAAAAAGGAAGAAGAAAAGAGTATGTACGACACCAAATGTGATATCGCGATCCGTGTCATGCGTGTATTTTCGGTGGTGCGTAAATTTATTCTTGTCAGCCTCCCAACCCCCAAGACTCAACACCGCCCTCACGTTCAAGTTCACTGCGATATTCCTCTTGGGATACTCTTCAGCTATTTTGCAATGTCCGGAAAATATCACAAACAAATTTCCTTCCAAAAACGAGAAACTCCACGATCACTGGGTAATTGTAGGGATTCAACCGTCCGTATCTATAAACATCTCTCGCTAGAAGGACCGAGTTGTCATTATTTCGTTGAATTGCAGATTCAATTGCCGGATGATGATAGAGTAGCGGACTAAAATTACGTTGGCGATAGAAAAGAAATAGAACACAAATAGTAATGAGCCTTTCAAAGTCCAGTGTAGAAGTGGTGCTTCAAAGAAGGAAGGGGTTGGGTCTAGTGGCGCCCACAATCGCTCATCATATTATTTCCATCTCATCCCTGGCCAGCAACCCCCGTTGTCTTCATAAGGACGTCCCCTCAAGCACTCCCTTGTAAAACCAACGCTAACTCTTCATGCTAAATCTACCATACAGCAAGAAGAACCTTCCAAAGACTATTTCTCATTCGACATAATAACCAGTGGAAACAAAAAAAAATAGGAATAAGAAATTAACTGAGTCTTGAAAGTGTGGAGGTCTGCGAATATAAACTTGGGGGCCTCTCAAAAAATATGTGGAGTGCAGCAAATGTCAATAGGACTTCTAATGTGAGCGTAGAGCATCCCTGCACACGTTCCGAGACAGCTAAGCAGGTCGTATAAGGCATCTTTGCTAGTCCAAAGCCCCCTGAAAACTGGACTAACAACCCCAATAGTTCTATTGCCCGCGCGGTGGCTCTTTTATTAAGACACCCTCTGATGGGCACAATAGTCGCCTAAGTGGTACACCTGTGGCTTTACTTCCCATCTGCTCACTATATTAAGTTCATCCTCAACTGAACCGTACCGTGTACTTATATACTAAAGCTAATTGTGATTGCCATTATATTAGTCTACTGTCATGGGGTTGCAGAGGTCGGCCCCCCACGCAGCATCCACTGTATCCAGATCTGTGAAGAATAGCAGGTATTTTTGGTCTTAGCCAGTCTCCCGATGGAGAGCTGTTGTCCATGCTTAACTGCGTGGAGGCATTACCACCTAGCGAAGCCCGTACCATCTGGGAGGAGTGCTTAATCCTACTGTTTACTGGGGTGGCAAATTTGAAAGCAACAGATCAACTGTGACCACGTTTCTTAGCCATGACCTTTTTTCCAAACTGGGCGAAACGGTTATAGGCTTCCTTTGGTCGATTTGTCTGCTCTTCCAACAACCAACGCTCTATATTGTAGTAACTACTGTGGAGCAGCGCATGGTTTCTCGTTCCTTCCGCTCATATACAGGACCCGCAGGATGCTCCTATCATTTACAGATCTGTTTCCCCACCTCTCACTTATATTCACTCCTAAGTACTTCACGTGCTTTTCAAGAAGGACCATGTGGCCGCCAAAGCGTATTGAGGGTCGGCTATTTAATTTTCCTTTCCAGAGGATTAGCTGGGTTTTTCCCTCAGCCACCTGCTGGGTTTTTGTTTCAATTTGGCGGATCAACCTGCAAAGATCAGCACAGTCAGGTGATTCACGTAGGGTTCTCAACCTAATGAGGCTCCTGACAAGACCTTCGAAGAAGGCTTTGCATAGTGGTGGTCCAAGGACTGACCCCTGTGGGCGCCCTTCTCATTCTTAATCCAGACGGATACATCTCCTGATGAACGACCACCGGTTATACTCTGGAAATTTCCTAGTACCACAAATGGAAGCCCTATTCCTGTCCAACAATTGCAGAAGAGGCGACTATGAGAGCACACTTCTTGAGAGAAATGTACTTGTTTGCAATACAGACGAAGATACGTATAATCATAAAATCCCGTTCTTTTCTTTTATGGGGCCCATGATGAAGGATCTGCGACTAAAAGCTCAATCTATTTATGACCACCCAAAACCATCCAGCGCATTGCATCAGGTCATCCTTCACGCCTCTCAGTTCTTCCTGATTGTCCTCTTCACCCCCACAAGAACCCTGCAGTCTGCTACCCAATGGGGAAATGAGCCAGGCCAGTGTTGGCCAGCCGGGTCATTGGTCCGAGGGTGTGGCGTGCGCCTCTACGCTAAGGCAGTCCTCAGCAAATGCGCAGAGCCAGGGCTGGATGGCACTTGTCTCCCTAGACATTGACTCACCAGGGCACCATGACTCCGCACCGGTTGGCCCACGCCTGTGTTAAGAGGAAAAAACCAGTGGCACTCCGCCGAGCTAGAGAGGAGCGCTGAGGCCCCTCCCGCTGTAGGAAGCTGCACCCTCTCGCCTGCATCTCCGTAAAGGCGGCAGGGGAAGAGGACGTGCGATGCACTCCACAGGGGCAGTCGTTGAAGGTGCGGCGGCCGAAGAAGTGCAGCCTCTCGTTGTAGGCTCCACGGCCCGAGAGCAGCTGCACTTCCGCGAATGTTCGCCGGCACCAGCCCATCTGCAGCCTCCCCTTGACTGAGAGGAGGATGCTGTAGAGGTGCCATGCCGTGGGACTTCCGTCCCATCGTGCCTGCCACCTGCCATTGAGGGCCTCCTGCGCGAGATCTAGCCTGCGCTCCATGGAGCTCTCCTGCTCTAGCAAGAGGAGGAGGGCCTGGAATGTTCCGCAGTATTCAGCTGTGCAGTCCCACATGATGCAGGACTGTAGCACCGCCAAGTCAAGGAATAGGTCTAGGGGGGGAACGCCAGCAAGTATCTGGAGGGCTAGATGGGATGTGGTGCGGTATGCTGGAAGGGCAGCCAGAAGGACGTCCCGCTGGAGGGTGAGGGCCAGCTGCTGATCACGGTGCGTCGGGGCCAGCCACCACGTCACCGCGGCATACTGCACCACGGGAATGAATGGCAGCGTGCTACCATCTTCTTACATTCCTACGTGCCCAGTAGTTTAGGGGGGTACTCAGGAGAGATCCTATCTCCGTAAGCAACAGTTTTCTACCATTCCCCACCAGCCACCTTCATGAAATCCCGTTGTCGAGCATGTGGATAGTACTAATGTATCATCGATGTAATAATTTATTATTCTTGACATGGAGTAGACCTATGGGGGTTCCAGTAGTAACCGATCTACGTCACATCTCAGTGACTGCTGTCGGGTGGGGGCGTGTCACGAACAACTTTTTATCACGCATCCACTCCTTTCATATTTTCGATGTGTATTTAATTATGTCAACGATAAATGCAATTATGAGAAGGGAATGGATTACGTAACCTTACGCTCATTACTACCTCGCCGTTGTTATTTCATTCTTCTTCTATGGTTCATGTGCTCTTCACGCCGAAATCCAAAAACGCGACTATCTTCAAACATAGTGGTGTACACGTTCGTCGGCATTGAAGCCAAAATGATATTATTTCCAGCACTTCAGTGTCTAGCATATTAAAAACCTGTTATTGCAGTGAATTTGGAAATGTCCCTTTCCTGCACCCCTCAATACCTAGAATGCATTCAAACTTTTGCTCGCCAAAAGTGAAGAACATTTTCCTGAAACCTTGTCTGGGTCTTCACCTATCAGCATTGGCCCTTCGAAGGTACGATTACATCTCTCCCCCTCCCCCCTCCCCTTGAACATACGAAATTTCTCTTTGCATTGTTTCACCCACCTTGTTTTACCCTTGCAATAAAATTCAAAGTTTGGTCGTACAGTTTGTGTGGTCTGTTTTCAATATTGTTGCATGATTTTGTTCCATGCCTTCTGTTCTAATTGCTATTTGAAGATGTTGAAGGAAGAAAATGAAAAATTTGTTTATCATGTTGTTGATCAACAGAGATCAAGTGACGCCTTGAGAAGGCGGTTGAGAGAACAAGCATGTACCATGGCGAGATCCTCCCCAAGGCTACGTACCTACAGGTTTACATCAAATCGCCACAACAATCACTTATTAAATATTGCCGCTCGTTGATTAATTTTAATTTTTTTTTTCTACACTTTTTCACCGTGAAGCAGTCTCAGTTGGGGTTTTTCGAAGGAAATCAAAGGAACGTTTTGTGGCACTAATGATCCAGTAGATTAAAAAGAACACACAGAACAGTAACTGCACATTGACAACATCAAGCTATGACAGTACTGAGTTAGGTTAGTGCTAACTGAAAAGTCACAGTATTTTGGAACACTCCTCAGTCCACAATACATGCAACCAAATCAGGCTAAGATAGGTAGGAGCACAGTGCAGCGTGTGAAACTACATCTACTTCGTCAGTGAGGTGGCCTTCAAGGAGTATTTCTGACAGATGGAGGAAAAGATTGAATGAGGCATATGAGCTGCATCAGGTGAGCTCCTTGTGGAGACAGGCCAGTTCCTCGTGGAGAGAAATGAGCCAGGAAACTCTTCGTTGAAACAGGTCAGCTTCTAGTGGAAACAGGTCAGCTCCTAGTGAAGACAGTTCAGCTCCTTGTGTAAACATTTCAGCTCCTTGTTGAGACAGGTGAGCTCCTGGTGGAGACAGGCCAGCTCCTCGTGGAGAGAAGTGAGCCAAGAAAGCCCTTTTGTGGAAAGATCTCAACTCCTCGTTGAAACAGGTCAGCTTCTAGTGGAAACAGGTTAGCTCCTTGTGAAGACAGTTCAGCTCCTTGTTGAGACAGGTGAGCTCCTGGTGGAGACAGGTGAGGTCGCCGTAGAAACAAATCAGCATTTAGAGGGAAACAGGTCAGCACCGTGTGGAAACATCTCAGCTCCTCGTTGAGAGTGATCAGCCCTTCGTGGTAACAGTTCAGCTCCTTGTGACGACATTATCAGTCTTCAACTCTCTTCAGGAGTCATGCGAACGTGAAGATATACCAAAATTTCGTCGTTGAGTGTTCACACTCCTGCTCTTTGATCGTCATTGCAGTTCCACGTTTAACTCTGGCAATTTTATCCACGTTCTTGTCAAGAGTAAGAGGCCTGGAATGCATATTTTTTAAGTTTGAGGAGTTTAAAAAAGGCTGAGTTATACAAAATGAGGAAAGCTGAACTTGAATTGTATCACACGTAAATTAGTTCGAATTGAGTATTGACAGTAAGCGAGGAGCTATTTAATGTTTGGACAGGATGCTGGTTGACTGAGAGTTATGAGTGAGACTGAGTTAGAGCGAAAAAAGAACGTGTGGATAACCTTCTAGGAGAAGAAAGAAGAAATGAGCAGACCCCTCCACCCTCCACACCGTAAATAATTTGAAACTCAGGAAAAGTTCAGTGACTCACATTGTTTAAGGTTGGCTGAAGATTTCAGAGAAATGACCAACTCATGACAACCCAAGTGAATGCAGGTATGAGAAAATGAGAGCGTTGCTCACTCTGTAAACTGCCGTAGTCATAAAGTACGGGACCTGCAGCTCTTGGTGCTTCAAAAAAACAAGAGGTCACTCAGGGCGATAAACGTTACCAAAACTGTGCAATAAAGCCACGAGCAAGGAGAAAAATGTCGAAAATCCTAAATAAAAAAACATACAAAGCCAATAGTCTTCAACTCTTTGTTTTTCATCATCTTTTACACAGTGGAAAGGAGCACACTCTGTGATTTCATCCAAACTCACGCTAATCAGATCAAGCGCAGAACAGTCAGGTCAAGAACTTAACGATCAAAATTTAGTCTCAGGCCTTAGTAGCTCTAATTTCCAACCACTCTTCCGTACTTTACCCATGAATTCGAATGTAGGTACACAAATGTCGTTGTGCCATCGTAAAATTACCCGGCAGACTGCTTCACCGCTCTTCTTTTTCTTGACTTACTGTCGCTATCACGAACACGATATCATCCGCACCAAAAAACGATGCAGTGACCACTTCTTAGGACGCAACGCTGCACATGATCTCACTTTTTGATTTGTATGTACTAGTCATAAAAATGCTCTGCGTGGCTTCTCTCTCGCTACGGTTTTGATATTTTTGTCTCACTTTTGGAATGTTTTGTACCATAATTTGTTTAATTATCGTGTTAAGACGAAAAGTAATTGCTTCCGAGCTTCGACCGCCGTCGACGTTCCATTTCTCGAATGAGCCGGGAACAAAAAGAAGGTGTACATGAATTTAAGAGGCTTACCTTCGTTTTGATGTCCTCTCGCCGTAACACGCCAAGGGGGCGGGGGGGGGGGGGGAGAGAGAAGGTAAGAAAAATGCAAGATCAAAAGGCAGAGTTCGACGAAGAGGTAGGCGGATTGGATCCCTCAAAGATTCTAATCACTCAAGAAGTTTCGCCTAGTTCCCGGAATTACGGAACGAGCTCCATTGAATTCTCAGAAAAGATTACCAAACAGGGTGAAGATTTTTTCGCGATACATTTTATTAGGAAAAAAGAAAAAAAAAAGTCACTCTCTCAGTTCAGAAGGAGATTCCCTTGAGGTCGGGTGAAAAGATAATTTAAATTACAATTATAATTCCTCTGTATTCACCGTAATTTCGTTTTTTTTTTAACTTAAATCTAATTATAATACCAAATAGTAATGATGGTTACAATAAGCGAAATCACATTGAAATCCAACTTAAGAACCCCAATACTAGTTATTTTAACTTTTTATTTTCCTTGACTCGTCAAAATACAAGACAAAGTTGCGTAATAAACTAATAAAATGTTCAGTTTTATTCAAATCATCATATCACAAAGTCCTTAAAGCGCAGAAAACGCTGTTTGACTATGGAAAAACCTAAACAAAACTAAACTATATTGGTTTCTGCGTTCAAAACACCTAGTTTTTATTTTTTTCTCAAATTGCTTGATTAAATTGTTTTTGGAAACAGCTAGCTTAATATGTTGTAAAGGGAAATGTAGACTTGCGCTCTAATTTCGAGCGTCTAAATAGTTAACCGTTTAAGAGGTTAAAACGCACTTGGTTAAAATAATGGGAAGGAAAATGACAATGAGTAACGGGAAACAAAATAACGATAAATAGTTTACTTAAAACAGAAATGTTGATTGGTCGGTTGAGTGTGCCGGGAGTAAGAACGGGGGTGAGTAAGGTGTATGGCAGGATAGTGATATGAGTTTGAGTGTGAAGCTCGAACGAGGGGCTCTGAATACGTGAACTGTTGGAGAGCTGTGACGCGAGTGTCTATCGCGATAACTGAAAGTCGAATGTGTGTTGGATAGGAAGTGAATTGAGTTGTGGAAAGAGGATATTTTGGAGAGTCCAAAAAGGAGAATTTCGTTGTCTGTTCAGAAAGTTACGTAACTGCAATTATTACAGTTCTATGAAACCCGATGAGACGACGATTGTACTTCGGTCTTTAGATAAAGAACGTAGCGGATGAAGCTGCTCAATAAATTTCGAAACTAGCGCTAGCAATTTCTACGTAAAACGCAAAGAAGAGCAGATTTGATTAGCTGCTAGAGTGAGGCAAATCGTTAAATCCACGTGGGGCTGAGGAAAATTAGATGTGTAGCGTCAGTGTACATGCCCATAACTTTCAAACACCGCAATCAGGATTTTCTTATTTGTCTCAAGAAGAACGGGATTCTCGCAACTCACGAAAATACCCAACGAGACCAACCGAGGAGTTCCCAGTGCACTAAAAGTTCACGAAAAGACGTGCGTTGAACTCGACAGATATTCAAAGGTCGTTTTTGGTGGCATGTTGCGTGTTCTCTCGAGAACACTCCGCACCCGTTTGACCAAGTTCAGTATTAGCAAGCAGATGTCGAATCGAGGCGATCAATGAAAATTCGCTCATCACGACTTGGCCGTTCATGAAGTTCCCGCTGTAACAAAAGTGATGAATCATATCGATTCCGACACTAAAGCGACATAATCCACCCCATCGGAAGCGTCAACTGCGTCAACATTCCTTTTTTTAGGCAGACGTGAGTTTTTAGTGGATGGGAGAAAAACTGTACGGCATCACTCGTTAATCCGATGTCACTGAACGACGATACGTCACGTTCTTCCTGGAAACATTTATCGAGATGAACCGACCCTTCTGCCGTGCACGCACGTTATTGCAATACAAATAGTCCTTTTTAGGGTAGCGCGGAAATTACCTCATGAAACAGAGTTTTGCGGTTGGAAGGATTAACGTGAAACAGGACGAGAAGGGTCTTTGAAAGCCTGCCGACTACCTCAGTATTTACAGATTCATTCTCTAGTGTTTGAAATGTCGTTAGGTTGGTATTGTAGAGGAACAAAATGAATAAACGTTTACGACCACAAATTCGTTACATCACAAAAAATAGAAAATGTCTTCCCCGTTGGTCGTAGTTATGATCTAAAATACATGCGAACATGAACTAACCGCCGATCAAAACGAAACAATCTAAACATGCATAGACACCGCACTGAATTCTGCTAATGCTAAGTATCTTGCTAGGCAATGTTGAGTGTCTTGAAGAACCTTCACATTGCACAGTGCTGTTAGATTGACCTACTTCCCTCAAGCTCTATTCGGCCATTGCTTGTGTTTCCCACATTCCTCGCCTCCTTATGCCACTTAATGTCACTTGCCTTTGACCTGAACTAGCTGTTTCGTTTGTTGAAAGACACGTGCACAGATGGGTGGCTTGAAAACTTACATCTTGAGTCCCCCAACATGCATTGTGTTTTGACCTTTTTATGGTGGACTTGAAAGAATCACAGAGACTTACTGTTGCACAAACCTTCGAAGAGTTGCAATTTCACAACTAGACTCAGGCATTCTTACATGTACAAAGAAGAAATAAATTGAGGGGTGGGAACAGGATATTTTGCAAAGTCCATAAAGGGTTAAACCAGTTGTGACGTGGAAATAACTAAAGAGACACCCCCAGGTACGAACAAAGAGCTTGGGGTATCAAAAATAGGTGGAGTCGACGCCCAAAACAAGAACTTTCAGTTAGGGGCAAGTGTGGATGTTCCGAGCTCAAAATCCCAACTACTTTGGCCAGTAGACTTGAAAGAATCAGTAGGACTTACTGTAGCACAAAACTTGTAATTCGAAGAGTTTGGATAGCACTAGACTCAGGCTCTTACACGTACAAAGAAGCAGTGACTAAAATAGGATATGAGTCTGAGAATACAAGTGCAAACAAGGGGGCTCTGAATGCGTGAACTGGTTGTACGGCGAAGGAAAGAGGAGTGCGAATTAGTAGCCAGAGCTATCACAATAACTGGGAGACGAATGAGTTTGTGGAGAGGAAATAAATTGAGGGGTGGGAACAGGATATTTTGCAAAGTCCATAAAGGGTTAAACCAGTTGTGACGTGGAAATAACTAAAGAGACACCCCCAGGTACGAACAAAGAGCTTGGGGTATCAAAAATAGGTGGAGTCGACGCCCAAAACAAGAACTTTCAGTTAGGGGCAAGTGTGGATGTTCCGAGCTCAAAATCCCAACTACTTTGGCCAGTAGACTTGAAAGAATCAGTAGGACTTACTGTAGCACAAAACTTGTAATTCGAAGAGTTTGGATAGCACTAGACTCAGGCTCTTACACGTACAAAGAAGCAGTGACTAAAATAGGATATGAGTCTGAGAATACAAGTGCAAACAAGGGGGCTCTGAATGCGTGAACTGGTTGTACGGCGAAGGAAAGAGGAGTGCGAATTAGTAGCCGGAGCTATCGCAATAACTGGGAGACGAATGAGTTGGCGGAGAGGAAATAAATCGAGGGGTGGGAACAGGATATTTTGCAAAGTCCATAAAGGGGGAAACCGGTAGTCGCGTAGAGATAACTGAAGAGGAAGGGACTTTTCCCCTGCAGCTATGAACAAAGAGCTTGAGGTATCAAAAATAGGTGGACTTGAGGAACAAAACAAGGACTTTCCATTAGGGGCAAGTGTGGAAGTTCCGAGCTCAAAATCCCAACTAATTCGGCCTGCCCCGAACACATTGTTATTCACTTGTTAAGCCCAGTGGAAAACTGTACTTCGAAATGTTGTATTTATAATCCAAACCAGTACGTCTTGATTCAATTCAGTAGTAAAACATCACGTTTCGGTCGCTCGAATCGGAAAAATTTTGCGTAGAGCTCAATTCTGGATTATAATTCATCGATACCGGTTCGTAAAGGAGAACGAGGAAAGAATTTAGGAAATCTCCCTCCTCCTCCCCCTTTCCTTTTTAAATTCATCCTTCATTTGATTCTTTACAATACGCAGCAGTCCTTCAAAGAAAAGAGCGTAACTCACCTGAGCTAAATAAATTCCTTTTTCCCGTGAAAGCTGAATGCGGCGCTAAAGAGCTGTTGCCGAGTCTCCGGACGAAAGGGAGCGAGATGCTGGGGGGCCAACACAAAGAAAACGGGAATTGAAGGCCAGAGGGGTTAAACTTGAATATTTCATAGCAGGTTGAAGAAGAGCGAGCAGGGGCAGTACGAGGGAATATGAAGTTAGTTCATTGTGAACCATGGAAGCGTGTCGGTTTCTTCCAGCTGCTTCTTTTTTTTTCCGCGCTTTACAAGTCACCGCACCCAAAGCAGTAAAATCCGTCGTAAAAAAAATCGCCTGTAAAGTGTAAACGCTTTACTGCCAGGCTCGCCAATTTAATTCCAGATTCCCCGGGCAGTCGTGTACTTGATCAAATAAATGAGGAGGAAAATCGCGGGGAAATTGAAAGCTTGTCCGACTCCACGCAAATTAATTCGTGTTAGAAATCTCGTAACACTCGCAACCTGAACTCAAATTTATTTGAACCTTTTTACATAAAATGGAAAGACGGGTTGATGCTACAGCTTTTTTAGTAGCGTAGATCTATACTTGGCTCAGAAATTGCGTAGGTTTTAGGAGTATGAATTTATTTCATTACTACAGTAGGGTTGTCATTAAAAACTGTGAAAAATTAAGAAACTTGTCGCTGGAGCACATTTTAAACAGAAATAATTTAGTTAAAGAAAAAGTCAGTTGAAAAATAAAGTAGACATGCCTGAAAAATTAAATAAAAGTATTATAACACTGTGAAGCTGAGAAAAAACGCAGTTAGTACACAACGGTTTTATATTCTCTTGTGCAGCATGATTGAGCAGCTTGACGCAGTCTTACGCCCTTCCAGACCCATCCCATTCCATTCAGCATCGAAAAATACTAGTAAACCACACGAAACCTGACTACTACGGAACGTCGAAAATTACATATTCCAGGCGCCTATGGGCCTGAAAAAAGGGAAAATCGGTAAATAACTGCCACCAAAGGAGAAATTATTTTGGAGATCGAGTAAACATATTCGACTTGCAAGGCGCTGAAGAACCATTATACAAACGTCGAAACGTGTGTTAATGTTTATTGAATTCCTGGGCGTGAAGGGATCACTGGAAATGAGAGGCTGGACCATCCGGCCAGACTCGGTTCGTCTGCTGCTTCTGTGAGGTCACTTCCCTAATGAGGGGCACCTCCGTCATTAGTCAAGAGGTAGAATGCATCAGACCACCTGGAACGCTGCGGGAGTGAGGTCCTTTATCTCAGGATGATGAGGAAGAGGAAGGACTTAAGGAGGACAGTGGGGATGTTCACGGTACAAAACGAACACACGGGGATGTTATGGGCATAGTCGACACTCCTCGGTGCTGGTAGTGTGCTACGGAGGTCTGAAAGGGAGGATGTTCGATCTTTGGTACAACTTTTCCAAGGGCGGACATCAAATAAGACTCTAGCAGGAAATCCCTGGTATTCAAATTTCCATTTAGCCGGGTGTTGGGCGCACGAAAGGGTTGGCTTTGAGGCGGAATTTGCAAAATAAATGACGTCCTCACTGTGGGGCATCTCGCCCACTGATCAGAAGGACAGTCAGAGAATATGCCAGGAGAGTGCATCGGACTGTCTGGAACGCTGTGGGAGTGAGGCGCTTCAAACGCTTTATCTCAGCACCGACACACAAAATAAGACAGCCTTCTGATGACGTTAGAGAGGGCTTAAGGCAAAGTGAATCCTTACGGGACCCTGCAAAATTCGACACGCCTCTGTGCATTTTCTACCACGTCCCAGTCAAACGATTTTTGATCATTGGTAGAACTTCTCCAAGAGTGGACGTACAGGAGACTCCTACAGGAAATATCAGGAAGCTCTGCATGGATCTACGTGACAATTGGACTTTAGGCCGCGGTGCTCATCCCAAGGGTCAGACAGAGTTACGTATCAACGTATTGGAGAATCGGAATTAAAAATAGGAGGAAAACTGAGCGAGTACTGGTATAGTTTGCCGTGGCGTAAAGCCGTTAACAATTTTATTTAATGAAGAGATATTGGCGAATTGAGCGAATGAAGTGGGTTGACTAGGTTTGTCTGTGGTTTGCCGTGATCTTCTAATCTTAATCAAACCGCTATACAACTTGAACGAACGAAGCTTCAAGCTGTGGGCATAGTTAAGCGAAATTAACGCCTGGAGTGGAGATGTCAGTCCACCCTCTTTCCCACTGAATTAGAGCAAACGCTAGATTTATATCAAGAGATTTTGAAGAGTGAGAAAATAATTGCCGTTACTCGGTTTCTAAACGAAGGTGTAGAGATGTTAAGTATGATCGCTTAACCTTTCATTGAGAACGACGTGAGATTTAGGAGTGTTTGAGAAGGGAACTATGAATTAGCTCATACGTGGAGGGATGTGGCGATGTATGGGCGAACATCAATTCACGCTCCCTCCAGGCCCCTCTCAGGAAAATGGGGTACTTCGGCAGCTGTGATGAAGTCGTTTCTACTGATACAAGCTTCACCCACCTGTTGCTCTTCTCGACCTCGGCTTTGGTGGAGACAATTTAACGGCGGAGGTAAATACCGCGTTAAAACGCTCGAAACCGTCCCAGTCAAGTTTTACATTGCCGCGTACTTTGGTGACAATGAGTTTGCAATGGCCGTCTGTACGCGCGCTGAATAAAAAGGATCAGTGTAGAAGACACTAAAAAGTGGAGCTGAACGGGAGTTGAATACACTTTGATAAGATCTCATGAGAAACGTTATTAAACAAATACGTAAGAGGTAAATTAGCCATCTCTCTTGACTGACAAACTGATTGTACGATTACATTGAATGAGTAAGAAAGTGTCGGATAGATACAGCTCCCTGTCAAACAGGACAAACTGCTCAGTCCCAGCATTCAAGAGAATAGTCAGCGACATTCTGCTACTGGACCTCCAGTTAGACTGCCATATGCCAACAGCTCAGGACCAATAGCCAGGTATCGTCGCTATTGGTGACGCGTGTGAGGTAAAATGAGTTGGAAGTGGTTTTGTGATAGCAATTTTCAACCTTCGCCTGTACTCTTGGATTATTTTTCAGAACGTGAAGTGTGTCAGCTTGGGCACGGAGGTAGGTAAAATGGCTACCTGCCATTCGAAAAGGCTGATTGGAGGCCAAAGGCAGTGGAAGAAGAAAGGTTCGCAAGTGCCGCCCTGTTGAGAGCAACACATCAGCTCGAACCCCTCACATTCGAGGTGCCCTAGTAGTATCCTCATGGGGGGCGTCACCACATACTAGGCCCTTCTGTTACCATGACGTGTTCCTGCCCAATGTGGGATATGCTACGCATGCTGTCCTGGTAGATTGCGCCATCCGAGCTGGACAGGATGCTTCAGCCGGATACGTCATTAGCGCTCGGGGGCTCCCCAGGGGCATTCTGCTACTCGACTTCCAGTTAGATTGCAACGCCATATGCCACCAGATCAGGACCTATAGCCTGGTATTGTAGCAACGACCGTTAGCAGGCTTGTGTGAACCTGTGGAAGAACTTGGAGGCGAGGGAGTTGGGCCAGCCCACTTAGGGATGCCGAGACCCTCACCCCCACAGACAGGAGGAGGAAGTCCTACGAGAAGCACTGCGCCAACCCCCGACCTACACACAAAATTACCCCTGACCAACGAGCGAGTGGGCTGCCGCAATAGCAGCCATTTAGTTTGAGGCAGTTAACAACAAAAAGGTAGGGTCCAAGTCAGCCTGCCTTCTTCTTCTGCAATCACTGACGGTACAACTAGACCTTATCACACCACAAATCGCTATAATAGCAGTAAAAATAAACAAAAAGTTAAAAAATTTTTCCTTTCTTTAAGAAATAAACTAAACTTTGCACTAATTGATCAATAATGTGCGAGGTCATGTAAAAGGTGTCT
Organism: Pachypeltis micranthus; assembly: GCA_020466155.1. NCBI lineage: Eukaryota > Metazoa > Arthropoda > Insecta > Hemiptera > Miridae > Pachypeltis > Pachypeltis micranthus. The sequence continues at coordinate 12,611,848 of CM035778.1, read as the reverse complement.
AACACCATTCCAGTTTATTACGTATTCATAAAAATATTAAAATTATATTCATTCTAGAGATCATTAACGACAGTTTTTGGGAAAGAACGTTGTGCGGGTTGTTCCTATCTTTGTTGAAATTCTTGACAAGATTGCAATAGCTCCACTGCTGGCGTTCTTTGCTAGGAGTTAGGCTGGTATTAAGTGGTCAATTTCTGGTAGAGCCCCCTGAAATGATGGTTTGGATTTTATACACATTTGTCAGCAACCTACTCAATCAGGAACTCCTCCTACGGATCTCCTCTTGAACTTCGCGGTGAGGCAAACGTCCATAAAAAACGAAACGCTGCACGCATACGAGGGTGAAGTGAGAGCTCTAATACCTGAAATGCAGTGCACGAAGGCGGTAGAACAGCAAATCGCCCAGAATCGGGCAAGAGAGGGGGAACGCAGGGCCAATAGTACGACGCTTGCACAAGATGAGAGTGGGGGAGAAGCATCTTCAGATGAAGTGGTGGGATCCCATGTCTCCAGCACCCTAACTATTGTCCGGACATGGAACCATCAACGCAAGGCTCCTATTCTTCAAGCGTAGGACAGTTGGGGTAACGCAAGCCCCGTGGAAGACGCCTTGTACAGGCGTGTGAGAGCGCGCCCATCTCCGACAGAGTCAATCATCCATTCGGCGCCTAACAAGTATTTGCACAGGCGTGAGCAAGTCGTCGCCAAGGACTGGAGACATGGGGGACACCCAACTGACCAAAATAAGCAGCAAAAAAGACAGCTGTCATGCCTGTGAACCTCTACCTACTCAATCCAGAACAGACAAGCAGGACAATCACAGTGGCATGACCGGTCGCAAGCCGAATGAGCCGGAAGACGCCCATTTCCCCCCCATCAGCAACCTACTTTAAAGTTATCTTTGAATACCCTAACTTTCAAATTAACATCTCTCCTCGAGCAGTGTTTTTACTAGTAGAAAGGCGCCCAATTACACTAGTTTTTCATTAGTAATTAACACTTTTCGAGACTTTAAAATCATGTTACAAATTGACTACGCTTGTGGCGGACTAAAGTTTCTCAATTGCGTTTTTACTTCAAGTTCAAAGCGGATTTATCCTCCCCGAAGGTACAACTAACCCCCACTTTCGTAGTCTTGAGATTTCAACTGATCGCACAAACGGAGTAATTTGGTTTTAGTTTCTTCCCATAGCGTCGCATGTAAATTGCCACCGAACCCTAGAAAATTAAGTGAAGGAAATAAGGAGACCGTTAATTAAACAAGTTACTGAAGAGCATCAGGACTCATAACAGTCCAATCCAACTTCTTTTAAAACCGGTAATAAAGTTTGCCGAGTAAAAGTTTTCGCATTGTCTGGATGCGCTATGCAACTAAGAAGAAATAAAGTATTCGAGCGCCTTTCGAAACTAGTTTATCGCCAGTCGTAACCCCGTTTAGGTGGAATTCTATTGGAAAGTTTTCCTGCTGCAACTCCGCGACAAAAGCTTTTTAAGAATCCATTCGTCGGCTTATGGCGGAAAGTGTTTTACATTTGGAATTTCCACGCGCACCTAATCCCTCTTTTCGAGAAAAAACAGCAATGCCCTCGACGGTCGTCTATTGTTACGTGTCTGTAGCAAGTTTCGTATTCAATCTCCGTGAAGATTGATTTTGACGGCCGGAGGATGGACGTATTGTAGCTCACTCGTCTCGTTCCTCCTTGCAGTCACCGTGTTGCTTCGCGATTTCAAGATTTATGACAATTTGGCGTGAAACTGTTTCAACTTCGTGAAGTTTAAAGCACCGAAAGCTACGAGGAATGGAAAACGTAGGCGCAGTTAATCGCTAAGGCATTCGACACACTCTCCGGTGGATTTTTAATTATTTCCTGGTAGCGAGGAGGAAAATTTTATACGGGTGGCAGAGGCTCTGCAAGTTTAACTTCGACCTTCCCTTCAGGGTACGAATTCATGACAGATCCAGGTGGGAAGGGGCGTAGTCCCACCCTTGAGGATGGAGCCTTGAGTGAGTGGTGGCGTGGTATCCAAACAGAAATACCCCGGGGTGCCCTGGCTAACGTTTTCATGGCAGAGTGTGCGTGCAGGGTCCTGAAACGGAAAAGAATGTACATTATGTTGGACAGTCAGGCTGCACTTATGGCCCTGGCTTCCTATATCACGTTGGGGCTGGTGTTGGACCGCCTGACTGGATTGAAAACCCTGGCAAAGGAAAACCCATTAGCACCGTTTTTTTTCCTTGAAACGGTGGATGCAGGTGGTACCCTTACTGCAGCCACAAACGGGCCGATTGTAAGGGCGTCCATGATCCTCAGATCATGGCCCCCCTGCACCACCTCCAGGCCCCACGGCACTGGTCTCACTTGGTGTGACGTCACCTACGCGCCCCCACCACCGCACAAAGCGGAGGATATCCGCAAGTTCTGCATTGGCCACCTCTTCTGGCTGAAGAAAGGGCCTCCCAAACACACAACGGTGCGATGCCGTGAGTCCATCGAATACGCACAGCACCTGCTCTGCCGTTTCTAGCCCTACCTCGCAGAAACTGCATACCTGTACCTCGCACTTGCCAATATTTGCAAGGTGGTACCTCAGCGGACAGTGACCTGTGAACAGCCCACATATGATCCTCATATCCTTCCTCCCCAGTGCAAGCACCTCCTTGGACCTCCCTCTGGAGAGCCGGATGAAGAGTTTTGACTGTCTAAGGCCAGGCAGCCCCTGCCAATGAGCAGCCTGCACCTATCCTCCCGATTGCCAACCTATCTACGTAGGGTGGCTTCTGATGGTCCCAACAAAGGTCTCAGGGCCAATAAGGATCTGCGCCAATCCCTTCTTAGCCAACCTATCAGCCCGTTCGTTTCCCTCTATACCCTGATGCACTGGCACCCAACACAGTGTTACACTGTTGTCCTCGGCCAGGGCCTTCAGTTCAGTCAGACACTCCCACACCTGCCGTGATGTAAGACAGTAAGAGGCTAAGGCCTTGAGAGTGGCCTGACTGTCCACCATGATGTAGATTCTCTGCTGCTCCAGTCCCCTGTGCAGCAGCCGCTGCACACAGACTCATACCGCAGCCACCTCTGCCTGGAACACCGAGGCCAGTAATCCCAATGGGATTGCCGCTCTGATTCTCGGCCCAAAGATGCCTGCCTCTACAAGGCCACCCTGCACCGAGCCATCAGTGTAGTATACCAAGGCCCCAGCTTGTGAAGCGGGAACCCCCCCTTCCCACCTGGATAGCTCATGAATGAGTATCCGAAAGGGTAGCACGAAGTTGAACCTCGTGGGCATTGAGTCTACCACATGCAGTTCAGGCCCCCCCACCTTCACCTTGTCAAGGGTCAAGTGGCAGGAACTCCTCCTCCCCCGCATGATCAGACCCAACTCCAACATACCCACAGCCTGGAAGAACGCCATCCTTTTAACATGTATGTGGAGTGGAGCTAAATCTAGCTAGACCTCCAGTGCAGCCGTAGGGCATGTTGTCATACAGCCTGTAATAGCCAGACACCCCCTACGCTGCAGTTTATTTAGCTGCAGCTGCACTGTTTTGTTTTCTACATTAGCACTGTGCTGAATCATACAGGGATAAAAGGGAATGAAGGCCGACAAACTGGCGAGAAAAGGTGGGACGACCAACTGCCGCTTGAGTAAGGGTGGTGGCAGGTAAGAGGAGAGATGCAGGGCTGCCTATTGGCAAGATATGCCAGGACTAATCAAGACTGTTGTCAAACGCCCCAGGGAGCAAACAAGAGAAATCCTCTGTCTAGGGAGAGAAAGTATATGGATGGTATGTAGCCTGTTCACAGGCCACTGCCGGCTAAGGTACCACTTTTCTAAGATTGATAAGTCAGAGGTACACAGTTGCAGATTCTGCAAGGTGGAGCATGTACTGTGTACGTGTGAGGGGCTGGCTGTGGTGCGCCTCAGAGTGCTTAGGGTTCCTCAGCAGCGGCCGCAGGAAGGTTCCTCAAGGTCGTCTTGCGTTTTGTGCGACAGTGAATTGAACTGCATCAGAAAGGGATCCACAGGAGCTGGGAGTGGAACTGGGAGGACATGCTGACGCCATGCACGCCCAAACAATAGGCCTATTTGTTGCCGCAGTGAGGGTTTTCACAGTTGCGTCAAAGTAAGGAAGAAAAAAAGATTGGAAAGTGTAAAAAGTTGTTTGGAAGGTCGTCCTGAATTATTAATTTCCCTGATTATTATACTTGCATGTCCTTGCTACTCCAGTGCAGCTAGTTCTTCGCATCTACTAATTAATTATGGTACAAAAGGATACTTGAGCTACAACAGCGACAAACTGTAAACCTCAAATTCGAGAAGTAACGCTACGGCGGTCAGTATTATTATTCATTATAACTTAATTCTTCTCTCTAACTTCCTCCGTCCAAAGACTCTCTACGGATTTACGAAAAGTGAATTATGTGCAGCTAAGCGACTTCTTCATGTTAGAAAATATTATTACATTCAAAACGGCAATGTTGCCTACTTACTGTATTTGTACGCTAACAATGGCCATACCGTCACACATAAGTGATCCAAACCGATAAAAAACGCCGAGGGCCGTACTGTACCAGGTTGTTGTGCCGTGATTTGTCTCCCTAGCATGCTCCTCATTGTTTGCTTTCAGCTTCACGCATGACGTCACATGTTTGCACGCTTCTTAAATTTGCATGTAACCCATTTCGTACAATAAACGTCTCCTGTTTACTTCAACGTGCTCCGATTCATACACGCCGTGCAGTAAAAGTTATGTATTTTTAACGAAGATATTCGCACACTTTTTATGTATTTCAGTTATTACATTCTCGGTGGAAGATCTAATTTTCAAAACTACAGTTTTTGTGAACTCAAATTGATAGAATTAATCTGAACAGAGGACGCTGCTTAAGACAGTTTTTCTTTATTACCAAATGAACGAATTCAGTTACAGCGACTTTATTGTAATACATTGAGCAACAAAAAATTACCTTTTTCTACCTTAAATGCATACTTCAAACCACTCTTTCCGCTCGCGTTTTACAGTTCGAAAAACGCCTCAATAATTCGACGTTCTCGCAAAACTTTCGTAAATACACCAATTTATTTGAACTGACAACTTTAGCGCACGAAATAAATGAAATCTGCTTCGATTTTACAGGACGATGACAGCAATATGTTTTGTGTGCAACTTGCCGATTCTCAGCCACCAAGTTGGTCTCGTATGGCAGGGAGGCAACGGATGGGACGATCTGGCTCGAGAACAGTTGGAAGAGTCCACGCTCCGACAAAGGTTGGTTCAAGTCAACGAAAGTGACTTCTAAATTTAAAAAAATAGAAAAACAGATCAATTTTAAAAAAAATGTTTCCCACTGATTTCAAAACTGGAGTGTCAATGAATTCGTCTAAAACTTCAACGAAATATGCCATCTTTGCTAAAATTGGGAAATTCAAAGGAAAAGTGACAATCTTGCGAAATCGCCATTAAATTTTTGGTGGTATAGTAGAAATAGTTGATGAGGCGGATACGACAAAGGAGTCGAGAAGCCCACTGAAAATGGTTACGATGACCAAGTATCAGTTGGGCAACCGAGTATGGTTTAGAAATTGAGTTAAACTCTTGAGAGTCGAGCATAAATCGTTAGAAGTAGAATGAAGAGTTGAGATGATGAGTTTTGAAGACTTAACGTAATTACAACGAATTTTACATTACAGATACAGTGGTACAGTAATATCCCCATGCGCAAATTGTTGCAAGTAACTGTCCATTGACAACCCCTGCTATTATGCAAGTAAATGAATAATAATAAAGGTTATACAAAAATGTAGCATATATCAGCACACGGATATTCATGTTTCTTTCAGGATTAAGGTAGCTACTAATTTTAAGTTTAGTAATAAGTGTACCAGAGCGCACTGAACTGGTCGGTTTAGCGAAGGCTCACCCTGGGCAATTGTGCCGACTAGCTGCCTCGGAACTTCGGTGTCGGCAGTCTGAACTGAGCTGTTGTCTCATTGAGGTGTCGTCCTGTCACGCTCGCGTTCGTTCCCACCAACTTCCCTGTTTGTGGTGGTAAAAACCCATCTGGCTGTAATTGCGAATAAAACTTGCTTCAATGCTATAGTGTACCGAGGTAGTTTGGAGATGCTTTTGAAGAGCTGCTGACTCAGGCAAAAATTACGGCAATCGCGATGGAGCTCCGATCCACAATTCCCGACTTACGTCGAGAATTATGAACCAATGTCTTAACCACTAGACCACGATCGCCCGGTGCCTTGAATAGGAGTCAGTCAGTACAATAGAGTAACTAACACGACTTCCTTTTGTACATATATTTTGATATCGTTTTCCTTTAGTTGACGTACCGCGTTGATCTGCAAGATAAAAACAAAATTTGAGGCGACTTGGTCCTGCCATTCATTTCTCGATCGGGTTCACAGTCACACAAGCCGCGTCTTTTTTGGAAAGTAAATATACTTGAGTGCTCAGAATCGATTATCAAACAAGAACGCGTTGAGAAATATCTCTCTACAGGGCTCAAAAAGTTGCTTTTGTGCACTCTACAGGCAAGAAACCCAAATTGTTGAATGAATTGATCGTACTAAAACTGACTCAACGCCCGCCCAGCTTCAATTAATGACGTGTAAATACAGCATTGTGGCTTTCGATTGGATGTAGATGCGGCTAAATCGCTTTTGGAACACTGTAATTATTGCGGAGTCACCTACATTCCCAAATCCCTCGTAACGAATAGTGTCAGATGTGGGGTGTTGGCGGTACTGCTGTGTATGGGAGAGGAATCGCTGAACTGGACTGACTGGAGCTGGATCAGCTGGTCGAATGGCGGCCAATTGAGGTTGTGTTTGTGGATCCGAGACTGGCTAGATGAAGGAATTATTCACCCTTCGTTGGTCCTGGGTAGTTGGGTCTAAATTGTGAGTTGGTTCGTGCATTCGCCCAGACCTGGTGAGAAGTGGGGAGAGGCTAGAGTTAGTTTGTGGTAGTTGAGTGTTGAACTTACGGGTGCAGCTTCTTTAATGCTACTTGGGTTTCCTTCCTACTGCGTTGCAGTTTCATTCATACTAACAACTCTTTCCTCGAGCCTCTCTAGCATAACTCTGAGCATGTCACCTGAGCCCATTTTGGCCTTGCAGGTTTTTGACTTCTCAGAGAAGAGCCTGGTTATCCAGCCTTCACACCAGAGGACCCCAGCGTGGTTATAACTGGCTCCAGTGCCTCTTCAATCGAGAAATTTAGCAGCTCCCTCTGCCCTTCTGTGAAGAACACGCCCCTGACAGACGGCGTTCTCCCCTTCAATATATGATTCCCCAGCTCATCAGCTCTGAAGGCAATCCACTTTTGATGACCACTGGCAAAAAAGGTGTCGCGTCGTCTGTCATTTATGGTTCGATGTAAGGGACATCATTGCTGGACCCTGGCCGAGGCATCTGCCTCTCCCGGACCTAACCCTTGGTGCACCGGCTTGCGCCGTGGGCTGTGCACCCCCAGAGTACCATTTTGGGAAAAATATCCCTTAAGGCTAGAATGGTCGCTAGCCTGCCCAGACTTGTGTCCAGACTTACGGCTTTGGGGACCTCCGCCTTGGAGAGGTTTGGACTTACCCCTCCTTGCTGAAGGATCCAGGTCCCTGGTACGCAAGGACCCACCCTTAACCAGCCGTGCTCAGCAGCTGGAAGGGGGGAATGGGCCCCCCAAATGCCAGTTTTCCGTTCCCTGGGGGGTTTGGATTCCCTCCTAGCCCCCACTCCCACCCTTCTCCTATTCACCCCACCTAGCACCCATATAAATTACTTCCATCCATCCTCACTCATACTCTAACCTAAAACCATTCACTCAATAAATTACATGCTTACTCCACATTCATACCTGCCAGCTGAGCTGGCCTCGACCAGCCACGCATAAGTGGATACCCCAGGACCCATTCCTCAGGGTGTTCCTAATGCCCGGGGTCTGGAGAGTCCCTAAATATGAACAAATTGGCAGTAAAACTAATCAAAATCCAAACCAAATAACTAATAACGAATGGCAACCAAATAAACAAATTAAACTGGGCGCCCCAAAGCTACCCCAGGGGGAATTTACCGCCCCCCGAAGCCAGCCAGGGCGCCACCCACCCATATTCCTCCCCCGCGGCCCCCTTCCTATTCTAATATCACAGCCTAACTGTGTATTCCTCCGCTGCCTCCCTCTTAACCTAACTAATCCCACCTACACACAGTCACAACAACACAATACACCAAACACTCAACACACGACCCCAACCCATCCCCACTTACCTTCCCAAACAGCCCAATCCCTGCTGGAACACCCAGGGGCCAGCTGCCAGCCCAGCATCCCGCCGCTGGGCCAGCTCGCTCCCGCCCAGACGGACGGTGTTGGCGCCCTTAAACCTCTAGCTACTCTATCCTTCCTCCTTCCTCTCCTGATTCCCTAACCGATGCGGACATTTCCTCCCCTCTAACAGCGCCCACACCGCCCACGCCTGAGTGACGGCGACCCCCCCCCCCCGGCCACGGTCCCATCCACACCACTCGACTGTGTCTGTCAGTCGATGCGACACTAGCCAGTTTTGAGTGTGCAGGTTGTGTACAGCTACTCTCGGATTCCCCTTTCCTGTTCCATTCCAAAGGCACCTCTACCTGGCGCTGGGGTAGGACCTGGCGTGTGTTAGCGACCAGTAACATCCCGGTGGAGATTTGAATTTCGAGTTAATTTAATTTCGAGCTCGAAAGTTACTTGTGTGCTTCTGTTTTGGACATGAAAGAACGAGCACTAAAAATTAAATCTCTTCGATTCAATTCGTTTGGTAGTTGCACGTTGAGTAAATAAATTAAATCCAGCGATGCCTGCAACGGAGGGCTTTCAACGTGTTATATTTGTGAAAGAGTTTCCGAATTTATTTCTAATTTTAGAGGAGTTAACATAAAATAATAACAGATAAGTACCGCTAATGACGCGCATTAAACAATTATGAAAGCTCTTCGGAACTTATTTCCCGCAAAACTCTAAAATAACCTCCTGAGCGTCACGATATCATTACAGTCAATTACGTTACGAGTTTAGAGGCAAGAAAATAATTGCCGATGGGGTAGAAGCTCAACGGAGAAGTTATTGTCGCTAAATCCTCATGGCCCAAGTTTAACCCTCCCCATATCGACCGCTAGGTTTGTGTACAACGCTTTGGTCATTAGTGTGCATCGCGGCGAGGGCAGAAGCTCACGAATATTCATGTAAGGCAAATTAATAGCTTACGAAATAATTGCCTTAGTCAGTTTTAATTACCGGACGGGAAGAGATTCGAAAGCATTACGCTTGATTTCTCCGACGTCTAGGATCATCGCGTTAGCCTCTGCGATCTTGTTATTAACGCTAAATACCGAAGTTCACCGACTAAATCATCGCCTTTCGATTGAAGAACGTTCCCTGATCCCAATCAGAATTTAAATTCGCGCGACATTTGCAATTTCATTATGCTTATCCGGTGGAAACGTGAAGATGCGCGTGTGTGTGCTTGTCCATTTCACCCCTTGACTATGCCATTGAGTGCATGGCGGACGAGTGGAAACGGAAATGTCCCCACTCTAAACAGAACACTGTATAAATCTCTTCGCTGAACTTACGCCGCTAGATTAGATTAATGGCAGGCGCAGAGGAAATTATTGCCAAAGAGCGACAGTTTTTCCCCACATCCGTGAATGTTTTAAGGCAAAGTCAACCACAAAAGAGTGCTGGACAAACTCCAGAGAGCGGCGCTCTTGTGTATCATCAAGGCCTAAAAGATCTGTTAAGGCCCCAGGATTGTTGTGGACTGTATAAATGACTTGCGACTTTGAAACGAAAGGAACTTGTATTATAAAATACTCAAATAGGTTAGCACAGTAAGTTCAAATCAAATCTAACGAGAGCGTAGGTTGCGAATGACGGCGTCGGTTCTTCGAGAGGGGATTTACATGGTAGTGGGGGGGGGAACGCAGTGGAGGGGAGCCTCTCAAAGGAAGGCCCCAGGCTAGAGACAGCTCCGGATTCATCCATATCTTCCCCACCTTGAAGAGGGATCTTCAAAGATGAGTCACAGAAACTGTCCTCAGTGACTGGAAGAGGACAAAGCAGTCGAACGTTACGTTTAAACAATCCAGAGGCAGTTTTGAGCGTGACTACGCGAACCACTCCATCGGGCCCAGGATGTAGAGTCTGAACTCGGCCAAGTGTCCATGAAGAGGGTGGTGCCTGGTCATTTTTTATGGGAGCCAGTGCTCCAGAGGCGATGTTAGATGACGTAGTTTTCCATTTGTTGCGGCGTTGGAGTTCTTGTAAATATTCAGTGGACCAGCGTTTCCAAAAGTGCTGAACGGTCTGTTGTATGAGCTGCCATCGAGAGAGGCGATTTGAGTGCTCCTTCAACAATGAAGGCTCAGGAGGTGCAATAAGGCTGCTGCCGATCAGGAAGTGAGCTGGGGTAAGGGCCGTTAGATCAATAGGATTGGATGACATGGGAAATAATGGGCGCGAATTTAAACATGATTCGATTTGAGTCAACACAGTATAAAGTTCATTAAAAGTAAGCATTTTAGAACCTATGATACGATGCAAGTGATCACTGGTCAGAGACTTTGCTGTTGAGTGCAAGGTGGACAAGGGAGCTAGGGAGCTCCCCCCCCCCACCCCCCCACACACTCTGGAGGGAACTTCATATAGACCTCCCGGTTGATCGAAAACTTGCTGCACTAGGTGATTTAGCATTATTTAAGAAAGCACAGTGGGAATCCTCATCAAAGGGACCTGGTACTTAATTGTTTTTTCCCCAATATCGGTTGTTCCCAACCAGAGATGTGGTTTTCGATGAAGTGTAAATACCAAACATCCTAGGCAACAAGAGTTGGTTTAATTTGTATTTTTCACTTTTGAGTCTCAATGGAAATTGATGAAATTATTACAAGGTGAAACAAGGAGCTCCTTCTAAAACACTTGAACATGGTGGTATTGTGTTTCTTAAAAGCCCTTCTATGATTAAAGTAAATTAAATTTCTGACCGTTTCGACGTGGGGAGCCCGCGCGCCTGCGCTTATGACGATTTACCGGACGAAGCCAAAACTTGGTCTGAAGCCGGAAGACAAGAAGCGGTACGTAACGATTTTTCACTCAAATTTGCTACAAGTTGAAGGCTCGACCGCGGACCCATTGCTAGATGAATGGGGGTTTTACTCGTGCTCGGACTTACAGTTAAATTTAGAAGAATGACGTAGAGGGAGATCCAGTTGACTCGTGGTTTTGGGATGCTGATGACACCCGTACACGATCCTCACAAAAATTCAAACATGCCCTTAGCTCAAACGCTTCCCCTGATGGCCTTAGTTCGGAGTTTCACGATTGAAATCGGAGATGTGGGCTGGCGAGATGCTGATGACTGCGCAGAGAACAATACTGGCTATAATCCGAGTCACTAGTTGCCTTCAACTCGTAGTGTCTGGTGGGAGAGACAGCGAGTCTCAGCAAGATCCAAGTTGAGGTGAACTGCAGATCGGCGGCTTATCATGCACCAAGCACACACAAACACTTACACACAACATCGACAGAGGCTTATTACGTAAACAAGACAGATTTGAGAGTATAAAATAAACAAAACGCTTCGGCGTGGACATCAGTAAAAGTCTTAGGAGAGAATGGGTGGAGCCAGACCACTGGATGAGCCAGTTCCTTATAGGTTGGCGAATTTGATGCGAGGCTCAACTTCTTTTCTTTCAAAGACTATCCATCCTGCACGCCTCGTGTCTCCAGTGGGGGAGAAAAAAAAACCGCTGCCCCATTGTAGTTCCAACAACAGTGAGCGTTAGTTGTTGAAACAGCAGCCAAACCTTGCTACTTATTGAGCCATTAACTGTTAAAACCGTTCGCCTAGTTTAGAAAGAAGGTTATGCGACCAGAGTTCCACTCACCCTTTGAAACTTGCCGCCCTAGTAAGATAGCACAGAAGAACTCAAGATAGCACAGATCCCCCTGGTTCAAACTGCTTTTTTTTCTCCCCGAGGGCATATGGGACAAGGTCTCTTTGTCACTGCGGCCACACATGGGCCTATTGTGTCACTGGCTCTTTCTTAGTAGAAGGCGTCGTACATACCCACCCCCCTTTAGGAAGCCGAGTATGTCCTTCACCGCAGATTCCGCTATGATGTGGGGCTCAATAGTCCCCTGAGCAAAGTATTCGAAGCGTTCAACTGCTAAAGGAGGGCATTCACATAGGATGTGCTCCGCCGTCTCGTCCTCCTTCAAACAGCCATGGTAAGACATGGGCAACAGTCGACTACAAGGAGACTGGCTGAATGACAACCTCCGCAGGTCTGTGTTTGGTGGATGGTGAGTTAGTGCCCTGGCTCTTGTATGCCATGAAAACCGCAAACCATCACAAGCTGATGTGCTGCCCACATTTTGAAGAGGAAAGGGCTCACCCGAACGCACTTGAGTATTCCGACCTGCCCGAATATCTGCGACACTCAACAACCTCCGGTCTGAAAAAAACTACCTTTACGAAAAGTGCAGCTTAATTGTGTAAATGGTCATAATTTTGATTGGGTATTTTCCTTCCTTAATTTCCCTTAAACTTTATTTTGCCCATCAAGCAAGCAATTCATCCTCCAGTTAACTACTAGTGGGGTGTCGTTCGTTTAAGGGCCACATAACTGTTGCTATCTTTGGAAGTTGGGTGGTATCCAGTTGATGGAACCAAACAATCCCCTGTCACATGATTGTAAGTTGCCGTTAGTCCAAATTGATGGTGCTGAATCGAACTTCGAACATTTAAAGGGGGGAATTGCAACACATGAGGTTCAATACGTTTCGTCCTCCCACGTCATTCATTTTTCCCTCCTGCTCGACGAACACGGAAATCAAGCAGCATCCCGTACCAGCAGTCTGGACTGTAGAGTATAACGGCCACCACTGTGTCAGGACGTATCCCTTCGGCACAGTTTGTGAGACGGAGCCTCTCGTCTCTCACGGGGCAGCACTGGAAGAAAGTGTACACCGCATCGTCACATTCTGCGCTGTGGTAGATGCAACTCACTTCTGGTATCTTCCCTACGCAGTAAAGGAACGTACATAATGGCCCTGGGTGAGGTCTCACTTCATCCAGCCGTCGTTCCAGCCATGGCTGTACCTCCCTGATGAGTCACATCTTCCCTGGCTCTCCAGGCATCATTCCTCCAGCCATGCTCATGGGGTCCTTTGTCATTCATCTGTGTTTACTCTGCTACATCTGATAGCTTCGCCTCTTCGTAAATATATTCATGCTGCCAAGTACTGGAATGACCGCTGCAATAACAAAAACCGCTGGCTCAGATACAGTCCTCCATGAGAAGCGCCGCTCAGAGCCCCTCTCCTCTGCACTGCGTCCATCTCCATCCTGTACTCTTAACGTGCAGGGCATATGCCCATATCTCTGCGCCATACAAGTGTAATTGAGCGTTTAAATGGCGGTTGGGGAGAGTACCTAGCCCTGCGGCCTCTATCTCTCCCCTGCCACACTCGCATAGATTTTCCGGGGGGTTTCCAGCGAAACCCAGCCCCTACGAAGCCAAACCCTGGAGCCATTGAGGCGTGGCGCTGCCAGCTGCAGGCAGACGCCCCCGTGGTACCCATTCAATTTGGCTTCAACTTGAGCAGCCTAAGGACCTGACAATGGTAGGTGTGCTTTGGGCATTGCCCATGGCGTTGGAGAGGGTACCTAGCTTCGCAGCCTACACCCCTCTTCAGCCAGCACCAATCATCTCTCAAGGGGGGATTCTCAGCAGAACCACAGTCCCCACGAGGCCAATCCCATGCCTTGACGGACGACAGCGCCACGCCCTAAAGGTTCCAGGCTGAAGCCCCCGGGGTATCCATTCTACTAAAGTTAACGTACCTGTTAGGTGAGTCCGTCTCCTCTGGCTTGTGAGTTACTGTGGGCAAGCGCTTTCGATGTAAAGACATCATCGTCTGGCCGTTAAGTCAGTACTGGAGTCAGTCAGTTGGTCGTGGTCTTTATATACAAAGAGAACCTTTCTCTTTGTATATAAAGACCACGACCAACTGACTGACTCCAGTACTGACTTAACGGCCAGACGATGATGTCTTTACATCGAAAGCGCTTGCCCACAGTAACTCACAAGCCAGAGGAGACGGACTCACCTAACAGGTACGTTAACTTTAGTAATTTGCCTACTGGCGGATATAACCCAATTTCTTTAATATCCATTCTATGTGGCTACCTTGAGCAGCCTAAGGACCTGAAGGCGGCAGGCCTAGGGGCTGGAATTGCCGAGAGGCGTTCTACCGACACCTACGTTTTATCTCCATGGGGGGTGCGGGGATTGAACTTGCCCCCGCACCTGCCATGGAGAAGGGTGTCAGACCGTCTTCTATGGCCTGAACTGCGATCCCCTTTCCAGCGTGACGAGTGCGGACTACTTGATGCAAGCCATTCAGGAAGATGGAATTTGGAACAGACATGAGCAACCACCTCCTGCTCGGCCTTGGGCCACCATCTGCCTACTGAGCCGGGCCACCGCCACTGCCGCCTTAGTCGTGGAGCACTGGATCTGCCTGCTCAGCAAATGTTGTAAATCGAACCTTTGAGATTTCAGTTCAAATTCCAGGAAGGAACAATATCACTTCATTTAGTCCAAAGCTATTTTTCTACTGTCTGTACTGACTGTTGTGTACTTTTCCGGTTCCTCGTATTTTGCCGTTGGAAACAAGAACTCTTCTTGTTGTTGTGGCTTACAGGACGGGAATCTCGAACGGTACTCCATTAAACTAAGTTATCGTGAGTCAAAAGGCGGTCCTTGACTGAAAGGAATTGCGCGCAAACGCTTTGAAGTTGACAGCCGAACTGTTCGTTGTTTCCCAGGCAGCTAGTCAAATACCGGCCCCTGTTCAGCAATTTAAATTAATCGTCAGTACCACTTCATCCCCCCCACTCAAACTCCTCAGATAAATGATGGAAATGAAGCCTCCAAACTAAGTCATTAGTTCCGTTTTCAAAAGAACAGAGTAAAAAATAAAATCCATCTCGTAGGTTGAGCTTGGGATAAAGTGGAGGGAAAATTCAATGAGTAGCTTATCCGTGAGTACAATAACTTTCTCTTTTCCTCCCTTGAGGTTTTAATCCCATTAATTCTTGACGGGCTCCATTTAGAATCGCAATAAAGTCATCCCAGTTTTCCTGGCGGTAAAGCTTTTCTCCGCCAATCTCTCCACCCACGTCCCTCAATTAACGAGATATGAATGAAAGATGAGCGATCACCATTTCCTCCCTCTTCTCAAAATAATTCCGCGGGTAGAACTGAAGTGCGCGTCTTAAATGAGCGTCACGCCTCTTCACACACGTTCATCAATATTAATAGAGCCCCAAGTACGTATGTTTGTCCCATTGTCTGAAGTATCGTCCGAGGGAAGATTAGCTAGACGTCATACACATATAACGCACAATATACATCTCACTGTACTACTTTCTTCGGCTCTACCGAGTAGAAATGAAATGAAAAAAGGGAATCCGAAAAATAGATAAAATGGTCTAAGTGTGTCTGTGAACACGATTGAGTGAAGACGGTTAACCAAATCAGCTCTATCTGGGCCGCGGGTCAAAATAAGGGTATGAACGAAATTTGCCAAAAAATAATCGTAGTTATCATAGTAATGAAAACACCAAATATTGTTTTCTCAAAAATGGCTACGACGATGTGGATTAAACGTTTCGTATAGACATTTCCCAATGAGATGACAATACCATTAAATCTACATTCGTGGGAAAATGACGTGAGCAACACAATAAATGAGCAAATATTTCGATGTAAGTCGATATTAACGTCGCTTTTTCTTATAAACGCTGCTCAGAAAGTAGTAGAACCTTCAGAAAATTCAACGTCGCACTTCAATTTAGTACCTGTACGATGAGCGCTCAATAACGTTCGTAAGATGTATAAGGGCTACACCAGAAATTCTGGAATTCCAACCGCTTCCGTTTCAATTACTACTATTTCTAAAAGTTTTTGCCCGATAACTCTGTCAAAGTGATTATTATCCTTTTCAAAAAATATCGCGTCTGAAGTTCCATCAATTCTCTGCGCCCCGATTGCTCAATAAGAGGTAGAGCGCGAGTACAAGCGGCACAATAAATTCTGGAACTGTAAGCATTTTCTGCCACCGTGAAGTGGCGTTATACCAAGTTGAAATGAACTGAGTGAATAATACATTAAATTAATAGCAAAATCCATGAAAATTGTAAAATTCACGTACAGCTAAGAAAAGTTAAAAAGTGATTTTATTTTCAAAAAACCGCCCCGTTTAGCGAATTTTGTATACAAATGTTGAATATTGCAATGTCAAAAAATGTAGCATAGACAATTGTGTGTGTCTTCATTCATTCAGAATTACCTTTGTTTACACTAAGCGTTACAGAGGAGAAGAAAAAAATGAAAACAGTAGGTACCTCACACGCCACAGGTTAATTAAAAAAAAATGTCACGGCTGACCACATTACAAAAGGTAGGCAAGTTCCGTGGTGGACCCAGTCCCGTTTGACCGCTATCTTTCGAGACTTGTTTGGGCACGCATTACGAGGTTAGGTGAGGTTGTTGTCAATAAAATTTGGACTCGTGTTGTCCAACAATGGAGGACCAACAGACCCAGCGGAATCGAACGAGCTTCTTTAACTTTCCTTTTCCTTACCTCCTTTGCAGTGTGAAAAAGACCTTATTAGCTGCAAAACGTTTTCTTCAGGCCTTAACGTTTTAATGGCTGCCATTCCGAAATGTGAGAAAATGGTGCGTGTGAACGCGATAGCGAGAGAACGGCTGATTAACTTGGTCGTCAAAATAAGAGTACGAGCAAAACTTGATTCAAAACTGACTACAGTTATCATAGTGATGACAACACCAATTTTTTATTGAATTGTTCGTATGGACAGTTCTAGATAACTTAACTGCACCATACAATTCTCATTCAGTGAAAATGAAGAGAGAGGCCAATAAATTATCAAACATTTCGACGAAAAGCTATTTTAGTATAGTTTTTTCCTCGTGATTTTCGGTAATATGACGCCTAGCGTTCTAAAACAAAATGTACAGTGGTAGATTAATGAGCCACGAAAGATATGTCGTGTTATTTATTTATTTTGCAACGTCTCCCCGATGATTCCCGAACTATAGACAAGCACCAGTCCAAAAAACCCAGCAAATTATTATACAACGGTTTATTATTCTCATGAACAGCTCGACCTAGTAGTACTGCTCCAAGACCCATTCCATTCGATTCAGCATCGAAAAATACTAGTAAACCATACGAAACATGACCTGACTACAATGGAACTACGGAAACTAAATATTCCCCCAGCGCCAGGTGCCCGTAAGCCTCTGTAGGAATTTATGATCCGATGGAGCGGTGTGCGGAGGAAGTGGCCTTGGCCCCGTCGGGCAAAAAGAGTCGGGGAAATTGGGACGGGGGCTTCCAGCAATTCCATTGTGAGTCGAGCGGGCGGGTGATTGAGTTTGATATGACGGGAGGGAGGGAGAGAGGGAGTACTAACGACGCAACGTTGACTTCCGCTGTAGTTCCCGCGTTATACTGCGTTTTGTTCATTTTATAAACCATTTTTTGTCTATAACAACCATAGGCTTCATCCGATCGGTTTGCCGAGATGGCGGGCACAACTAGATACCAAGTAAGATTTTAGTGCGGAAGAACGGCTTTTTTAGACCACGTTAAAGGCACAAAACGGCCCGGACGGCGGACGGACATTGCAAATTTGGAATCCCCATGTTTTCAAGACATGTACGTAAAGTATCAAGTTTTGAGTGGGGGCTGTAAAAAATGTTTCGTGACCGAAAACATAGGGTTATTATTCAGAATTAATAATAAACCAATAAACACGTTAACAATCACGCTAATTATCTACTTGTTCATTCCTCAACGAGAGCAGTAGCAAGAGTAGCAGCAGCTCAATAAATTCTCGAACTTTGAACGCTACCACTTTCTGCGAAATACGTCAAGTTAAGTTGTACCAAGTTCATGCGAATTGAGAGAAGATTAATTTTCTGGGTGTACAGGCTGAGGAAGCTTGAGTGATGCGTCGTACATGATATTTAGTTTAATACGTACTCATTAGAGTTATAGGAGATAATAACGGATGTGTCTTAAATTTCGCACGCGATTCGTCACTGCAAATGAATTTGGGGAACTTCGCCTTTTTTATTTGCGAAGAACGTTGGGTAGTTGTGACTGTGTTTTATTTTTAAAACGTAGATGTTAATGTTATGTTTTAATTTCGTTCACAATCGATGAAAGCGAGGGAAGGTTGCTGATTGTGCGCCAAGTGGGTACTCCTCACCAAGTAGCTGAGGAAGACTCACATACGACTTAACTGTTGAATCTTTTTATTGACTGTCCAGTGAGCAACCTCTCTAGAAGTAAACTTGTACAGTATCTCCCTACAAGCCTCTAACCTAAGAAGGATAGATAGAAGACCTGACTGGACGCTGTATACACAACTAGCAGCTTCAGAGATGTAGTTTTTTAAATGGAAATATTGATATTTAGGCGGATTCAGCAGGACACATAAATTCAGTGTACTTAAAGCACTGGCACAACGTTCAGCCGGTTGTTTATATTGTCAAACTTCTCGAGAACACCACAAAAATACCGTGCTGGCGCATGGACACATTGTAATAGCAATACTTCTTTCTGTCGATCGCGTAAATGTACATACAGGGGATGAATAATGTACACGAAATTGAGTAATTCACTACTAGCAGTAAATTGTGCTTGCTGATCCTCGTGTAAGTGGGCCATATTGAATGATCTAGATTGGATTACTAACCGTACGTCTGGTCTTTGAATAACGATGAGTTGACTAACGAGCGGCAGTAATTATGCAATAACACATTTGTCGTACTAACAACAAAAGCGCAGGCGGTGTGAATATATTATGTAAAACAGCTTTATCATTCAGTATTATGTAAAGCGTCAACATTCTAATTTATATCTGTGAAACTTAACTTTACGTTCGTCTTTCGGCAGGTTGGGCCCAGGGAGGAGGGATTCAGCAGCACAAATAACAACAGTGTCACCACCTACAGAAACAAGGGAAACGTCCCCACCTCCGCAGAGAAGGCGAAGAAGCAGCCTTGCCCAGCTGACAGACATCTTGAGAGAATGGGGCGGATCGAACACAAAAACAGGCAGAGGTAGCAAACAAGCCCAACTGGTGAGAAGAGAGACACTGGCAGATTTAGCGAGAAGCCTGCCGTGGAGCCGCCAAACTCAAGCCGCGGAATTTAGAAAGAGACGAGAATCTTCGGCCGATTCTGGAGTCAAATCATCATCAAACAGGTCGGCGATTTCAGACTTCAGGTCGGACATAGCCAAGTTATGGGGCTCGAAAAGAGAAAACACGGTCATTATGGCGAGCTCTACCATGCCCGCTCGCCGAGGTTCAGGAGAAAGTGCGAGAAGCATGGGCAGGCGAGATAGTACTGTTTCAGGATCTCGCCGAGGCTCAGGAGAATCTGCCAGGAGTCATCATCATCACCATCACCATCACCATCATCGCTCTACTCGAAGAAGGATAGACCAGCAAAGGCCAAGTACATCGTCAACAGCATCAGATGCTGCCGAAAAGCCTCCACCAAGTTTGGATACAATTCAGCCCCCCACTATAATCACGAGTTCTGTGACCCCTCCTTCGGTGTCACCTTCTGCACCATCCCCCAGCACAACCTTTGGAGCTAGTTCTCCAACTACTGCACAACCCACCACTACCACTGCACACGTCACTCCTCCACCCCCAACGCAGGGAGCTCAGCAACAGTCCCACCAGACACAGGCTCAGGTCCAGCAAGGCACAGCTAACAAAGATCAGCAACCTCAACAACAAGCGACCACTCCCTCATCCCAGCCTCATCCCCTCCTGGCAACGAGGCGCGACTCAACCACCCAAGTACTAAAATATAAATACACGAAATATGGTCTCCCTCCTAGTGGTTTTAGTTTTAACCGCAAACCCCCACAGGTCTACTACAAGGGACGCAGAGACTCCAGGAGCCACGCTTCTCCAGAGCGACGTCCAAGCACTCGAGATGGAAAGTTCCCTCGGCTCACTAGACAAGGTACGGCTATAGACGAAAGTTGGCCAGGTCAAGGGCGGCGCGGATCTCAACCAACGCTCAGCCCTGATCAGATGGAGGATACGTCAGGCAGAAAGGCGAGACGTGATTCCTTATCCCCTGACTCAGCCAGCTGTGGAGCTAATAGGCCTTCTCGTAGAGACTCCAGAGCGAGGTACAATTTTCTTACTGAGAACTAACATACATCAAATACTTCTTATTTTGTAAGAGTTGCTTCCATTCCATTGTCTCAACAGCATTTTGGGTGAGAATTGACTAAAAAACGTGAATGTTTAGACTAAGCATAATCTCATTGCTCCTTCGGCAGCCCCGCTGTTTGCAAGCACTCGTCATATAGTCGTTGCTCACAAGAGTCATAGTGTTCTTAATAACACTGAGCGTAAAAGAAATTATTTATCACACGCTGAGCATGAAAATGAATGCCAACATTAATTATTCAGCAGCCATACTACGAAATTTACCTGGTTACACTCAGTTGCTCCAGTTGGTACTTGAAAGCAGTAAAACAGGCTTCATGCTTGTCCATGCAGTGTGTGGTTGAAATTTATTCGTGTGCACATCTTCCAACAGAATTCGCACTGCATTTAAATCTCAATCATGCCCATCAGGCTGATTTGGAATGTGAAGTGTTACGTACTGAAAGTGTCGTAATAGATTCAAAAACACATAATGACTCATGCTCTAGACGCTAGTTTGAATGGATGCACATGAGTTCTGTGATGGAAGCATCATTCATTTGACGATGCCGAATGAACTGATTTTCAGAAGCATGAGATTTTTGAGTTTGTTCAATGTCAATTAGTAGAAGCTACTTATAACAGTGTTCTTCCGATATTGTAGTTTCTTCATAGTGGTTAGCAAACGGGAAAAGCTGGAGCAGCTTCTCGTGGAGGGTAACACAAAGCTACTGCAGCAATGCAGACAGGCCTTGTAGTGATAATCCTACGAAAAGGTTGTTCCAAGAGCATTGATGACTTGTTCGTGGCTCCTGGCGCCTTATTTGAACTGTATGATCTATGCTACATAATGCGATGTTAAATGGATTTGTAGTAAGAAACTTGTTGAAACCTCGATACCAACTACTTTAATGCCTACTGGGTTGAATAAAAAATGTAACGAGCATGTTCGAGCATGATGAAATTAAAAAAAGTTATTGACACAATGATACGAGCTTCAGTAATAATAACTTGCATGATTAATCATTGAGCGTGCATGAACTTCGCTAGTTGATGTAGAGCTCTGATGAGCAGAAAATGGGCGGGGTGGTCCAATGATATTTGTTGCAGCCGCCTGAGCCCGGACAGAGGAGGCGACCGAGAGCCTAGCCCAAGGAGGAGCAGGCTGAGGAGACAAAGCACGAGCATCATGGGAAGGAGAGGCTCCAGAAGCCCTCGATCCCCCGAAAGCTCGAGTACCTGCTCTTCAAGGGACGCTAGCCCTTGCAAGGCTCCTCCTCCGCCTCCAATGCACGCCCCGGCTATAAGAAGACAATCAACGACTGAAGAAATACTCATCGCTCGGGGATTCAGAAGACAGTCGACGACGGAAGAGATGATACGGTGCAGGAACTTCAGGCGGCAGTCATCCCAGTCGGACGACTGCACCAGGTATCTACCTTCAGTACCAGAACTCATGTATGTATATCCTACCATACTTTTTTTCTTTTGTATTAATTCAATCTAATTGTGGATGGAGTGTGAGTCCACGGGCTGATGAGTGGATCTATAAAAAAGCATTTTCGGTCATTGTAATTGTAAATTAATGAATTAATAAAATGACCAACATACTTCCCACCAAGGGAATCAATCTAGATGTTTTCCCATCAA
This sequence comes from Pachypeltis micranthus, assembly GCA_020466155.1. Classification (NCBI taxonomy): domain Eukaryota; kingdom Metazoa; phylum Arthropoda; class Insecta; order Hemiptera; family Miridae; genus Pachypeltis; species Pachypeltis micranthus. The sequence goes on along the minus strand of CM035778.1, from coordinate 12,589,865 downwards.
CAAGATGAGAGAGCCAAACCCATTGTCGACCTCGGAAATAATCTCTTTGTTAGCAGGAGAGGCTAAGTGTTCTCTCGATAGATAAGGGAAAAATTTGCGCCCGGGGGCCAAGGGCCACAAACTGATTCGGCCCGATTTGAGCCTAACAAGCACCTCATCCGGCCAGTCATCCCAAAAGTAATGTGGAGCAATCGCGAAGCGCGAAAAAGCTAAATTTAAAGGAGCCAAAAGCGTTCTACCGAATTTACTGAATTCAGAACTATGAAAACCCTCGCATGCCTCTGCTTGCCAAAAGTACGTGAATTAAATACGCGTTATTTAGCGCCGAACCTCCTACGTTCCCCCTCAGAAAATAATTCAGAGTCTCAACCTGCCAGTGCTCATTTTAGCCGCTATGAAGCGTAAACATTCGAGGAAAAAGGCGCTTAGGCTCTCGTCACATCTATTCGAATTTCTCGCAAGTTAAATGCGAGAATTCAGAAAAACGAATGAGCTTTAAATCAGTCGGAAGAAGATTAGGGTCTTCCTCCGACGAACGTTTTATTTGTTTGGAGAAAGTCAATAAAGTTTGTCTTCCGTTCCGAACGCTTTTCGACAAACGTGATTTGTGCAATTATTCCAAGTGTTTTCAAGGTTCATTAATTGAAGACAGTCGAACGAAAAACGTCAAATTTTAACGAAGAGTATAATCGTAAACATAAGTTGGCGTTTTTAGTTAATAACCTCCACCAAAGACGAGTGAACCTTAGTAAAATTCAGTCTTTGAGTTTATAAACATACTTTCGTACTTTTGAGTTTGTTACTTTCCTTGGCTCTACGAAGTAGCAAGGAAAGTTACGAAATCGGCTGAAAAAAACAAACATTTGAATTCACTTCAGATCTTCACGTTTCAGGCCCTACTGAGTTTGAAAAACACTATTTGGGGCTAACATTACGTGTAAATAACCTTTAAGTCGTGTCAATAAAAATATAAATTCTAAACAGCGTGGGCTCCACGTTGGGAAACACTAGGGAATCCTTAACCCCACCAGCGTTATTCCCCAGTCCTCGGAGACGAGGCACATGAGTGGCGTGTCATCTGGACCTGACGGTATTTCAGATGGATCTGGTGGAATAGGGCCCTGAAGGATGTTAACACTGCTGGTTGGATTGTCGCATTCCCGAACTGTTTCTTTCCCCAAGAAAAGTTGTGACGGGCCGTTGGGGGGGGGGGGGGGGGTACAGACCGATTTCAGTGTCGTTTGTGGTTTTTCTGCGCGTCCAAAAAGTGCTGGCATCTCGTCTCCTGGTGGCTGGTGTCGTATTGCGATGTCCAGAAGGCATTCCAGTGGGTACCTCATGGAGGCAGGTAACATCGGAGTTACAGCACTGACTGTGCCCTGGCGCGATGAGTGGTGCGAGATAAGTGCTGAGGTGATGCGTCAGCTGGCCTTCTCCGAGGCATCATCGTGGCCGTGGTATCGTTTAACATCGTGTTCTTCTTTTCTTTCCGGTCCAAATCCCTAGAGCCGGAGTACGAGAAAAAACCCTGCAAATTATTACACAATGGTTTATTCTCATGAACAGCATGACCTAGTATTACTGCTCCCCCATCCCATTCGATTCGGCATCGAGTACTAGTAAACCATACGAAACATGACCTGACTACAATGGAACTACGGAAACTAAATATTCCCCCGGCGCCAGGCTCCCGTAAACGTCTGATCCGATGGAGGGGTGGGACGAGGGCTTCCAGTGAACCCTCGCACAGCAATTGGCAGGACGTTGCGAGTCCAAAGGGCGCTGCGAATCGAGCGGGCCTTGAAAACGATACGAAACACGGCTTAATTGCGATTATACTGCGTTTCGTTAATTTTTTTAAACCATTTTTTGCCCATAACAACCATGGGCTTCGTCCGATCGGATTGCCGAGATGGCGGGCACAACTAGATACCAAATGGGATTTTTGTGCGAAAGAACAATTTTTTGACCACGTTAAAGGCACAAAACGGCCCAGACGGGGGACGGGGGACGGACATTGCAGATTTGGTATCCCCATGTATTGAAACGTAAAATATCAAATTTTAAGGAGGGGTTTTCGTGACCGAAAACATAGGGTTATTATTCATTCTGAATAATAAACCAAAATATGAAGCAATCAGCTCAAACGTGATATCTAGCCGGCAATCTAAGGCAAAATCTGCTCAAAACTATCATAGTGATCAAAAGTTTTTTTCTCGAAAATGGCTCCTACGATTTTGATTGAACTTTTTTCACGGACAGTTCCTAACAAGACGGCGATACCATAAAATTCCCATTTGTGGGAAAATAACGAGAGCAGCACAATAAATTACCAAACATTTCGACAAAGATCGATTTATAAGCGCATTTTTTCCTCGTAAACTCCGCTCAAATAGTATTAGAATCTTCAAAAAACTCTATATGATACTCCAATTACGTAGTCCAATCAATTGCCCATACGATGAGTTTTAAATAATATTATAAAATAAGATTAAATAAAATTCCAGAATATCTGCCATTGGCACTTTCTACCATTTCTGAAAGTTTTTACTCGATAACTCTGGAAAATTGATTATTATCCTTTTCACAAAAATTAGGGTTACAGCCTGATTAATGCTCTGTGTACCAATTGCTCAATAATGATCAGGGAATAAGTACGAGCTGCACAATAAATTCCAGAACTGTAATCCCTAACGTTTTTTTGCTGCCGTGAAGTGTTGTTAGGGCCAAGTTCAAATGAACTGAGGGAAAAATAAATTGAGCCAGTAGAAAAAGCCAGGAATACAAGAGAAGAAGGAAAGTTTGTTGTTGTGCGCTCCTCCGATTTTTATTTAACGCTATAACGCCGTGAACCCGTCGTGATTAACGAATTTCCGCGGATTGTCGACCAGCCTCAAAATATCGACAACCTCATAATGGGCATCCTCATCATGAAAACAAATATTAGGAGTATACACAAAAAAACACTCACATTCGGTTGAGCTACTGATGCGAAACTGTTTTGATTCGATTCGTTATGAAAACCCCACGTTCCACATCTCCCACGGTATTTGTGATCTCGCTCAAGTTTCAATGAATTTTTAAACACACACAAAATCAAACGTGGAGCATTCGACGTTATTTGGTTCTGTTGGTTGGCGAACTTAGCCGAGGGGATCACAAGAGTTTTTTTGCTAATTTGAAACTCGAACGTGATCGAGCGTGACGACGAATAGTCTTGCTTTCATGATACAATTGCAATACCTCCCTTTGCTATGAAATTCAAATAGCGAATCCCTTCGCCTGTTGGCTCACACTCACTGTTATGCTTTTTAATTCGTCGAACTTTGGATGTTCCGCATTTGTGCTAGTTGCCAAGAAACTGATGGTTGAAATGAAGAGCCAGTTATCGAACTCTCATTTTTAATTGTTTTACGTCAGTAGGTAGCTTTTGTTGTTTGTCTCGTTCACACTAACAATTTAGACGACGGGTCCAGACTTGGGAGACACTGCACAAAACTAAAACGGTGAAAAAAATGTAAATGTTTGCGCCGCTAACGAAGAGGAATGATGACCGCTTTAAAGTCGGAATTTATTATTAGGTACGACCGAAAACCCCCCTTTCCGAAATTTCTCCGCCGTTCGGTTAACAGCGACAACGTGATTGCTCAGAATAAATTCGCTGTCGCGCAGAATGAAATATCTAGTTTCGGTACGAGTTATTTGGAGGAAAGACAGGCATCAGAACCGTTTTCCGGCGCAGTAGCAACAATTCGAGCCTTGAAATTTCTTGACAGGAAAGCGACTACAACAGTCTAGACTGGAGAGGTGGCGTGCAATTAGAAAGTATATTGAAGTACTTATATTAATTATATTGCTCCATATTGGAACAATCGGTAATTATTAGTATGATAAGGCCGTGTTGCCGAATTCAGCGTTTACAGAGCCAAATTTCGATCTCCAAAGAGTAAAAATTACGGCAATTTAGTAACATTTCTCTTGAAGAAAGTGTAAATGAAGTACTGTGTAACGGGACGAACCAAACCCTTCGATTCAGTGGAGGCTCGTCTGGGGCATTTATGCTGACTAGGCACCTGGAATGCCCCGATTCACTCGAGACTTCGCTGCCGTCAGTTGTAACCGAGCCTGTTCCCTCGTCACTGTGTCGCCCGCGCTCATGCTCTCTCCCACCCAGTTCCCTGTCTGTGGTGGTAAAACGTACTCGAAAGTAATTGAGAATAAAACTCGGTTCCAATTGCATTCGGCTTGATATCGTACTAACTTCCCGACTGACCAAGTGCGATATCGCTTTCAATTTTAATCCCCCCCGTGACGTGGGCGCCCAACTAGTGGCCTACATTAGTTCGAGATGCTGGCCACGCAGAAAACCCTTAAGGTTCTTCTAATGCAATGGGAATTTTTGACCCTCTGCCTTCGAATTTTCTGTCCTGCTGTGACCTACTCTCTTCGCCCGTCATTATGTAACGCAGCATCATCGCAGCAGTGGAAACCTACCGACTGTACACCTCACAAAGGCTCAATCCCCCATCATGCATCAACGTCGACATCATCCCGCCTGTCTGTCCCGGAACGACCTCTCAAACAACGAGTCCGGGGAAACCACACGCCTTCAAAATGGCCTGGTGAAGACAAAACTCCATCCCTGCCCTATCTGCGGCAAACCTCATGGGGTAAAAAAGTGCCCACGATTCCTCAACTCCAGCCAGGAGGCTCAAAGAACCTACGTGGAAGTGCACAATCTGTGTACGCATTGTCTGGCAGCCTCACACGCAGAAGAGCTGCCACTCAACGTACACCTGTGAATACTGTCAACATAGGCATCACACCCTGCCCCACCACTGCACGGTAGACGCAGCATCTTCACTATGCTTCTCTGGAACACCTGAGAGCAGGTGTCCTTTGAGGAGGTGGAAACTCTGACTCCCCTTACTCAGAGAATCGTCTTTCGCCAAGAGACTCTCTATTCTCTGACCCATGGATGTCGCAGCTGTGTGGTATGAAGACGTACGATCCACAGAAGATGTGTACGTCAGAGACATCAAGAGGTGACTGTGTATTTGCATTTATTCAATACCCCCACCACAAACATGGGCATCCTTTTGGAACTTAAATCAAAATTCTCTCTCGCTCGCTATGCTCAAGATTAGGTTCCTCTTTGTTGGTTGGACAGCAACGGCCTGAACTTCAGTGTTCATGAGTGCCTTAGAACAGGCAATTCATCAAGGGCGGAGTGGTGTAACGGGACGAACCAAACCTTTCGATTCAGCGAAGGCTCGTGCGGTGCGTTTTTGATGACTGAGCGCCTCAAATGCCCTGATTCGCTGGAGACTTCGCTGCCATCAGTTGTAACTGAGCCAGTTCCTTCGTCGCCGTGCCGCCCACGCTCGTGTGCGCTCGCACTCAGTTTCTTGTCTGTGGTGGTAAAACTTCCTCGAATGCAATTATAAATAGAATAAAGTTAGAATATAACTCCGTTAAGAAAGAATATATTCTCTGTTCCAATTGCATTCGGCTTGACATCGCACTAACTCCCCAACTCTCTTAGTGCGATATCGCTTCCAATAATAATCCCCCCCCCCCCCATAACAACTGTATAAATAAATTCTCTAAGAAAAATATATGGCTGAATGTATATACACGCATACATTAATTAAATATAAAAAACACATTTTTCCTAAATCTTGCATTTTCACAAGAACATTTCCAAAAGCCTTTAATGTAGAAAACTGTGCATTATGCATCAACCTATACGAACAAATATATTTTCATTTAGTTTCTTCTTTATCAATAAAACTATGTACCAAATAACTCTTCAACGCTTTTAAAATTTCACCAATAAAAACAACAGAATCGGCCCCCTTCCTTAATGCAAACTACTCAACAATATTGAGGTTTCATCCGCGAGAAAATGACGAGAGCAGCGCAATAAATTTGCAAGTTTTGACTCAAACCTATTTTATGCATCTCTGTCGTACGTATGACGCGAGATAGTAAATCCGACAAGCTAACGATACGAGCCAAGTTTGATAATAGTCATAAAATAATTGTTTGAGTTCTCGTTAGGTCCGAAAAACGCATTTTGAGAAGTTTGTGCGTCTGTGAACGCGATTGAGCGGTAATGGCTGAACTAAATCAGCTCAAACTTGATATCCAGCTATTGGGCGACAAAATAAGGGTATGGCCAATACCCTCTCAAAATCAACTGTAGCTATCATAACTATCAAAACAACAGACGACAATACCACAAAATTCCCGATTTTGAGAAAATGACGAGAGGAGCGCAAACGTTTCGAGGAAAACCGATTTTAACGCTGATTTTTCCTCATAAACTCCGCTATTAGGATCTTCAGAAAAATTGACGCGATGTCCACTCGAATCTCCAGTACTCAACGATAACGTCGTGCCAAGGAGTAAAGTAAACATGCGACTTTTGACGTCAAAATTCAAATTCGTTATGAAATATTTTTACGCGGAAATTTTTTCTTTTGATTCGTAATGGTTATATCTTAACATTAAATGAAAAATGGTCACTTCGTAATAGAAAATACTCAATTGTTTTTGTAACAGAATGAAATTAAATTTGTTATCGTATTTAGCGAAAGTCTGTCAAATTGGAATAAAATTCATGGAAAATCTGATTTTATTATGAGAAATTCTGCATGTTTTGTAAGCTATCTGGCTTGTATCAAAAATCCTTAATTTCCTGTAAAATAAATCTTTGAAATCGAAACACTTCAATGCGAAAGGAGAAAGTATCAATTTAATATAGAACCATATGGTTTCAAAATAGAACGCTCTTAATCTATAACGTTTCAGTTTGCGTGAAGACGTCAATTTGAAAAAGGGAAATAGCGTCGTAGAAACTGGCCCTGAAATTGCAAACCTAAATTGACAATATATTTATTTTTACGCTCAACTAGCGGCCGTTATTTCCCTTAGTCGACGCTACGTAGCGTTTATAAATACGGCCATCTTTAAACTCTCCCATTTGAGGAGTTCAGATGAAGAAAAAGAGGCAGAAAACTGAAAGAAATTCGGCTCCTCCCTTTCGCAAACACTCGGGTCTTGTTTTCGTTCGATTTCGCGCTTGTTAGTTTACGAATCGCTCTTTTGGAGTTCGGCAACTCAATATGAGATTCGATGATGCCAATCGAGTGGAAAATACTGGCGGTGAGACGGTTTGTATTTCATCGCTGTTCCTTATAATAAGACGCTCGAAAACGCGAGATTGAACCTCAATTTTTTTAAAAATCCACAGTCGTTCGCCGGAAAAGGGGGGAAAAAACGTAGCTCGTGCACGTGGAATTTCCGCTATGTATTCGAGGGGGTTCTTGAATATACGATTGTTGGGATCAACGGTGGAACAGGCTCCTCCGCCAGAAGTCAAACTCGTTAATTTTCCAAGGTGAGCCGAAACGTGCAAAGAGTGATTTCCAAGTTTCTGCAAGAGTTAGCATCTCATAGCGCCCTGGGGATTAAGCGTTTCCGCGGTTATTCCCATCTCCGTCTCAAATACACAATTTACGAGCGAATTCCAACTAAACTGTTCTAAACATCTTCAAGAAATGCCAAAGGCCAAAACGTGTGTAGGTTACCGTCAGCAGATTCCGTGCGACCAACGTTCTGAAAAAAATATGACGTAATCGTTACGGACAATGTAAGTGAAATAACCGCAATATGGTTCCTCCATCGTAAGTTATAATCAAATCCGCTTGACTTGCTACAATGCGGGGCCAAATCCCTTTGTACCTCCCCTTGTACGGCTTGTTTGGATCACTCTGGAGAGCCAAACGCGCAACTGTTACTGATATAGAACCGAAGATCAAATCCTATGGAAGAATGACTGATTTGGAGGACCCTTCACGAATCCCGGGAAAAGCCAGTTAGTTTTTAAATGTACATAAGCAATTTAGGAAACAACACGGAATTATCTTCAAGTTACAGCCCAAATACCAATTGATACTGAATCCTCAGGCATCATATGCTGGCATTTGCAATCATAGCCATACAAGAAGTAGAGGTAATTTAGGGACACTGGGACAATATGGATACGGTTGTGTTGAGTGGAGGCTTCAAGGGCTAAGTGACTTATGCTTTCTGGGGCACCTTGTACCTGAATAAAGAGTGTCAGAAACTATTTGGTTAATGGGATCTGCTGTCTGGGATTATTGGGTGTTTTGACTAATATGTCGCTAGGGGTTGCTATATGTCTTAATGAGGTTTGAGCCCCAAAGATCTCGTATCTGCGCTGTATGAGTGCTGGAGACTCAAATATTACGTGGCATGTCCTCTCAACAACCTCTTTGCACAGACCAGGTGAAATAGCAGCGAAGGATAGGCAATAGGCCGTTCGTTTTTGAGTTCTTAACTCAGAGTTCTCCATCTTGTTGTGAGCCAACCCCGTACCTTCACAGTGCGTCTGAAGGTTGCCTCCCTCATACCCAGCTACGAATTGTGTTGGAAAGCCCTTCTATTTCCTGTGGGAAATAAAGGACATAAAGGTGAACCCAAGAAGAGCCTCATGCGTTGGCAAGTCAACCTACCATTGGCATAACATTTGCACCTCGATCTCATTTGTTGTCGGAGCAATGGCTCACACTGGTGATGGCCAGTACACTCCTACGCAAATGTGAACTAGACAGTATGCACAACACACCCTTCGCCACAACTTTGCCAATGTAACTTGTTAGCAACTCTCAAGTTGATCTCAGCCCTCCGAATGATTGCTTTGAATGTTTCGCTCTAACAACCACCATCTTTCGTTACAGCTTCATCCCTGAGCCAGCAGTACTTGGGCAGCGTTGGAGCGGGTAGCTAACACGTGGTGGTGTACGTTCCCCAAAAAACGTAATAACCCGTGATTATGTTGTACACCTTTAAACGGTCTCCCTCACAGAATCACTTTGATGTGGTGAAGGTGGAACCAGAGGGGCATGCCTCCACACCTATGTCAATCCTAAGGGCATCTGAGCCAACTCTCAAAACGAGCTCGGCCACCCAACACTTGCTTGAACCAGTTTTTGGTGGATCTGTAGATCTCAGCTCTGAACCAAACAACTTCGAGCTTTTTTGTTATCCCAACACCGTTGTACAACATCGCTCTCTCGAGAGCCTGTGTGAGAGCGTAGAGTTTGTGAGAACACACTCCCACACCAATCTACAACTATAGAAGTTGGCAAAACATTAAATATCCAAAATAGTGCTGACGTTTGTACAGCAGTACCCCAAGCACGCTCCCGGCAGAGTTGGCAATAATTGTGTACATGCAGTCTGAAATTAGCGCTAACTGGGTAATGTTGCTTATCTAGACAAACCTGCAGATAACGCAAGAGATGCTTATAAGATTGTTTGGCCAGACGCAATACGACTTGTGTTGAACACGCATAACGGAGTCGCATCAATAACAACTGCCACCTGCATTCGCATTATTGCATTTTGTCTTCAACGTTGCAAATACCAACGTTGGGGGCACGAAAAAGAAAGAGAAATAGACAGACGAATTGAACGAGATATAGGACTATAGTGATACACTTGTTTACCAGAATAGAGCTTTGATTGCACAGTCACTGGGTTAGACGATACTTCTGTGAATAAAGGATTGTTCTCTCAATACGTGAACTGGTGGCGACAGTCAGTACTGCTGGGAGTAGCACAATACTTGATAGGTGAATGTCGATCGCGAGACTTGAGAAATGACTGTCTGTTGGGAGAACTGATAGACGAGTGCCAATCATGAAAGCTGATAGATAACTGAGTTTGGGAAGAACTGGGTGTTGCGGAGAGGAGTTTAAATTGAGGGAAGAGAAAAGGATATTTTGGAAAGCCCAGAAAAGGGGTGGAAATAACTGAAGAGCTGGACTTCCCCACAGGTACAAACAAAAGGGTTTTTTTGTTTGACCCGAGGGCGTGTGGGACAGGTCCCTTTGTCACTGCGGCCGCATATGGGCCTATCGTGACGGCCCTTTCTTAGTAGAAGGCGTCGTACATACCCCCCCCCCTTAGGAAGCTGAGTACATCCTTCACCGCAGAATCCCACATGATTTGGGGTTCAGTGGTCCCCTGACCGAAGTATTCAAAGCGTTTTGCTGCCAAGGCAGGGCACTCACACAGGATATGCTCTGCTGTCTCGTCCTCCTCACCGCATAGTCTGCATTCCACCGTCTCTAAGATGCCCATCTTGTTGAGGTGATATCTGAGTGGGCAGTGCCCGGTGAGGAAGCTTATCAGTGCTCTCAGATGTTGTCTAGAGAGTGTCAGCGTCGCCTTCGCCCTTTGACAGGAAGGAGTGACAAGCCTTTTCACCTGTCTTAGTTGGTGGCTGGCGATGCCAATGGGCGCCATTTTCCTGTATCTCCCATCGAGCAACCAGACGGTTCAGGTGACTTTTCGTCATACCCACGTGTGGTTCAGGCCCGATGGGTAGGGATTCTGTACCCCTTTTCGCAAGGCGGTCAGCCTTCTCATTGTCCTCATGCCCCCTGTGAGCCAGCACCCAAATGAGGGAGAGCCTGTTACGAGCGCTGAGCTGCTTGAGCGCATGGAGGCATTCCCATGCCAGCTTAGACCTAAAACTATAGGCCTTTAAGGGCTGTCTGAGAAAATGTAGATCCGCTTGCCCTTGAGTCCTTTGTTCAGGATCTCTTCTGCGATCTCTTGGGTTTTGCCCATTGTTCGCGGCTGCTTATTCAGTCAGCATGCTGTCCTTATTCACAGCTGGCCGCAGACATGCCCCTGGGGACAATGCTGTGGTCGTTCCACTATCCACAACCCGTGGTCGCGCCTGGTAGCATGGGCATGCTCCTGGGAAGATAACCCAGAACCAGGTTACACAGGTAAACAAAAAGGTTTAGGATCAGGGCTTGGTGTTTGGGGAACAACACTTCCCATTAGAGCGAGGTCAAATTCCCAACTAAGTCAGACCGCGGCGACCGCCTATTATCACCCTCAAATAGTTTATAACTATTCCCACGTCTTAAATGACGTACCGTATCCTGTTGCGTTTCGCTCCGTTTAAATAAATTAACCTCCCGCATTTCCCGTGATCTATTAACCATAAACTATTGCGTCGATTTCCCGTTTATAGTTTAAATTAGTCACCGGTTAAGTAGATTTTTCCGATTAACATAAACGAAGGCAACCATCGGTTCTAATTTTGGCGGACTAGAATTAACTCCCTACGAACGTACTACAGCATGAAAACCCCAATGGACACCTAAATGTGTTTTTGTCTATTTTAACTGTTTGAAACCACCACAAATATGTGTTATTTTTCTATCTGCGTTCTAATACAGTTTTGAAGTGTACCCAACTTGGTCGCCGTTACATGTAAATGTGTTTATCGTTATTCGTTGGCTCCCACACCTTTACGTTGTTTTTATTTATTTATTAGCTTTCGTTCGTAATTGTTTCGATGTGCTTGGTGTGTTTTGTCATAACTTCAGCAGCATTTGTTTTTGTTTTATGGCAAAGTTCTTTGTTGTACCCCAGTGCCTCCAGTTTCCAAAATAATTTTATACTTCCCTTTCTTTCACGTCGATGTATATATGTGGATTGATGGGTTATTTGTATTTTCAGGAGCCGTCACTTTCTTGCACCGACTGTCTAATATTTTTGATGTTGACGAGCGAATGGGACGCGGTCAGTTGACGGCGTAACCGCGCCATCGCACCTCATTCATGCGCCGCGAACTAAAGAAGTTCCTATTAATTTGTAACGTGGATTTCTATTTGCTCAAATATTTGCAATACAAGAGACGCTGTGATAGAGTAACGTTCAGTTGAATTCAACTGTGTGAAGTGAGTAATTAGGATTAACGTTAACTACGCAACGGTGATTAGAGAAGAACATGCGATCAATCGCGTCGTCACGAGCTCTTTTTAGATCTGAGAATCGGACGGCCACTTCGTATTTGAAGCTCGAGAGCCTCAAAATGACGTTTTTGATTTGTTTTGTCGAGACTGCGCTAATTGTGGCGCTCTATTTCACCGACAGGTGTAGTTGTTTGTAAGTATTTTGTTGTCCCTAGAGTGCCACGACAATATCACGTCCTAGTTAGAGTTCAAGTCCTTCTGCGACCAGTTTCGTTTAAAGAGATCGTTCACAATGGCCAGGGAATTGAGTGGCTGTGGATAGCGCTGATTAGTACCACTTCATTTCGTTGGTGCTCACTACGTCAGAGCTGTGATTTAGAGCTATCGGCTGTCACTAAACCTCGTGAACTACCACTCGCCCGATGTCTGTTTAAGTGAGAACGATGCTCGACGAAAAACTGAGCTGAAGTTAGCTAAATATTCATAATCGAAAGTTTGACCGTTTGCTCAGCCGTCCTGGAGGGTCGTAGCGGTTGACGAAACATATTTGGAATCAGGAGAGCGATATCTAGGTGGGTCTACTTTTGGTTTATTATTCATTCTGATTCATTCACCCTACGTTTTCTGTCACGGACAATTTTTTACAACCCCCCCCCCCCTCAAAATTTGTTACTTTACGTTTCAAGACATGGGGATTCCAAATCTGCAATGTCCGTCCGCCGTCCCCCGTCTGGGCCATTTTGTGCCTTTAACGTGGTCTAAAAAATTCGTTCTTTCGCACAAGAATCTCATTTGGTATCTGGTTGTGCCCGCCATCTCGGCAATGCGATCGGACGAAGCCCATGGTTGTTATGGACAAAAAATAGTTTAAAAAATTAACGAAACGCAGTATAATCGCAAATAAGCCGTGTTTCGTATCATTTTCAAGGTATTTTGACATCCTGGGTCGAATGGAATGAGTATCAGACGTGTACAACTGCGTATAGGGAAATTACAGTAATTATTACTGTCAACTAATTGCAAGAACTCGCGGGAACTACAGTAGAAGTCAACGTTTCGTCGTTAGTACTCCCTCCCATCTTATTAAAACCACCCGCCCGCTCGACTCGCAACGTCGTGTCAATTGCCGAGGGTTCGCTGGAAGTCCCCGTTCCTATTTCCCCGACTCTTTTTGCCCGACAGGGCGGAGGTAGGTGAGGGCCACTTCCTCCGCACATCCCTACATCGAATCATAAATGCCTACAGACGTTTACGGGCGCCTTGCGCCGGGGGAATATTTAGTTTCCGTAGTTCCATTGTAATCAGGTCATGTTTCGTATGGTTTACTAGTATTTTTCGATGCTGAATCGAATGGAATGGGTCTCGGAGCAGTAATACTAGGTCAAGCTGTTCATGAGAATAATAAACCATCGTGTAAGAATTTGCAGGGTTTTTGTTTTTCCAACCGGCCAAAGCGCCATGTTTGGCGGCCAATGTTGAACTAGTCCCAATTTTGAAAAACTAAAGAATACCCAGATAAATATCCCTCTCCTGATTCCAAATATGTTTCTTATCAACCGCTGTGACTATCCAGTACGGTTGGGCAAACGGCCAAACTTTCGATTATGAATATTTAGCTAACTTGAGCCGAGTGACGATAAACTGTGAGTACGATCTCTGATCAGAACTAGAGAGTGAGCAAGAGAGAGATTGATGTAGAGAACTAGGGTAGATAAGTGCCGTAAGTTGCTTTCTTCGTTCATAGTAACCACATTAGAATATACGCTATGTATAAAGAGTGTGAGAGAGAGACTGACTGACTTATTTACATATCTGTACACTTTTGGGCCTATGCCGCCCTCTCTTACAAATATACAGAAACATAATGTGTTAACCCTAGTATGGATTCATGAGAGCCAGTCAGGATTAATGAAAAGCTTTCTCTAGACCGACGTTTCGCTTAATTTATTATTGGACCTTGGGGATCCGTCTAAGGTCTATTTGTTTTCTTTTTTTCTCCAAATGTCATTATATTAAGGAACTATTAGCAATTTCCCGATCCCCGATGATGCTAAATAAATTAAGCAAAACGTCGGCCTAGAGAAAGCTTTTTATTCGTCCTGACTGGCTCTCAAGTATCCACACCAGAGTCAACCAGATATGTAGGTGATATTATCTGCATATTAAGCCGTGGTAACACTGACGAAATATTAAAGCACCATAACATCTGTGACGTACCTGGGAAATTCTTTTACAAATTACCCGTTTACAGAGCACGAGTGAAAGTCGTATCCGGGCCCAAAAGAAACAAACAAATTTAATACACTCAATTATACTCACTTCAATAAAATAATGCCTCTCAGGAAAGTACTAGGAAGTGAAATTATAAACCAAATAGGACCCACTTGAATTTAATCAGGAAAAACTCGAATTCACACAATCTAAAGGGCAGTTAAATATTTGATCACTGGCTTGAAAAAGGGGAAGATTCGTCAGCGATGTCAGTAGCCATTATAAGACTAAAATGCGGCTCCTCCGCTAATATAAACAGCGGCGAACTGCACAGGTGGAATACTGTTGCCGCTCTCGGCAGTCCGCCGCAAACCTTTACACATCCAATATGACATGGACAAAGAACAGACTATCAAACCACCCACGACATAACCTAAGTGAATTTAGACACAAAACTTGATACTATCAAGACTATCGCACCAAATAATGTATACACTAAAAAAAAACAATAAACAAATTATTAAGGCAATATGACTCCAAAAAAGACAATCCTAAAACACAAAATACACAGACTTTGACTAGACGCTGCACATTTACGTACGCAGGACTACAAATACACAGAATATTTAACATCTTTCGAAAGGAAGGAGCACAAATAGCATTACATGCGAACAATTCACTTAATACCAAACTAACTGAAGAGAAACAAACTCGTTAAATCATGCTTAGTTCAACTCAATTATAAAATTGGAATACCCTCCTCCTTCTTGAGAATTAAAATTAATTTTCAAATACTTAGCATTGAAAGCAAAATTCGAAGAAAATCAATAATGCAAAAATAAAAATTGTAACTTCATTCAACAACCAGCCTAAATTTCACGTACATTTTTTTTTTTTAATTGTCCGACGAATATCAAAACTTTTTACTGCACAAATTATCGAAACAAAAACGAGGGCTTCGCAAGGGAGTTGGGAAATGGGCCACAGCAACTGCCGTCGCTCCCGCAGCTTCAGTTGCCTCCCTGGAGTCTCTCTTTCTCTACATGAGAAACTTTCTATATCCTCGCACGGATTTATAGCATTGTACAACGCAGAGCGACATTTTCCCTTCATTCACTATGGTAATGGCGTCTTTTCGAGGAATATGTCGAAAGCCGACCACCTAAAGTAACCGGTAACTGATAATTGCAGAAAAAGACTGAAAGTGAGGGCTCCGTTAAGTGACTCACAACACACGTTTGGAGCACTTTGATTGTTTAACATCACGTGCTTCGTTGTGCGATGCTGAACGGTTGAGGCGCGAACTAATGGCCGCATGAGTGATGATGCCCTCTTAAGCCCGCGTTTTGCTGTATATCGTGATACAGGGCACAGTCACAAGATAATTAGGAGGAGCCTAAGATATTCAAATTACTGTCGTTTCATTGAACTTTTTTCACGTTTTCCCTATAATTCTATAATATTCTTTAATTTATTTACGAACTCATGGACGCAATTTTGGACTGAATTGTTTACAGATTGGCGGTAGGGCTAATTGGTTGAGATTGACAGAAATATTTCTCGGTCACTCCCGAGACGAACTCACGGCCAGCGTCATCCCGATGTGAAGTCCTCAAAGTTGAAGCTACCTCAGACATTCAGAACGCGAAATTCAGAGTATGGCTCTGCCAATAACCAGCGGTTCGTGGTATGAACCCGGTGGCTCGTGGACTTTGGATCACCCGAAAACCGAGGAAGTCCGCGAAGCCTCTCCAAGTTCTTTCACATCCAACGGCATTTGTACATCAGTGTTCCTAGTAGGGAACGGTAGTTCAATCTATCCCACACACGGACATCTTACGTCCGTAGGAAGCGAAGCTTCTTTTGACATAACTCCCAACTTCCACGAGGCTGCCATCGTCCAAAAAAGGATACTCGTCGCCAACTTTGATGTTCCGCATTCGAACTAAGTAAAATTCAAAACATAAAGGTTTCGCGTTCAAGTACGAAAAATAACGAGGAAGTAAACACAAATGAGCAAAATTTCTCACAGTATCTAAACCGACAGAGTTTCTTCCCTTCGCCAAAGTCTGGAGCGGGTTGACTCAGTCACGAAAGCGATAATTTGCTCCGCCATAAACGCCAACCACTAATTGAAACATTTCCAACTTCGGGCGGCAAATTCCGACCCTTCTGAATCCCTCGCGGTTATGTCGGACGGCCATTAGGATCATCATGGGACGACGAAATATTTTCGATTGGTGGTCGAGTATTAGAAATTACGAAAGCCTCCATCGGCATGTATAAATTCCACCACACGACACGTCAAACGTGCAACCAGTTCGAAAATTACTAAACTACAAGTCGCTTCTAAAGCCATTGTGCGTGCCTAATTCGGACTCAATCTAAACTTTTGCGATAGCATAATAGAAAATTGATGAATAATTGTAATAAGTTTTGATTTTTTTTATTTAAACTGGGACGAGCAACGATACAAAATCGAGTGAACACGTACAAAAACTAGGACTAGAACATAAACAAGTTTCGTAGCTTCGTGACAACTGATAGTTCAAGAGAAAGGTCTTGAGTGACGCGAGCGAGGTATTGAAAATGTCGATATTATGATCAGCATTGAGAAGGTTGGCCTGAGGGATGCAGCAGAGAGGTTGATGCAGGAAATAATTCGTCGGTGAGAAGGGGACGAAGAAAATTTCATGGGGGCGAGAGAGCCCAGTCAAAGAACACGAATCAGGCCAAGAGGTCAGGGTCGTTGATTCGGCCAGAAAAAAGTTCATGGAAGGACACTGTGGGGCTCGGTCGGTGGAATCGTGGGGGGGATCCCAATCTTGTAGGCGAGGGCACGCAGGACGGACGGTGTGGTCCAGTGAGTCATGACATGTGACACGACAGTCGTAGTTGAGGCCACTTCCACTCTGCAGATGCTCATTCAAGAAAGTGCTGAACGAGAGTACAGTAAAGCAGTTATAACTTAATGGAGTAACAAGCCAGGCCAGTTTTGACCTACTGGCGTGTTGGGGCAGTGAGGATTGGAGTTATTCAAACTCTCCCTGATTCATTGGACACAGTAGTAGTCTGGCGTTGGGAGGTGCACACGGAATGGACTGTGGCGCCATGTGGAGAAGATTGGGAGCGCTAATTGGAAGGGGTGGGGTGGGCTATGGCAGACGGAGACCACGATTCAAGTAGGCCTCGCCTGGCTGCCCATGCCTGGGCAAAAGTGGCGATTATTCGCCTGGCCAAAACAGTGGAGAGAAGGGCGGCTGGATTCTCAGTGGCAGGGGTTTGCACGTCTTCATAGAGAGGGCACTTGAAAAGGATGTGCGAGGCATTCTCACATATTTCCACCCTGCACGGGCAGAGATCGAAGGTGCTTGAAGAAGAAGAGGCGCTGGTTAAAGGAGCCATGCCCGGACAGAAGTTGGACTGCAGGGAAGGACGGGTGCCACCCCTTCATTCCCAGGTGTTCCCGGACGGAGGCGAGGATGGCATGGAGATTCCATGCAATGCATCGAGAATGGTTTCATGCGCGAGATCATCCCTCACCTCCTACTCTGTAGCACCGGGACTAACCACTCCATGGTGAATGCTGCATCGCAGAACGGCCAGGTCAAGGACGGTGGCTCCTGCAAGCACTTGTGGCGCAAGATGGGATGTCGTCCGGTAAGCCGGCAATATAGTCAGGAGGACACACCGCTGCCGATCCCGTTCAGAAAGGACTATCTGCCAAACAGCCGCAGCATATAGCACAATCGGGTGTGTCGCTTCACGAACCAGCTCGCATGGCCCAGGCAGTCTGCTGAGCATCGTGGTCATTGAAGACCAGCTGCTTGTTGCTGGGATCGCGAACCATGAAAAGTGAGTGAGTCGGGTGACCAGTGAAGTAGGCTTTCAACAGGTTAATGAGACCAGTCTCACTACCAATGAAAATAGGCGTTGAGGTGAGCCTGGTGAGCAACACTTTTGAGCGACCTACACTGGCAGGTAAAGATCCATAGGTATGACACTCCCTTGAGAACGTTGCAGTACGAAAATGAGGCGACCCCTGTGACACTCCACAAGGAGCAGGGAATGGCGCTGAGGCGGTGCCTTAGAAGTGCGTTCAGAGTCACAACCCAAATACAGTGGAGATTGATACATTTGACAACTAATTGATAGATTACAACCTTTGAAGTCCTGGGGACGTGATAAAAGTTTCCCAGTGGCTTGAAACCTACAGACCGCAGATTTGTACATGACCCTCGTAATCACTGTAAATACTCGGCTCGACGAAAGGTAGTGAATATTGCTGATTACGTCATGATATTGAACTAGCAATTATATGTTTCCACAAGGCACTTCGCTATCTCCACCGTGCATCCTTGCTCTGTCTTGTTCTTCAACTAGTGTAGTAGCCGTTGGAAGAGACAGAGAGAATTCCGGAATTTCTGTGGTCGCCCCTAAGTATCTCATGAGAGTTTATTTGACTACCACCCTAATTTATCTGAAGATGCAAGGATCGTCGAAATTGCACCAAAATCTTCTTCTAAATGTTCACTAATTTATCGATCTGCTCTCACAATTTTTCTACGAATGAGAACTTTGTGGTACTGTCCCGTTATTTTTAACTGTCTGTTTTTTATCCCCCCCCTTTCTTGGTGGCACTGGAAAAACTCACACTGTGGCCACAACTGGGCCTATTGCGCCGGCGAACATGTTCTCTGATGTCGCGTCCCTAATACGTCGCCACCATTCTCACACAAACTGCAAGACAACTTGTAGGTTCATCCCTGCCAACTCCTCCAGCCGCAGATGATGAACCTGAAGCACTCACGCAGCCCCTCACAAGTACACAGTCCCATTGTAGGCACCCCAGTGATCGTAGTCTAGTGGTTATAGACAAAGATTCATAATCCGACGAAAGTTGGGTATTCGATCGTAGCTTGTGGTCACTGTAATGTTTACCTGAGTCAGCAGTACTACGAACATTTCAAACCCCTTGTAACAGAGCACATGCTCCGCTGACTCCAGCTCCACCTTGCCTCTGACCTACCAATCTTGGCCAGGTGGTACCTTAGTGGACAGTGACCTGTAAACACACCACACCTATATACTATCGCTCTCCAGACCAAGGATCTCTTTCATTCGCTCCCTGGAGAGCGTGATAAACAGCCTTGGCTGCCACTGGCCAGGCCCATCCCGCCAATTGGCAGCCCAGCACTTCTCCTCCCACTTACCAACCTCCTTACTACTCTTGTATGACCTGGCACCCAGCCGAGTGTTAGCGTTTTTTCCTTTGCCAAGGTCTTCAGGCCAGTCAGGCATTCCCAAACCAGCTCGGACGTGATGGTATAGGAAGCCAGGGCCTTAAGTGCTGCCCGACACTCCGACATATAACTGTCCATGAACATAATTCAATCAAAACCGTTACAGCCTTTTTTGGGGAAAAATATATTTGATATTTTGATCACTGTGATCACTATAATTGGTTTTTTGCCAATTTTTCCCATTTCAATTTAGCGCCCCATGATAAAACTTCGCGCTTAATACAAAATGAACCGAGTTGGTTCAGTCGTTTTGACCCAGTCGTGTTTACAGATACAAAAATATAAAAGAACTGATAGAAGGCTCCTTTGGCCTGTTAGAAATATTTTTGTTCTGCAAAAACGCTTCCATTGCACCATTCCCCAACTGTTTTGCAACAACTAAAGCTATCCAGGACTCAAAACGGTTACTTCCCTGAGGTATTAGTCGAAAATTTGGTTCAGGGAGGGTTTCTATTCAGCTGTAATTGACCATCCAAAGGGTTGAGTCGTGAGAACGCGCATTAAGCAGCTCGAACTTTCCACTAAATGACAGTTCACAGTAAATCACGTCTTAAAGAACTTTACTGCACTACTTGATAAGCTCTATTTAGTAACTGCACTTGAAGCACTTTTGAAAAAATTCACATTCTTGAATTAGATGGAAACTTTAAGGAATAGTGTTGCACACAAATTTGACTTCGACTGAATTCAGTTCTGGTCAATGTCATTTAAAATTTATTTGAAGGTTTTCCTTACTTGCTTGACGATATTGGATTACTTTCAGCTGAGTTTGCCTCCGTAATACTGAATGTATCTTGCAAGCACTTTACTACAGATCTTTCAGAGGTAGCATTATCGTTCAAGTCCTTTTGCTACTACACGACGCTCACTTCAACTGCTTGCCTTCGAAAATTCCCAGTTTCGGTCTGTTCACTGATGGAACTTTCCAAGTCAAGCCAGAAGTAGCTTTTTATAAAAACGTTTTAGTCGAAACGGATAACGTGTACATAATGAGAGCGGGTTTTGATAGTGACGGCTCCGACGGTCTCAGTGTCGCATTATTAATGCTTTTCTGAATGGTTATGTGTAAATTCGTTTTATTGGAATTTGACGTGTGCTAGTCGTGTTATTCGTTGATATGGTAGCGTTTACCCCGTAATTGGAACATGATGCGTTGAGATTGTGAAATGCCTAATGAGTTCGCTTTTGACAGGTACAGGGGACGCCGGGATTCTTGCGCTCAGATAATCGACGGAACGCTCGCTACGATGACGGTGGAAACAACGAGTACGTTTTTCGATTCCAGTACTCAAACAGGTGAATTTCTCATTACCGAATAAGGCATTTCAGGTTAGTCCATAAATCTTTGTAAATTAGTAAGAAAATCCAGTTGAATCGCAACAATCTGAATAATTCCCCCCGAAGATCTCTCCATTTTCCCTGAATTAAATTGAAGCAGAGCATTATGGAGCCGCCGTTCGGTTTTATGGATGTTTCGTGACACTCCATTTCGAAAATACTACCGCACTCAACAGTTGAGTAGATTGCAATTTTATAGTTTATTGTTCGTTATCGTTACAAACTGGAACACGACTCCCCTCTTTCCGCTTACTGATCTAATCATTGAGTGCAAGGGTTGCAAACTGAAATCGTATCTATCGAGTCCGCAGGAGTTGTCTGCTTTATGTTTCTTTGGCTTTTTGTTTGACATCCTTTTATTTACGACCGTTAAATTAAATAACATACCGCATTGACAAGTTAGCTTAAGTATTTAAAACATTTGACATTAATTAACTAGAAAATTAATTAAGTACACGGTGCTCCACTTGATTTTGTAGTTAGTCTATGGAGATGAAGTTGCAGAATACATAGCGAGGGCGGTTTAGACGAGGCGTTGGTGGAGGAGGTGATATACCATCAGCAGCGAGGGGGTTGAAGAGATCTCGGTTATTAATGATGAAGGTACTAGTGTGTTTGAAGAGTAGTTCGGTGGGATTAAGGATATGAAAGTCGTCGTAGATGGTTTTGTTTCTGACATAAGAAGGAGAGTGGACGACACGGCGCTGTAAGATTATGTTTTGCTGCTGTTCGATTCGGCGGAACTCAGACTTCGAGCAGGTACCCCAAATAGGGAGGGCATAGGTCCAAATAGGGCGGATGAGGGAGAGGGAGAGGATCAGTAAGTTAGGGTTGTTGAGAAGGGATTTCAGTTGATTAGTCCTTATTTTTATTTTTTTTAGTAACTCGGTGATGTGGTCATGGAACGTTAATCTCTGATCCAATGTGAGGCCTAGAAAACGATGGGAGGTGGAGGATGGGATTTTTTCATTGTCATAGGTCAGAGGGTGGTTGGTAAATGAGCGTTTGAAGGTGTATGTGACTGTCGTCGATTTGGTTGGGTTTATCTTGAGCCTCCATTTGGTACACCACTGGCCCAGATCATGTAGCATTTGCTGTAGGCGGTTAGTGGCTGAATCCGAGTCGGGGCAGCTCACATCATAAACCAAATCGTCAGCATATAGAGCTGAGAACTCTGAGAGAGAGAGAGAGAGAGATCGTAGCAGTAGAGGTACGGGGAAAGACATCCGCCTTGCGGAACTCCAGCATTTATCGGCCTTACTGTTGAGAACTCTCCCTGAATAGAAATTTGGAATGTTCTACCGGTTAGATAGTGGGTTATCAAGCTAAACAAGTTGTTGGGAAGGTGTGGTGATAACTTTGATAGCAGACCCTCGTGCCACAGGTGGTCAAACGCCTGTTCGGCGTCAAAGTACGTTGCTTTACATACGTGATTGGCCTGGTAGGATGCTTTTATGAACGAAGTGAAGCGCTGGAGTTGGAGGGGACAAGACAAGGAATCTCTGAAACCGAACTCATGCGGAATTAAATGACCCGTGAAGTTCAAGAGATGGCCCAAAACCAGGCGCTCGAAGATCTTGGAGAGTAGAGAGAGTAAGCTGATTGGCCTGTACGATATGATATTATCTTCGGGTTTCCCTTGTTTTGGAATCATTATTATATTTGCGTGCTTCCACTTCCGGGGGAAATAACCAATTCTTACAGCAGAAGTGTATATGAGGGCTAGGCGAGCTATGAGTTTGTTTGGTGCGTGTTGGAGTAGGGGGCGGACTGTCAGGTCTCCAGGAGCTTTTCTAGATGATGATTTGCTCAGAACTCTGTGTACATCTTTAGGCGAGAAGAATATAGCTGGTGATGGGACCCGTAGCTTGCTCTACTCGAGGTCCCTGGTGGGGTTTGAAGCGGGCTTCGAGTAAGTCAGCAAATGCTGATGCTTTTTCCGCTGGAAGAGAGATCCATCGTCTATTCAATTTCAACTGAGGGATCGACCTGTTGCTTTTTGTCAGAGTTTTGGTTTTCCTGTAAAGAGGGTCGTCTTTTGCATTCAAAGATAAAATTTTATCTCTTAGTTTTTCGTGCTCTATGTTCGCAACTTCGGTTTTTATTTCATTTCCAAGTCTGTTTGCTAAGAGTTTGTCACTTAGGTTTCGGGAGCGTCTATAACGGCGTCGTGCTGTCTTCCTTTCAAGCCAGATTTGGTGGAGATGTGGTGGGAACTGTATGTTGGGTTTCAGTTTCATGAGCCCTGTTGGTGCAGCCTTTCTGGCGGCCGTTGTCAACAGGGAGGTGATTTTTTCGATTAAGTTGTTTGCAATATAATGCTTAGCCCACAACATCCACCATGAAGTACAACGAAGCAGTACACAAATCTTTCAGCAGTATCGAGTCGCTAGGGTTAGGTTCTATGATTCGGGACATAGTTGCCACAGTTATTTCTGAGGTTGCTCGTAGTTATCTAATCAGCCTTATTAAACTGTCGTCATATAGGTAGTGTTTGGCAGGGCGAATTAGCTGGGTCTTTGACCTCTAAAATGTCCGCACTAGCTCTAACAGAAAGTCATTGTTTTCCCAAACACCTTCGTCCTCACCAGTTATTTCCAAATGGCTATGGATTTCCCCCTGTCCTAGACTTTCCCATCTATCTTTTCCAACCCCTCAATCTTAGATTACTTCCAAATCAATCATCCATCAGCACTCGCAATCGCCTCTCTCTCTCAGATGCTAGCAATCATGTCCAAAATTACTACAACTAAACAACCACCATATCTCTCGCAACAATATTTGAAACTTTCAAAAATTCATTGTTTAAAAACCAGAAACAAGTTCTTAAATTACCGTTTACCACAACTCTGTACCACTGTCTATAAATCATCATTCATCTCACAAAGCAAATCATATTACAATGGACTCTCATCAGAACTAAAACAACTTTCAAGAAATGTGTGAGAGAATCTTTGCTATCCCTTTACTAAATTCCTCTAAACTCTCTAAAATCATGACACAACAGGCTATTTAAATTATGTGCATTATAGTATATCAGAATTTTGTTCAAAAAGAAAATGATAGTAAAAATAAAAAATAAAATTTAAAAAAAAAAAAATAATAATAACAATCGAATAATGAAACGAAGATGTTGTTGCTTAGGAAACTAACTAATAAGAAGAAGAAACGAAAACTGTTGACGCAGTTGTAACTGTCAGGTTAAATTTTAAACTTTCTGGTTAGGTGTAAGAATGGTCGAGTACGACCAAATCTCGCCAGATGTATTAATAAAGCCATCATTCATTCATTTTCTCTCTCTCCCTCTCTCTCTCTCTCTCTCTCTCTCTCTCTCTCTCTCTCTCTCTCTCTCTCTTTGCGCGCATTTATATACTCTTTATACACTCATACTCAACCGGTTATCGCTATTCTCCTAAGTGTAATAGAGTCCTTACTCACGCACAGCACATTAATTTATTTCTCAGTTTCAAGCTCCCCCATTTGTGCGCCGAACAGGTTGTTTATTGGACTGCTTCCCCGATTTTCAGATTATTCTAGAATCATACGAGCGGAATTTGGGAAAAAACTGCTCAAAAATTCATAAGGTTCGATAATTTACTGTGTCACTCCTGTCATTCTCCCACAAACGACAATTAATGGTAATTTTTCACGTTATTTGGTACTGTCCATACAAAAATTTGATCAAAATCGAGGAATAAATATTTGGTGTTTTGATCATCATGATAACGTTGTTCCACATACATTTACTTCGTCGTTCCACGTCGGTCTGCAGGCTAAATATGAAATTTGAGCGATTTGGTTCATTCAGCCATTTTTTCTCTATTGCGTTCACAGACAGTCGATTTTTCTTGGCCCTTGGAGATTTCGAGAAGATTCTCCGTTTTTTGTCTGCCGATTACATAACTATCCTTTCTACTTAACAGCGCGCAAAGTGAAAAAGTATTTTAATGAAAATATCTCGACAGTTCGATCAATTTGGCGCGATATTGGAAGCCCTCCTAGGTGCGTCTTATCACATAACATTTCTTGCACATACTCAAGCCTTCCACCATCGCTCAACAAATTTGAATCCCTCTTTACTTTCCGCTACTCAAAGCCCGTTGAGCAGAGAATTAGCATCGACAATATGCCAAAAATCGTATTTTTACTTTCCTTGGCTCTACAATGTAGAAAGAAAAGTTATGTAATCGGCTGAAAAAAAAATTTTAGAGTTTTCTTCAGATCTTTACGTTTCAGACCCTCCCGAGTCCGAAAAACTATATGAGAAAATGGTCTGTGTGTCTGTGAACAATTTTTAGAGAAAACCACCGTACCAAATCAGCTCAAACTTGATATTTCGCCCGCAGGTCATCATGGGACGCCAAAATAAGGGTATGAACAAAATCCACCGAAAGTTAACTATAGTTCTCATAGTGATCAAAACACCAAATATTTTTTCTCAAAAACGGCTCTAACGATTTTGATTAAATTTTTTATATAGATAGCTCTCAATAAGATAATTATACCATAAAATTCCCATCCGTGGGAAAAAAACGAGAGCAGCACAATAAATTATCAAAATTTTCGACGAAAAGCGTTTTTAGCGCAGGTTTTTCCTTATAAACTCCGCTGAAATTTTTGTATAATGTTAAAAAAAACTGGTATTGTAGTCCAATTCAATACCTAAAGGGGGAGTGTTTAAAAACGCTCATGAGATACATGGGGCTCACTCCAGAAATTCCTGAATTTCAACTACTGCCGTTTCGCTTACTACCAGTTCTAAACGTTTTTACCCAATAACTCTGCAAAAGTAATTACTATCGTTCTTCAAAAATTTGTATTTACAGCCTCATTCATTATCTGTGTAGCAATTGCTCAATAATGGTCCTGGAATGAGTACGAGCAGCACAATAAAATCTGGAACTGTAAGCAGCTTCCTGCTGCCGTAAAGCGTTGTTTGACAAAGTTCAAATTAACTGAGTGATAAATGAATTGATTAAATAGAATTAGCCGTGTACAAAGTGAATTGTTGTACAGCTAAGGAAAGTTGTGTGTTGCAACGCACCCGACATGTTTTTCTAAAACGTTAACAATAAATGCCTAACTGATATAGATACACTTGACGGAGTGACTTTCAAAGATATGTACCCACATTTCGTGCCTTCACAACTATTAATCGACTAACAGTTGAACGAGGATATTTGCTAGTTGGCAGTGCTGAAAAAGTAGAAATTCCCCGACAACAGCCCGTTCGGAAATCAGAAAATATACGTCTCCCCAGAAGTGCTGGCTTTGGAGGCAGCAGTAAGGCAATCGGGGTTTCTTTCGAGGAAATTTCAGTTTCGGCAACTCTCTGGAGTTTTGAAAGACCGAGGAAACGGGAGGGATTCTGAGAGGAGGAGCGAGAGAAAATGGTTTGTCAAACGCTCGACAGATAGAAACACCATCCAGACCACAATTTCCATCTTCACGCCATCGTTGAAGAAATACTGACTCCATTTCATTCTCAACATCAAATAATCATCGAAGTTCCGTTGCACATTCGTGATCTTCTTCGTTATCATTTTATAAGTCCGCTTAATTAACGCCGTGGCCCAATCATGAATATAGATAGGTCGTTAGATAAAATTGATCAATCCAGTGAAGCAGTTACTCTGGAAATTATGAAAAGTTCAAAAAAATACTACTTTCTACGCATTTTGGTTCTTATCTACGTTTAATGGACTGTCAGTGGAACATTTACGGAGAACGATATATAACTACTAACTGTTTTAAGACATCCTGTGAGCTTGGTGATCATTTTGCCTAAAAGTGGATAAAAACGTTTTTTGCGTCATAGGCCTATATCTCCGTTCACCGTAGTTGCATGGAGATATTTATACAAAAGAAAAGTTAGGTTGTAGTCAGTAGAAGATAATTTGATAAACCAATAAGTGTAATCAAAATGCGAAAACCCCTAGTTGTTGGTACACTTTAGAATCCCGCCCTTTTCCCCATCGATGATAATCGTAACCTTATTTTCGCGTCTCCAAAAAATGAGAAACAACACTGAAAAACACTGCAAATTATTACACGATGGCTTTTTATCGCCTTGCACAGCTTGACATTGTCTCTCACCTCTGAGACTCATCCCATTCGATTCAGCATCGAAAAATACCAGTGAACCATACGAAACATGACATGACTACAACAGAACGTTGAAAACTAAATATTCCAGGCGCCCGTTGACACCTATAGGCAATTGACACGACGAAGGTGAGTCGAGCTGGTGGGTGTTTTTAATGAGACAGGAGGGAGGGAGTACAAACGATGAAACGGTTACTTTCGCTGTAGTTATTGTCCCTTTCTTTCAATTAATAGACTTTGGCTCACTATAATTACTGCGATTTCACTATTTGCTGTCTAGATGCAGTTGGGCACCTCTGAGAATTGTTTCATTTGATCCTGCATCTAAAAGTACCTTAAAAACGATACCAAACACGGCTTATTTGCGATACAATTGCCAAAATTGCGTTTTTGTTAATTTTTTTTAACCATAACTACCATGGGCTTCGTCCAATCGGATTGCAGAGCAGGCCCTCATAACTAAATGACAAATGGGAGTTTTGTGCGAAAGAACGGAATTTTTAGACCGCGTTAAAAGCTCCAAACGGCCCAGACGAGGACGGACATTGTGGATTTTTAATCCTGATGTCTTGAAACGTAAAGTATCAAATTGTGAGAAGGGGGAGAGGTGTAAAAAAATTGTCCTGACCGAAAGCATAGGTATATTGTTCAGAATCAATAATAAACCAAAAAGAACAGCTCTATCGGCTCAGCCGTTCTCTCGCAAATTGAAATACATACACACACAGAAGCTTAGTGCTAAGCGTGAGATGGAGGTAGTATAGCCCCCTTATTTCACTCAATTAGTTTCTTCGAAGGTGCTAATACATGAACTTTTCGCACGGGGAACGTAATAAATACCGTAGGGCGAATGAGCTCCTTTCGAAATACCTAAAAACAATACCCTACAGTTCTGTTCCCCTATCAAAATAACTGCTTTCTAATAAGAGAGTTGTATCAGTCAAAAGACACGGAGGTTACAGGTTTGACCGACCTTCGGAGATACCAATGGTTGTCATGAGCCAGTCTCCTGGTAGAGCTGGCTCCCATGAGCTACCACTCGAAGGTATGACTGTGGGGAATCCGTCCCATCTGAGAGGAGTTCTTAATCTGGTTTAACCACCGGCAAGTTTCAAAGGGAGAGATCAAAAGGCGCGGTGGCCAAGCGTGTAGGGGCGTGAGGCCTTCTGTGCCAGGCGGGGATAGAACCAGCGGACTCTGGTTCGATCCCCGACCAGGCACCCCCGTCCATCAAACCCAGGGGGATAAGGCAATGGGTACCAGCGGCGGCTGGGACACTAAGCGGGCACCCCAACAGGCTCGTTGGGGAGTTAGGGCATGTGGCCAATGTGTGCCACGGCCAAATGCCATTGGTCCTGCAGACTGGTGGAGTCGTATGGCCCCCAGCTGCCTCCCTGCTGAGAGAGAGAGAGAGAGAGAGAGAGAGAGAGAGAGAGATTGAATTTGATTTTTAGTTTATTTAATCACCAGGGTACAAATAGGGCTATAAAGCCCTCTCTTACTTTGACCCTGGAAGAGCCATTACAGGTTTATCCTCATATTAATTTTTTTTAAAAATAATACTAACATACTCGTGCATGAACTTCTTAAAGTACTGAGGTTTTACAATATTTACATCTACAAATTCAAAATAAATAAATAAATTGAAAACGAACAAATAAATAAAATGAAAACACACCATGGGACTCATTAAAAAAACAAAGTAACGGCGACCTAATCTTCTACAGATTAAGTAAGTAAATAGTCTTTGTAATTGGTCTTAAATGCTTTAACTGATAAAGCGGTGTTGAAAAATTCGGGGTTCTCATTATATAATCGCAGAGAGGGAGAGATCACTTGTGGCCACTTGTTTTTGTCATAACCTTCTTCACAAACTGAGGATTCGGCCGTTCTTCAGTGGAGCAGCACGTAGTTTCTTCCCCGCTGGAAGCGAAATACGTGCATTATGGTGAGACTTTGTGAGGAAAGAAGTAGAGCCATACGTTGAAGTCGCCAAACCCCATAAGGAACTGCTTCGTCCAGCAGTCTGGATCAACCAACTTCATCCTAAGAAGTTCACGGACGTTGGGGACAAATTAGTACGTGTTCCATTCCTTCGATTTCCATCTCCCTTGCCATTTGTCTGCAGCAACATGTTTTCATTCAATGTAGTTTGGCCCAGATGGCGGGGATGGGGGGGGGGGGCTCATTTTTCGCTCTCCATTTGTTCACCATGCACTCAATCGCCAAGTCAACTGCTAAGTGGCCTGTGACCACTTGGGGAGTGCTTCAGTGGACGCTGCCTTATAGACCTTGGTGATCCAAAAAACTGCAGCTCTCTGGGATTGGGCCAGTACTTTGATTGTTTGCTACCCCTGACAACGCGACAGTAGCTAATCATGGGTAAGTAAATGACCTTGTATATGGGGACAGTTTCATGGTAACAAATATCCTTACCAATGGCACATAATGAGGCAAATATTGCAAGGGCCTTTGAAGGAGTGTTGGCTGAAACTCCACCTGTCAAAGTTCTTGACATGCTTCTCAAGAAGATGCCTGCGGCCGCCAAAACGTATCGACGGTTTAGAGAGTGAGCTAAGTTTTTTTGCGGCCATTTTGCGACGATTCGGAGCGCTTGATAGGCCTTTGCCTCGATTTGACGGCAAGGCTTGCAAGAAAACCATCGAAGAAGACGTTGCACAGAGCTGGTAACGGCATCAAACCGAAAGCTCAATTAAGTATCCTTACCTTTCGAATGTTTTCTCTCTCGCTAAGCCATCCCTCACGTTAACTCCGTTAAATCCATGGATATATGTTAAAATGTAAGCTTCGTGCATGTACACGCACGGTAAGGTTAAGGTGCCACAGAATGCCTTCAAGAATGATCACTTTTAGAAAATTTACACTTTTTTATCGTTCAAAGCTTCACATTCTACGAGTATTTTGCTAAAAACAGGACCCTTGCCTGCTGAATTCCTTATGCAGATGAGTATTGTTAAAGAATGGTTCAGGGATGACGAACTTTATTAAAACGTCACATGGAACGTCGATCTGTCGGGTGGCTTTGAGTGGCGGATGACCTTGCTGACTGTAGGTTTCTGCCAGCTAAACGTTTCAAGCGAGGCTACTTCAGAGGTTAATGAGACTATCACTCTGATTCAAGGCGAGTCAAAATACTGTAAATATTCAAACTACACTTACCAGTTCGAAGTTCTTTTAGCGATAGTAAAAGGTTTAAAGTCAATTAAACACAACGAGGAATAAAGAAATATCACTTACTCGTTGTAAGACATCAGTTTTCGATACGACGCAATACCTAAACGGAAGCGATGAGAGAATAGGAATGGGGAACGAGGCGAAGCCGAGACACCATCGGGAACCGAACCACTTGAACTTCTGGTAATCACCTGTTGGTTCGCTAGTTCGCAGAGTTAGCGTGGAAAATAAATTACTAACTTGGAATAGTATGAAATTAACAATGAAAAAAGTATAATTGAAAAAATATAGTATAAAGTAAGGAAATCGTGGAAATTAAGATGCGTCTTCTGGGCACCAAATTAATCGAATTTAGATTGAAATTAATAAATGAAATAGTCCGCGTTATGGTAAAAAAAAGAAAGGAAACAAACGATAGTTCTTCTGGGAAACAAAGAAACGAAAACAGTATTTCTGACCGATGTTGGTTGGTGACGAGGCGATGCGTAGAGTGGTCGTCATTGAATGGATCGTCCTGGTAGTGGTAATGGTTAAGCAGCTCTGAATTTGTAACCAGATCTGGATTATGGGATACTGATGACCCAAAATTGGTAATTGTTATGGTGCGCACGTGAGGATACTGCTGACCCGACGGCAGAGGCGAACATGAAGAAGTGGCGTTAGGCGGCGAGTTTAGACTTGGGGAGGTGGATGGCGATGCAACCTGCTTCTTTTGGCGATGCACAAACAAGTCCAACGTTTGAATTTTTCACCTCACCTTTTCTTAATAACATCCGCCTTAAAGTGTAAACATCACCTCATCAACATCACCTTTCATCAGCACGTCACACATTGAGTCAAGTTGTACTTACGAAATATATCACGCACCACAGTAATCACAGTAGAATGTTTGTTCAGGGCCAATTATTCGAACGAGCAAATAATACTCCAATTCATAAGAGCCAACAGGCTCAAAGTACTAATCACTCGGATTGACTTTTGATCGAACCGGCAGCCCCTGTGGTTGTCCAAATTCGGACTATGCCTCACTTTGGGGACCTTATTCCGACAGTTTGTCTTCAAAATTAACCGTTTTACAATACTCGAAATGAATTATTAGTACAGAAAATAAGTTTTTGTTTGAACCGTTGTTTTCCCGCTCGAAACTCACGCGCAGCATCCTAGTTATTTCTTCTAGTCACTTGACCTCTCCGTTGAACGCCATCCCTATCCAGGTGACAATGTCGGGGATGGAAGAGGCAGTTCGATACCAACAGGATGTTTTTGCTCAGTTTGAGGTCTCGTTCAGCGGAAAAGCAAAGAGGCGGCAGATAAGGCGGCACTCAGGCGACCTTCATTTCCCCTGGGGACGTCGCCAGCCACCAGCCACCTCCACGTTTAGTCACGACGCCGCCTCCGCGCCGCCTTCAGAGCGCCTTATCGCTCAGTCGCCCGCAGAAACTCTAACGCGAAGCTCTAACTCGCGACGTTGACTACGAGAGATCGCACTCACTTCCTCGCAACTTCAATTACGCCCGGAGGGATTTCGATATTTGGAACTGTGGGATTGACAATTGATTAGCACCTTCCAGGTGACCGAAATGCGTTAAATTCTTAAATATAAATCCCGATACTCGTTCGAAAATATCTGGCCCCCCCCGCGTCGCACAACCTTCCAACGACTCTTATCGTTGTGCTAACTAATCTGATGTTTTTTTACCACAGAACAATACGTTGTCCATAGAAACTGGAAGTGCTTACAGTTTCGTAATTTATTGAGTCTCCCTTACTCACCCTCATGAGCAACCAGCGCATATAGTTTATAGCCCGCCAATACGACTTTTTAGGCAGGTTCGTGTTTAATATTCTTTAATTACGGAGAAAACACTTCGTGTGAAAACATTACATGGTCTCTATTCATGTCATAACACTCATTAAACTTCTACAGCAGTTTATCGAACTAAAAGCACGATTTTTGGAACTCGAGTATTCCATAATACGGATGTACAGGAGGGAAAAGCGTTCTGATCGGAATTCGTCGAAACATTTGATAATTTATAGTTACCCTGGTCGTTTTCCCACAGATGAGAATTTCATGGTGTTATAACATTTGAAGCTGCCAACACCAAATATTTAATCAAAATCCGTAGAGTCGTTTTTGCGAGAAAAAAATTAATTGGCAGAGATATATTTACGAAGGACTAGTTGATGACACACAGTGAGTGAATGAATATCTTTATTGTCGTTTTCATACAATTTGACCCCTTCCCTTCCTCTCCAGTGTTCACAACCTTATTCTCGCCCCTTCAAAAAATCACTAACAAAAACAGAAAAAAAAACGTTTCAAACGATACAGCCATTAGCCAACAAATTGAACTAGTGAGACGCACCGAAATTAGCTCGAAAATTGAAGATCTAGAGAAAGCTCAACTTGTTTTACACGATTGCAATATTTTCCGCTACCCGAAGAGTAGAGTATATTTGCTGCTTTTTGGGGGGTAAATAAACATTCCCAGCAGCACAAACGCTGCTACGAAAATATCTGGTGCGTAGCAACACACAACTTTCCGCCACCCCCGTAATTTCTTCGAACACCAGCTACATATGCGGGCGCTATATCGTCGTTCAACGAATTTTTACAGGAACATTTATACGGAACAAAATGTACGTACTAGATAGCTGAGAGTACTCCGAAAGTTTGATCTAAATCGTTGAAGCCATTTTTGAGAAAATTGGAATACCGATAAATTAATATTCGACAAATCTCTTTTTCTGTGTTAACTTGGCTTATATCTCCGTTCAACATATATATACAGAAATAATTATAGAGAACGAAATGTTGTTATGGGTGACTTAAGGACACTCCATTAAGATTTATCACATCTGGTGAAGAAGTTACCCTGGAATTTACGGAAATGTTCGAAAAAACGTTATTTTCGACACATTTTGATTTTTATCTCTGTTCAATGGACTGTCAGAGGAACATTTATTGAGAACAATATGTAGGTATTAACTATTTGAAAAAAATCCTGAGAGTTTGGTGAAAATCGCCGAAGCCGTTTTGCCAAAAAGCGTAAAAAACCTATTTTTGCTTCATAGGCCTATATCTCTGTTCGCCGTATTTTAATGGAGATATGTATGGAGAAGAAAAGTTAGGTATTAAGTAGTAGAAGATAATTCGAAAGTTTAATCAAAATCGTTGGAGCCGTTTTTGAGAAAAATGCGAAAAACCCTAGTTTTGGGTACATTTTCGTCCCCCACTCCCCCTTCCCATCGGCTGAAATCGTCCATAACCTTATTTTGGTGTCGCTCATTGTAGTTCAGGTAGGAGATCTTGCACCTTCCGAGGACGAGCCAATCTCAGAACTTGTGCCCAGTCAAAGTCTGTAGTCACCAATTGGTTTGCGCGATTAATGCCGTGATGAGAAATGCCCCGTCGAAATATTTGCTGTTTCGATCGCTGTGATGACTATAGTTATTTTTTAAGCAATTTGGCGCATTTTGACCTTCGGGCCGTTTTCTCGCGCAGGCGCAGACCCATCTCCTTCTTTCCCTCAGTAATTACGATCTTCAACCTACAGTCTAATTCCACCAATTATTTCCGGTTCTGGTGAAACGTTATTCGCCCTGTCGTCGGTGAGTGGCAAGCACGATAATCATTTACTTACTATTTACTGGCTGAGTCGTGCCCGGTTCAATTTTACCGTTTTCATTGACACTAAATCAATGGGGCACAACTTTTAATATTTGAGGAATTCGATAACGTCAACGTTTGGAGCAATATTTCCTATCGTGGCGGAGTGTGGAAGCAATTTCGTAGATAACCCCACCACGGAAATTGCTTTCATCTTCAGTCAGCGATACGTTTACGGTCGAACACCTGCGAAGAGTTGATACATTCGACGTAAAGCCGTAGTTTGTTAGAACTAAGATCTGTTTATCCATCTAGCAATAAATCACTACTCGGATAATGTAACTTAAATGAACTTGCGGTTCGTGTGAGCGTAAGATAAGGATATTCAATACTTATCCAACCTGTCTAACGACAACAAAAACAACTCCCTTTTCCGCGCATTAACTTCAAAGCGCGTAACTGAAAAAGTCCTATAAATCATCTTACTGTCGGGTCGTCAAAATCCACCTTCTTAGGCAGATCCATCTTTTCCGCTTCATAAAAGTCTTAATATATTCGCGTCATCGGGCTCCGTGCCCATCGCCTTTAGTTATTGTTGCAAAAATAACTTCACAGGTGACGTGTACGTGAACGTATGTCTTTCCTCCAGAAAACAGAAAGTCCTAGTAGTGCAGACATCCTGAAGGACGCTGTTTTGGTTTATTATTCATTCTGAATAATAACCCTATGTTTTCAGTCACGAAAAATGTTTCACGACCCCCCCCCCCCCCTCAAAATTTGATACTTTACGTTTCAAGACATGGGGATTCCAAATCTGCAATGTCCGTCCGGCGTCCGGGCCGTTTTGTGCCTTTAACGTGGTCTACAACATTCGTTCTTTCACACAAAAATCCCATTTGGTATCTAGTTGTGCCCGCCATCTCGGCAATCCGATCGAACTAAGCCCACAGTTGTTATGGGTACAAAAATTAACGAAATGCAGTATAACGCGGGAACTACAGCAGAAGCCAACGTTGCGTCGTTAGTACTCCCTCTCTCCCTCCCTCCCGTCATATCAAACTCAATCACCCGCCCACTCGACTCGCAATGGGTTTGCTGGAAGCCCCCGTCCCAATTTCCCCGACTCTTTTTGCCCGACGGGGCCAAGGCCACTTCCTCCGCACACCCCTCCATCGGATCATAAATTCCTACAGATGCTTACGGGCACCTGGCGCCGGGGGAATATTTAGTTTCCGTAGTTCCATTGTAGCCAGGTCATGTTTTGTATGGTTTACTAGTATTCGATGCTGAATTGAATGGGATGGGTCTCGGAGCAGTAATACTAGGTCAAGCTGTTCATGAGAATAATAAACCGTTGTGTAATCATTTGCAGGGTTTTTAATTTCCGCTACACAAAGAGCTAGGAAAAGTGTTAACAGTCGTCTTTTAAACTGGGAAAATATCATTTTGGCGCGTGGACTGTGTGCGCCGGTAGCTCAATTCGCGAGTTGAAGCAACTTCTAGTAATCTTCACTTTTCTTCGCTATAAATATTTTTGTGGACTTCCTGTGAGCCCTGTAAAAGCTTCTATGCATCTTATGAGCATTATTATAACAAAACTGCGCTAAGATCGATCGTGCTGCTCTCGTCATTTTCCTACAGATGGGAATTTTATGGTAAACTAGTTGCTATTTGGAGCTATCGGTACAAAAATTTAATCAAAATCGTTGTAGTCGTTTTTGAGAAAACATTTAATGATAGCTATAGTTAGTTTTGGGCGGATTTTGCTCATACCTTTATTTTGGCGTCCCATGGTGACCTGCGAGCCCAGCTGATTTGATTTAGCTGCTTTCTCACGTCCGCGTTCTGGCACTCAGACCGATTAAATAACTTCGCTTTCTATTTTGTAGAGCCCTAAGTAAAAAACGATGTTTTTCAGCAGACCGTTTAAAGTCACCGAGAGAACAATTGTAACGTGGGGTAGCGCTCCGACAGTTGACAGCTAAAGGAGCTCATATTTTCCGAAATGGGGGTTAAATACAGGAGTAGGCGAACGTTCTATTGTCCACGGCTCTTATCAGTTCAAAACGTCCCTAAATCACTCGTTCGTGTTGTCCAGCAGCGCAAAAATTTTAAAAATCTCCATTACTCGGAAAAATGCAGTAGGTACATCGAGCGGTAACGGCTCTTTTTATATTCGTCGTTATGCCAACTGGCTATCTGCAACACGGTTCAGAATTCAAAATAGGAAAGTCGTGCGCAGAGGATTCTCGACGGGACTTTTTTTTTATTGCCAGTCTCTGATCGTTTCGAGTCGCAGTTTATTCGGCGACTGACTCCATAACAACAAAAGAGCATGAGTTTCTGTAACGACACTCATTCGAGCAAGTCTTCAACATAACCGATTCGAAACGAACTCGAAGGAGACGAACTGAAGGCTAAAATGCGCATGAATGTCGACCATTTCTCGTTACATCCTTTCAGCAGGGGAAAAATACTTGTTTTGTACTTTACTCGCTCTCTATATTTTCTCTGTTCTAGTAGATTTTTCCGTTGTTAACTCATATTATCACAAAAATGTTTTTACAACCCCTTTCAAAATTTGATACTTCGGTTTCAAGGCATTGGGGTTCGAAACCTTCACTCTCTGTCCACTGTCCGGGCCGTTTTATGCCTTTAACGTGGTATAAACAATCCGTTATTTCGCGCATTTGGTATCTAGCTGTGCCTGACTGCTCACAAATTCGATCGATCGTAGCCCATGGTTGTTGTTGAGCGTGAGCGAGGACTGTTTTAGCTTTTCAAAGAATAGCAATGTGAGTATGAGAGTGAATATTTCAGGGTGAACAAGGTGGCTCTGAATACGTGAACTGGTTGCACAGGGAATGGAAGGAGAGGAAGAGCCTAGTAGCTAGAGAGCTGTGAAACGAGTGTCTGTCGCGAGAACTGAGAGACGTGTGTGGGTGTAGGAGAGGAAGCCAATTGAGAGGTAGGAAGAGGATATTTTGGAAAGTTCAAGAAGAAAAAACCCTGCAAATTATTACACAATACACGAGCGGCATGATATGACGGGAGGAAGGGAGGGAGTACTAACGACGAAACGTTGACTTCCGCTGTAGTTTCCGCGTTATACTGTTTCGTTAAATTTTTTAACCATTTTTTGCCCATAACAACCATGCGATCGGATTGCCGACATGGGGGGCACAACTAGATACCAATTGGGATTTTTGA
Source organism: Pachypeltis micranthus (assembly GCA_020466155.1). Classification (NCBI taxonomy): domain Eukaryota; kingdom Metazoa; phylum Arthropoda; class Insecta; order Hemiptera; family Miridae; genus Pachypeltis; species Pachypeltis micranthus. Next base: position 12,553,080 of record CM035778.1, on the reverse strand, counting down.
GCGACAGAATGAATTTTTTTAGACCATGTTAAAGGCACAAAATGGCCCGGACGGCAGACGGGGGACGGCGGAGGGACATTGCAAATTTGGAATCTCCATGTCTTGAAATGTAAAGTATCAAATTTTGAGGGGGGATTATAAAAAATTTTTAGTGACCGAAAACATAGGGTTATTATTTAGAATGAAGTCAGTTGTCGCTTTGGGAATTAAACTGAACGTAAGGTAGACAAATCTCAAGGAGAAGCCAACTCAACGGGCAGTTTGGACTTTCCCGCAGCTAACATGAAAAAGGCTCAGTAGTTGTTGGACTGAGTGCACCTGAGCAAGGCTCAAGCTCAAGATTTCAACTAATTCGGCCAGTGCTGAACATTTGTTATGGGCAAAAAATGGATAAACAAATTAACAAAACGCAATTTTAGTTTTACCATTTTCTAGGTATTTTTTGACGCTGGATCAAACAAGTCTCAGAGGTATACAACATTTAGACTAATAACTGTGAAATTACAGTAATTGCAGGGAGACATAGTCTACTAATTAAAAGAAAGCAATGCGAAAGTAATGTTTCATCGTCTTACACCAACCTTCGTCAACTCGACACATTGTCTCCATATCCAATGGGCGCCTGGGATGTGTAATTATCGTCATTCTGTTGTAGTCAGGTCATGTTTGGTATCGTTTACTGGTATTTTTCGAAGCTGAATCGAACGGGATGGGTCTCGGAGGTGGGATAATCTGTGTAAGAGAACAATAAACCTTTGTGTAATAATGCCTAGGGTTATTTGTGTACTAATCTCAACGATTATTAGACGATTTTCAATAACTGCTTTGATTGATTGATTTTTGAACGATTACGTCTCAATTTCACAACTATGAATACTCCAATGGATTTTTCGACGATCAACGCTTACGTAAACACAATTTCCCGTTGTTTCATCAGTTTCATTCCCTTTTAGTCGACTTCAAAATAATTTTACGTTTTTACCTAATTTCTTAAATTCTCAAATCTCTTCGTTCTAATTTTCTCAAAAACTGCTAAACGATTGCGAGGTAAAAGCAAAGAATAGGGACCGCTCCCTCTGATAAGGCAATTATCGATATATCACGACCGAGGTCAGGTTATCGGTATGCCCGACATCGTAGGCTCTGGCGCCATGTTTGAAATTAGAAATAACTACAGCTGTACGATTATGCCAATTATTTAATGTTCATTTTGTAATAACCCGTTACATAATTATTTTAAATGTACAAAGACTATCAAAAGGAGTTAATTCAATGAAATTAAGAAGGGATATATGAAATAAATATGAGATAACTAACGGACGCATATCGATACATGCAGTCGTAGCGTTATCAAGCGGTCGGTATATTCTTTGTTTCACCCGATTGCGATAAAACGTACGGTGTACTGTCACCAACGCATTGTTCTCTACAAAGTCTGGTGTGGATTCTTGAAAGCCAGTCAGGATGAATGAAAAGCTTTCTCTAGACCGACGTTTCGCTTAATTTATTGAGCATCAACAGTGCTATAAGATATCACAGCAGGCAAATAAGTTACAATAAATTATAAGGAAGACACACATTGAACTGAATTAACGTTGAAAAACGTACCTCGGAAAATAGCTAATAGTTTCTTAAAATAACGACATTCGGAGAAAAAAAGAAAACAAACAGACCGTAGTAAATAACAGATCGGACTAGTGTGGAAGGTTTTAACAGGTTATGAGTCAAAAGGAACATAGTAAATAGATCAGAAACGTAAAGTATGGGTTTCTATAAGTTCCTTATAATTTATTGTAACTTATTTGCCTGCTGTGATATCCTATAGCCCTGATGATGCTTAATAAATTAAGCGAAACGTCGGTCTAGAGAAAGCTTTTCATTCATCCTGACTGGCTCTCGAGAATCCACACCTGAGTTAACTTCTGCAGTCAAGAACGACCCCACATCGCAGTTCTCTATAAATGTTTTCGTAAAAATGCGTTAAACGAAGGTAGAGCAGGTTTTTTTTTACTTTCTGTGTGGGACTACATGTTTACAGCGTTTCTTATGCATTCTAAGGGTTAAAATGATTTTTACGGTTTATCAACCTCAAATATTATTCAATTTCCCAACTTACCACTGTTCAAAAATGTTTGTTCCCTACTCCGTACAAGTTTCATTAAGTTTTATGCTGTTCTCTCATTTTAAAATAAACTTATTCAAGAATATTCACTCAATTTTTGAACAAAGTTTACTCCGTTATCAAACAGCCCTCAAAGACTTCAACAACTTTTACTACATTTCTGATTTTGTCGAACATTTTTCAACTATTTCCAAGGGTTTTCACATTTCTGAGTTCTTCGCACGAAATTTATTGATTATCTTCCTTTTCTTACGGGGTTTTTTCATATTCATTTAACTTTCCCAACGTTTGTTTACAACTTGCCATTTTCCTCAAGTTTTGAAAGACTTTTAACATAATTTTTTCGACGGTTTATTCACAATTTTCCTGCTGCATTTGCTCAATTTACTTACTGTGAGAAAACGGAGGTTGCGCTTGAGAGGTGGCTGTTCAATTTATCATCTGAATTTGTCGTTAACAGGATCGTCAACATCTGTTTGTGTGTAGGGAAGATTAACAGTGGGAGATTTTGCCAGGATAATGCATCAAACAGCCTGGAGTGCTGGCCAGTAACTCCAAGGGGTTAAGAGAAAACACCTTTGGCTGGTAGTGGGAATCATCAAAGACATAATACGTTAAGGGTGACGTTGATGGCCGATTTGTTATCTACACGTTGTTCGACCAAATAGCTTCCTTGGCGCCTTCACTGGCTGCAACTATTTCCCCACCTTTGTTTGAAAATCATGACAAAACATTGGCGCTGGGTCAGTCATGAAATTGCAGCATGTTACATTGTTCAGTGGCGTGTAGTGACGTCTCCTCCATGATCGGACTGATTGTAACAGACCAAAAATGCGTTTTACTTCTTCAAGCGACACTTACAGCCAACGCTATATCTGGGTGAGTGCCTATTGTTATAGGGTAATTCTTCTGGCGTCTCTCAATCAAACAACAATCCTTCCTTTCAAATAATATCCCTATAATCTGGTTAGTCCCACAAATATAGGTTGAATTTTTCAAAAGTGTTATTTATTTCGCACGAAGTTTGCTTTTTTTAGATGATGAAATGCGATGGGAAGAGTATCCGAGAGATGAATCAAGTTGGAATATTAGTTTAGCTTTCGCGTGTAGCACGTGGGCGTGTGCATGTAACGAATGAATGGTGATTAGCGTCGCTCCAATCGATGGGGGGGTACTTTACAACCTTCGAAACTTCGAACGTAGAATTTAGTATCAAAACGAGCCTCCTCAAATTCAACGGGTATCAACAAGTGGCTGAGCGGGAGATAACCGGACTTTAAGGTGTTGCTTTGGTATTGATTGGGAGCGGGCTCCGGGTTGGTGGGTGCGCTGCCAGCACCGTTTTTCTGTCTTTCGGCACAAACACCAGCTGATCCTCATACACATGGGCCACCGCCCCCCTTTACGACCGTTTTTCAATCGCGCAAAAGCTGTTATCTTCGTGCAAGAATCGCCTATAATTATTTCGGCTCGTTGTGAACGTGAGGTGAAGTGATATTTTCGCGCGGTCGAGTCGTCGTTTGGTGTTGTCTCGACTTCGAATTTGTTGTGTAATCCGTTGGAAGATTTCGAAACGAACGAGAGTGACGTTTATGTCAACCGACCGTCCTGGAACTTTCGACCTCCAACATTGGTACGTATGATTAGTTGAGGGGTCGCAGGAAGCGTCTTAACAGGTGTCATTCTCACTCTTTTTATATCGCAGTAGGCCTACGAGGTTTTCGTCATAACAAATCTTCGTCGTTAGTAAAGACCGAATCGAACGAGTTGAAATCGGACAGCCTGCGGCGAACCGAGTTCTATCGCCCTCCAACACTGGGATTAATTAAGTTAAGTGATTTGGTCATTTTTTGTCGGGGGGATTAGGCGTTTAGAGGTTATCCGCCCTGAAGAGAGTTGTGGCACGCGAACCCTCCCAACAAATCGACCCGCTCATAACTTGTTGATTCCCTTTAAAGCCAATTTCTGAACGAGTATTTCGCGCTGCTCGCGGATTCTGTTAATCCGAGTCTCGCCCATTTCAATTCCCTCGGCCCGTTGGAGCGAAGAGGGAAGCTGAGGCAATATGTCATCGTTCCTCGATTGACGGCTTTGCTCGCTCACAACCCCCAGCCCGTCAGATTAACTTGGGTCGACTCGTTACTTCCTCCAATCTAGCTAGACCTCATAAAAAGTCTGAAATAATCCCTGCAAATCCTCCCTCTTTTATTTCATCCCCTATTGTTTGCCTGGAAGCTGGGTCGCCAGTTCTGCATGTCATTCTGTAAGTAACAAATATTGTTAGCGAGACGTTATCCCTCTGTAATCTTGGTAATCTTGCCATAGTCTCTGAATCGTGGGGAAAACGTGTGTAATCTCTGCACCCGTTGCTTTTTTTGACAACTTCAAGATTTTCCTCGATTGCTTTTCCAAAATTTGAGTCTCAATCTTCCCCGACGGCGGTAATACCCTCCACAGCCTGTCCTTGAGATGAAAGGCAGACAACCTGAAGGATCTGCTGGCAGATAAGACCATCAGACGCGAATGCTAGGACACACTTGACAAACTCAACTGGCAGAAGGTGATAGAGATATACTTCGAACGACTTCAAACTTTGGAATCCTTATCATCTCCAAATGGGTCACGCCAGAAACATAGTGTTTGATCTAAGTGATGAGGAAGTCCCAATGCCCATCTGGTAGACTGTTGCTTGCGGCGAGTCTGATGTTCAAAGTGAGAGTGAAAACATTGATGTCGACACTGATGACTTTACAAAACCTACAGAGCTACAAGAACCTTACCTATCCATGATGGATTTGTGATAAAAAATAAAGATAAAGATTAATGGAGAGTCGCTTTGGAAGAACGTAGTTGAGTTGGTTCAAGAATAGTCACAAGGAGAAATAGCAGACCAAGGGTAGTGAGGGGTGGCCTAGCAGGCGTAGGAGTTTATAGGCCGAGAATTCGGACAGCAATACCTTTAGGTGCGTTGGCTACAATTTTCCAAGCAGAGCTCTTCTCCATGCCACGTAGAAGACTGAAGCGGAACAGAATATACATTATGTCGGGCGGTCAAGCTGCACTTAAGGCATTGGCTGTCTATACCATAACGTGGGAATGCCTGACTGGCCTGAAGACTTCGACAAAAGAAAACCCGTTAACACTGTGTTGGGCGCCAGGTCATACAGGAATAGAAGGGAACCAGGAGGTCAACAAGGAAAGGATCTGCGATTCTCCCAGTGGGACTTGAGCCCTTCGTAGGGACCACCAAAAGCCACTTGATCAAGGAGGTTGGTTAGTGGAGAGGAAAAGTGCAGAGCTGGCGGGATATGCCTGGCCAAAGGCAGTCAAGGCTGTATCAGACTCTCCAGGGAGAGAATGAGAGAGATCCTCAGTCTAGAGAGAGAGAAAGAGATAGTATAAGGTTGGTACGTGGATTGTTGACTGTCAACTAAGGTACCACCTGGCTGAGATTGTTACGTCAGAGGTGCAAAATGGCAAATTCTACGAGGTGGAGCTGGAGGCAGTGGAGCATGGACTTTGTACATATGAGGGGCTCACTGTAGTGCGCCTTAAATTCATCAGCTGCGGCTGGAGGAGGTTGCAGGGATGGACCTCAAGGTTGTCTTGCCTTTTGTGCAAGAATGGTGGGGACGCCGCATTAGAGAACACCAGCTCCACAGGAGGGAGTGGGAGGACATGAGGGGGTTCATGTTCGCCCACACAATAGCCCCAGTTGTGGCGGCTCTACGATCAAGATAGGAAAAAAAGGTAGTGTTTAGGGCTTGGCTGCAGCCTTTGAGAGTTTTTCGTAAATAACCACCAAAATCCACAGAACTTTCAACCTTGGAAAGTGACCCAACCAACGGAATCCATGGTACATAATAATCTATGAGAGGTACCCAGGTCTCAATAGCACCCGCTCACGCCCATTTCCTGCTTCTTCTTTAATCCTCTGGCGCGAAAGACTCTTCAACGACAGGTCTGTTCTCAGACGGGAATCTTGGGATATACTAAGAGGGTTATATCTGTCGTCTATGACGGGATCATCCTGGAAACGATTATTTTCGGAAAGCACAGAGTGCGCACCCACCACACACTGCATAAAGACTGAGAAACTGCTTCAGTTCGGCACACCACAGCCAACTTTCGTGTTTAGTAATGTGGATTGTTTCTAGGAGTCGTTAGAATAAACTGCAGATTCACTGTCGATAACGCCAGGGGAAAGGTCGTTGTCGAAGGGTACAAGCTAATAGTTAATGGCGCTATCTGTAAAAAGTTGAGGTTCTGAAGTTTAAATGTCCTTCACTCCGAACTTTCGGGCAGGGTGGAGCGAATTCTGTGATTCACGTTGATTAGCCGACACAGTCCGTTTCACCTTGTCGTTCTCAGGATTGTTCGTTTGAATCGTGTCGTTTGGTATTGCGCTCGAAGGAAAATGGGTAGCAGCAGCGATTTCATCGGCCTGAGTGAAGGAGAAGCCCAAAAGAAGAATGCAGCAAGGAAAGAGAGAAGAAAACAGGTAGGATTAAACTTGTCAGGACAATTTTGAGAGTCGTGAGTTGGGTCCAGACTGCACTGCTTTGAAAACGTCCGTTAATGCTGTAGGGGATAGAAACAAGCAAATGCCTGATAACCAAAAAGGTGATTTTTCACGTCCATAATCCCTAGTCAACAATAAATCTTGACGCTTCTCGAATTTTTTGAATTTCAATGAAGGTTTTGCGCTGAAAGAGCCGTTTCTGCTATTTCCCAAAACAATGGCCGCGAGTACATTTGCCCGGTTCTTCGTTTCACGATTCTGAACGTTGAAGAGCGTCACTGATACTGGTGCTAGTTGCATCTTTTATCACTGGAAACTTTCTAGAGCTAGTATTCTTCAAAATACGAATTCTATCGCTGGACTTCGTCAATTTTCCGTCGAGTTGCTGCCTTCGCATGCGTAACCATTTCTTTTCGTTTGTTGTGTATCCATTTTTTCACGCCCATCCAACCGGCTTCTGCTGTAGTGGAGACTGCCCTCTTCGCGTTTATTTGTTTGTCATAATTCGACCACCCATTGATAAGCAAATTAATACGACTTTGTTTCACCGATTCAGAGAAAAAGGCTTGGATGGTGTATGAGTGTCGGTTTCATCTCTGACGAGTATACGTGTCCCGAATGTCAAAATCACAGAGTTATTTGAAGCCATCAAAGCAGCCTATCTCCCCCCAAAATTCGGATACGTAACTTGGGAGTGATATTTCAATTTATTTTTGTGGTCGGCAATGTCTGTTCTGTGGCATTACGCGAGTGATATCTATCATATCTGTCAATTTTTGTTGCATTAGGCGCGCACTGTTTGTCTACGTTGTTTACATTCACTTTTACGACAAAACTTTGCTCAACTCCTATGGCTTCTGTTACGCTCACCAGTATCAGTGACGCTAGTAAACGTTCCGAATCGCGAACCGAAGTTCCTCGCAAATGTACCCGCGGCCATTGTATTGGGAATTTACTGCAGTTTCTTTTGCTATACGTGTTCGAGACAGACAGCAATGTTTATTCTTTCACTTTTTGTTATATTAATTTAAGACGACCTTTGTCACCGTCCGCGTCTCGCAGCCGGTCACCGTCACCATTGGCTCAAGTTGATTCGCACTTTGTTGTTTACCAAAGGTGAAGAACAAGACAAAAAGAACGAGGCTTCCCTTCCCCCTTCCTCCACTCAAATTTCTTTTTACCATCAAGCTAAGTCTTTATTTTTAAGGGCCCTTTAGATAGGATATCTTTATTTTAACCTTCATTTATACAACTTCAATAAATCTTTCCTCTATCTTTGTCAAATTGTGAAAGTGCAATAACACAACAGCGGGCCCACTCCTATTTCTTGAACAATCAAGATTGCGAAATTCAACGCGCGTTTTCAACTTATTTCAAGAAATTTGAGTGGAGAGCTTCTTTTCGTGGAAGCTGAGATGATGGCGAGAACAGCGTTGACGCGCCTTGGTCTAGGCTTTGATTTGAGTGGAGAGCTTCTTTTGCGTGGAAGCTGAGATCGTTGGAGTCCGGGGTCGTTCCAGGTAGTCCAGGGATAAACATATCCAAACCGAAACCGAGGATCCAAAGGCGATTTTAGTTGAAGCCACAATCACGACAAGGATTTTAGCTTTTGGGAATTTTCAAACGAAATGGAGTCGGCGAAAACGTTCGGCGATGGGGGTAAAAAATTGACGGGAGCTTTCGGTTTGATCGCAAACGAGGTAATGATGGTGTTTGCGCAGAATTTCGGTACCTGGTCGATCTTGAAGGGGGAAGGGAAGCCTCGTTCTTTTTGTCTTGTTCTTCACGTTTGGTAAACAACAAAGTGCGAATCAACTTGAGCCAATGATGACGGTGACAAAGGTGGTCTTAAATTAATATAACAAAAAGTGAAAGAATAAACATTGCTGTCTGTCTCGAACACGTATATCAAAATCAAAATCAATTTTTCCTCCCAAGGATGTGTTGGCAGATAGTTTGAGAATTGGAGATATTTCCGGATTTTTAAACTTTAATTTGCGATATTCTCTTTTCTCTATCATATTCTTTAAATATGCTTGCTTTTCGAATGTACCTTTCAAATGGTTGGTGAAGAATTACATGCATGTTGTTTACTCACACCCCAGGCAATGTGTCCGTTGTCCAAATAACAAGCAGTGTTCCCGTTTAAGGGCCGCGTTCACCAAAACGCCGTTGATCGTGATCCAACTGATCAGGGCTAGATAAGTAGATCAAGGCTAGCCATTTTCGCGCCCACCACGCTAGCCGAGATCACAGTGTTATGGGGTTAGCATAGACGTGATTACGCTGCGATTAAGCCATATCGAGAAGGCAGTGGACTCATGAGGTTACAGCAAAGTAAAGAAATTGGACGTCTGTTCAACATCTTGTCCCGTAAACAAGTGTCGTGTAAACGTAAACGGCTGCGAAACCGTGTATCCCGTAGATGTCCAATGCTCAATAATCCGGATTTGACCAAATTATTGTTTCTAATTATTGTCATGCACCAAAGTGGCCGCATTAACCTCTGACGAAGCTGAAACTGGTGAGGAGCTTAAAGTGAAAATACGCGTACTACAACTGCAAGAGCTGCAGGAAAAAGCCAAATTAGTCCGGGAAAATGCTTTGTGCGTGTAGGAAAAATCGGAAGCGGTACAAGAAAATGAGAACTGAGCAAGAAATAATAAAATCCAAATTATGAGGTTACAACTTTTGCAAGCAAGGAACTTTAAAATTTATTTTAAAATTCAACTTTGACCGGCATCAACATAATAATAAATATTTGTTGTGCGTGCGGTTACGTGGTTATTTGAATAGTATCGTCGCCTAACTTGTACCAATATTCCGAATTTAATTGCATTCGAAAACCAATTGCGTGCTGAGTTACAAAAGTTGAAAGCCGATCAACTCAATAAAAAGCTCTTTAAACGAAGTTAATTATGATCGCTTAACGCTGCAGTGGCCATTCAACGAGAACAAAGTTTCGTTCAAAGTGTCGAGACAAAATGGGTTTCTTAGAGGTTCAACACCTTCCTCAGCGACATCGTGGGATTTGAATTTCGCATTGTGCGCCTCATTTCGCGACGGCTCCACTCAAAGAGCTGTCTACTTAAAAATAAAAAGGCACTTCACTGTTCGACCCTTTCATTGTGTCCGCTGGCGCGTTGTAACCAACGGGAAATTGTTATGACACGAATACTTGAAATTCTTGTAGCTTCAGTTGTCTTCGGAGGAAAAGCGAAGGGCGTTGGCTTGAAATTACGGTAACTTCGAGAGATTTCATTGATTTTACTCAGAAACAGCTATGTAAACACCATGGTTAAAAAAACGGTTCAATTGTCCGTGTTCGTAATAATAACATGGCTCAATAGGTTAAGAAGGTCAAAAACATCTCTTACAATGGTTGAAGAAGAAAACCACAGCTCAATTGAGTAGATGATTCCCAGATGGCAAGGAACTAGATGTTGTACACAATGCACCCATAGAACAGGTCTATCTGAGTAGCAAGTTGTGCTTTTAAATAGCAGGTGCGCCTCATCACTCAACTTTCCTCAGCATTACGTCAACCCACTTGTCATGGCTTGTTCTATTAACTCAATTTATTTTTCACTCAGTTCATTTGAAACACCAATTGACGGCAGCGCTTACAGATCCGGAATTTATTGTGCTGCTCATACTCATGCCGCCACCATTATTGAGCGATTGGTGCACAGAGAATTGGTGTGGCAGTAAACCCGTTTTTACTTTCCTTGGCTCTACGAAGTAGAAAAGAAAGTAATGTAATCGGCTGAAAAAAAAAAATTTGAGTTTCCTTCAGATCTTTACGTTTCAGACCCTCCTGAGTCCAAAAAAGTAAAAACCCTGCAAATTATTACACAATGGTTTATTATTCTCATGAACAGCTTGACCTAGTAGTACTGCTTCCCCATCCCATTCGATTTAGCATCGAATACTAGTAAACCATACGAAACATGACCTGACTACAATGGAACTACGGAAACAAAACGTCTGATGATTTTGCCCCGTTGGGTCGGGAAAATTGGAACGGGGGCGCTTCGAGCGAACCCGTTGCGAGTCGAAAGGGGAGTTGAGTGGGCGGCGTTGCGAGGCGAGCAGTGACGGGAGGGAGAAGGGAGTACTAAGTTGACTTCCGCTGTAGTTCCCACGTTGTACTGCGTTTCGTTAATTTTTTTAACCGTTTTTTGCCCATAACAATCATGGGCTTCGTCCGATCGGATTGCCGAGATGGCAGGCACAACTAAATACCAAATGGGATTTTTGTGCGAAAGAACGAATTTTTTAGACCACGTTAAAGGCACAAAACGGCCCGGACGGCGGACGGACATTGCAAATTTGGAATCTCCATGTCTTGAAACGTAAAGTATCAAATTTTGAGGGGGGGGGGGGGGTTGTAAAAAATTTTTCGTGACCGAAAACATAGGGTAAACCAAGATGTAAACAAATTTACATCACCTTCCAGTTCTGAGCGGCGACACTTTTACCCTCCAGAGTTCTCCAACTCAAAACAGTCAAGTCAATCAGCTTCGTACTTCCAAAGACATAAATGCTACAAACCACTCTTAGTCGTTTTAGTCGTTCAGTGCCGCCATTTCCTTCTTTAGCAACTTTAGAACCAAAATGAACTAACACAATGTGCTTGTGTTGACAACGTGCGAAAGAAATAAATCGAACAAAAAATAAAATGGATTACACTAAAGTGTTCTAATGGTTCCACATACGACGAAGATGAAGTCGCAAGAGTGATGCCGACAAAGCCGCAAAGAAGCAGTTTTCTCAAACGCTTTACCGGATTTCTAATCGCTTGTGAAGCAATCAGCCGACGGGATTGCGAGGAACCTCAGAATAAAATAAAAAGGACAGTTACTGGGATGCTGACGACTTGACTTGCTCGCCGGCCACCTGTTTCATCATTTGCTTTTCTCACGTGATAGTTGTCACCGTTTTTTTCGCTTGTCGACTGTTCAGTGAATCTTCTTCTGATTATTAGAGCTATTTCACTTCAAGTCGTGAACGATAAGTGAAGCTGGCGATAATTTGTCGAGTGTGAGAAGAGAACATAACAGTACAGATGTGGGAAGAAACAAATTTACAAAAAACATCACCTTCCAGTTCTGAGCGGCGGCACTTTTATCCTCCAGAGTTCTCCAACTCAAAACAGTCGAGTCAATCAGCTTCGTACTTCCAAAGACATAAGTTACTGCTACAAACCACTCTTAGTCGTTTTAGTCGTTCAGTGCCGCCATGTTCTTCTTTAGCAACTTTAATATGCGTATCCACAATAGAAACGTCCAATCATTTCCGGATGTCGTAAATTCGACGTAGAAATTTTTCTTTGAAAGGGATTAAGTTCTCTTGCTGGCGCCAGGCTGAGGCCTCGGAGAGGTTAACGTTCAGAAGGGAATTGAATCGCAGCGCCAGTCTGGTCAATGGTACTGGGGCTCCTTTGCATGTTATGCCTGAACGCTTAGCCACTCGACTTCAGAAAGGTGTGAAGAGTGCTCACCATGAACGGGAAGCTTCTACCATTCATTTCCTCTGCGTTTGCCCAATCCTGGCACCTCTTGGTGTTGCTTTAAATCGGATGAAACTACGCTAAATGGTCGCAGCATTCTGCCACGTGCGAAGTTCCGTCGCCTGGCTTGGTGCTACCGCTCAATGCTTGTGCGAGAATTTGACTTCTAGCTGTGGTGTTACTTTTCCCTACCGGCGGCCCGTGGACCATCCTGCAACTCTGTGGTTCGCAAGAAAAATGTACCGAAGCAAAAGGCCGTCAAAGAAACGCGTCAACGCAACTACAAATTGAGTTTGTAAATCGGTCCACCGACTTTCAAAAGATCTCCCTTAACCTCGGAACTTTTACGAAACCCGATGTCTACGATGCACCAGGTAACATGAACATAGTAGGTAATATCACACTTGAAACGGCGTTCAAAGAAAGCACTGACAACTGACAGTCCTCCGGAGGTTTGAGCTCTGAAAACTACAAAAAATTAAAAAAGTTTGCTCAGCAGCTAATCACTATGTTTAGTAGTACATATTTGTGCTACTTTTTCAAGTCTCAACTACCACAAAAATAAGTATTGTTCGCGGTTAACAGATGAACTGCGTGTGTCTACGACTAAAATGATAGCAGACATTTAAAAACGTTCAAGTCACCTAATTAATTTGATATTAGAATAGGAATTCATTTGAAATTGACATGATTGTATGAATACATGGTTAAAAATGTAGATATGCGTTTTTTTCAATTATTAAAAATACACGACCGTGCATACATTCTGGCTGACATGCCCTACTATAGCAAAAGGCTGCCGATCCCTGCTCTAAGTAGCGAGCGAATATTTTTTTCCTTTTCTCATAAACCATACCTCCGGAGGGTTTTAATGTTTTCATTCCGTACTGTTTATTTGCGATTAGAAGACGCACTCATTTATTTTCACGGTTATACAAAAAAAAACTATCTATAAAATCGTTCAAAAATCGTCACTCTTGGAGATGGTTCCATTTTCTAAAAGCGACAAGACGAAACAAGGAAGTTTTTGAACAAAATTACCGGTTCATGTTACACGAGAGAGAGAGCGTCTTTTCGTTATACTGTTACGCTCGAGGAACGCGGTGCGGGAATGAATCTCCATAACTTGCCTCGACTACGAAGACCATTAACTATGTCAACATTCAGAAAATTTAATTATTTCCGCGGGGCTTTCTCGAGGTTCACACTTCGGCTAATGATTATTCAATTATCATTAATATTCAATATCAATTTTCGTCAAATTTGAGAGGCGAACCTTCGTTTCACGGAGACGACGGCTTTTCCTTGTTCCTAGTTGTACTTCCAAAGAGGAGATGAATTTCGTCGTAACTTGATGACATGGTACGAAAGGCTTTTGTTGGACGTAGTTTGATCATATTTTATTATGACGTCAGGTAGCTGCGAACAAGCGAGTCTTGAAATAGTACGACGGTTAGCAAAATAAATATTAGATCTGAGGTGTCACGCAACTTTCTTCAGCCCGAGGTGCGTTTAGCGATTTTTATGGCTCTAGCAATATGTTCGCCACTCAGTTTAACTCGACGATCTATACTGTGCTTAACGTTCGTAAATTTGTAGCGTCATACTAATTTCATTGACTTAATGACCAGCGCATTAGTGATTTGAGGGGCTGTCAACATAATTCTTTATTTCTTTTAGCCTTACGTGTGTGTCCGTTTGCACTCTTCGTATGGCGGTGTAGGAAGCACGTGGAGTGGAGGCAGGTAACATCAGAGTTGCAACATTGACCGAGTCCTGGCGTGGAGATGCGTCAGCTGGTTGTGTCAACAGGCGTTCTCTGCGGTATCACCACCCGAGTGTTGCTCGGGTCGTACCTCAACTGGCGGTCATGCTATCGTGGAACACCCCTTATCCCTCTTTCCTTCACCGTTCCAATCCTTCTATCCCTAGAGCGGCGTAGGGTAGTCTGGGTACCCTCCCCATTTCCTTACTTATTATTTATTTAGTTTCTCCTTTTTTTGGGTGCCACAGTCCCATTTACGGTGAGCTTTAGAGAGAAAAAATATTTGGTGTTTTGATCACTATGATAACTATAGTTAACTTTCGGTGGATTTTGTTCATACCCTTATTTTGGCGTCCCATGATAACCTCCAGGCTAGATATCAAGTTTGAGCTGATTTGGTACGGTCGTTTTCTCTAAAAATCGTTCACAGAGACACTCGGACCATTTCCCCAAATAGCGTTTTTCGGACTCAAGTCACACGGTAACCTAAAGATCTGAAGAAAACTCAAATTTTTTTTAAAATCCGATTACATAACTTTCCTTTCTACTTTGTAGTGCCAAGGAAAGTAAAAAAACATGTCGTTGCGATGGGGAGAAAATGGGTTAATCTAAACGGCCAAAATTCATACGCATAAATGGTATAAGTGAAAACTACCAGTAATTAACTATAGTTATTTTAGCGATCAAAACCTTTTTTTTAAAAATGGAACAATTTTTTAAATTAAATTGTCTGTATAGACAGCGGTGAACAACATAACAGTAAACTTCTTATTCAAGCGAAAATGAAGTGATCAGCACAATAAACTGTCAAAAATGTCCATGAAAAGTCATTCCAGTGCTGTTTTTCCTTATAAATGTTGTACTAGAGTTCCCAAAAAAACAAACATGATGATTGTTCAATAACTTGCCTGTTTGGCGCAGGCCGAATTAGTTGGATATTGAACTCGAAACTTTCGGGCTTGCTCCTAACAGGGGTCCCCCCAATATTTCTGGCTCTCAAATCCGTTGTCTGTAGGTGCAGGGAAGTCCAGCTTGCCTCTGAGTTATTCCAAAACGACTGCAACACACAGCCCTTCCAAACCACTCTTTCACTCATCTATCAGCTCAACTGACACTCACCACCAGTTCACCTATTCAGAGCCCCCTTGCGTACCGCTTATATACTCAAACTCATCGCTAGTCAGTTAAAGTGTAATATTGTCCTCACTCATGCTCACCCCGTTCATTTATTTCAGAACTCAAGCTCCCTCTCTCGTGCACCCAACACTGCCTACACGATGGTAGTTTAATAATGGCCATCAGACAATCCTGAGGAGCGGCAAATCGCATTTTCGTTGGCTAATTCTGTTTACAGTTTTCCTGCTATAATTTTGTGACTGTGGACACAAATCTTCTTGGCGTGTTGAAAGTCCAACGAGTTCTTCAATGAAGGTCGTCGTAATGAGTAGCACAGTACTATCAATTCTGGAACTGTAAGCGCTCACTACCACCCCTATCGTACCAAAATCGTACGAACTGAACTAAAAGTAGATTTGATTATTACCTCTAGCCATGAAAATCTCTTATTGGATGTGGGGCTGAGGGAAGTTGTGTGATTCGTTGCACCAGACATACTCGGGAAGCTTTATTGTTCAGGAGTAGCAGGATACACTCTGTGCAAAGCGTTAGTTAATGAAACGATAATAATTTGAATTAGGGAATTTCTCGAGTTGCTCCTACTTTTCTAACGATCATTATCAACAACATAGTCAAATGTAGATAAATAGCCACCTGAGAGTTTAGTGAACTACTGAGCCTACACTAGGAATCTAACTGGTCTACACTATTAGGGGCTTGATGTAGTTTTTAGTATTGAACTTGTAGTTGTCTAGGTCTCAAGTAATTTTAAGGACTGCAGAGACATTCTGGCCAATGATTTTAATGAGGTGTTCCACGTAATGCGGGTAATTGAAATTGCACATTGACGTCAGGGTTCTGTGCAGCCAGAGGTTATTATAGGCGCTGGCCCTATCCCAGAGCGATTTTGCGGATCACCAAGGCCTACAACACAGCATCCACTGAAGCGCTCTAAGTTATCAATGGCCAGTTACCCATCGACTTAGCCATTGAGTACGACACTGTGAAGAGTAATACGAACGCATCTATCGCTATGAGCCAAACTCCGCAATGACCCCTTCACTGAACAAAAACTAGCTGCGCTTCATGAATGGGCATGTTGGATAAGTGGCGAATGGGGAATCTTCGTCAAAGGGACGTGACACACACTACTTTTTCCCCGTAGGTGATTTTTCTTAGCAGAATGTGGGTTGAGCCAGACCAATGAATAAGCCAGTTCCTTATGCGACAAGGCGACTTCAATGAGCCCTTCTTTTCTCTCAAGACCCTCCATCCTGCACCGTCTTGCGCCTCAGTGGAGGAAGCTACAAACCACGTGTTCAGTTCTCTCCACTGACAACTTGTACCTCCGCAGGTCTGGGCTCGGTGGATGCTGAACGAGTGCCTCCTCCACGACTTTCGACTAATATAACTCTCTTATGAGCGTTAACAGTCACTTTGTGTTATTAAATATTCCAGAGGGAGCTCACGTTTCAAGCTCTGCGGATGTTTCAAAGCTTCTCGCTAATGGTGTAAGCATATGAGAATAGGAGGCCCTCGAGCGGAACATCATTCTTCGGCGAACTTTCGATTAATCAAGATGTCTCTCTCTCCGCGAAGAAAGACCTATTTCTAGTTCCATTGTGTTCAGTTTCATCGACAAGACTCCTCCTTGTGGCTCGATAAAATCTTTCTTCGCGCGCCTTTTTTCAAGCTGCAGTGTCGTGTCACTCCTGACTGACGTGAGACTTCGTGCAGGAGCACAGACGCGAATCTTTTGTTCGATGTTTCGCCATTTGCTCGATCCCCGTAGCCGGCACGAATAAATAGCAGTACAGAGTGACATGGTATCAAATTTGAGGTGATTTGGTTCAACTTTTCTCTCAATCGCGTTCACAGACACATTTCCCAAATAGAGGCCTGAAGTGTACAAATCTGAAGAGAACTCAAAAATTGTGTTTTCAGCCGATTACGTAACTTTCTTTTCTACTTCGTGGGGCCAAGGAAAGTAACAACCAACGCATTTTGTTTTTTGTGTTGTAGCGGTTGAGGTAAAAACACGATCTGGGCGCTCGTTCACGCTTTCTTAATCTCTCTCTCTCTCTCTCTCTCTCTCTCTCTCTCTCTCTCTCTCTCTCTCTCTCTCCCTCTCTCTCTCTCTCTCTCTCTCTCTCTCTCTCTCTCTCTCTCTCTCTCTCTCTCTCTCTCTCTCTCTCTCTCTCTCTCTCTCTCTCTCTCTTCCCCCGATTTACTGTCGGGGAAAATGAAACTTCCTTCCCGGGCTTATTGCAATATAAGTTCCAATTGCCCGGAGAGAGACAAAACGAGTTAAAACATCCAGGGCAGGTCCCGGGTTATTGACCGAAGTGGACATACAAACTCTTCCGAAATTGATGGGATGTGAAAAGTGGAAAGTTGCGGTTCGGCGATTCAGCTCATAACTCTCGTTTTGCCCCCCAAAAACTTTTCTCCCCCGGCTTAACCCTCGGCAGTTAATATAGGAATATGGCTATGAACCATCTTCTCCTCGTAATAAACAGGCTCCCGTCCCGGATGCACGCGCCGCCACAGTTTTCCATTTCCACGAAGCAAAAATTTCCTTTTCTCGAAATAAAGCGGCGGCGCGCGCGCAAATAAAACCTAAAACTTATTTCCGTCGACGGGAGTGAATTGCGAACACGCGCAACGGAACTTGATTTTGAATTAACTAATTTTTATTTAACTGCGCAATTGTTGAATAGTCTAACCTGCTTATGTAGCAATATTGAAGCGTTCCATGTTTATTAATTGACAATTATCGAGCGCGCGCCAGTTGAGAGGTCAAGCTGATTGAGTCATCCCTGTAAATTCGAATAGCCCGAGATATCTACTGCCCCTATCATCTCAATTCTGCGCCGAATATGTTTGAAATAACCGCATTTCCTACTGCATGGCGGATCGCGGAGGTTCTCCGCTACAACACTGATAAGATACCCGAAACGTTTGGAGAATAATAACGTGGGCAATTTTTAAGACGATCGAACAAAATGAGAATTCGCGTCGGTCAAAGAGGGAGTTTTTCGTCTGAAGTCAAGATCACACTTCCTCACCGCTCATTTGTAATACAACACGTTATTGTTGCAACGTCAATTTACTCATGACTTGAGAAATTCAATAAAACTGGTTGGGAAATACATCCCAATTCAACAGAAAATTAAACAAAAATTGGCGAGGTTCTAAACATGTTGGGGGACAGCTGTTCCGATAATTATGATAGAAATAAGCCACAACACCACTGTTCAGGCTAGGGTAGACTTGAACGAATTACGGAAACGGGTTTTACTGTAGTGCGAAACTTGTAATTGAAGAGTTGGGAAATCACAACAAGATTGACAACGAGGGACAAAAAAGAACCGGATTTGAGTTTGAGTACAATAACACACACAAGAGGACTTTGACTGTGTGAACTGGTTGCATGGGGAAAGAGAAAAGAGTCCAAAAAAGTGTTCAGAGCGATGTGAAGAAACGAGTGTCTGATGCGGAACTGCGAGATGAATGAGAGTTGGCAAAATCGGGAGTCGACTTGAGTGTTGGAAGAACTGAGAGATGACTGGAGTGTTGGAAGAACCAGGAGACAGCTTCAGTATTGGGAGAACTCCACGGAATAACTAGACAGTTTAAGCTAGAAGAGGCAGCAGTCCTTGCTACAGACGTTAAGCCAGAGTGGAAGAACTTTCGGCTGCCATTCAGTGTTAGCGTCCACTCACAGGAACAGTGGGAGAAGGAGACGTGCCGGAGGTGGGCGCCCTGCAGTGGTATACCGATGGTACAGTTATGGAGGGCAGAGCAGGACTGGGCATTGTAGGGCCCAACTACAGTCTTGCTAAGCCGCTGGGAGAGTACGCCACGATATTTCAAGCGGAAATCCTAGCCATAAAGATCTGCGCGCAAGAGATCCTGAACAAAGGACTCAAGGGTAAGCGTATCTACATATTCTCAGACAACCTTAAAGGCCGTCGCAGCCTACAGTTTTAAGTCTAAGCTGGCATGGCAATGCCTTCCTGCGCTCAAACAGCTTGGTGCCCATAGTAGGCTTTTCCTTATCTGGGTGTCGGCTCCCAGGGGGCATGAGGGCAACGAAAAGGCTGAATACCTTGCGAAAAGGGGCAGGGGATCCCTACCCATCGGGGACTGAACCATACGTAGGTATGCGAAAAGTCACCTGAAAGGAAAACAGCGCCCATTGGCATCGCCAGTCACGATTAAGACAGGCGAAAAGGCTTGTTACGCCTTCCTGTCTAAGGGCAAAGGCAATGCTGACACTCTCCGGGAGGGATCTGAGGGTCTTGATTAGCTTCCTCACTGGGCACTGCCCGCTCAGATATCACCTCAACAAGATGGGCATCTCAGAGGCGGTGGAATGCAGACTTTGCGGCGAGGAGGACGAGACGGCAGAGCATATCCTACGTGAATGCCCTGCCCTGGCAGCTAAACGTTTCGAATTTTTCGGTCAGGGGACCATTGAACCCCAAATCATGTGGAATCCTGCGGTGAAGGACGTACTCAGCTTCCTAAAGGGGGGTATGTACGACGCCTTTTATTGAGAAAGGGTAAGTGTCACAATAGGCCCATACGTGGCCTCAGTGACAAAGGGACTTGTCCCGCACGCCCTCGGGAAAAAAAATTGGGAGAACTGGGAGATGACTGTCGTTTGCGAGAGCTGATAGATGACTGAGTTTGAGAAGAGCTGTCTGTTTTGGAGAGGAATGTAAATTGAGGGGTGGGAAAAGGAAAAAAAGGCCAAGAAAAAAGGGAAATCCGTTATCACTTGGAAATAACTGAAGAGCTGGGCTTGCCACAGCTACAAGCAAAAGGCTTTCAGATCAGGAAGGGTTGACCTTGCGGTTTGGGGAAGACCCAAAACAATGAGTCCCATTGGGGCCAAATCCGAACGCTCCAAAGTCAAAACCGCAGCTAAATCGGCCTGCACCGAACATCCACTCAAAAGTAACATTATAACAAGTTTACTATCGCAAATCTGCAAAAATGCAAAGTATTCTCCGTCCCCCCCCCCCTCATTATCATTGGCTTGACATTGCACCAGGACGTTCTCAGAGCCTGAACGAGTAGATTTGCAGAAAACCTGGACACGCCTCTTGCGGTGGATGATAAGCTCCTACTAGGTAGTACACTTGACTCTGGACCTTGAAAGTTGGTAATTACCATTGACTACGTTAGTTCAGTTATCATTGACTCCACGTGCTAGTAAGGAGGTGTGTTGTACAGTGTTGAACTGAGGAAGCTGACCCAAACGTAGTGATTGAAGTGGTTCTGGTGATGGCTGAATTGGTATCAGCTTTACCTTTTTATCTGCACAGCGCATGCCTGGTGCCTTCTATTTTCTCTTCAAAGCACCTCAGCTTTGCACTGACTTGTTCAAATTCGGTTTTTTCTCATTGGCCACTTCTGGATCGTAGCTACAGACATGATTGCTTTGGCTTTCCATATGGCTAAAGTAGCCGCAACGTGTGCACTCGATTCTATCTGGTTTTATTGTTGTAGTCGAGTTTCAACAGCACGTGCTGACATCTTTATTGCACCTGCAGCCGATTCTGTCACTGCTCATGAGTCTCCAAAGAATGTTCTTGCTGCCCGCCTCTATCGGGAGCAGCTTTTCGTGGCAGTAAGCCCTTCTTTGGAGGAGGCATTTTACCTTGTTGCCTTGGATCACCAATTCGTCAATGTTTAGTCATTATTTTGTCACTGTATCACTCTCTGAAATATAAATATCACTTTTGGTGCAGTCTGTCATTTGTGTACATGAACTGTTGGCACTGGTTTCGAACTGGAGCTTTGCGGAAATCTGAGAAAATATTAAAAAGATAAATGGAGAAATGCAACACAGTAATATTGTGTTATTATTTGATGTAATTCGTATTTGAACCAATTTAAGGCTTTTCAGTCGATAACTTTTCACCCAAATATATTGTGTTACACAATGCCTACTTGCAGCGACTTGAGCATAATGTGCTCAGGCGCAGAGGAAGCATCGCCGGGTTCGAACACGGGTGTACACCCTTTCTTTTTTACATTTTTACAATTTCTAATTAGTCTCGGTTATTTTCGGGGTCGCTGAGCATTTTTGTTTAGTGAACGTTTTACCAAACTGCCTTGGCGGGTCAGAACAGGCAGACGGGAGCCAGCTTTGACTGAATAGGCCGGTTTATCAATATGACCGTTCCTGAACCCGAGGAGAGAGTTATATCATTATATGCTATGGAGCCCAATTTTAGCTCTCAGAGATGTCCATGGCCGACGCCCTTCTCCCACGTACAAACCGCCAATGCACTATATTGTTATCGATGTACTAAATAAACACTTATTGAAGATCCAATGAAAATGTTCCCGTGTTTCTGACGTGAATTCAATTCCAACGAAGTGAAGGAAGCAACTCTTTTCTTATCGATTTCTTAATCCTCTTATGATACTACTACTCCTCTTCCACGAAATAATTAGTAGAAGACTCAAAATAATCCTGGTTGTCGAAGGCATCATCTTCAGAAGTGGCTAAACGGCAGAATTCGCCGCCTTATACCTATTTAAAGCACGTGGGAGTAGTAGCGAAGTGGATTCTACATCAGCAGTAACAACAACTCAATCCCCTCGTAACAAAATAAATACTTGGTGCGACGCACCTCAAAACTCTCTTCAGCACTGCCCTTTCACTGACACGCGAATTTGTAAAACGTGAAATTTCGTCATTTAATGCGATGACGTAAGCTTCTTTAAAAGCCCAAAGTTGATTGATTCATTTAGAGAAGTGCGTGTTTACAGTTTTCCGATTATAAGCAAAACATCGACAGTAATTCAATTTCCGGTAATTTCGGAGAGTTCCCCAGATTCCCTCGTGGACATCATTACACCCGAAGCGTGTAGGTAACTCGTTAGACAAAACTACAATTTTTTTAATGAGAACTATCGCATGATATGAGTGAGATCACACTGCACTAAATGACATCGTTGAGAATTTACTAGCCCGCTGTTACGTTAACGTTTTATTAAAGCGTCAAAGCAGTTTTTCAGGGGAAAAAATATTTCGTGTTTCGATCATAATGAAACTATAGTCCGTTTTATGTCGATTCCGCTCATACTCTTATTTCGAAGTTCTGTCAATCAGCAGGCTACGCATAATCTTGAGCTGATAATGTTCAGCTTTAACCGCCTCAACGAAAACATATTTTCTCAAAAGGTGTTTTTCGTACTAAAGGCTCTTATAACGTCGAGATATAAATAAAACTAAAACAAAATATCTACTGCGCTGCAACACACAACTTTCCTTAGCTCTACGTCAATTCACTCGTGTACATGGCTTTTTCTACTTACTGAATTCATTCACCACTCAGTTCATTTGAACTTGGTCAAACAACACTTCACGGCAGGAGAAAGCGGTAGCGCTTACAGTTCCGGAATTTATTGTGCTGCTCGTACTCATTTCCGGACCATTACTGAACAACTGGTACATAGACAATTAATGAGGCTGTGAACGCGATTTTTTTGAAGTGGGTAGTGATCACTTTTGCAGAGTTATTGGGTAAAAACGTTTAAACTGGTAGTAAGCCAATTCCGGAATTTCTGGAGTCACCCCCTTATATGAGCGTTTTTAAACGTTCACTCTGTATGTATTGAATTGTACAACTACGCAATTATTTTTTTAAACATTCTAGTGACATTTCAGCGGAGTTTATAAGAAAAAAATTGCGCTAAAATCGATTTTGGTTGAAACTTTTGGTTATTTATTGCGCCGCTCTCGTCTTTTTTCCACAAACGAGAATTTTATGGTATGATTGTCTTATTACGAGCTATCAATATAAAAATGTAATCAAAATCGTTAGTGTCGTTTTGGAGAAAAAACAAATATTTGGAGTTTTGATGACTATGATAACTATAGTTAACTTTCGGTGGATTTGGTTCATACCCTTATTTTGGCGTCCCATGGTAACGTGCGGGTTAGATATCAAGTTTGGGCTGATTTTTTACGGTCGTTTTCTCTAAAAATTGTTCACAGACCATTTTCCCAAATAGTGTTTTTCGGACTCAGGAGCAATCTGAAGAAAACTCAAAATTTTTCTTTTCAGCCGATTACATAACTTTCCTTTCTACTTAATAGAGCCAAGGAAAGTAAAAATGTCCGACCTTAACTTGTCGCTTAACTCCGTTGGGCCAAAAGAAGTAAAAAACGAAAACAACACTTTCGACGCCATCGAAATTGTGTGTAAGAACAAAAAAAGCATCTTCGCCAACCGAAATTCTTCAGAGCGGAAACTCCGGTTCGGTGGAACCCCGAAAAAAGTAAAAATGGATAAGGAAATGGGCGTGTAACTGTTTGCGTCGCTTATTTACTTGGGGATTTCGAAGAGAGGGTGAGAGAGAAAGAGAAGAAAAAAAACCTCGTCGCCTGTGACTGACGACCCTCAATCAAGGAGGACATTATTCACAGCAAGCCCCGAGACGAGGTCAAAATAAGGGCGAGCCAAAAATCAGAGGAGCCGAGTGTGAAACACACAACACCGCCGAATACGAAACAGCCCAGCATTTTCATTCGCTCGTTCTCGTCGCCCTTTCGAATATTTCCGAAGCCGCAAGTAACCAGACTGTCCAACGCTATCGACCCTGTCGCTGCCATAATATTGCGGGTAGACATTTGGAGCCAGAAGGTGTGGCACACAGCTACTATGACTACATGGATAACTAAGAAGTTTGAAACGTTACGATTCGTAAAAATTTGCGTAACAATTTAGTATAGTCAATTACTGCTAGCATATTATTTCGATCATTTACACTACACTCTATTTATTCGATTTATTATGTTTAATTCATTTACGTATACATGTTATTGTTTTTTAATTCATTTACCTTCATATTTACCCATTTTCATTCATCGTTGGGCTTTTTTCAGATCTTAACATTTTTTGAGGCCTACTGAGTCAGAAAAACCTAATTTCCGCGCGTGGTTGTGTTACGAAAGGTAGTTTGGAGATACTTTTGAAGAGCTGCTGACTCAGGCAAAAATTACGGCATTCGTGCCGGAGATTCGATCCACGATCCTCAACTTAAGTCGACTGTCTTAACCACTAGACCACGATCCAAATTCCAAATAGTTTATTGACATAAAATTTACATTTAATAATAATAATAATTAAATCAAATACTATAGCTAATTAACAATATCGGCATATGGCTGCCTCTCTTGCGTAAACATAAGGGGTATATGGGTCACAGTCATTAATTATTATACATTTAACATAACACTATCGCTAGGAAACTTTAATGGCGAAAACCTAGAAACTAGACCGCGATCGATCAACCGCTTGCCTTTACTAGGAGTCAGTCAGCACATCTCCCCCCACGTCTTTTAACCGCTGCTCTTGGAGCGGACTCTTTTAAGGAAAGAATTTATGAGAGTTGAGCGAATCCCCGGAAAATCTGATCTGTGATTCGAGAAACTAGAGGGCTAAAAGGAAAGTCTTTTCTTTCGCATTGTAGTAGGCGCGTCGCCCATTTTATTTCCCTTCCCGCTGGAACTTTCACAGCGTCAGCGAATCCCGGACTCAAAAATCCGTTCATTAAAAGTCGTTCGCTTCAGGAGCAGCAGCTAACGGTGAGGGGGGAGATGTACCGCCTGACTCCCTTTAAAGGCAAGCGGTTGATCGTGGTCTAGTGGTTAAGACAGTCGATACGTAAGTCGAGGATTGTGGATCGAATCTCCGGCACGATTGCCGTAATTTTTGCCTGAGTCAGCAGCTCTTCAAAAGCATCTCCAAACAACCTCAGTACAGTTGTACGTTCGTGATTGTATGTATGACACGTTTGAGGCTGCAGTGCATGTGTGTGGATTGTGAATGAATCCTGAGGAGCGTGGCTCAGTTTGTTTGGTGCCATCCTATCGACGTGAAGGTCATA
Organism: Pachypeltis micranthus; assembly: GCA_020466155.1. Taxonomy (NCBI): domain Eukaryota; kingdom Metazoa; phylum Arthropoda; class Insecta; order Hemiptera; family Miridae; genus Pachypeltis; species Pachypeltis micranthus. The sequence continues at coordinate 12,528,125 of CM035778.1, read as the reverse complement.
GCGCCCGGCTAGAGGCGTCCTGGAGATGTGTCGATACCTTGGGATCGAGTTTCTAGGTGTAACCTCGTCCACCATTGAAGCCTCAGCAGAAACCGCCGCTCGCTCGGACGCACTTTCTCGCAAAACTGACCCTCAGGCTGGTTTTTGGGAGATTGACCGTCCGAAGGGCTTGGTAGAATGGTGCACTCTGCTGTTCTGCGTGGATAGGTCATCCACATAGCGTCCCATGTGTGTTACATTCACGCTCCCGTTCGATCTGGGTGACTCGGTGTTTCATGCCCCTCTACCACTATTCCGTTTTTGGGCATTGCAGGCATCGGGCTGGGATGTGGCACGCGCTGTGGCTGGTCTGGGATTCGTTCAAGATCAGCTGCCATGGTGTGATGTGGTGACTCCGCCAGCCTAAAGATTTTGTTCTGCTATGCATGGTTCAGTTGACAGAGAGGAACTCAGGCGGTATCCTGACTCCCTGTCCATTGAGCGCTGATTGGATTGGGCTGCAGAGGACATTCATGAAAGGGACTACCAGCGCATTCACGCCGTTTGGGTTGTGTCTCTGCTTACAGCGATGAGGTGCACAAGAGGCCAGGATCGTAACATTGGGGATCCTCCCTGTCAGGTTTGTGGTAACCAGTTTGAGTCACCGAATCATACAGTGTAGCTGTCAAGCGTCATTACTCTATCTACAAGCAGGTTGCTCGTGCATTGTCATCTGACAGATGGGAAGTGGATAAAGAGTGGCACAACTGCGTTTGGAGAAGGACTGGGGCCTTACACCGTTGCCATTGAACCTGACCAGTCTGCAGTGATCTTGCGCAACTGGGCAAGCCAACAAGCGCAAATATGACAGAACGAATCTTCGTATGGTGGTGTTGGGAGCTCGTGGAGTAGAGGCTAGTAATATCGGGGTTGCAGCATTGATCGTGTCCTGGTACGGTTATGGAGCCAGAAAAGTGCTAAGGTGATGCATCGGTAGGGTGTATCGGCAGGCGTTCTCCGTGGTATTGCCACCCACCTGTTGCTTGGGTCATATCTAAACTGGTGGTTGTTCTATCGTGAAATTCCCTCTTGTCCTTCTTCGCTTCCCTGTCCCAATTCTTCTATCCCAAGAATCACCATAGTTTGGCTGGACCGAATGAGCTGGTTCTTTTTTGTTCTGTTCATGATTATTGGTAGACGCGAAAATTAGGTTATAGGCGACTCCCACTGATGGGAAAGGGAGGTGGGAGACCTAACAATAGTTTTTCGCATGTTGCTCGAGAACTTTGCTTATACCCTTGTTTTGGCATCCCCTGCGAGGGCTGCAGGTTAAATATGAAGTTTGAGCCGATGTCGTTTTCTCTCAATCATGTCCACAGACACGCGTTTATAGGAAAACTGATAGAAGACAGTTCTTGTATGTTAGAAATATTTTTATTCTGCACTTTCGAAATGCATTTAGTTCGTTACTCTTGCGCGCTATTCCCTAATCGTTCTGTTACACCTAAGTCTATTCAGAGCTCAAAATGGTTACTTCCCCCAGGTAATTAGTTTGAGAATTTGGTTCAAGGAGGGTTCGTTGGAAACCCAAACACTAGGCGCCAATAGGATCCTACAACTCCCTTCGAAGCAAGCAAACCGGCGAAATGTTAATTGGATCCGCGGACGGAGCCTAATCGCGAGGCTTAGAATCTCCTCAATTCCATTCCCTCATTCCCCGACGATTTTCCCAGCCGCTATCTCGCTCGAAGTAGTTTCATTTCACGATGTCAGAGTAAAATCGCTCTAAATTAACCTGTTCGAAGCCTCCTTAACTTCGTTCAAACTTCAATTGTGCGTGCAAACTGAAATTTGATTCGTACGATTAATTTCTGAGTTAATCAAACTTGACTCACGTCGATGCGCAGAGACGAACGTGCACTCAGAAATGTTTTGGGGCCCAAAATTAATTGCCATGAGCTTCTTGAAACCCCGTTTTCGTTTGTAACAGCGCGCATTGCTGCCTCAACTGCAAATAAATGGTAAGAACATCTTAAGAGCACACTTAAACCGAACAGGTGTCTTCCCTGATATCGGAGTTCTTATTCGATCTTTTAGGTCGTACATGTGAGTGGATTTTAGGGCTCACCGAGGGCGTAAAATACTGTAGTGGAGCTTCATCAGCTTCGCAGGAACGATGTTTACATAAATGATTGGGCCAACAGGCTCGAGGCAACCTTCTCAAGTTTGGATGCCTCAACTTTGAGCTTCTACTCGATCTTTACTTTCCTTCCACTTTGAATTACGTTTTCCAACTATGTACCCTCGCGTATGCGCGATTTATGAATAATATGTGTAAGGTGATGAACACTTTTCTAAGTCTTGAGCCAATTGAAATAGGTCAGCTGGGCCTCGGATTTCAGTTCAGGTCCGAACTTCAGACAGCCACAACGCTCTCCTCTGTTTGCTGGTGTCCTTCCCATCGTTTTAATTTGGAAGAGTATTTTGCTCCACACGAAACAAGGCCTAAGGGCCGTTTTCACCAACTGCGTTGATCCCGTTTAGAGTCGATTGACAAGCATCTAACCCACTCACGCCACAAAAACCGCCTTCACCAGTTTGGGCTAAGCTCTAGCCCTGATCAAACCTTAACCCCAAAAAATTGGGCGGTTTGGCCCGGTTAGCTCATATCTTTCTTTATCATTTGTTCGCCACTACCGTGCTCCGTCGAGTATTCTCTTCTATTATTGTGAATAATTTATATATGTGCTTGACTAATAATAATAAACAAAGATGATGTTAACAAGTACGCAGATATTTCAATTGCACTACGATGATAATCTATTGTTAGGTTGTCATCACACCCGGCGCTTCAGTGGATATGAGAGCGTTCCGACCTCTTCAACATATGAAGAACAAAAGTATTACGATTGTAATTACTTGCAATTACAAGTTCTTGTTCGTGTAAATCGACGGAGAAGAGGCGCAGCTACGTCTAGTGCCATAGTCTATTCGCCAGACTGAGGCTCGTAAGGCTGCTAAGTAGCTGGGGCAGGTGTTCTCAGTAGCAGGGTGGTCTGCTGGTAGCTTGGACCTGGCACAGTTTACGCAGTGAACTATGGTAGGGTCAGTGCAGGCGTTGGTCGCGTGGCCCTGGGCACAATGCCCGCAGATCAGTTTGGCGAAGCATCTGGCCCTGCTATGGCCAAAGCCTTGGCACTAGGGGCACCGAGTGAGGGATACGTGATCCCGTACTGGGAGGACCAACCAGCCCAGACGAAACTTGCCCTGGCTGAGAAGCTGCAGGCGTAGGGCAGGGGACACCTCGAGAACCCATGAGGTGTGGGGCAGTCCCCTGGGACCCGTCCGATAGACTGGGAGAAGCTCAGCATTACTTTGCGAGGGTGGGGTTGCTTTGGACCAAGTCCTTGGCCCAGGGCGTCGCCTGACATTGACGCCGGGACACCTCTGAGCAGTATGCGCGGCTTTCGAGATGGAACCGCCGTTGCGAGAACTTGGCCCTTTGGCCAAGGCAAGTATTTTGTTCGCATCCTCAGGAGTTGCGACCTCGAGCGCCACTCCCGAGCCTGTGTTTTGAGAGCGCTTGACATTGATACTCTCAAGGCCTGCAGCTGCAACGACACTGTACCACGTGGTGGAACTCCCTTCAGGGTTTTTGCGTGCACGATTACAGTGGGGGCAGCGTTGTCGTGAGGAAGAGGGCCTCCACATTTGGCGAGCTACTCGCGAATCTCTCCCTTGGTAGGCTCTACTGTCGGTGGTGGCTGCAAGGCACGCGGAGGGGCGGGCCACCGTCTTCTCCTTCTCCTGCCGCCAGGGGGCTGCCACTCCACAGAGAGTGTGAGAGCGGGCAAGCCTACGGCTATCCTAACCGCATCCCACAGTGATCTTGTCTAGCGTGGTGGGCACGAAAATGGCTAGCCTTGATTTACTTATCTAGCCCTGATTAGTGGGATCACGTTTAGTGCTGTTTTGGTGAAAACTGCCCTAAGTAAGCGCCTTCCGTCTCTTCGATGTTCAACCATTCACGAGACTGGCTCTGGTGCTGAAGGATGAAATCATCCCTCATGGGCCCGGGGTAGAGGATCCTCAGTATCGAGCGAATCTTCCACATCTCGAATTCCCCTAACCTGTTTACCTGCGTCTTGGGTGTCCATGATTCTTCTCCATGCAGTAGTATGGGGACTATGTGGTACTTGAACACTATAATTTCCTCAGAGACGAAACACCTAGAATTCCTTACTCTTGTTTCGCCCTTAATTAGCCCCTTACTCCGGTACCTGAATGCACTTGATCAATAAGTTAAGGACCCTCGCTTTCCTAATTGGCGTGACTTTTCGTCTTTATGCGGTTAATGTTAAATCTATACTTGGCACAAAATTGACAAACCTTGACAAAATCTGAAAGTCCTCTGGAGAATGGGTGAACTGTGTCGTCGGTATGTCGTATGTGGGATATTGGCGTGCATCTGGATGAATGACCAAATTACATTCTCCCTCAGAATACACACTGAACAATACAGGCGACAGAGTGCCACCCTCTCACACACCATTTGCAACTTGAACATTCTCTCTCTTCAAGCGCCAGCAGTCTGGTGTGGTAATCATGGGATGTCATTTAACCCCCAGAACTTCAAAGCTGTGGGGGTACACGAGACTTTTCTCGGGGATCAACCTTAGAGAGACCCCTTCTGTCCAAACGATACCGAACATAGGAACTGAGGAGTCACAATGACCTGCACACTTTCTCAATGGCCGCAGGTATCGAGGGTAACAGTGAAAATTTTTAGATCATTGTACCAGCTTCGACGACTCTTTACAGATTTTCCCTACCACGTGAGACTCAAGGTGGTACAACCGCAATTATGGGTTGGTGGCGTTGTGTGACCTGCAATGGCGAGCAACTGGTAGCTCCCCAGAGATCACATAATGCTGAAGATCAAGCAGTAAACCAAATGCGTTGTCCCTCTGTTCCTATTTAAGAGCTTGAAATTCAAAAACCCTCCCTACATTGCCGAAAATTTCGCATTTCTTCACGTAATCCACCAATTCATATACCCCACCATCTTCAATAAGTCCTTCAGCGCCTCGGGTGTCCGCATTTTTAATCTTTGACCCCTCCATGAGTGCAGCGTCGTTCAAAAACTCATCCAAAAACGCGCTTAGAAGAAAATGTAATAGCACTCAGAAGTCATAGAAAAAGACAATACTCCAGAAATGATTTATATTTATATTTTTTCTTTTTACTTTCCTTGGCTCTACGAAGTAGAAAGGAAAGTTATGTAATCGGCTGAAACAAAAATTTTGAGTTTTCTTCAGATCTTTACGTTTCAGACCCTCCCGAGTCCAAAAAACACTATTTGGGATAATGGTCTGTGTGTGTGTCTGTGTGTGTCACTAAAATGTGTCTGTGCACGATTTTTAGAGAAGAGGGCCGTATCAAATCAGCTCAAACTTCATATCTCGCCCGCTGGTCACAATGGGACGCCAAAATAAGGGTATGAGTAAAATCCACCGAATGTTAACTATAGTTATCATAGTGATCAAAACACCAAATTTTTTTTTTCTCCAAAACGACTCAAACGATTTTGATTAAATTTTTTATATTAATATCTTTTGATAAGGCAATTATACCATAAAATTCCCATTTGTAGGAAAATGACGAGAGCAGCACAATAAATTACCAAAATTTTCGACGAAAAGCGTTTTTAGCGCGGTTTTTTTCTTATAAACTCCGCTGGAATGTTGGTAGAATGTTAAAGAAAATTGGTATTGTAGTCCAATTCAATACCCAGAGGGTGAGGTTTTTAAAACCGCTCATGATATAGATTGGGCTCACTCCAGAAATTCCTGAATTTCAACTACAGCCGTTTCGCTTACTACCAGTTCTAAACGTTTTTACCCAGTAACTCTGCAAAAGTGATTACTATCCTTCTTCAAAAAATTCGTGATTACAGCCTCATTAGTTACCTGTGTACCAATTGCTCAATATGGTTCTGGAATGAGTACCAGCAGCACAATAAATTCCGGAATTGTAAGCGCTACCGCTTCCTGCTGCTGTAATGCGTTGTTTGACCAAGTTCAAATTAACTGAGTCATAAATGAATTGATGAAATAGAATTAGCCATGTACAAAGTGGATTGACGTTGAGCTAGGAAATTTGTGTGTTGCAACGCACCAGATATTTACTTTTTTTATCTGTACGCTGCGCGAGATTTACGACGAGCTATTTTGCCAGGGATGATGTAAGAGAGGGCCTCATGGCGTTAATTCTCCCTGGCTGCTTAAATAAAACGCATCAACCAATCTCCCCCTTGCACTCTATCACTCCCTCTCTTTGTCCTTCTACGAAGTAGCAAGATTTCCATTGCTTTGAGTCCTAAGCATATCATCGTCGAAGTGCAATATCTAAGGGCCTGATTGGTGATGTGGGAAGTCACCAAAAATTAGACAAATTCAAGACGTTTGAGAGCTGGCGTAGATCGATGGAGTGCGCCATCTATTTGTTAGGTGATTTCGATTCGGAGATGCTAGGGAGCCCATAACACGAGAGACAGAGAGAGAGAGAGAGGGAGAGAGAGAGAGAGATTGAATTGGTTTATTTAAATTAACCAGGGGCAGTTAAGGCCATAGGGCTCTCTCTTCCACTGTCCCTGGAAGCATTGACCTTTTTCCCCACTTCTGGCAGTAGTTATATACATCAAATGATCGCTTCACATTAATAAAAAAACAAACGAAATATAAACGTACAAAAAGATGAAAAAGAAAAAATCAAAAACTTCTCAATACATGCGCATTGCGCACCTCTTCCTTTTTTTTGTCCTTTGGCTTTCACATCATTTGGCACTCGCACTGTACTTCTGCAACTGTAAATTTGAAAATGTATTTTTAAATGCTCTCACGCTTTGTTCTGGTCTGAAGGAGTCGGGATTGTTGTTATACATGCGGATGGCTGTGGCTCTGAACGATCTGTTGAATATTGTTGTTCGGTGGAGGGGTATCTGTATGAGACGCCTTCGAGTGTGATGTTGATGACAATCCTCCAGGAATGCAAACTTCTCTGCTAGATACTGTGGTGACCCAGACTTGAGAGTCCTGAACAGCATCGTTCCAATATGCAACTGCAGCTGCTCCTCAATCTTCAGCCATCGAAGCTTGAGAAAGTATGGGTTAACATGCTCATCCCATTTCAGTGGGAAAATAAAACGAACCACGGCATTCTGGGCCCTCTGGAGCATGTTCATCTGCTCGCCAGTCATGTCACACTGAGGGCACACAAACTGTGTGCAAAGTTGTGCAAAACCATGGACTGGACAAACTGAAGCCTTGCCCTGAAAGGAAAGTCCACCGCCAGCCGACGGAGCTGGTACAGAGCCCCATACACCCGCCTAGAGACTGCAGACACCTGGGAGTTCCACCTGAGTGAGGGTTCAATTAACACGCCCAAGTTCTTCAACGACGACTCATATCTGAGCGTCATACCACCGACTTCGATCTGTGGAAGCTCTACAACATTAAGCCCCGAAAGCAGTCTTGAGTACCCCATCACCATGGCTTTGCACTTAGACGAGTTTATCACCATGCCGTGCGATGAACACCGCAATAGAAGGCCAGCAATCTCAGCGTTTAATGTCTCTATTGCATCCTTAACCTGGTCAATCGGTGAACTTACGTATATCTGCAAGTCATCAGCATAGACCATAAATCTGCACTGGTGGAAGACTGAGGTTGCAGAATCAATTGCAAGAACAAACAATATAGCTGATAATACCGACCCTTGCGGGACTCCAGTTTTGGTGGCTGACTCTTTTGACAAGCTGCCATCAGGGCTCTTAACCTTCTGCGAGGGATCAGAGAGAGAGAGAGAGAGAGAGAGAGAGAGAGAGAGAGAGAGAGAGAGAGAGAGAGAGAGAGAGAGAGAGAGAGAGAGAGAGAGTCTTCTCTGGTCGACAGGTGTAATCAAAATTATGTCAATGAATTCCACGCACAATACTGCAAATCGGCATCCTCGATTGGCCACCTGGATGTTGCAATGTTGCGCCTCAGGGATGCGGAATCGTGATTTGGTTTTCTGTGCTGTCAATCTTAGGTCTTCTAGATCAGAAAAAGACAGGAGTTGACTTGACAGAAGCCTAGTCCACAGTGAACTTGATATTAGTGCTGAAGTGAACTCTTTTTCAAATCATCGCCGCTCTCATCTCTTAAATTCAGACTTCAATCTTGTAACTTTCTCACCTAGGCCGTCGTTATCGTAATGAACTAGACGAAAACGTCTCTCTGACTCTAGCCTTTTAATTCGTTTCAGAACCCTCGCCCATCTATGACAATAATCACTACCACGAGGAATGTCTCAGGTGCAATTCCTGCGGGCTGAACCTCACCGGAGTCAACCAAAAACGAGCCCGAAGGTTCAAAAACCAGATCCTGTGCGACCTACACTTCGCTGATGTGGCTCTCATGGAGTGCTCGGATTTCATGCAGCAACTTCGCAGTTTCAAACCGCAATCTCTGGGATGCGCCGTTGCCAGGAGGAAATCATCGACGACCCTCATCTTTCCACTGCCACCTCAAGCGTGTTCTGGTAAAATGACCGATATTTAAAAATCGTTATAGACTTGGGCTGCAGCTCGTAATCATTTTTGATATCATTTAAGTGTCGTTAACAACTCGAAAGAAATAGGTTTCTTATTTGATTCAGTTCTTTGTCTAATTCTTCCACCAATGATCATCGTAATTCGTAAAGGCTATTATAATAATGTTGCCAACGTGTTTGCTTCTTGTGATTTTATTTTCGTTTAAATGTTGTTTTGCAACCTCATGGTACAACCAACTACAAACTGTGTTGTTACCATCGATGGTTACATAGTAAATAGGCTAAATCCGGTTGTATGGTCTGTTATTACTAATTCCCAGTAAAGTAACGAAAAAAAAGGACCGATGTTTTCCAAAGAAGCCAGCGTTTTTTGTATTTTTATTTTGGCTTTAAGGATTTTAATAACATTTTGACTGAGAACAATTCCAAATGACCCGACAGTACTGTACCAGCGTTCTCAAGAAAACCACAGTGGGGGTCCAATAAACTTCCCGCACGATGCAATTTTGATAACGCTCATGAGAAAATCAGCAGTAAATTAACTTCGTGTCTTGGGGTAAAGTTTTACACAGTGTTTCTCCGGTAATTTCATAACTGTGAATTCAAACCGTTCCAAAAACATCTTGTTGGCCAGCCAGGCAAGTCAGTAAAGATCGTGATGTAAGTAGGAGCGGCGCAATAAATTCAGGAACGTTCAGCACTACTAGTTCCTCCTTGAGAGAGGATGCGTCAGCTCGCTGAGGTTGCATGGGATGCTGCTGTTTTGTCTTACCCTAAGCGCCTTGGGTCCCATCTCCCATGGTGCGTGCGGTAGGGGCTATTTTTCTTACCCCATACACCCCAGGAGCGGTGCTTTTTCAATCTTTACTGGCAATGTGAGTTCACAAAGCTTGCTGAATGGCTCCTTTAAAATGGCTTGAAGAAAGGTGATAACAGGGCGGGCCAAGGCCAGGGGAAACAGGTGTATCTCCTAATCAAAATTACTGTTCCTTAATGCTCACAAGGTTTGTTTTACATGTGTGAGAGTTATTTTACACGATTTAACATACCGTACGACGAGATAACAAACGGTTGTTCTTCTTTTGGAATCATTGAATCATCACTGTGGGAAATGGTAATAAGCGAAATGGTGGTGAAGTTGCTATCAATTATCTTATCAGCTCTGGTGTGGATTTGTGAGAGTCTGTGTCGGGTCTCCCTTTTTAAGGGTGTGGCCTTAAAAAGGGCCGACGAAAGTTTTAGTAGGTCCTGTCTTTGCCGGTTGGTAAAGTGTGAGGCGAGGGACGAGTTCCTCGGGCGTCGAAGCGTAGGTCGAAGGGCTCGGTTGAGCAGTAGCTCCTCACAGCGAGGGACTCGGTTGTGTCGGGGCTCCTTTCCTTCAGACGCGAGATGACGGACTCGGTTGAGTCGAAGGGCTCAGTCGATCAGTGGCTCATCGAAGTGAGGGACGAGTTTCTCAAGCGTTGAAGGGCTCAGTTGAACAGTGGCTCCGCTCAGCACGGGACGAGTTCCTCAGGCACTCCTTCTCCTTCGGACGCGAGATGAGGGACTCGTCTCGTCTCCGCCGGCACTGCTGATGGTGGCTGCTTGTGGTCGGAAGAAGGAATGAATGCTGTTTGTCCTTGCAGGCAGGCCCTTACGTACGTTCTCTTGGAGGGAGTAGTCCTCTCTCATTGGCCACATGCTATCCCCTCCAGGAGTAGTCTGTGGCTCATGGCTAGCGCCCTCTGTTGGGATGAACCGCAGGGTAATCGCTGTGAGGCGCATTTTGTCGGCAAAGGGTGGCCAGGCGCCACAGTCTGTCACGGTAAACTGCCCAGAGCAATTGATTGAGCGTCATAGTGGACTAGTGTGGCAGGTTATACTGAGGTTATTTACATAGTTACCCACAGCTCCCACAAGATCAATCCTGGGGGGGGGGGGGGACGAGTGCATTGGACCAGGGGACTCTGGTTCGATCCTCAACTGGGCATCCTCTTTCCTTTAAACCCAGGGGGAGTGAGGCAGGTGTGTTTCCTTACAAAAAGACTATTTCTCTAACTCTTAAAAGAGTTATATCAGTCAAGAGTCATGGAGGTTGCAGTTTCATTATCATGCAAGAGCTCAGGCATTGACTCAGCATCCACAAACTTAGACCCATGGCAGGTTGTCATTTAGCCAGTTTCCAGGTAGAAAGCCCAAGTGTTACCACGTGAAGGTATGACCCCGTGAAAAGAGTTCTTAATCTGGCCCCTCACCTGATCTAACTATTTACTTGGGTGGTCCAGTTTCAAATGGTGAGATCAACTATGACCATGACTTTTTATCAAAACCTTAATTTCAAACTAGGGAAACAGCTATAAGCTTGCTCGCAGCTAAGCTGAAAGGTTTGGCTGCTTTCCCAACAACTGTCGCTGTTGTAGGAACTACAGTGGAGCAGTAGGTGGTTTCTTGTTTTTCCGCTCAGGATGTCCTTGAGAGAAAAGGAGTAGAGCCACGGGTTGAAGTCACCACGTCCCAGAAGGAACTGGCTTGCCCAATGGTCTGACTTAGCCTACTTTCTCCTAAGGCGTTAACGGATCTTGGGAAAACACATACACCTCTGATCTTGGTTGCCATTTATCTAATGCTCACACGAGGCCTATCGCTGAAGTGAATGGAATTTAGCCTTGACTCCATAGATTGCTCTCCATCCATATCCTTATTGTTCCTCCACTCAACGTATTAATTCTGGATATAAATGACTGTGAGCATTCACACAATTGTTCACCTGTTTTGATGGCACAGCAAGGACATCAGATGACATTGAGATTAATTCTGAAAAGGTGAGCTTCGTTTGTCAAGTTTCGAGTCGAGTTGAGTTGAGTGTGCAGGAAGCAATTGAGGCAGGTTCTGGAAAGAGGAAGAGAGGAATGAAGCTTTGCCAGTGCTGAGTGACAATGGCAGTGAAAGTGATAGACAGGAACACATGGGGAGTGAGGTGCCCCTCTTCGCAGTTAAAAAAAGTTATACCTACATCTCCAATGATGATCTGTAATGAAAAGGTTGGTAAAACTGTGAGCACGAGATTAATGATAGTCGCGCCCCCACCACAGGCCTCACAACCGGATTTCACTCGATAATAACGTCTATTGAAATTACAGAGCAAGAAAAACGCTGAAGTGCCACGACCAGGATCTACGAGACTTCCGTAAAAAAAGCAAACTGTCAAATTTTGAACTACGCTGTCAAATTATTTCCGATGTAGAGGAGCACGAGTATTCCTTAGGAGTACTTCGAAACTTAAGGCTGCAAAGACTCCGCAAAACCTGTTCGCAATATTAGGCACTTGGGACCTGCACAACACGAAGAGTCCTGTAACCACTCCACACCCTCGAAACTCACTCGCCCCTAAACGACGACGGAAGTGGGAGCCTCAATGGCGAAATGTGACACCAAGGCCATTCATGTTGTGCAGGTCCCAAACGCTTAATTTCATTTTTTCTACTGTAGTTACAAAACTTGGACGACAGGTACACTCTTCTTTGTGTGGCCGATCGATGCATTTTTAACACCGCCATTGAATGTTTAACCAATGTTCATTCTTATAATCACCTGTTGATCAAACAATGTGAACATATTGAAATGCATTTTTTTGCCGTAATCATAAACTTTATGGCACATAGCACTATGACATAGTTGAGCAGTATTGTACGTTACTGACCCAAAACCATTGTGCGTGTTACATCAGGTTGGCCCTTATGTCACTCTACAATAGTAGTTCTCTTCATATTCCAGGGAGTCCTGCAACTTGCACTCATTTCTCGATAGGCAGTAGAGGAGGTTCAGCAGCTGTCGTATTTCTGAGCCTTCGCTCTCGTGGTGATGGTCCTAGATCAACAAGCTACATTCTTTTTTCGCTCACCCCCACCTTCGCCAAGGGCAGCCTAATGTTTCTTTCATACTGTACTGGCTCGCCCGAGGCATTTGTGCTGACTAGGCGTTTCAAACGCCCTGATTCACTCAAAACTTCAGTGTCAGCAGTCGAAACAGAGCTCTTGTCTCATCGAGGTATTGTCCTGGACGAACACTTCTGATGTGAGCTGGGCACATGTTTGGTATGAGAAGGTCTCAGAGTAGACATCATTCGTTGTGGTGCTGCAGTGCAGGCCACCCGAATGTGCAGACTTGCTAAACAGATATAGGCACACCCCAAATGCTCGAAGTTCCTCGAGGAATTGGGTTATCACAGCACAAATTGGTGGAATTAGCTGCATCCCACTTCTCTTGATACTGATGACTTGTCTTCTGGAAAACTGTGCCCTAGCTACTTCCTCGATGGGTACACATCATTCCTCTCAGTAGCCAGAAGGAGAAACAGGGAGGCGCCAAGACCACCTTCGAATGTAGTATGAGTAGACAATGCCAAGAGCCCACCTCTTTTCAATGCAGCCATCCTTTTTCTGTGTTAGACATTGTTGAACGCATCACCCTGCATTTCTGCTCCACGCAAGAAGATGGAGTTGACTACTCTCACGAGTTTTTACCTAATAATCACTCGTGGGTCTTTTGTACTAACCATGAGATAGAAAAGAGTCATGTTCGTTGTGGCAGCGCTGTCTACTACTTGACAAAGTGGAAACCATTATGTCTATAGGTCTAATCAATCAGACAGGGAGAAGAGTATTCATTCATCGTGTGCATTATATGTGATGGAACTGTCATGTGAGTAAAACCCTTTTCCTGGTTGATTGCTCTTTATATCAATACAGGTGTGCTTACTGACTCCAATTAAAGGCACTGAGCTATCGTGGTCTAGTGGTTATGACCCAACTTTCATCAAGAATTATGGATCGAAGCTCCGGGCAATTGCTGTTAATTTTTGCCTGAGTCAGCAGCTCTTCAAAAGCATCTCCAAACTACCTCAGTACATTGGCGCCCAACTAGTGGTCGAACTTTTTCCTTCCACGAAAAAGAAGAGGCCCAGAGAGAAAAATTAAAATAATTAAAAGAGACATAGTGAGACGTATTCTCGGATACGGTTTTCGCTGACATTGTGACAGTTCCAGGGCTAAGGGGAAAATGGGTGACGCGCACAATGTGAAAGAAAAGACTTTCCTTGTAGCCCCCTCGTTTCTCGAATCAAAGATCGGATTTTCTGGGGATTCGCTCAACTCTCATAAATTCGTTCATTAAAAGAGTCCACTCCAGGAGCAGCGGCTAATGGCGAGAGGGCTGTGCTGACTGACTCCTGTTAAAGGCACCAGGTAATGGTGGTCTAGTGGTTAAGACAGTGGTTTATAATTCTCAACGAAAGTTGGGAAGTATGGATCAGAGCTCCGCGCGATTGATGTTAATTTTTGCCTGAGTCAGCAGCTCTTCATGCGTCTCCAAACCCCCACCTCAGTACACAGGTAACAACACCAATCGTAGAACAGTGTAAATATATCAATAGCAAATAGTGTGTATAAGAGCCGTTACCATACTGCTCAGCATTTTGGGAGATTCAGGAGAGGTCTTTCTCCCAGTCATTTATCATTCCAAGCGAGATACTGCGAGCTCCTTCCTCTTCTGGCTGAACAAAGTACCTCCAGTTTTCATCTAAGTTCTACATGGAGAGGATAAGAGTCATCCATTGTGCGCTGCTAGCCTGCCCACCTTTGGGACGATAAGATGGAGCGGGAAGCATCATCCGCCATTGCCCTGCATTGCAGGCAGTTTGGGATTGTAGCTTTTTTAGCCGTACTTCAGTTGCCCCCTTCGTAGGTACAGCACATTCCACTGACCTTAGGATGTGGATTAGGATAACACTGGCTACCACCAACGCTGCCTCCTGAGTGTTAGGCAATGCTCAGTAAAATGTAGGTCATGCCTGCACCCTAGCCTTCAATCTGAAAGCCACGCTAATTCTCCCTCCCCCTCCCCACAACGCACTCACTCTCCCACAAATATACTAATTTTGTGAAAAGGAGTGATGGTGGTGCTGTGTGCTTGATGTTTACCCTTTAGTCCCTGACGAGAAGGATTCAGTTATCAGTGGAATTTCAGGGGTTCGCCATTCTCATAAATAATCCCTCACAAAGTTTATACCAGCTGAGGTCGTTCTGAATGAACCTAACAGTGCCAGAGATTAATCATAATGCGTTACTTGTAATGATATAAAGTTCATATAAGCTGTTAAAAAACAGATTAGATCAGTTGCTCGTATTTTGGCTCAAGAAAGTTGTGTGATGCGCCACACCAGTTTTTTAGAATGTTAAGTTCCACCTGATACAAGTTTAACAAGATTCAACATGCATGAACGAGCCTATGTGTACTGTGTCACTTGCTTTCAATTATTTTAGAATATTTTCTCAACAAATTACTTTATTTTCAATTTGTAGTCATCTGTTTCCCTCTAACATGTCAGAATAAAAACAACAGGTGATTTCAAGACCTCATTAATGACTTATTGCTGTCACGCGATATAATCTGTATGTGTGTTGAGGTACTGAAGCTTTGTGAAACATTTAACAGTTTTATTCAGTGTGCATGTATAGTACAAACAAATGTAGTACTCAGAAAAATGCTATTTATTAGATCTTTCAGCGGACTCTTCGGCAAGATGTGATGTCTCCTTTTGCAGCATTCGGTTCACTCTAAGCTCGAACACCAAGCCCTGAAAGCGCATGCTTCGTTTGGTGTTCTACCTTACAGTGAGCTGAGTGTTGCCATCTTCTACGCTCAAGAAACCATCGTCACTACTGATCTTCATCGAACCGCAAATAAAATTGACGTTACGATTATTGTACCATGCACGTTTTGTTTGTTTTCATCGAATAGTAAACAATCGAGTAGATTGCCCTTCATTGATTATGTGTGCGTGCGAACACATATTCTCCTACAGGTAACTCTTTTATTTTAATTTTTAAGATGAGATCTGCGAAGAGTTCCCACACAACCTAATACCTCAGCCGGGTTATTGGATCGAGTGCTCGAGGCAGAAGATCACGACTGACACCATTTGGGATGAAAGCGAGTCTGAAAGGGACGACGAGTGTTTGGAAAGCGGCGAGGGGCCCGAGGGGGCTGAAGGATTGGATGACTATGGAAATCGACGGAGGAACCTACAAGTTTTGGAGGATGAAGATGATGAATTCAGGTGACAACGTACTTTCTACTCTCTAGAAGATTTGGGATATGATAATTCATTGGTCATCAATCCATTATGAGTTCATTCATTTGTTATCTTTTTGTGCTTAATATTAATTGTCTGTGAGAACCTGCTGTTCCAGACCGTGAAGAGGCGGTTGCATCTAGGCCTCCTACGTGGCCCATAACAACCCATCAGCACCTCAGTGACCTCATCTGTATTTTCTCATCCTTTCCTCATTAGGTTTTTCAGTCACCCCATTTCTCCCTTTCCCTTTACAGTGACGTGCCTTCCAGCACGCCTGGGAAACAGCAGGTCCCCCTGCCCTCCTGACTATTATCATACCTCTTGGTATGTCCAGGCTGGACCTCGTGGCGACATCAGGATTTTGGATGGCTGGGACAGAGATTCTTTGGTCTTTTCTAATTTATTTTTGTTTCTCCGGGCAGGGGTGGAGATATCAGCACACAGTCCCTCAGGCTAGGTACTCTTCCCCCCCTTCGTGTATCTTGGGGTTTTCCCATTATTGCCTAATCCTGTCTGTGAGAACCACAACAATGTTGTATGAGAGGGGCTCCATTCAACTTGGAACTGTCCAACTTCCAAAAATAGCAACCCATGAGGGTTGTCATTTTGCCCGAGAATGTTTTATTAATTAATGAATGGCGTAGGTACCAGCCAGAGAGAGAAAGAGCCAAGTGGATGAGAATGACAGCCACTATCAACGATGGCTTATGATAGGGAGTCTCACTGAGCAAGTGACCTCATTCGCCAAAGCTCTACAGCATGTGGGGGCTACGTTCAGCCTTGAAAAGACTGTAGACTGTTGTAGAGATTAGAGCTATTAGAAGTTCAGTTTGACTTGGGTCACCAGACTGCAGATGCGAAAAGATTGGCTGATAAGGTCCAATAGGCCCAGTGGTCCTGACTCAGTGGTATGGTCAGAACTGCCATCACTCAGTTGTCTATTGAGATTAGGGACCTTGACTGTGCAGCACATCGTGGAAGCTTGCAGTGAGACCTTCAGTGAGGAGGAGTGGGGGAAACTGAGGTCTTCCTGACTAAGGCTAACATAAGGGAGAAACTAGGAGCCATTGTTAACTAAGAAGTCAAGGCTAGTGCTCTTCTCTAGGGGAAGGGCACAGTAAGAATCAAATGGGTCAGCTGTAGGGTAGACTATGAGCATTGGGCAGCAATCTGATATGCCCTTCTCTGCTACCGCTGCAGGGAAAGAGGAGGAGATGAGTTGCACAGGGCACTTAAGGGGCACGCTCATTCTGAGCAGGGGTCACTATCGATAAGAAGAAACATCTACCTTGTGTAGGGAAGTACAGTGTGTTTAGGGAGGCCCTAGGGAAGGCTAGTCGCCATGGCCAATAGTGGTTCGCATCCTCTGGAGTAAACTCTACCAATTCCTCCAGCAGTTTCAGCGGGAGTAGAAGGTTGATCGCTTGCTCTTGAGCAAGCAGCACCACAACCTGGAATACCACTGGTTCAAGAACGAGCTGAGCGCTGCTGGTACCTGGAGGGCCCAGATCAACCAGAAGAGAGCTGGGTGATCTAGAGCCAACATTTCGCATGAATGAAGAAGACACAAAGCAAAGACTGCTCTTGAGCCCCTTAAAGTGCTGAGCAGTGCGGGAGGATGTATGGGAATGATGGCAAGCTGTAAGGTTCTCGTAAGGGCAAAAAGGACCAGAAAGAAGATATGCCATTGCAGAGAGGCGTGAGGGCCAGTTATTCACATATTATCAGCATTTTAAATATACATTTTATAATATTATTTTGTCTGATTATGCATTTTCATCATTCATTTTATGTTCATCTTAATTCAGGAAAAAAAGCGCGATCGAGGAGCAGTGGGAGAAAAATCAGTGTTTCGAATTGACAAGCGTCGAGCAAGAAACTTACGAAAAATATTTTTATGGCTCCGAACACTGGAACTACTTCACGAATGACGAAGATTTGGGTCCAGTCATTCTCAGCATCAAACAGGAAATGCTCAATGGGAGGGACCAGTTCAGGTGAGGCCCACAGTCCAGGAGTGTAGTCGAGTAAGAACTTGTCACTTTATTAAAGTTAACGTACCTGTTAGGTGAGTCCGTCTCCTCTGGCTGGTGAGTTACTGTGGGCAAGGGCTTTCGATGTAAAGACATCATCGTCTGGCCATTAAGTCAGTACTGGAGTCAGTCAGTTGGTCGTGGTCTTTGTATAAGAAGAGAAAGGTAAACGGGATGATGAAGCATCATGGAAGGGAGGGGGGGTGGAGGTCATGTACCTCAGGGGGAAAACCCCCTAGAGGTGAATGGAACGTCATGAATGATCTGTCAATTGTGGAATTTCCGTATTTTTTGTGTAGGACGGACTCACCTAACAGGTACGTTAACTTTAATAATTTGCCTACTGGCGGACATAACCCAATTGCTTTAATAAACTTGTCACTTGTTTGCCGCCTTCGAGACATCTGATCTACTAAATAAAACTCCAGAGTCTGCGAATTATTCACAGTACAATTCTGGCAAGGGCATTTTGCGCCATTCTTGAGTTTCATGGGGTTGTATGTATCCTATCGTTTGTAAATAGGTGTTGTGAAGTGAGGAAAGCAGTTTTCAGCAAACCAACAGATAAAACCAACATATTGGCCTCTGTGAAGTCTGCACGCTGCAAACTTATAGTACACAGCATCCTACTAAGGGCCTGCCTGGCTGCCTTTCAAATTCTATCAGACGAGTGATTGATTGACGTGCACTAAGTGACACCATGTTGTAATTCCGTGGACTTGAAAGTCACTTGAAATTGTTTCCTGAAGTATTTAAGACCCTTTGTGCTTCAGACAAGCTAAATTCAATTGGGTTTCATAACATTGAGGATCTCATTTGGCTTGTATGAGGGGAGATACTGAGCTAGTGGATGCCAAAAAGGAATAAACTTATGAGACTGTTACAGGGGCACTCTCCTGCTAGAATCTGTAGTTATGAGGTTCCTCTACCAAAGCACCACGCAGACCAGGGCAGTAGTGGTAAAGTAGTATACTACCACGGATTCCCTTTGAGCATGATCAGAAAATAATTGCATGGACTACATCACCCATATAACTCCTCGTACTGAACTCCTCAAGGATTGATTCGTGAGAAATGTAGGGACCACACCAAATTGCAGTGGTTGACAAGTTTCTCTCACCCGGGGCCATCCAAAAACCTCACTGCAACATCCCTCATGAGGAAGTAGAGCTTGAAGGATGTAAGACGGACGTGGGAGAGCCCGAGGCACACACACCCAGAAAGAGGCATGCCCTTTCTCAGTCACGGGTTGCGTATAGAGCACTATCCTGTCCGAGAAGCTTGATGCGACAGCCACAGCACTGCATGGGGGTCATGCCCTGACTTCTGCATTACAACTTTAGCTTGAGCTCAAGCTCTAAAATTTTCTGAGAGCTGAGCCCTGGTCCACCATCTTTTCCAGATCTCCAAAATACCACATGCTTTCCACCATAGATTGAGTGTGGCCTGAGACGCCATGTTTGTTTGGCATGAGACCATATTCCCAGGCTTGATAATTTCCCAACAATCTTTGACCAGTGGGATTCCTTGGTATCTGACACTCTAGAATGTAGGAGGCAACAGGATCCAGCTCAGCCTTCAAGTGGGCTATGCATGATTGGGCAAGCCAAACTGTCTCTAACTAAAACATAACACTCCTTAGGCCCAAAAGTGTTCACAAAGCCCCCAGGGTTGTGGGACACACAACGGCCTGAAATACACAGAGCTTGGCGTGCCAGGGCTACAATGGACTTAACCTGCATGTGCAATGAGAAGGACACTTGTGATGTTAGTGAGATGAGGTAAACAATCATTGGTCATTAATGGTTTATGTTTCCTCCGATCCAATGTTCATAGTGGGGACATCACGAACACTTACTACAGATTACCAATACGTAGCTCGTGACTCAGGTGAGGAGAGAGCCGTGGCACTCCATCACCTCCCTAATAAGTACTGATAATTATAGACATTTATTCACAATAATTAGGACCTACCTGCGACAAAAAACAAGACTCATAACTTTGTTCACACGATTGATGCGCGCAAAATCAAAATAATTGAACATTCGTGAAACTTTAAAGTGAACACAAACTGCTTTTCCTCACTCAGGATACTGGTACGAGCTATAAGTTACACAGCGCATGGTCTAATTCCCGCTTCTTGCGTCTTCGCCGACCGGTATAATCGAGAGGAAGTCGTGCGCTCGTTGGGGAAAGAAGTAAACCTCAATCCTCCTCTGACGCTTGGTCAACTTCCAGACACTCCTGAGGAGCTTCTAAAATTGGACCAGGTGAGTGTGAAAATAAGTAGCACAACGTTAGTTTGGGCTGGTTGGCTAGTGCACACTACGAACTGTCCTGTTTTTGTTCACTTTTTTTGGATTTGGCCCTCATTAAGACCGAGTCAAAATTTATTAGGATTTAGATCACGGAGGGATTGCAGAAAGCAATTATCAAAAGAGATAAAACTGAAGAAGATAGAAGACTGGCTGGTAAGAATAGGAGAGTGCGGGGGACGTGAGGCTGTCTCCGCCAGGTGGGAAAAAGGACCAACAGACTCTGGTTCGTTCCAGGCATCCACCCTCCTCCAAACCCAGAGGTGCGAGGCAATGGATACTGGTGACAACAGCCAGGAAGCCAGAGCAAGCTTGCCAACGAGTTTGAAGTAGGAAACTGGTCTCCTCTGCCCATGGCTTTGGCCGCCCTCCTGCAGGTCCTGACTCCTTGCGTTCATCATCACCAGTAAGAACCTGCCTCTCTTCAAGCCTTGACTTCTTCATCACAGTTTGAGGTTGTGCGAGGGTTTTGAAAATGTTTGGAGAGCCGCTGGCTCAGGCAAAAATTATAGCGATCACAAGTTCTGATTCGTCGGATTATGAATCTTCATCTATAACCGCTAGACTACGATCACTTGGGTGCCTACGATGGGCAGCTGCCTGCATGCACTATAATGGGGGTCTCATCTCATGCCTCAACTCCTTCATCACAGTTTGAAATAAATCATTTCTCTGTTGTCCAAAAGAAGGAGCAATATTTTAAGATAAGATGCAGTGTTGCTGACTGTTGAAATTAACTCTGGTGCTGATGATGTAGAGAAGCGTAAACTGAATAATTAGCAAAGGAAATGGAAACCAGCGAATTTGCAGTGCCAAGGAAAACGTGAGCTCTGGCTTTTGAACTTCTGTTTCAAGGCTACGTGAATTCCATTATCTACAACTGCAATGGACGAACGTTTCAAATGTTTCATCAATTCGTTATTTTTCAGGTGTTTATTAAGTCTGAGTTAAAAGTAGGAGTTATATACGTCAAAGAAGGGCAGTATATGGAAGAAGAGATACTTGACAATAATGAAAATAGCCCCCTTTTTCAAGAATTCCTACAAATTTTGGGAGAACAAGTGAGACTGAAAGGTAATTGCAAATTCTTCTGTAATTTAACGATAAACCGATTGCGTCTTTGCGGAGTTGTGTTATATTTTAATCGCTAGGTAAGTTTGTACAGAATTAACCAAAGCTTCTTGTAAATTAGAATACTGTTAAATTGCACTATAAAAGGGTTGGTCCGAATGGTCAGAATTAAGAATGGGAATGTTGTCAAGGGAAACATTTCTAGTTGTCGTGGTACCGCCATCGTTGGCAGGTTCTTCACACTTCTCCCCCTTCCACCCACAGAATGGCGTTAATTGGTCACTGTGAACCACTTTACAGGCTGACTTCTTGCCCCAACGCTGTTTGATGCGAATAACGACGTCATTGAGGTTTTTTAATATTTCGTAAGGCCCTTCCCAAGGGCACATCAGCTTCGGGTTGCAGCCTTGTATCCGACGTGGGATGTGAAGCCAGACTAAGTCTCCCACGGTTCGGTCGTATCTCCTCTTCATGCCATCAGCGCTTAGCTGCAGTGATTCACAGGCTTGAGTATGGGCTTCAACGATCGTGCGGCGAAGGGTAGCAGCGAATCTCCCCTTCTTCTGGTGGCCTCCCAAAAAGTAGCTCTAAAGGTAATGTTAGCTCTCGGCCACACATGAGGTAAGCTGGAGAATACCCTGTTGTTGCATGCTCCGAAGCTCAACAGACTAATAGCGCGACTGGCAGTTGTTGATCCCAATCGTTTTGGTGGTCAGATATCATTTTTGCAAGCCACTCATAAAGTCTCCGATGTATTCGTTCAACTTGACCATCGCTTTAGCGCAAAGTCGTAGTCTTTGTCTGTTGTGTTAGGAGGGGGATTGAAAACGATATCACACTAAGAGAGTTGGAGAGTTAGTACAATATCAAGCTGAATGCTATTGGAGCAGAGTTTTATTCTCAATTACATTCGGGGAAGTTTTACCACCACAAACAGGGAACTGTGTGGGAGCGAATGCGAGCGCGGACGACACGGCGACGAGGAAACTGGCTCAGTTACAACTGACGGTAGCGTAGTCTCGAGCGAATCGGGCATTTGAGGTGCCCAGTCAGCATAAGTGCCCCAGACAAGCCTCCGCTGCATGGAAGGGTTTGGTTCGTTCCAGTGCAGGTGTATTCCAAGTTGTTTCAAGACTTCCTTTATCAACTCTGATTGGAAGCTTCGACCTTCGTTAGGGTGCACCTCTCTAGGGATGCCAAATCGGGAAATCACATGTTGCAGTTTCCACTGTTTCGGCTTTCTGATTTGGGATTGGATCCTCTGGCCACTTCGTGAAGTAATCAACGACGGTGATGATATAGCGGTAGCCGTGTTCTGTCACAATACGATAATTAAGTCGTTATGAATCAGCATGCGGCGCGTGAACAATACATTCTGTAAATTCAATCTCAGGGACGATTAGAGCAGCATTTTCGAGGTATAGTAATATTTGTAGCAGTTTAGTGGGACCCTCTAATGTTGTACCCTCGCGGATGGAGAGTTTCGCGATCTTCCCAAAGTTTACGTTAATTTTCTTCAATTGTGAGTCTTTCGTCATGCATAGGGAATTCAAGGGCGGGAATCACACGAATCATCCTGACTCTGCTGCAACGTCAGATGTGGGATATCCTCCCCACATCCCAGGCGTTCTCATCAGTCACCAAGCAGTGCTCATGACGGATATGGCGATGATGGTTTTCGTCGTTTTCGAGATGATTTGTGGAGGTATTTTATACCAGAGAAACCACGCAACGATATTTTGCGCGTGCGGAGAGAACTGAAAGAAATGAGAGGTCCAAGAGACGCCACCAGTTCGACCCTGACGCGTCCTCAATAAAACCTCGTGCTTGGTGTTCTTCTACCGACGTTTTTATGAACTCAAGTCCGCAGAAATGTGGAACAGTTCTAGTATCGTTAGGAAGAGCTCTGAAAGGAGCTGATTGCCCAGCGACTAACTCAAATTCTATTTTGATTTGACCTGGGAAGAGTTCAAAGAAAAGTTCTTGACGCAGTATGACAAGGATGAAACTCCCTGCTTCAGACAATTTGCGCGTCTTAGAAACTCAACCCAAGGAAGGTGAAATGTTTTGTTTTGTACGTGAATCGTTTCAACCCTTTCCTTGAAAATTGAAGGAACGATCTTGAACGACATTGCCTGAGTGAGATATACTTGGTTAATATTATTTTACGTTGTTTGATGTATTTCAAAGCTTCTCAAAGGGTTAAGTGTTGTGCTCGTGTCAACAAAAAACGTTGGGTTTTCTTTGGATCTTCACGTTTCGAGTCCTGCTGAATCCAAAGAAGCTGATTTACGCGCGAGGTTTGTGTGAGTGGACCTGTGCGGTTATCTTTTGAAAGTTACCAAGGCTACGGCTGAAGCTGCATCTCCTTCAGATGTACTTGCTGGTTTTTGAGAGATTGACTATCCGAGGGGTAATAATAAAGTTCGATAAAATGGTCCACTCTGCCGTGCGTGTTTTACACTTGGCTAGGCCTCCTACATAGCGTCGCAGGTGTGTATATTCACGTTCCAGTTTGATCTGGAGGACCCGGTGGCTGATCTCTCTCCACCTATATTCTGTTCTTGCACCGGATTTGATGAGGATAAGCTTGTGTGGTGATTTGACGACTCCATCTGTTCACTAGCCCAGTAAGCCTTCGGAGTTTGTGGCTGCTCTGTGTGGTTCAGTCAACGGACATGAACTCAGGCAGTGTCCTACTCTTCTGCATTGTAGGAGTGGGCTTCAGAGGACATCCTCTTCTAGTCACGGTGCCCTCTTCTTTCGAAGGTTGGCGATCATCATGACAATCCTGACTGTCTGAATGGCTGACCTAAACAGTTCCACTGATGAGCAGCTAGGAGATTCTTCTCCTTCCTACTCTCTGCTCCTAAGGAAGGGATTACTGACACTTTAACGCCGATTGTGAGGCATGTGGCGTACAAGTACAAGAGGCCAGAAGTGTAACATTGTGGATGCTTGTATGTCACTGAATCATGTGGTGCAGGTGTTCCCGCTTACTCCAGCGTCATGACAAGCAGGTTGGTGGTGCATTATCATCTGAGGGCTGGAAAGTGGAGAGAGGGAGGCACAACCAGGGTGTCATTCGAGAATGGCTCAGGCCTGACATGGTCCCTGTTGGTCCAGGTCAGCCTGCAGTGATTCAGGATGTCGAGACAGCACTAACTTGGCAAGCCAAAAGGCGCAAATATGACAGGATGGATCTCCGTATGGCAGTGTCAGAAGCTATTGGAGAGGGCTGTATCCTGGCACAGGGTATGGTACAAGATAAGCTCTGAGGAAATGTGCCGGCTGAGCCTGCCACCACCCAGTGCTGCCCTCACTCTGGAGTATCACCACCTTAAAACTATTTTGTAATGTAGTACTATTTCGTTTCAGGGTTCGACAAGTACAAAGGAGGCCTCGACACAGTTCACGATCTCACGGGTTTGCACTCAATTTACACGAACTGGCGAGGCATCGAAATTATGTTCCACGTCTCCACGTTACTACCCTACGAGCGACATGACCCACAGAAGGTACGACTGTCTGAGTAGTTTCCATTAAAAAAAGACACGTTAAATCGAGTTAAAGACCCCCAAATGCTGTATACGCAGAGACTAAAATTCGCAAATACGAAACACGCTTTAGCCACTGAAGTCACGTATTGCTGATTTTCTGCATCACCTTTTCGCTGAACGGTGATTTCTAGTAAACCTGAAGAACGACCTTGTTTTCAATTATAATTACCCGTGATTTTCGGCGGGCTAAATGCACCGAGGTTTTGAACGACGTTCAGGCGGTTTAGCAAGTAGTAAGGAAGTTCCTCCTCATTCCTGAGGAAGTGTCAGGTCCTAGAAGACCGGGGGGGTGTCAAGACAGGTGGGTTCGGCTTGGGGACTCGGTTTCCGAGACCTCATCACGGCCTATAAGGGATTGTTCCTCGGCATTCTGCTTTATGCTGTACAATGATGGTGGGTCCTCGCCAATGCAAATGATAAGAGAAGGCTGCTTTCGGCACAGTGGGCTGCACTTATTAAAGTTGCAAAGGCTTACCGAACTGTGGCCGTCTCGAGCATTGTGGTCGCGTGCGGAGTACTCCCGGTCGATCTGGAGGCCGCCCAACGATTCGCGAATTGGAAGGTGAGGAAAAAGTATGGCGTTTCGTGTTCCGAAATTTCGTTACCCCTGAATGAAGGGGACACGAACTCGTCCAGACGAAGGGCGATAATGGCCAACCTAACAAGTGTATGGCCAGAAAGGTGGACAGAGGCTGAAACTGGCCGATGGACGTTTGCCCTATTCCCATCTGTGGAGGGCAGATTGAAAATGAGGTGGGTTAGCCCTGGTTTTTCAGTGTCTCAACTCTTGCTGGGCCATGGGAACTTCAGGGCAAAGCTCCACCGACTCAGTCTCTGTGACGAAGAGACGTGTAGCTGTGGAATCGCCCCTAAAACAGCGGAACACGTACTCACTGAATGTTCCAGATGGACAAGTCAGCGCGCACGTCTGAGGGAGACGGTGTTTGGGGATGAGCTCCCAATCGACCTGACCCGTTACATGTCAGCGACTGTAACGTCCTCCTAATGTCCTCCTTCCCAGCGCTGGAGGACTTTGCGAGGAGCGTCCTCGCATAGTCTATATCCGAACGGGTACCATCTCCCCCTCAGTATTGCACTTGCCTACGACTCCTCTTAGCCTCATTGCACTCACTTCTAAGGTGAATAGAGGCGGAGGCTAGTCGGCACCTCTGAGGACAGTGGTAGGCGGCCTAACACCCTGAGAGGTCCTCCCCTCAGGCAATGTTAGAACGTCGAGGCATACCAGAAGGCCGCTAAGTGGGAGACTGCTTAGCAACTGGTAGCACGGGCTGCTACAGCCCCCCTGATCCCCCGAGAAGGGGGGCCCACTGGCAGAATGAGGAAGGACTCGTGCTGGTCTGGTTCACTAAGTGCTGGAGGGTGGGCTTCGAAAGCCGTTTACGGCCTAGGGGTTGCTTTCCCTCGTCTACGACGTGGGGACGGGTTAAGAGCCCTTGGGCTGGCAGAACTCGGACCTAAAGATCGGCAGTAGAATCTCTCGAGGTCCTGGAAGAGCAGGTAAAGACTTAAGGCGTGTTCCAACCTAGAAAACTCTTTCTATCTCGCCAAAGAATGTGGAGATCTCAGAATATTGCAATCAGGTGCAGAAGAATTGATTTACACTGCCCTTCACTGACTGAAGAACATCAAAAATACCAAGAGGTCGGATCCATTTGATTTTTTTTTTTTTTTATAACTTACTTGTGACGAGCGCCTGAAGTCCTGTTGTGCCAGTCCTGATGTCTCACTGGACTCTGCCTAGCTTCCTATAGAATACCAGGCATGTCCTGCAACAATACTCTGTGATATCTTCCCTTGGTAAAGTTGTACCCAACACCAAAAATCGCTCCGTTTCAAGAACTTGATAAGGAATTCCCTCATATGTGCCACACATACCACGAATTAACCCAATGCCCATGGCATTTTCTTTCAGTACCATTGTTTGACAGATTGATATAACTCTCCTATAAGGAAACCGACCGACCAGTGTTCGACATCATCGTATGCGATTCCACAGTTGTTTTTTTCTTTTTAATATAACTCTGACTGTCCCATATTTGGAATAAGTGCTGCGACTTAAAGACCAATTTTGCCGATCCTAATGTCTCACAGGTCCATGTCCAGCTTCCTAAGGAATGCCAGGTATTCTCTGTGAAAATCTTCTTTGATGTCCATGAAAAAGTTGTACCAAAAACCAGAAATCGCTCCCTTTCAAGGACATGATAGGGAGTTTCCTCGTGTGTAGCACACCACCTGCACTGAGCGCCCATAGTGTACATGCGAGTGTTCATCTCACAGAGTCCTGTGATGATCCCCCCTATCTGCCTTAAGCCCTTCTCTCCATCACTTTATCTAGTGTGAGTGTCCTGAGGTAAAGCGTTTGGAGTGTCTCACTCTTGCAGCGTTCCAGACAGCCTGATACATTCTTCTTGCAAATTCTTTCACAGTGCTCTTGACTACGGATGGAATTACCCCACAGTAGAGCAGTGGCTCTCCACAGTTGATGAACCGAGACTGGCCAGATGGTGATACCCTTATGCCCAGGGATCCAATAAATGTTAACTCTATTGGAGTTTGGTAAATAGCTGAGTCCCATCCTGCACTCCCCCACCAGTTTTGACGTTGTGCAGTAGCTCTTCAGCTTGTTGCAAGAGGCTTGACATCAGCCGTTATGATGATAGTTTTATTGCTCTACCCCTTATCATGCATTATGACTAACCTAGCATTTATCAGTCTCATGCCATGTTTCGCTGCCCCTTTTATGCAGCAGCGCGTGCACGAGAGCATATTTCAAACCACACTCGGGCAAGTCACCTTCTTCACTCCAAGACAGCCGTAGAGCGCCTCACGAACTTCGCTCATGCATGGGCGAACAAATACAGCACCCTTGAGACGTGGAGGCTGCCACTAGCGACCATAGACACTAAAAAGGGAACCTAGTAGTAGATACATTGAGTCGATGGGTCGTCCATTAAGAGCCCACATCTCTAGGAGGGAGCACACATCTCTGCTTGAAACCCCGTTGGAGTGGAACCCAGTGCACTATACATTATGTACATCACTGTAGATTTATACATGTGTTTGTTAAGTTAGCAGTGCCTCATGATGATTTCCACAATCTGCCATAAGTCTTTCCTCTCCATCATCATCAGAAGGCTACGTCTTACCTTTAATGTTGGTCCTGAGATAATGCGTTTGGAGGTCCTCAGTCCCGACCTGTTCTACACAGCCTCCTGGCATATTCTCTCACTGCTCGCTTGACTAGTGACGGAGATGCCCCAAAATCTTAGTCAGAAGCAGTCGGCAGTAAAACCAAAATGAATCTCCTCCCACGACATCAGATGGAGCAGACTGCAGTAGACTCAACCTCTTTTGAACACTATAGGCAAGATTGCTGTTGTAGAAACTACAAGTTCTCAGACTGTATATTGAATCAAATTCGTGTTCATTGAATTTCCTCCTCATTGTAGGCTTCAACTAAATGTGTAAATTCTTTGAAAAGGCATAAATCGATTTCGTAATTGTTTTTCAAGCTTCAACGAAAAAGGCACATCGGTAATGACATCGTGTGCGTCGTTTTTCTGGAAGCAGACAACACCTCGTTCTCGCCTGCTTGCATCAAGTCGCATTTTTTGCATACTTTCATCCTCGTTCGAACGTCGCCTAGAATCAAAAGGAAGCCAACTAGATACGAAGTAAGTACGATTCGGCAGAACTATATTAACACCAAATGCCTTGAAAGAGAGCAGTCCCGGGGCTTTTTGCTGACTGCGCAGCCCCTCGCATGAAACTGTTTGACGATAGTATACAACACAACCTGACGCTGAGCTGAGATTGTTAGCGAACGAGGGAAGAGAGCGTGCGATTGCCGCACATTCACGTACAACGTTAAATTGTTACGAAATCTAAAAACAAGTTGCCCCGTCAATTCGCAAAAAGTTGACAGTAACAGATCAGAAACTGATTTTTATGCGCTTGACTTTTGAAAAGTTTTACCGAGAAACGTCCAATTTTGCCTCGCCCCCGCGATCTACGTAAATTGTATTGATATCCTTGTCCGTGAATGTATTGATATGCAATCACACACTCTCTTCCCTCGTTGGCTAACGATCTCAGCTCTTCCACGTCAGGTTGTGTTGTATACTGTAGTGAACTTAGCTTTAAGAAAATCATTGTAATCACTTAGCTTAAGTACACAACCAACAAATAATATGTTTTTATAATATTTTATATCAAACTATGCAAATACGTTGGAAATAAACCACTGACAGAAGGTCATCCACCTGGGTTTCCCCTGGGCCCTGTAGTCAACCCCCTGAGAACACTGGGGGATTCCCCAGCACACAAACAAGGGGGTACCTCGACCTGTATAAGTATCGGAAGGGCCTCTAGCCACTTCAGGCAGTCCCATTCCAACCTCCTGTCAGTGACTACTCTCAAAAAACCTCTTTTCATTTTTAAACCTAAAAAAGAAAACGACTCTTTGCTTATTGAGTGTAGCTATTACTTCCCTTCAGGAAGTGTACTTGCTCCCGGTAAAATTGTAGTGCAGCTGTTGATTCCCCTTCAGGAAGTGTACTTACTCCCCGTAAGATTGTAGTGCAGCTGTTGATTTCCCTTCAGGAAGTGTACTTGCTCCCGGTAAGATTGTAGTGCAGCTGTTGATTCCCCTTCAGGAAGTGTACTTGCTCCCGGTAAGATTGTAGTGCAGCTGTTGATTCCCCTTCAGGAAGTGTACTTGCTCCCGGTAAGATTGTAGTGCAGCTGTTGATTCCCCTTCAGGAAGTGTACTTGCTCCCGGTAAGATTGTAGTGCAGCTGTTGATTCCCCTTCAGGAAGTGTACTTGCTCCCGGTAAGATTGTAGTGCAGCTGTTGATTCCCCTTCAGGAAGTGTACTTGCTCCCGGTAAGATTGTAGTGCAGCTGTTGATTCCCCTTCAGGAAGTGTACTTGCTCCCGGTAAGATTGTAGTGCAGCTGTTGATTCCCCTTCAGGAAGTGTACTTGCTCCCGGTAAGATTGTAGTGCAGCTGTTGATTCCCCTTCAGGAAGTGTACTTGCTCCCGGTAAGATTGTAGTGCAGCTGTTGATTCCCCTTCAGGAAGTGTACTTGCTCCCGGTAAGATTGTAGTGCAGCTGTTGATTCCCCTTCAGGAAGTGTACTTGCTCCCGGTAAGATTGTAGTGCAGCTGTTGATTCCCCTTCAGGAAGTGTACTTGCTCCCGGTAAGATTGTAGTGCAGCTGTTGATTCCCCTTCAGGAAGTGTACTTGCTCCCGGTAAGATTGTAGTGCAGCTGTTGATTTCCCTTCAGGAAGTGTACTTGCTCCCGGTAAGATTGTAGTGCAGCTGTTGATTCCCCTTCAGGAAGTGTACTTGCTCCCGGTAAGATTGTAGTGCAGCTGTTGATTCCCCTTCAGGAAGTGTACTTGCTCCGGGTAAGATTGTAGTGCAGCTGTTGATTCCCCTTCAGGAAGTGTGCTTGCTCCCGGTAAGATTGTAGTGCAGCTGTTGATTCCCCTTCAGGAAGTGTACTTGCTCCCGGTAAGATTGTAGTGCAGCTGTTGATTCCCCTTCAGGAAGTGTACTTGCTCCCGGTAAGATTGTAGTGCAGCTGTTGATTCCCCTTCAGGAAGTGTACTTGCTCCCGGTAAGATTGTAGTGCAGCTGTTGATTCCCCTTCAGGAAGTGTACTTGCTCCCGGTAAGATTGTAGTGCAGCTGTTGATTCCCCTTCAGGAAGTGTACTTGCTCCCGGTAAGATTGTAGTGCAGCTGTTGATTTCCCTTCAGGAAGTGTACTTGCTCCCGGTAAGATTGTAGTGCAGCTGTTGATTTCCCTTCAGGAAGTGTACTTGCTCCCGGTAAGATTGTAGTGCAGCTGTTGATTCCCCTTCAGGAAGTGTACTTGCTCCCGGTAAGATTGTAGTGCAGCTGTTGATTCCCCTTCAGGAAGTGTACTTGCTCCCGGTAAGATTGTAGTGCAGCTGTTGATTCCCCTTCAGGAAGTGTACTTGCTCCCGGTAAGATTGTAGTGCAGCTGTTGATTCCCCTTCAGGAAGTGTACTTGCTCCCGGTAAGATTGTAGTGCAGCTGTTGATTCCCCTTCAGGAAGTGTACTTGCTCCCGGTAAGATTGTAGTGCAGCTGTTGATTCCCCTTCAGGAAGTGTACTTGCTCCCGGTAAGATTGTAGTGCAGCTGTTGATTCCCCTTCAGGAAGTGTGCTTGCTCCCGGTAAGATTGTAGTGCAGCTGTTGATTCCCCTTCAGGAAGTGTACTTGCTCCCGGTAAGATTGTAGTGCAGCTGTTGATTCCCCTTCAGGAAGTGTGCTTGCTTCCGGTAAAATTGTAGTGCAGCTGTTGCCTCTCTTCAAAGGCCATACTTGCTCGCAATTTTTGTATGGATGAGCTGTTGACCCTCCTTCAGAGGATCGTACTTGCTCCCATATTGAGAAATTAGTTTAGCTGTTGATTTTATCATACTTGCTCCTATTTTCCTGTGGTGTAGCTGTTACCTCCTTCAGAGGTGTACTTGCTCCCACGCGAGGTGTAGCTGTTCCTCATAACGAGGGTACTTGCTCCATCAAACTAGGGACACCTCCTTCAGGGGTGGACAAGGTGGAGTCACATTTTACGAAAAACTAAATATGAAAGTCGTACATGCCAAATCCAACCAAAAAATGTATAGACATCAAAAAAGACATAACATGTGCTACCGTCGAACACCTTCGTGTGAGGGGGCATTTTTCAATAAATGTTTCTCTGACAGTCCATTGAACAAAGATAAAAATGAAAATGTGTCGGAAATAATGTTTTTTTGAGCATTTTTGTAATTCCCCGGGAAACTGCGCCACTGAATTTCATCAATATTTTAGAGTTTCTTATGGAAATTTATACCCACATTTCATTCTTCGCAACTATCTTTATATCTATCTGTTGAAAGGAGATATAAGCCATGATAGCTCGGAAAACGAGATTTTTCGAATATTAATTTACCGGTTTTCCAATTTTCTTACACACTTCTAACGATTTCGATCAAATTTACAGAGCACGTTCATTCAACTAGTACCTACATTTTGTTCTCCATAAATGTTCCTGTAGAAATGTGTCGAACGAAGATCCACCCCTGCCTGTGCCTGTTGTGTAGCAGGTCGTCGAATTTCAGGAGATTGGGGAGAGTTGTGTGATGGCTACCCACCACGTATTTACAGTAACTGTTCTGCTTGTTGTTTCCAACACCTAGATGCAAAAATGGCGACAAATCTTGCGTTAATTTTGGGGAACACCTTACCAGGGGGCCCTTTAGATTAGATTGACGTTTTGGACCATCACTTTTAATCTGCTGATTGAAATCATTTTCGACCGTTAGGTTTCTGTGGTGACGAGAGACGAAGTGGGAGCGTACAAGCCGTACCTCTGGGAGCAGAGTGTCTTCGACAAAGGACCGATGTTTCGAGAATGGCTTCTCACCAAGATCGTCAACGGAGAGCGCGCGAGCTACTCAGCCCCTAAATTCGCGAGGATGCAAGAAAGAACGAGAAGTCAAATGTTGGAAGATATCGTCGCGAATTTGGCCAACCACGCGGAAACGGGTCAAATTCCCAAACCCTACCGGCAAGTAACTCAAAAAAAACGGCCTGGACAATTTTGTGCGGATTATTTCGATGATATAACGTTACATTTTATTGTTGCAGGAGAGGCTCGTGGAGACCGATAGGGCATATGAGGCCGAGCAGCCCGCTGTTAGATTCCGTAAGAGATCGATTTGAAGACTACGATCAATTGGCCAAAGACTTCTCTAAAGTGTTCCTGAATTGCGAGCCTAACATCACTCAAAACGCTCAACTCTTCGACGTAGTTTTTCTCGTCGGTCAGAACAAACAGAAACAAAGCCGTCTCATTGGGGTTAGAGCGATACTTGGAGTTCGAAGCAGGTGAATACATCTCAGTTCCGTTTAACATTGTCTCTCGTTATCTGTCAGCTAAGGTAATAATTTATTGTGCTGCTCTCGTCATTTTCCCAAGAATGGGAATTGTATGGTATAATTGCCTTATCAAGAGCTATCAATATAAAAAATTTGATCAAAATCGTTAGAGCCGTTTTTGAGAAAAAATATCTGGTGCGTTGCAACACACAACTTTCCTTAGCTCTACGTCAATTCACTTTGTACATGGCTAATTCTATTTAATCAATTCATTTATCACTCAGTTAATTTGAACTTGGTCAAACAACGCTTTACGGCAGCAGGAAGCGGTTGCGCTTACAGTTCAGGAATTTATTGTGCTGCTCGTACTCATTGCAGGACCATTATTGAGCAATTGGTACACAGATAATTAATAAGGCTGTAAACGAAAATTTTTTGGAGAAGGATAGTAATTACTTTTGCAGAGTTATAGGGTAAAAACGTTTAGAACTGGTAGTAAGCGAAACAGCGGTAGTTGAAATTCAGAAATTCCCCATGTATCTCATGAGCGTTTCTAAACACTCACCCTTTAGGTATTGGATTGAGCTACAATACCAATGTTTTTTAACATTCTACAAAAATTCCAGCGGAGTTTATGAGGAAATATCTGGTGAGTAGCAACACACAACTTTCCGCCACCCCCGTAATTTCGAACACCACCTACATAGGCGGGCGCTATATCTTCGTTCAACAGGAACATTTATAGAGAACAAAATGTAGAGACTAGTTAGCTGAGAGTACTCCGAAAGTTTGATCGAAATCGTCTGAGCCGTTTTTGAGAAAATTGGAATACCGATAAATAAATATTCGACAAATCTCCTTTTCTGCGTTAACTTGGCTTATATCTCCATTCAACCTATGAATACAGAAATAATTACGGAGAAAGAAATGTGGGTATAGGTGACTAAAAGACACTCCATTAGGATTTATCACATCTGGTGAAGAAGTTACCCTGGAATTTACGGAAATGTTAGAAAAAACGTTATTTTTGACACATTTTGATTTTTATCTCTGTTCAGTGGACCGTCACAGAAACATTTATTGAGAGGAATATGTAGGTATCAACTATTTGAAAACATCCGGTGAGTTTGGTGAAAATCGCTGAAGCCGTTTTGCCAAAAAGCGTAAAAAACCTATGTTTGCTTCATGGGCCCATATCTCCGTTCACCGTATTTTCATGGAGATATGTATGGAGAAGAAATGTTAGATATTGATCAGTAGGAGATAATTTGAAAGTTTAATCAAAATCGTTAGAGCCGTTTTCGAGAAAAATGCGAAAAACCCTAGTTTCTGGTACATTTTCCCTTCGGGTAGCGGAAAGTAAAAACCCTGCAAATTATTACACAACGGTTTATTATTCGGATAATCAGATTGACCTAGCATTAATGCTCCGAGACCCATCCTGTTCGATTCAGCATCGAAAAATATCATAATTAAACCCAAAAAAAGGTCGAAAAGAACTGAATCGTAATATTAAAATAAACAAAAAAAACGAAAGTATCTAGAAAAAACTGAATTTTAATATGAAAACATGCACGCTAAATACTAATATCAAAATTTAACCAAAAATCTATGAAAAAAAACAAAATGAGAATGAAACGAAAGAATCTATAAAAAACGCTGTACTACCCGCGTTGTACTGCGTTTCGTTAATTTTTTTAACCGTTTTTGGCCCATTACAACCACGGGCTTCGTCCGATCGGATTGCCGAGATGGCGGGCACAACTAGATACCAAATCGGATTTTTGGGCGAAAGAACGAATTTTTTAGACCCGGACGGCGGACAGACATTGCAAATCTGGAATCTCCATGTCTTGAAACATAAAGTATCAAATTTTGAGGGGGGGTTGTAAAAAATTTTTCGTGACCGAAAACATAGGGTTATTATTCAGAATGAATAATAAACCAAAAGGGGAAACGCGGATAAAACAGATTGGTGTCAGAAACTGGAATGAGCGTAGGAAAAAAACAGCATGAGATCAATGAATGCGGTGGAGTTGACAGTTGTGATCTCTTGTGAAGCCACTGGCTGATTGTACTGGCACGCCGCATGGTGGTCTGTGATGGAAACTGAGTGCCCTGTGTAGATGCGTTTCTTCGAGGAACCGATGACGCCACACATATATTTGATTCTCGGTCCCAAAGAAAATCTACCTCTGCATCATTTTATTTAATCCTAAGCATGTTC
The DNA here is from genome assembly GCA_020466155.1 of Pachypeltis micranthus. Classification (NCBI taxonomy): domain Eukaryota; kingdom Metazoa; phylum Arthropoda; class Insecta; order Hemiptera; family Miridae; genus Pachypeltis; species Pachypeltis micranthus. The sequence continues at coordinate 12,493,309 of CM035778.1, read as the reverse complement.
AAATAACATATTTAACTATACTAAGTTTATCTGAAGGCACTTATTTTAATTAACTTTCCTAATCAATTCTCAATAGAACGTACACTCAGTGCACAGTAATAGAAAGTTCGAGAAGGGTGAGAGAACTTTCCCTCACCCCTGAGGTCAATGGTGGAGCGAGGAGCTCACAAACTCCCACGCCCTCCTTGAACTGGAGGGGTCAACGTAAACCGCATAAAACTGCCATGGGAGAAAGAATGTCACTTACTTAATTTAGAGTTCTGTCCTGGTAGGCACAAATAAGAGCCACTTACCTCTGTTTTGATTTGTTCGTCTCCCCCCTATGGAAGTCTAGTTATCAAGCCATGGGTTCTACATCATCGGAGAAGCTGGGTGGAAACTCAATCAGGCCTTTTCAGGAATCGCGGTTGCCGTTGCCCTTCTGTGTGTCAACCACCTGCCACCATAGACAGGATCGCGCAGTAAAAACGGTTTTTGAGGAGTAACATCTCGGGATGCACGTATTAAGTTACGCCCCCGAGACAGTTTGAAGTGTACAAAGCGCGTCGTAATTGATGCCAGTGCCTACGAACCTTATATTGGCGTAACATGTGGAACTAAGCACAGAATAGCACAGAAATTCTTTTTAATAAAACCATAAGGCTGTTCTTACGCACAATGCTAACGAATTCACAAAAGACCTCCTCACAATTGACACCTCTGTGGACGAACACTTGACATTTTTATCCACAATCCACTGTGCATTTAGTGATAATGGCCAATACAGACCAGTATCTGTCGAAATATATCCTTTTTAAAAGCTATTGTTAATTGTGAACTTATTAAATGTCAAAAATGGTAAATTATTCGAGCACAGTCAACTACTGATGTGAGCCCCAGCCACTCAAGCCTTGGATAAGGAGGAGCTATCTGACGGGCGATGGGGCAGCAGTCTGGATTCTGTATGTATGAGTATACATCTCAACGGAAAAATGACAGAACCTGCTGTTTCAAACCAGTGGGGGAGACGGTTGCCCCTAGGCCTCTTTTGTGGCCTATATCAATCCATCAGCACTGGCCTTACCATTTCCTTGCTTGATCACTTGTCCTTCCTCATTCAATTATTCCGGTCACCTCTTTTTATCTTTGACTGCTATAAAACTTTCGTCTTGACAGTGACACGCCTGCTCTACTCGCATCAGTCATACCTCTTGGTATGTCCAGGCTGGACTTGCGGCAGAGCCAGGTTTTGGTTGGCTGAGACGGAGATTCTGATACGTTCTGTATTTTTGATTATTTTTCATACTAGGGCAAGGGGACTATTCGGAAATCCAACCAGGCGGTTCGCTCCTCTAACTTGGGGATTTACCTACGTGATCTGGTCCGAGCAGGTTTTGCAGATCCGATGCTCCGTGTCCTGCCCTTTCCTAGAAATAGATGTATAAACAGCCGAATAAAATGCACATGTGAAACATTCACCCAATAACTTACTTTCATTCTTAATAAATTACATTCAAGCAGGGGGGAGTACTTAAACAGCAGAACCAACGGTCAACTAATGGGGCGCCCTTCCCTTAATGCGACAAACGCCGCTTCTGACGCGTTCGAGTTCATTTTTACACATCACACCTCTATTTCACATTCTGTAACGTAACCTCCAGGCAGTTAATATTTGTTTCCTTTTTTTGTCGATTTCAGAGTGTTCCAAGAAATGCTCTACGGGATTCAAACAGGATTTGGATCGCCTCAAGTGCCAGTGGCCGAACTTCTGGCAAGAGCCGTACCCTCCCTCCCCAGCCCTCAAAAGCCCAAAAGTTCCAATTTTCTTCAAGTGCCTGATATTGAATCACCGAGGTAAATTTCCACTCGTCAAACTGCAGCCGGTAGACTTTGAATCTGTTTTTCTTATGACTTCTTTCATTTTAGACCACTTTTAGGTCAGTATCAAGTGTGAGCCGTTTTCTTTCAATAGCGCTCACAGACGCACCACCAGAAGGTGTTTTTTGGACTCAGGAGCCCTTGACACGTAAAGATCTGAAGACAATCAAACGTTCTTCATCCAATGCATAACCTTCTTTCCTTCGTTGTCCTACAGAAAGGAAAAACGTCAATTTTCTTATTTTGAGTGTTATTCGTGTATACAGGAGGTTCCAACGGGTGATCCCGAGTTGACAAAAATTCGCTTATCCAGAGAACAGCTCTCATTGAACGTTTTTTTCTTTAAATGGACGAAACTTGACTTCAAATTTATTAATGTAGTTCAAATTCTGAGAAAAAATAGTTTATTTTGACGATAGGCAAAGGGGACTGTCACCTGACGCTGGTGATGGCGCTGGAAAGGATCGTCTGTCCCCCCTCCCTTTATGATTGTTCCCTTTTTTCCAATTTTTTGTTCATTCTGATCCAACTTTCTTCAGAAACAAGATTCCTTTTATACCCTTTCCTTTTCACCCCTTTATCTATTCGAAAAATGCTACAGATTCGGTCGTCTTGTCTGGAAACCCTTCCGGGGTTGCTCCCACCGCGTCAGCTCAGGAACAACTGCAGCTGTTTGACCGGGCACAAATAACAAAACGAGTTAACTCGGCTTGCATACACGGTCTATTCTGATTCTGATCAAGAATACAGATGCAAGATTAATTAAGTTGGTGTACAGAAGCAGGAATAATATTCGAACAGACGCGCGCGTTACAACAATGAATCCACCATATTGCCCAAAAACAAAACACTTGGGCCAACATGACAACACTTAAATTGCCCACGTAGCGCCACCAACACAACACTAAACTGGATGGAAATTTTCCGTTCGAAAACAAACCCTTCACTGTCAAGATCAAACAACAGGGGGAGCCTGAATGGTATAATTGGACTGAACTTGAAGAGTATAGATTTGAACAAAAGGAAAGGAAATGGCTAGGATGGAGCAGTAGTGATTCAGGGAAGATGGCGTCACAAAGAAAGTGACAGCATGGAGTAGTTGTATACCTTCTCCTCTGCAGAACAGCAGCTTTTCTTAAAAGCGTCGACACCACTCGTAGAGCTAGGTAAACTTGGGTTCTTTCGTTCATTTAAATGTTTTCCTGGTGTATTCTTTTTCCAGGTGCTCGCTGGTTGAGGGCGATCCTTCCAGGCAGTCAGAATCACACGGGTCGTATCAAATTTCTCATTACGAGGGAAATTTAATCATTTAATAATAATTGAGCGTTATTTCGGGGTCCATCAAGCTACTTGAGCGCAAAAACGAGGGATTTTCAACTTTTAACAAATACAATTTCGTACTTCCAGACCGAAAAGCGTCCCGAGCTCACCGATGGTCAAACGTGCCTTTTCACGTTTGGGGACGCTGACAGCAGGTTGGGGTCGATCGATACGAAAACAACACTCGCAACTTTCCGCCGACGACAAAAAGAAATGGGCTTCCTCCCAAGATTGTTCGAGTAAGATGAACAGTATTAAATTCCGAGGTTGTCAATAAATCAAAGCGGAAGGGGGTGCATTTTAATTTAACGAATTGAAATAAACTTTTTCGATTTCAGACAAGGAGGGGAAAGACAAAGACAAGGATAAGCAAACTCCGTCCCAGCTAGCAGTGCCAAGACTCAGCGTGTGCGCTGACGTTCAAAAAGTCGATAGAGCTAAGCTCGCACAAATCGAGGTAAGTCGTATTCTTCAACCTTCCAAGAAGCGTAGAGAAAATTGTCGTGTCTCGTAAAAATCCCACGCCGACGTTTTCTTCGATTTGGTCAGCCGATAATAATACGCCTTACATGAATTTTAATATCTGGCGCGACCCATCACACACCTTTCTTCACTCTCGAATCTAATCAAATATATCTTTCCCTCAGTTTATACCAACTTGTAGAACTTAGCTCGACGTCCTATTTAGAAACTGTTGGGGCTTTAGGTTCCGGAATTTATAAAGTTGCTTCTACTTATGCCGCGACCTTTATTGAAAAATGAACGCGTAGGTAATCGATGGGATTGTCGACACGCGATACGACAATCGATACGATTTGTCTGAGGGCTCGTGCGCACAGTTCTTATAGGGGAAACACATTAATTTGAATCGCAGAATTTCCGGAGTGGCTCAAGATCATACGAACCAGATGTACACGTAAAACCTGCGCTACCTACAACTGACAACTCCGTAGTTCTGTTATATCATCATTTTGATCTGCCCACACAAATACAATAACTCTAGATCGTCGAAAAAACGACGGTAGTTAGAATTCCGGAATTTCTATGGTTTCGTCTCATCATACAATTTTGATAATTTATTGTGCTGCTCTCGTAATTTCCCCATGAATGGAAATTTTAAGGTATAATTGCCTTATTTAGGGGTGAGTGTTCCCCCATCTGTCTTCGAGCGCACTACCTCACTACACTAAGCATGTTGTATTGTTAAGTTGATTATAATGTGTTGTGGGGCACCACAGTGATATTCCTTTGTTGTAGCCATTACGTGCTGGATATAACGTATATATGTTTCGAAAATGAGCAATGTTACTTTTCCTTCTGATTGCCACAGCTTGCTAAAAGTGGAATTAGAGACGTTTCAAAACTTCTTCCCCACGATAGTACCGTCAGTGTCCATATCAATACTGTCAATATTGGTAACGCATTGCAGACTCAGTGGGTGTGCATGATCTTCATAAACCATTACCTCCCGTAATAATACACCCATTTTTTTTGTTTCAGTTTTCCATAATAGAATTTGACGCGGACACATTTAGGATACTATTAGATTACCTTCATACGAGTTCCTGCCCTCTCACTTGTGCCAATATTCCGGGTCTGATTTGCGCCGCCGAACACTACGATCTCCCGGAGCTCCTTCAAGCGTGTTTTCACCATGCTAAGCAGTTTCTCAGGATAGAAGTGGTGAGTGATTAAAGTAAAGTACTGCTATATTTGTGTGTGTCTTGGGGACTAAAATGGTACAGCTGTTGTTGTTGAGTTGTGCGAGGGTCGTTCAGGATAAACGAAATGGTGTTATTTATATTAATAAAATTTCCTGAATATATAAAACGCAATAAATAAATAAACGAATCTCAGGGCTACAGCGCAAATAAATAACTAAAAGTTAAATAATTCTCCTCCTAACTGAGCTCATTACAAATAAAAAATATCTGGTGCGTAGCAACATACAACTTTCCGCCACCTCTTTAAGTTCGAACACCACCTACGTATGCGGGCGCTATATCTTCGTTCAACGCATTTTTACAGGAACATTTATGGAGAACAAAATGTAGGGACTAGTTAGCTGAGAGTACTCCGAAAGTTTGATCGAAATCGTTAGAGCCGTTTTTGAGAAAATTGAAATACCGATAAATTAATATTCGACAAATCTCCTTTTCTGAGTTAACTTGGCTTATATCTCCGTTCAATATATATATACAGAAATAAATATACAGAACGAAATGTTGGTATGGGTGAATATAAGACACTCCATTAGAATTTATTACATCTGGTGAAGAAGTTACCCTGGAATTTACGGAAATTTTAGAAAAAAACGTTATTTTTGACCCATTTTGATTTTTATCTCTGTTCAATGGACCGTCACAGGAATATTTATTGAGAACAATATGTAGGTATTAACTATTTGAAAACATCCTGTGAGTTTGGTGAAAATCGCTGAAGTCATTTTGCCAAAAAGCGTAAAAAACCTATTTTTGCTTCATGGGCCCATATCTCCGTTCACCGTATTTTCATGGAGATATGTATGGAGAAGAAAAGTTAGATATTGATCAGTAGGAGATAATTTGAAAGTTTAATCAAAATCGTGAAAACCCCTAGTTTTTGGTACATTTTCGTACCAAACCTTATTTTGGTGTCTACAAAAAATAACGAACAAAACAAAAAAAAACCAGCTCAATCGGATCAGCCGTTCTCCCGCGAATCGAACTACAGACACACACACACACACACACACACACACACACACACACATACACACGGACCACGCGCCGAAATTATGTTTTTTAGACTCAGCAGGCCTCAAAACGTAAAGATCTGAAGAAAACCCAAATTTTTTTTTTGGGCCGATTACTATACTTTCCTTCCCTTCGGGTAGCGGAAAGTAAAAAAGGGAAGGAAACTTCTCTGAATGGAGGAGATGGGCGAGATTAAGAGAATCTTTCTGGAGGTTGGGGTTGACCTGGCACAGTTTCTGCTTCTGATCTCGATGCAGTTTGGGTCCGGTACGAGAACTGAAAACACATTTCTTTTCAAACTGGAAAATGTTGATTTATTGGTTTGTTAAGTAAACTACTAGTATGGAGGGCCAGCATACCGGTACGTTAATTGCTTCAAAAAACAGAATAAGAAGAAATTCTCGACTCTGTAGTGGTGCGGGAATGTTGTGTTGAATTGTTTTAAATTATCCGAGATTTTTGTTTATTATTCTTTCTGAATAATACTCCCATATTTTAGATCAGCAAAGTTTCTTTAGGGAGCGCCTTAGACTCATTATCCAACTCTCCAGAGGGAGGCCCAAGGAGGTGCTTGGTTTGGAGAAGAAGGAAATGAGGATTATATGTGGCATGTATACAGGTCACTGTCCACTGAGTTACCATCTTGCAAATATTGGTAAGTGTGAGGTACAGGTGTGCAGGTTTGGTGAGGCGGCGCTGGGGACGGCAGAGCACGAGTTGAGTATATGCGATGGACTCGTGGTATTCCGCCGTGGTGTGTTTGGGAAGCCCTTTTTACAGCCAGAAGAGGTGGTGGGTGCAGAACTTGTGGATGTCCTCCGCTTTGTGCTGAGTTGATGGGGACGTCGCACTGAGGGAGCCCCAATAATCCAGCTGAGGCCCATGGACGCCCTTACAATAGTGTAGGATTTGAATCGGACGCGCGAAGCCTAGGAGACGCACCCGGGAGACGAGCAACGCATCCAGGAGACGAACAATAGACGCGCCCACATTATTGTATGAATCTCGAAACAGAACAGTCAGTGTATCAATTGTGGAATAGCAAGTTGTATTTGACTTGAAGTTTGATAAAAGTATAACCGTTTACAGCCCTCGATAGTTTTTCATATCATTCCCTACAATAGGCACAGTTGTGGTTGCAGTGAGGGTATATACAGCATTCTCCTTCAAAAAAAAAACTAAAAACTTTCATTACAGCCCCACCTCCTCCCCGACACAAAATGTGATGCTTTATTTTTCTCAGCATGGTGATTTCAAAACTGCAATGTCCCGACCATATACCGTTTTTGATTTAGTCCTGCCTGCACACTCAGTAATTTGACCAGACAAAAACCGTAGTTTTATGGGCAAAAATTGGTTTGAACAATTAGGCAGTTATATCGCAATCACGTCGTGTTTTGTATTGTTTAAGGTATTTTGTGATGCTGGGTTGAATAGGAGGCGTCTCTGAGGTGTAAGGACTGCGTATAGATGAAAAATGGTGAAATTGCAGTAAATATAGTGAGGCAAGTTGTACTATTTGAAGGAACTCGCAGGGCAATGTAGCGAAAGTTATTGTTTCTCCCCAGCATGCCATCATTTCTCGCGCTGTCCCTTGCCACACTCCAACCACCCTGTAGTTCGACTGGCCAATTGCCTAGCATCACCCAGACTGATGTAACTCTCTCCAGAGCCACCTACGTAGAGAGGTTGGCAAATGGGAGGATAGGTGCAGGGCTGCCTGACCTTAGACAGTCAAAACTCTTCATCCGACTCTCCAAAGGGAGGGCTGAGGAGGTGCATGTTCTGGGGAAGAAGGATATGAGGATCATATGTGGCCTGTTTACAGCGTTGAGGTACCACCTCGTTAATATTAGAAAGTGTGAGGTACACGTATGCAGGCTCTGCGAGGCGAGGCTCATGGACGCCCTTACAATAAGCCCGTTTGTGACCGCTGTGAGGGTAACACCTGCATCCACCATTAAAAAAAAAAAAATCTGGTGCGTTGCAACACACAACTTTCCTTAGCTCTGCGCTAATTCACTTTCTACTTGGCTTTGTCTACTTAATCAATTCATTTACCACCCAGTTCATTTGAACTTGGTCAAACAACACTTTACAGCAGCATGAAGCGGCTGCGCTTACAGTTCCAGAATTTATTGTGCTGCTCGTGCTCATTGCAGGACCATTATTGAGCAATTGGTACACAGATAATTAATGAGGCTGTAAACACACATTTTTTGAAGAAGGATAGCAATTACTTTTGCAGAGTTATTGGGTAAAAACGTTTAGAACTGGTAGTAAGCGAAACGGCAGTAGTTGAAATTCAGGAATTTCTGGAGTGAGCCCCATGTATCTCATGAGCGTTTTTAAACATTCACCCTTTAGGTACTGGATTGGACTACAGTACCAATTTTTTTTTTAACATTCTACTAACATCCAGTGGAGTTGATAAGGAAAAAACTGCGCTAAAAACGCTTTTCGTCAAACATTTTGATAATTTAGTGTGCTGCTCTCGTCATTTTCCCACTAATGAGAATTTTATGGTATAATTTGCATATTGAGAGCTATCAATATAAAAAATTTAATTAAAATCGTTAGAGCTGTTTTTGAGAAAAAAAATATTTGGTGTTTTGATAACTATGATAACTATAGTTAACTTTCGGTGGATTTTGTTCATACTCTTATTTTGGCGTCCCATGGTAACGCGCGGGCTATATATCAAGTTTGAGCTGATTTGGTACGGTCGTTTTCTATAAAAATTGTTCACACACACACGCACAGACCATTTTCCCAAATAGTGTTTTTCGGACTCAGGAGGTCTGAAACGTGAAGATCTGAAGAGAACTCAAAATTTTCGTTTTCATCCGATTACATAACTTTCCATTCTACTTTGTAGAGCCAAGGAAAGTTTAAAAAAACTCTCTAAGAGTCCACCATCGCCTAGAAAATGTCAATTTTCGTCATGTCATGTTTCGTATCATTAGTACTTTTCAATGCTGAAACGAATGGGATGGGTCTCAGTATGAGAGTTCATTAGGCTGTGAAAGAGAATGATAAACCGTTGTGCAACAATTTGCAGCGTTTTCGATTTTGCTCAACACCAGTCAGTTGGCCCTTTTTCCGATACCTCCCAAACATTTCATCTCCCAATGGGGTGAAGTTAGATTCTAGGGCCGACTGTGGCCCAGTACAGTTATCAACTAATTATAATCTCTAACTACTACAATCTACTCTTCTGCAGGTCTGTTGTATGCTGTGCTCCCTCGAAAATTACTACTGGAGATATACTTCAGCGTCAGAGTTGGTGAACATGATACTAGCGTTCGTTGAAACCAGAGCTCACCAGGTATCGACCCAAGACTGGGGTGATATCGAACTGACACCTACTCACATAGAAATGAGTTTTAGCCTTACAATCTAAATCCCTTTTTCGTTCTTTCTAGCTTTTTCTCAACCCAGAGTTCCTCACATTGTCGGAGTCAATGGTTCAAATGATCATGTGCCGAAATTTGGAGATTGCCGAGGTCAGCAAGTTCGAAGCAATGCTCGGCTGGGCTAAGCATAAAATTCAAACGAAGACCTCCAGTAAATTGGACGCTAAGCTGGAATTCAAGTGCATCATGGAGCGTCTCGCTAGGGATCTCAAACTGTACCGAATTTCTCCTCAAGAACTGATCAAAGTAAGTGACCTGCATTGTAACTGTTATTATTACGTTGAAGGAACCTCATTAGAACTTCGAAAGGCAGTGATGTTTTCAAATCTTCACTTCTGTTCCAATTGTAAACACTCCACCTGCAATTCAGCTTAATCTGGTTGTTGTTGGTACAATTCTGGGTGAGTTGTCACAAGAAGTAGGGATTGCCCTCTGGTGTGCAGGCTTAGGTATTACATGACCTGGTCTTGCATGCTTTTACCAGATTGCAATTAAGCTTGGAGAGTTAATCCAAAGAGGTGGGCGTGATGAAAGCCATACCTGCCAGTATCGAATGTTCGGCCTTCTTCTTCTTCTCGACGTATTTGTTAAGGCAGAGGCGATGTAGGTCAATGCAGGGCTCCGTTTGTTTTCTCTCAAAGACCTCCTGCACTCCTTGCTCCTCCACTGTGGAGGAAACAAGGAACCAAACGTGCTGCTCCACTGTAGTCCCTACAACTGTGAGCGACATTTGCTGGATGAGCATCCAAACCTACCAGCTTTGACCGCTACTGTGCAAACGTATAACCATTTCACACCATTTGGGAAGAAGGTTATGACACAGAAGTGTGGCAGCAGATTGACCTGTCGCTTTGAAACTTACCACTCAAGTGGACAGTTAGATTAGGTAGAAAACCAAATTAAGAGTTCCTTCCAGATCCTCGATGGGATTCCCTAGGGTCATACATCCACGTAGTAGCACACAGGTAACAGTGGCTAAATGACAACCTGCCTTATGTGGGTTCCTGCCACTTGATACTTGACAAGGTGAAGGTGCGGGGGCCTGAACTGCATGTGGTAGACTCAATGCCCACGAGGTTTAACTTCGAGCTACCCCTTCAGATTCTCATTCATGAGCAATCCAGGTGGGAAGGGGGAGTTCCCGCTTTCGAAGCTGGGGCCCTGGTATACTACAATGATGGCTCGGTGCAGGGGGGCCTTGCAGGGGCAGGCATCTTCGGACTGAGAATCAGAGCGGCAATCTCATTGGGGTCACGGTGTTCCAGGCAGAGGTGGTTGCGGTGACGGTTTGTGTGCAGCCCCTGCTCCAGAGGGGTCTGAAGCGGCAAAAGATCTACATCATGGTGGACAGTCAGGCCACTCTCAAGGCCTTAGCCTCATACTGTCTTACATCATGGCAGGTGTGGGAGTGTCTGACAGGACTAAAGGCTACCAGGAGCCACCTACGTAGAGAGGTTGGCAATTGGGAGGATAGGTGCAGGGCTGCTCATTGGCAGAGGCTGCCCGACCTAAGACAGCCAAAACTCTTCATCCGGCTCTCCAGAGAGCAATGCAATCCTAATGCATGAGAAAGGCTGTAGCAACAGAACTATCAATATTCTGACCGATAGTCAAGCGTCGTGCAAGGCGCTAATGAACTACTGCACGACGTCAAAACTGCGAGAGTGTATGATGTGGCTTAACTCCCTAGCAAGTGCGAATAGAGGTAATGTGTATTGGATTCCAGGACATAGTGGGATCATTGGAAATGAGAGGGTGGACCATCTGGCCAGACGCGGTTCGTTTACAGTACCTATTGGGCCACCGCCCCATTGTGGGATTTCTCTCTCACTAGTTAAAAGGACTGTGAGAGAACACGCCAGAAGACAGCATCAGACAATCTTGAGCACTGCAGGAGTAAGACCTCCAAACGCTTAGTCTCAGAGCAATCAAGTGAGTTAAGACACACCCTTCTGAGGATAGAGAGGAAGGACTTAAGGAAGATTGTTGAGATCATAACTGGACACTGCAGAATGAACAAACACATGTATGTTATATAGTCGACACCCCTCGATGCAGGTGGTGTGGCACGGATGAGGAGACTCCCTACCATGTCCTGGCCCAGTGCCGGAGACTTGAGATGGCGCGACTTTTGGTCTTTGGCACGACTTCTCCCAGGATGGATACCAACGAGGACTCCTTCAGGAACTACCTGGCTTTCCTCAGAAAGCTAGGCATTGAACTGTAAGACATTAGGACCGGCACAATAGGCCATATGGCCGCGGTGCACATCCCACCACTGGGATTACAGTCAAAAGATTATATATATGTAGAGGGTGCTGTTAGTGCCAGATGGCCAATTTTCTCCTCCGTCCCCCATTGTAGTGTAATTGGGCCTTTATTGTACATTTCCTACATCCACGATTTGCCCATTTACAACGACAATATTACAATCTCAGCCCAATTTGCCGACGACTGCGCGTACTTGACCAAACACTAGACTAGTGAAGATGCAAGTGAGTCGATTCAGGCGATTGCAAATGGTGTCAGTGAATGGGCAAGAAAATGGAGAATAAAAATAAACGCTTCCAAATCAAACCCGTGCGTTTATACTTACAAATGCAACTTTACATGCCAGCCTCGAACACCCAAATAAACCGAGTGGAAGTCCTCCAAAGTCGCGCCGGCGCTGACTGGTACATCAGGAACGAGGAACTTCACAAGGACCTTGAAGTACCAACTGTAAAAGACTGCTCAATCGCCACATACCACGCATCCTACCGAAAAGCATCAACCCACCCAAATCCGTACGTAAGCTACATTCCGATAGAACGACCCTTGCCCAGACATCTCAGACGCCTTAAAAGGACAAACCAGTATAGTTGTTACGTACTCGCGGATTTTCTTTTTCTTTTTCAATACTAGATAGTTGATGAACTTATCCTAGTAATTACGGTAAAATTTCATGTTATTTGTTTATACAGCTGTGTGTTATCTCACTATATAGTGCTGTGCACAAAAATGTTTCTTCGTATTAAAAAAAAAAACTCCTTTCTTATTCGCTTTTATTCACTTTCTCTTAAATTTTCGACGCCCCCTTTAACCCTTGAATCACTTCCCTCCCATCAGGCGTACCTTTTACAAGTGCCTTTTCGAATTGATAACCTCTCCGCTCATTTCCAGATCGTCCTCCCGAGCAAAGCGATAAAGAACGAAAGGATCCTCGAAACTTTGCTATTCCAAGCGAACACGGGAATGTACAAAATTCAAGACAGCTACTTGGAAGCCTGCCAAAAAACGCTCACCAAACAGGACTCGAGGTTCAGCGAATGGGACTCCTTCGACTACGGCATTTAAAAAAACTAAAAATAAAACTGCCACCGATCTTCGATCGTTCGCACAAGTTTTCCTCTATAACCGGTAAACTCGGTTGAGTGAAACGCTATTTTAATAATACGAAGCTAGTCGCCAGTAGATTACTTTGGGGTACGTTGAAACGCCGCCAAAAGCCAATCGAGGCGCTTAAGTCACCAAACGCATTTATTTGCATATAAAATAATATTTTCAAAATAAAATACTGTATCTGTTACTGCCCTAAAGCAGGAGTTTATTCCGGAATTTTATAACCAGAACGTTTTAAAAAAAAGTATATTTTGACATAACTTTTGAAGAAAAAAAAAATTGTATATAAACTTTATCGGGAAAATAAAAAATTAATTAACTGTTGTACAGTTGGAGCGTCGACATCAACTGCTGCAGCTTTGAGCGGCAAACCATCCGTTTGCACTTATTAATTACGTCAAACGTGAACTCTTTAAAAAATAGTTTTAAATGAGTGTATAGTGATATTAGGGTAAGATCATAACCAATCGTCAAATAATTGCCAAAATGGTTTTACAAAACAGATAACTGTTAAGTGTTTTACTTTTAAGATGGGTGTGCCTATACTATTAAAATGTCTTCTATATTTAAAACAAAAGTTAATTGTCGTTGTTTTTTCACATTGTCAAAAAAAAAGACTATTTGAACGAAAGTGGCAGTGAGAAATGGTTGCACGGCAGGTGATACGTCAAATGATTGTCACAGATCGTGATGTGATAGTAACAGAGATCCAAGAGGTCCCTATTAGGAAAACAAAATGACGAACTGTGGGAGCCGTGCTTCTTCAATTATTGTCACACTGACAAATAGAATTGATTTGTGGGGGGGGGGGGGGGGGACCAAAGTTTGAAACTCAATTCATGCTGGAAGAGACGATTATATTAGATGGTGTTAGCAGTGTTGAGAGTAAAGAGAAACTGATAGTTTCGTAGGACAGTTTCTATGGCTTAATGGGGAGTTGAGTGTGGACTGGCCTGGAGGAATGTGAACCACAATGTATGTGAGCCTGTTCAAACATAAAGTCGGCCGCAACAGGAGTTTGCAATGACAAAGAAGTTAATTCCTTTACTTCGAAGCATGTGACCCTGTAAAACCTGACATTTACGCTGAATATTTGTCGATTTGCCGCCATGAGCTGGTTGGTTGTTTATTTTCCAATTGAGAGGGGGAACCTTGCCAGCATTAAAAGCCTTGTAGCAAGCCCGGACCAGTTGATATACCACATTCATGGCAGAGTGTGTGTCGAATCCTAATGGAACCTGCTTCTGACTAGCTTTAAGAGATGTGAAGAAGGCCTCACCGACTACCAGGTTCTAAACCTAGGGCTCAAGCAAGGTCTCCCATCAATGACTCCACACTAATCATGATCCTGCCAAAACAACCCAACACCCAGATCCCTAATCATATCCGTCATCAAACCAAATTTCTTATCATCCCCACACCCACATCTGTTATCATTCCCACACCTAGATCCCTTATTGCAAGATTCCTTATCTTGCTAAAACCCTTAGCATTACCACTCACAGAAATCCTTCATCATCCCCCACATCTAGATCTATTATCATGACTCCATTAAGCCCCATCCATTATCATTAAGGTGACCAGATTTTTGTTTATCCAAAACGGGACACAGGTTGAAAATGAGTCGAAGTATTGGTAGAGCGCCAAGGGGTTGGTGTGCGGAGTACCTCCAACACAATTTTGAAAACTCGAAGTAAAACTGTGAGTTTTGAGGGACTTACAAGATAGTTTTTTTTTAACTTTGTGCCCTTTTATATTTGTCGAGTCCCCATTTCAAAGGTGTGGCCTTAAAAAGGGCCGACGAAAGTTTTGTTGGTCCCGTCTCTGCCGGTTGGCAAAGTGTGAGGCGAGGGACGAGTTCCTCGGGCGTCGAAGTGTAGGTCGAAGGGCTCGGTCGAGCAGTAGATCCTCACAGCGAGGGACTCGGTTGAGTCGGCGCTCCTTCTCCTGCAGACGCGAGAGGAGGGACTCGGTTGAGTCGAAGGGCTCGGTTGAGCAGTAGATTCTCACGGCGAGGGACTCATCAACCGTGAATCTCTCAGCATCTAAACTGTTCACTCAACTCTAATTCACCACACTTCTAAACTGTGGACATGCCATCGATGCACCTCTTCCACAAATATGGTAACGAGCTCTTCCACCATCGCCTAAGGAGGAAATCACACGCATATATGTATGGACAGAAAGACTTTGGGCCAAAAAATGTACTGAAAGTGCTCAATGTATCAGATACAACTGCTTCTATTGCTGCAATTTCCCAACAACGTAAAAAAACGGCGAATGTTTGTTTTGATCTTCTGGGAAACTGCAATGAAGCTGGGCATTTGAATTGAACGAAGAGATTCTGATAAGAATGAAGAACAAACAACTGAGAAATGTTGTTTTTAGTTTCGTTTGATCAATTGACAAATGATCAACGAGGTCTTTGATAGGGTTTGGGGAGGGTTCAGAGGGTTGGCAATGAAGCTTGGCATTGTTTCATAGTCCGTGAGGGTTTTCAGTAACCTACACACACGTTGTCCCTAATTTTAAAAAACTTCCACATTGGGACACTGTCACACGCTTGCCACAGTTGACGCGTCAATACTCAACATTTGAACTCATTTGCCCAATATTGTAACTGCAACAGCGATAATCTTAAACCGCCGCGTGTCGTTCAACCATTTTCAGCTGAAACAGTATGGTCTAGTCTTGAAGAATGGTTTGGGGACAATATCGAAGAAAGGCGAAGTTGATTCTCAATTAAATCAGAACGTTCCCTTAGTTGTTCCTTTTATTTTGTCTTCCCTCCCACTCGCCCTTACCCTCTCCTTAAAAAAAAATAACATAAGCCAAACATTATGGTGTCTACCTTTACTCTTAAGTCCAAAAAAAGTGTACTTTCCTTTAGTGCAATGCTGTTACCAAAAGTGTCGTTATGTGTGTAAGATAATGTTGCTTCAGAGGTTTAAAACCAAAAGTATATATTTAAATTTAGATTTTAAAAAAAATGGCAAAGCTTATTGTGTTGTTGGATGGTCAATGTTAGACGAAAAACTGGAACTTATTTTTTAGGAACGCCAATTGAAGATAATTTTATGTCCAATTACTAAATGTGTGTATCGTGTTAAATGAACGTCTAGTTAAACAAATGTGTCGTTTCGTTTTGACACGTAAACACAATTGTAAAATTTTCGTGTTGTCTATGTAGAATTTGGTGTTGACATTGTAAAATTCTGGTACGAGGGACGTGACGTCAGAGGGCTAAGATTTTGTGCAAAAAAACTGGTCGCCTTTAGTTGTAGTCGTCAGAAGGTTTTTTTACAGTGTGGCCAAATGTGTCAACCTGCGCTGATGGGTAGGGCAGCTATTTCCTCAAATTTGAGTGGTGCACAACTGCAGTGATTGAGAGTGAGACGACAATCCTCCAATACTCACTACTAGTCAAAACCTCCCTGCCTTCTATAGATCTGCATTGAACTTGTGTTACTACCACCCCCACTCCAGTGCCTCTACTCCTATTGCTCGATGCTTTTTGACATCCTCAGCTGAAGTTCGTTGTTGCTCACGGTCGTTGAACTGAAAATCTTGTAGCTTTCTCCTTCCCTTTACTGAATGGAGACTCCAATGCGGCTTTTCCATCACGCTGAGAGTAAAATCTAAGGTAGCTGGCTCAAAGCTCACATGACACAGAGGATGGCAGCCTGCGAGCTTTGGGGTGTGAGGCTGTCTGCACTGAGTGTAGATAGGATTAGCTGGCTTGGGTTTGGTTCACGACCAAGCATCCTCCCGTCTCCAAACCCAGGGGGATGAGGCATTTGGTAGTGGCGAGCATCGAGTTGGGCTAACTGGAGCGAGCTTCCTAACGAGTCTGCTCCAGGGAAGAGACAAAAATGGCCTCATCGACTCCCTGTGTTCACCATCACATGCCTCCCAGAGGACGACTTGTGTCATCATTCTAACCATGGCTGTGCTGCCACTAGAAAAAGTCTGCCCAAATGTGCACACTTAACTTCCCTCAGGAGTTGATTAAGTTGAGTCTCGATACTGCCTACCCTCATATGGAGGATACTTGGTATTTTGAAGCCTGACCACCAATCTGAGCTGCGATCATTGTGAGAGCCGCCATAGTCGTTACTGAGACATCCATGCTTCTAGAAAGAACTTCTATTGACATCCGAACACACTCAGGCAATTGTAACTTCATTATTGAGCAGTAGTGCTTGTACACAGGCCCAATATAGAGCGTTCTAGTATGACACACCTCTATATTCCCAGTCGACTGTTAGCAAGATAACTTTAACCCTCCACAAATACTTCGACATTCCAGAGGTGTCGTGTAGCGTCAAAAAGGTGCCTGGCAATGTAACGCCCCATTGACCCAGAGCAGTAGGTTGGTACACCCACTAAGCTACCTACTACACACGAGCGTAATGTGGCAGGAAAAGCAGTTCTGGTTAAGTATCTGTAAGGCCAAATTCGACCCTACAACTCAATTTTAACCATCCGGAAGAGGACGTCGCTAGGAGGTATTGGAAAGGAATATTTGACAAGAAGTGTGATTGTTCTACCTCCTTTAGCGCGTCACTGACTGTTTCGCGTATCAACAACGAAAAACTGAGCAAGGATGAGACGTATGAAGCTTAAGTTTTACGCCAACAACTCTGATCTAAATAGAGCACACACATGAGAACGCTCCAGTTGTGCACCAGTGTCTCCATATGAATAGATCACACAGCAGGCTCCATATGAAGCTAAAGAGAGAAGAATAAGACTAGTCATTTGCCCGGAGAGAACTGGGCTCCTTCATTCTGTGCAGAAATATGCACATGAAAGAGAGGCGTTCACGATTTTCTACATTCTCATCCCTTCTCTTGCCTCCTCCAGCAGGTGGTGAGGTCTTTGCCACCTGGCTTCCCCACCCACGGTCTTTCAATTTATTCCTAAACAAGCGCCCAGTATCCAATACTTTATTGGTCACAGTCCAGTTTCTTTCACCAGAATCAAATGAGCCAGCCAGCAGTGAATGTGTGTCGCATGTGCGAACCACCAGAAATGGCTGAGTACACACTCAGCTGCGTGGCTATAGTAGTTAGTGCTGGCTACTCAGTAAGGAAATTCTGGGAGCTATGCTTCACTTTGAGGAGGACACAGGTACGGCAAAAGTTTTGTAAAGAAGGAAATGCCTCATGCACATAGTAGTTAAAATAAACGGTGAACATGTGAATGGAAAGGTTCTTCCTCGAAAACCAACTATCCAAAAAATCCAGCCTGCGGCCATTGTTTTACCCAATGGGGAAACGAGCCAGGCCTGGCTTGGCCTACTGGCTCATTGTCCATCGAGGGTGCCCCTCTACGCTGTGGCAATCATCTACTGCCTGCAGGGGAGGCACTGCGCTTGCGCTAGAGCAGCAAGGACACAGAAGTGGACTTACTTATCCTAGCCTCATCTAGTGGGGGGGCACCATGATTCTAGGCCCTTCCGCCGGTTCGCCCACGCTTGTGCGTAGACGTGGAACTGGCAGACCTCTGCCTTGCTGGAGAGGAAGTGCCCTCCTCTTGTCTCAGGAAACCGAGCCCACTCTCTAACACTGCTATGAAGATGCCAGGCAAAAAGCACGCGGTGTTACCCGTCAATCTCATGGTCCTAGTGTACGTATCTATGTCCTGAAAGACTGGCAACAATTTGTGTGGTTCAACGAGCTCGAACCAGCACTATTTGGTGGGCATGATACAAAACCACATTACACTGGTTGGTGCTTCTGACATTCATTGAAATGTCATGTTGAACACTTTCACTGTTGAGCTCTCATTAAAAATCTTAGTTGACAACAGATTTGTCTCGGTCTAGCTGTGTCCAATTCGAATGAATTTCTTGTTCAGAGCTCTGACCTCATTTGTCGGGTTTGTTGACCTGCAGTGTTGCCCTTCAACAGCACCATGAGGCATTAGGAAAACCTTCTACAAACTAAGGATTACCTCGTTGTCAACCTCAATTAATATTCTACCTTTAAGGCAACGAGGATTCTCTAGTTGTACCAGATTTTGATTACTGCCACCAGGGTTACTCTCCTCTGCCGTGAGTATATTTGGAATGACAGATGGAGAGCATATTCCAAAAAGAACAAATAGCGACAAAAATACAGTGACTGGGTACGCTAAAATTGTTGAAGAATGAGCGATGGATAATTACGTCGACTTTAGCAAAATGTTATCTCTGACGTCACGACCCATCAACTAGGATTCTCCCCCGTTGTAACACTTCCATTGCAGACATTTCTTACGAAATCGGCTGCACCGGTTATTTTTCTCCCCGTGTTAAATGCCACTTTGAACTCCTTGAGAAGTTGTAAAAGCGTGAAATTTTGAAAGAAGGAAACATTTTTGTTGTTGTGAAGTCGTTTGATGTTCACGAGAATCAAATTGAGGAAGAAATTGAAAATATTCATAAAAACACTACGAGACTGCAACTGTAGATCACAGAGATAAAAACCAAATATTTCATCGTACTGTTTTCACACGGATGTTTACGATACGTACATCAACTCACTTTTGTACATTGTAATATCTATATTTTGAAAAATGAAAAGAATAAGTAAACAATAAAGTCTTATTTCTGTTCTTCAATAAAATGTTGTGATAACGACAGCGTTTTCTGTACGATCGGGTGAGGGTTTCCTCTACAAATGTCTATCCTGTAACTAAACTCGTCTCTCAATCAAAAGATAACTTAAAATTTGGTTCACTCCAGTTCGAGAAGAAAGATTAGTTGCAGAATGTGAGTGAGCAGTCTTCTCTAAAAAAGGCCATAACTCGAAGGGAAAACAGTAAAGTTCTCTATGAGCACAGAAAGAGCTGGGGCACGTGAATAGATGGGAATGGGATATTGAACTTTAGTTGGCAGGGAACTAAGAGTCACATTTGGACAGCTCGATTCCCGACTGAAGGACTCAACTCGTGTAGTAGAGTGGTGAATGCACTGAATTCCCGAACAAAAGGCTGGAACATGAGAATTAAGATGGGCAATTTTGATGAATGGGCGTTAAAGAAATAGCAAGCGAGATGAGAATCCTCGTGAAAGGGACATGACATGTATGAGTTCTTCCCTAACATCCGTGAACGTCTTTCAAGAAAATGGGTTTAGCCAGACCACTGGACGAGCCAGTTCCTCACTGAACATGGTGAAACTTAATACGCGCCTCCACTTCTTTTCTCTCAAAGACTCTCCGTCATGCACGTCTTGCAACTCCAGTGGGGAGGAAACAAGAAACCACGTGCTGCTCCACTGCAGTTTCTACAACAGTGAGCGAAGGTTGTTGGGAGGGCAAACGAACCTAGAAGCATTGACTGCTACAAAGCTAGCCTATAACCATTTTGCAGAGTTCGCAAAGAAAATGATGGCTAAGAAACACGGCCATTTCGGAACCATAATTACTTCAGCATGTTTCCAGCGTGAGGGAAAGTAGGTAGTCCCCACCTTAAAAAAAAGTGAAGTTCTCTTCTTCTTCTTCTTTCCGTGTCCACATCCACCGTTTAAACTTTGTATTTCCAGTATTCAGCCGCTTGGATCGCTTTGTCATTACATGCTAAAATATCTTCATACGCGCAGGGTAATGTTAGTAAGTCACATCATAGAAGATGATCGTAATCTTGCTCTAGCCCACAGTCGCAGGTTGTATCTTCTTGAGAGAAGCCCCACTTAACCAGATTAGTTTTGCACCTGGTTACTTTTGTACGAAGTCGGTTTAGTGATTTCCAGGTGGTAAAGGGAAGTTCAAAACCACCGCTCTTCTTTTAGTTCCAGTATTGGAGTCTGTAATTTCTCTTGCCACAACTTTAGCCTTCTTTGTTCTGGAGTCATGCTTAAAGGTTCTGTCGATTTAGTACAACCTTTCCTGGACTTGAGTCTTGTTCATTGTTGTTGATGATTGAACAGAGGATGTCTTGGATCACTGGATTGTTTTTTCCGCTCTATTTCAGATGCAACTGTTCGTCAAATAGGTGGGGGAGCTATACCTACAATTGGGTAAAAAGCAAAAGCCTCAGCAACAGTTTCTTCAACATAGTTATGGAGTTCAACTTGGATTTGGTGTGAATTGAGGTCAGAAAATAATGACGCTCTTTCTTCGGCTGTGGAATACCGTCTGTTGTTATGATTCGGGGGGGGGGTTGTATTTGGTTGTCTAAAGAGCATTTTTGCTTTCCTGTAAAGCGAGCCATCTCTCATCCAATAGTTGACGAGAATTCCTTTTTTCGTTACCAATTTTGCTAGTAATTTTTAATTTGTACGTGGCGTTGTTAGAAGCACGTTGATGTGGAGGACATTGGGTTTGTTGCCAAAGGCTGCAAGCTGCTTTCTTTACTTCCAAAAGTTGGGAGATGTGGGGTGAATATGAAACTATTCTGTGGTTGGTAGTACCAAGAGCAGTACCAGCTTCAGAGCATAACGTATGTTGTGAGTGAGTTTGCTTACTGCTTCATCAATGTGATACGTTCGCATTAGTGAATAATATTTTTGAAACAAGTACATAACATCCACACCCCCGCAACTCCTAAACAGTCTATTGGCTGATAACGAAAAAGAAGTTGAAGGTGCACAATGCCGTGCTCTCCCGTTTGTCTGCGACTGAGCACGCTCGAGGAAAATTCTTTTGTCTAGACACAAAAAGTAAGTAAATAGAAGAATGATCGTGTATTTATGACTATCACGAGTAAGTGCATGTACTGGCAGTTGGACACATTTTATCTGCCATCAGTTTCACTGAATACTAAAGATAAGAGAACAGATTACGATTCAAACTTCCAGCGCTACACCGAAAGTAATGTTTTTTAAATTGTAATGATAAACCGGACGTATTATTATCAATTCGCTCTATTCTCTATATGTGTATAGAGATAAATATCAGTAAATCCCAAACTGGGAGGATTTTAAATACATCCTGACTAGATAAATGTGCACTATTCTCTATTTAAATAATGTACATCATGATACAATATTGAAAGATCAGTAGTTCTCGACTGAGTGGCGTTTCAAAGTTGGAACATATTTTTATACAAAAACCCTACCTCATGTATTCAGTTCCCATGGAGCTGGCGTTCCTTGATAAGACGTTTCCAATATGTCCCCTCGTTCTCACACAAAATGTAAGACAGTCTCGAGATCAAATCCCTCCAACCTTCTCCGGCCACAGCTGACACACCTCAAGCATTCTGAAGGCGCACTACAACCAGTCCCCGACGAATACACAGTACACAGGCTCCATCGGGAGAAGTGCGAATCTTGACCGTGTGAGCTTTTTTCTTTCACTCGCGCTCTGTGATTCATTTCATTTTCATTCCTACTCGATCTCAACATAGACTGTTAACCTGTAACCCTGCAGATCGTTATCGTCGCCTAAAGTAAACAGTAACGTACATTACAATACAATCTCCGGGGCAAAGACTAAGTTTGAACGAATAACCAAATCTACCAAAAATGTTCAGTCATCGGATAAAAATTACTACAGAAACAGGCTAAAGGCTTCCGATGTTATTGAATCTCTTCAACTTCTCGGGAAAAACGTCTTTGTAGAGAACGGGGTCGGCACGAAACTCCACAGTACGCAGTGGTAATTGCCCGTATATTGACGCAAACCGGTCTATGCACTGGTTTCGTTCGATCATGTGGCTGAGGTCGGCGCTGAGCATCTCGTTGTTAGTGCACTCGGGGCACTTGAATTTTTTACGTGGAGTCACCTGAAATTGAAACAACAACAAAAAATAAACTCTAGAGCTCTCCAACGCAAACGCCTTCGCGTTATTTACTATCTCTACCCAAATGAAATTACAGTAATCGGCTACAAGTCGCCGACAAGACGCACATTCACATAAGTCAACTTCAGTTTCAGTTGGTATGAATAAATCGTCGGACGTGTACCAACCAATTTAGCAACAACCCGTGCTCTCTTACCTGATGAATCGTATCGAAGTAAACATATGCAAATTATCGCAACGCTGCATTTCGTTACGTCTTCGAGTTTTATATGCCAAAGTAAAGGGACGAAAATGTTTAAAAAATAATCTGTAGTGAAAATCGGTTTATACAAAAGGAAATGTTCTAAACTCAACAACACGGGCAAGTTTAAAATAATTGTGTCATGGAGTAGATACCAGCTAGTTGAAAAGGACTTGGTTTCATTAAGTAATCACAAAAAAACGGTCGTAACTTGGACATAGCTTAACGAACGGGAATAGCAGGTTTCTTGACTAGTTGCATTCGTTTTTCTCAGGCTCATGACGTACTGTTCGGCATTGGTACGTTTTGACCAAATCACAGTCGTGCATTTTCATTAAATTCGTAGAACAGCGGGCGCGTACAAATGCACAATCTTCAAATGATACTGACATGACTTTGAAGTTCCAATTTGTTAGGCCAAGTGTTAACTATAGTACTCCGATTGTAATTGCTCCACTGTGAGTGGTACCCATAATACATACGATCGGCCGAAAAAGAAAATTCTGAGTTTCCTTCAAATCATTCCATTTCAAGGGCTTTTCAGTTCGAAAAACGCCATTTGTGTGAAAAAGGGTCGAAGCCAAGCAGTTCAAATGATATTTTATACGATGAAATCGCTGAAGAGCGGCAAAATAAGGGCTTGAGCAAAATTTTATCAGTCGCTAGAGCTGATAAAAATTGCTGAATATGCGCTCTGTAACGTGTCTCGCCAGATATTTTTAAAAGGTTCGTTCTACGAGGGACGTCCCAAAAGTAAGTTCCGATCATTTGTAAATCCGTGGGAAAATGCCGTAGGGAAAAAATTCCAACAGGGATACTTCGTGTTACATCTGGTGGCAACACTGAATTTTTCTTATGTTGCTATCACTTGTTGCGGCTTATCAGCACCAGTGTAAACATGGCTGCTACATTGAAAAACCCGTCAAATTGTAAAATCCGTTCGGTGATCCGTTTTTTAGTATTTGAGAATGTTTCTGTGCCCAAAATTCACCGCAGACTCTCTTCAGCATATGGAGAAGGGGTCATGAGTATCGAAATGGTCCGTAAGTGGAAGAGAAGTTTCCTGGAAGGGCGGGAAAGTGTGCACGATGAACAGCGAAGTGGGCGCCCTTCCACAACATTTGAATGGAATGTTTTCCCCCACCCACCATACTCTCCAGACCTTGCACCGAGTGACTTTTTCCTTTTCCCCCTCCTCAAAGTCCACCTGGGCGGAAGAAAGTTCCGTATGAACGCCGAACTCGAAGCCGCAGTCTCAGAATTCTTCAAAAAAAATGACGCAGAATGCTACAACAAGGGGTTACATAAACTGGCACCACGGTACCAAAAATGCATCGATCGGAATGGCGACTACGTCGAAAAATAAAGTAGATCCGTACCTTTAAGAATAATTTTTTTTTTTCAAATTGGTTGAGTTTTCGATTTTTCCCAGCACTTCGGAACTTACTTTTGGGACGTCCCTCGTATAAAGGGATATATGGGGAAAGGAGTGTAAAAGCTGTCATTTGAGGAGGAGAAGGCACTCAGACATTACGAGTTGTGCTCCAATAACTTTACAACGATTATTGAAGTTCTTTCGAGCAGGCAGTTCTGTACAGTAGTTTGGCCAGATTTGACTCGTCAATTAAGGTAAATAGGCGGAGCAAAAATAAAAACCTCGTGCTGTGTTTCAAAAATCTGCAATATTCGTGCTACTCTCATAATTTTCCCTCAAATAAAACAGGCGACGGGGAGAAAAATAAGGGTTTGATGGATCGCCTCTTATGCAGTTGGATCGGACGTGGTTGAAACTGCGGATGTAGAAACGTACTGATCGCATGAGCAGCTCAGTAGGTTGGTGTGCCTTGATGGGTATTAGGTGGACAAAGTTTTCAAGGCCACGTTTGTTTGCTGCTCCTTCCTGTTGTTAGCCAAAGGCGCAGCAGGCCTCGTAATGAGGAGAGTGCAGAGTATGGCCGTCTTGTTCAATCAAATGGGGACTTCATTGGAGAAAGCCACACTGGATGAAGCACCAAGAAATAGAGGTAAGGTAGGGTCGGATACTTACTAGGAAACAGTCCGATTCACATTATACCCGCAAGACACAACCAAACATCCCCATTGTACTCACTAGAATCAAAGACTGTAAACTGGGAACCACAAAAAGGACCTCCTTACCTTAATGGGAGCTTTATTAGTGATGTTGGCGACCAAAAAATTCATAGCAATATCTTCGCAATTCATATGATCGTCGACCCATTCCTTGATATCGCCGGGCATCGAAGTGGTGTACATGTAGCTCCAATACTGAAACCGAACGAGTTTTACAAATAAAACGGGCAGAAATGACGAGGTCGCTCACTTATCAATAACGAATACTCACTTTATGGTGGAACGCAGCGCCAGTGAGCACCATCGAAATTTGATTGGTCCATTCCGACTCGTATTTCCATCGACCCGTCGAATTGTCCCAGACGTGAACACGAGAAGGGAAACCCACAATCCTATCGGGAAATTCTCTCCAGACCTTGGAAAAAAAAGAACAATTGACAGTTAACCATGTAATACGCAATTTTGCGCAAATACACTAAATTCTAAGAGCAGTTTCAATGAGCTACAAGAGATGTGCTCGTTAGGAAAGTACCAAACATTATGATACTCTTAAGCTCTTCACGTAGGTGCATTTACTCCTCGCAATACTCCAACGCATTCATGCAAATCCCCAACGCACGCCTTAAAAAGACTCAGTTTATCACTCGCTCCCAAACGACTTCAGTTAATGAAGCTATTTTGAGTGATCTTGTCACTGCAGCCACACATTGGGTCTCTTGTGACGAAGTCACTTACCTAATAAAAGACATACGTTCCCCCTTGTAGGAAGCTGAGTGTGTCATTTGCCACAGACTCCGCTGTTGTTTAGGGTTTAATCACCCTTGGGAAAATGTTTGAAGCGCCTAGTTGCTAGCATACCGCCTGACTCCATTTAAAGGCACCGGGCGATCATGGTCTAGTGGTTAAGACATTGTGGTTCATAATTATCGATGATGGTCAAGAATTGTGGATTGAAGCTCCGTAAGCTTTGCCGTAATTTTTGCCTGAGTCAGCGGATCCCCGTAACGTCACCAAACCCCCCTCGTAACATTGGTGGCAGCGATATACGAACAAGTCCACGCTCCTTCATTCCTTGAAAAAAAAGAGGACCTGAGAGAAAAAAAAATTAAGAGAGAAAATAATGAGACGAGTTCTCGGGTCTGAGATTCGCTGACGCTGTGAAAGTTCCAGCGGAGAGATGAATGGTGACTCGCCTACTACAATGTGAATGAAAAATAAGCGCCCTTTCCTTGACGCCCTCTCATTCCCAGAATCTTTTATCGAATTTCCTAAGGATTCGCTCAACTCTCAACAAAAATCCGTTCATTAAAGTCGTCCGCTCCACGAGCAGCGGCTAATGGTGAGGGGGGAGATGAACCGCCTGACTCCCTTTAAAGGCACCAGGCGATCGTGGTCTAGTGGTTAAGACATTGGTTCATAATTCTCGACAAAGTCGAGAATTATGGATCGGAGCCCCGCGCAATATTCCGTAATTTTTGCCTGAGTCAGCGGATCCCCGTATCGTCACCAAACCCCCCTCGTAACACTAGTACAGGGAGCTTGCATACTGTGTGCTCTGCTGTTTTGCCTTTCTCGTTGCACAATCTGCATTCAACTAGTTCTCATTTGCCCATGTTGTTGGGGTGGTAGCTAAGTGAGCAGTGCCCAGTGGAGAGGCTAGTAATAACTCTTAGTTCCCATCTGGTGAGTGTAAGCATTGCATTCATCCTTGAACGAGAAGGCGCAATGAGTCTTTTTGCTTGTCGAAGACCTGGCTAGCCTTGCCAGCTGGCGTGTTTTTTTTATGTCTTCCCCCGTGTCACCTGCAAATTTAGGTTACTTTTCGCCGCTCTGTGAGGCTCAAACGCAATGAGTTAGGGATTCTATGCCCCTCTATGCGAGGCAGTCTGCCTTTTCCTTGCCCTCGTGCCCTCTATGAAGCTGTTATCATAAAAAAGGGAAGCCCATTCTGGGCATCGAGTCGTTTGAGTGCACAAAGACATTCTCGTGTATGCATAGAGCTAGCCAAAATTGCCATTAAGGCAGCCTCTTGTACGCAGATATTGAAGGCTGAAATTGGGTCCAGCACAGAACAATCAGTGTACCATAATAGCGCGTGCACCCCGGTTGAGAATGGCCCTCTCTCTTGCTGTTCCTGTGAGTGGATGCAGTCACTGAAAATTCTGCTCTGGCATAAGCCCAGTGGGAAGAAGTGCTGCCTCTTCTATTTTGAACTGTTTCGCAGTTTCTTGAAGGCTTGCCTTTGCCCTGGTAGAATTAATACTGGTCTGCAAGGGCGTCACAGGCATATGGTCCTATGAATGCGTATATGGAGGGGTGGTATATTCAATAAGACTCCTATTGCAGCAATGGTCCAAGTGTGCACGGCAAACTTGTCTCTGCAGTTGCTGGAGCTTTCCTTGAACTGCTTCCACCATAATAAAGTGGAGGCATATGAAATAAGGGGTATTATTGTCCCCTTACACAGCCAATCCATTATTTTCGGAGCGACGCCCCACGATAAACTGCACATCTTACATCCCCATAGAGCCATGATTGTAGCTGTCCAGTATCACCCCTAGATATTTTACCTTGGCCACTAGTTGAAGTCTCGCTCCTTGCTTGGTGGGTGGCAGTATTTTGTCAGGCCTGCTTTTGACTGGTGAAGTACGTTTCAACCACTCCAGCAGATTGGAACTTTTTCCGCACAAGCAGGGTTCCTGCTAAATTTTATTTTGAACAAGAAAGTACGCTTTCTAACGGTGCAACAGTCGAGGGGCCTGGAATAAATTAAACTAACACAATTACAATCACGCATCGTCGAATACACAAAAATTACCTCGTATCCAAATTCAACTTCATCGGACGTCAACATCACAATGTCGTCGTCTATGGTCAGTATAGCTTCTGTTTCGATCTCTTCGTAAGGATAAAATCTGTTGGACAGTTTGTTCGCTTTGGTTTGAATGACTCTCAGAGGCTTCGTCACCTTTGGCCAGAGTGAGGCTGAAAGCAGTAATGAAGGTTCAGATTCACTGCGGCTGCACACCACATGTTATGTAAGCATTGCCAAAACATGAGGGCATAATTGTGAACTGAACGTTTCAGGGAGGAATAGGCACGAGGGTAAAATCACCAAAGACAATCAACATTTTTCTTTCTTTTTGATGAATAAACTTCACATTTAGTACATCACAGTTTTGTTCAACAAAGCGCATCCTGACCCCGCAATAACTTCCCACTAATTGCCCTTACTAGACTCAATAGTGGCAAGACGTACCAATAACTTTTATTTACACATGTATTGTGGAGGCACAATTCCGAACGCAGTGAAAAGCATAGCAAGCTGCATCACCACAGAGCGCTGGCTGCTCCACGGTCGAAGTAGCCGATCGTGTTACTCAGCTCGTTGTCGTCGTCGCTTTGGAAGAACGAGCGGTGCGTAGCAACACACAACTTTCCACAATCCCTTTAAGTTCGAACACCACCTACATATGCGGGCGCTATATCTTCGTTCAACGCATTTCTACAAAAACATTTATGGAGAACTAAATGTAGGGACTACTTAGCTGAGAGTACGCCGTAAGTTTTATCGAAATCGTTAGAGCCGTTTTAGGTAAAATTGGAATACCGATAAATTAATATTCGACAAATCTCCTTTTCTGAGTTAACTTGGCTTATATCTTCGTTAACAGATGGATACATAGATAGTTGCGGAGAACGAAATGTGGGTATGGGTGACTAAAAGACACTCCACAAGATTTATCACATCTGGTGAAGCAGTTACTCTGGAATTTACGGAAATGTTCGAAAAAACGTTATTTTCGACACATTTTGATTTTTATCTCGGTTCAATGGACGGTCAGAGGAACATTTATTGATGTAGGTATTAACAATTTGAAAACATCTTGAAAGTTTGGTGATAATCGTTGAAGCCGTTTTGCCAAAAAAACCTATTTTTGCTTCATAGGCCATCTCCGTTAACCGAATATTCATGGATGGTATGGAGTAGAAAAGTTAGGCATTGATTATAGGAAGATAATTTGAAAGTTTAATCAAAGCCGTTAGAGCTGTTTTCGAGAAAAATGCGAAAAACCCTAGTTTCTGGTATATTTTCTCCCCCCCCCCCTTTCCAATCTGCTGAAATCGCACATAACCTTATTTTGGTGTTTACAAAAAATAACAAACAAAACAAAAAAAGAACCAGCTCAATCGGATCAGTCGTTCTCCTGCAAATCGAACTACAGACACACACACACGGACCATGCACCGAAATTAGGTTTTGTAGACTCAGTAGGCCTCAAAACATAAAGATCTGAAGAATACCCAAAATCCCCCCCCCCTTGGGGTAGCGGAAAATAAAAATCATCATCTTGCTCAGTTTGAGCGAGAGCAAGGTGAGCTGCCGTCGCATTCTTTTCTTTTTTGTTCATTTCTGATTACGTTCGATTATCTCTTTTTGAGCCCCTTTTGCGTTGGTAGAGGCTAATATTTATTAGTTGCCCTTTTTTGAGGATCCTGTGCCTGGTTGGTTGTTCCCCCTGCCCTGAAAGGAGTTTTATTTCGAAAATTTGGCTTAAGTTTCTTTTTTTCCGAAAGCATCTCGAGGGAGAAAAAGATCGGCCCCGACCTCTACAGTATATTACATTCATCACTTTCACGAAAGTCGGGTGGTCGTTCATAGATCAGCCTTCGTTGTCCTCGAGGTTATGTAATACCAGAAAAAAAAATTATGGCGACTCTTAAGGAAGTAAAGCTTCTTCCTGCGACATGCAGGGGTGATGGAGGAGAACCTAATGGTCGTAACCCTTCCCTAGTGGTCGTAACCCTTCCCTAATTGTATAATAACACAAAATGACAACTCCCTTGAGAATTGCTCAGAGCTGGTAGGAAAATCTGGCCTCTCTCACAGTGCAGGTAAAGCTGTTGTGAAAGGGGTTTGGCGTTCTTTAGCTTTCGTGCAATGATAGGTAGCTAGAGCCTACTACAAGAAATTAAGACAAACACATTAATAACAATTTGCTTCAACAACCTCCGTACGATCAAAGTAACAAATAATTACACGAGGTTCTAAGGGCCGTTTTCACCAAAACAGCACTTGACGTGATCCAACTGATCAGGGCTAGATAAGTAAATAAAGGCTAGCCATTTTCGTGCCCACCACGCTAGCCGAGATCACTGTGGGATGCTGTTAGCATAGACGTTATTACGCTGCGATTAAGCCATATCGAGAAGGCAGTGAACTAATGAGGTTACAGTAAAGTAAGGAAATTGGGCATCTGTTTGACATTTCGTCCCGTAAACATGTGTCATGTAAACGTAAACGGCGGCGTAGCTGTGTATCCCGTAGATGCCCAATGCTCAACAATCCGGATTTGGCCAAATTATTGTCAGAAGCCGAAGTGGCCGCATTAACCTCTGCCGAAGCTGAAACTGGAGGGGAGCATAAAGTGAAAATTTTGGGGTTAACGTTTGATCAGAGCTAGAGCTTAACCCAATCTGCAATCTGGTGAAGGCCGTTTTTGTAGCGGGAGCGAGTTAGGTGCTGTTAATCGACTCTAAACGGGATCATTTAATTTAAAATGTCATTGCTACCTTCCAGCTCCCTTGAGACTCTAGCGGACCATCTTCATGGAGCGCATTCATCAAAGTGGGATGAGCCGAAAACACGTTTTCCACACTCCCTTGGAATATCCTCATGGATCAGGCCCACACCCACACTCTTGCTCGTGGTACAAAAACTGCTCAGGCGGGAAGAGGAAGTTGACAAAACGAAGAACATCAAGCAACCCCTTCTACATCACACTCATCGAGCTACTCTGCAAGTCTCGTTGGGCTTTTAGAGCCGAGCCCGCCTCATTTTCAAAAGACATTTGCTAATTTAAACCTGTGACTAAAATCATCTTTCTTGTTTATATCTAACTACGAATGAAAAATAAACTAGTACTTACACGGTGGAGGGGACTTTCTTTGGTGGTTCCACACCACCAGAACTTTGGATAAGCTCGGTACTTTGACTAGCTTCTCTATAAGAGAAAACAGGCTTCCTACTCGGTCGTAAGTGAGAATAACAGCAGTAAAACCTTGCCATCTGGGAGCTGTCAATTCAAGAAAGACTGGAGACGTGGGAGGAGTCTGTAACAATTTAAATTAAACGGGGGTTAGCAACGAAGCCCCAAACAGGCCCCATTCCTGCTTTTCCCACCCACTTGGTTCATAAGACAACTGAACGCTGAGATAATTTTGTGTTACGAGGGAGGATTACAGCAATCACAAGTTCCGATCCATTGCCTAACTTTTGTCGGGATTATGAACCATTGTCTTTAACCACTAGACTACGATCGCGAGGGTGCCTCTTAATGGGAGTCAGTCAGTACATTTGTAGGCACCCCAGAGATTGTAGTCTATTGGGGGGAAACTTGTTTCCGGATCGGAGCTCGGGATCGCCGTAATTGTTGCCTGAGTCAGCAACTCCCCACATTTCCGAACCTCTCGTAACAAATGGTGTCCGAAGTTCCAAACTCCAACACCCTCCTTCACTCCGCGGAAAAGAAGGGTGTCAGAGAGCAAAAATAAATAAAAAAATAACTGGTGCGTAGCAACACACAACTTTCCACCACCCCCGTAAGTTCGAACACCAGCTACGTATGCGGGTGCTATATCTTCTCTCAACGCATTTCTACCGAAACATTTATGGAGAACAAAATGTAGGGAATAGTTAGCTGAGAGTACTCCGTACGTTTGATCGAAATCGTTAGAGCCGTTTTTGAGATAATTGGAATACCGATAAATTAATATTCGACAAATCTCCTTTTCTGAGTTAACTTGGCTTATATCTCCGTTCAACATATATATACAGAAATAATTATAGAGAACGAAATGTGGGTATGGGTGACTAAAAGACACTCAATTAGGATTTATCACATCTGGTGAAGAAGTTACCCTGGAATTTACGGAAATGTTCGAAAAAACGTTATTTTCGACACATTTTGATTTGTATCTCTGTTCAATGGACCGTCAGAGGAACATTTATTGAGAACAATATGTAGGTATTAACTATTCAAATACATCTTGAAAGTTTGGTGATAATCGTTGAAGCCGTTTTGCCAAAAAGCGCAAAAAACCTATTTTTGCTTCATAGGCCTATATCTCCGTTCACCGTATTTTCATGGAGATATGTATGGAGAAGAAAAGTTAGGTATTGATCAGTAGAAGATAATTTGAAAGTTTAATCAAGATCGTTAGAGCCGTTTTCGAGAAAAATGCGCAAAACACTAGTTTTTGGTACATTTTCGTCCCCCACTCCCCCTTTCCATCGGCCGAAATCGTCCATAACCTTATTTTGGTGTCTACAAAAAGTAACGAACAAAACAAAAAAGAACCAGCTCAATCGGATCAGCCGTTCTCCCGCAAATCGAACTACAGACACACACACACGGGTATGTTTCCTTATTTGATGACTGTACCTAAACCTTCGACGAGGGTTATATCAGTAGACCCACACACACACGGACCACGCGCCGAAATTAGATTTTTTAGACTCAGTAGGCCTCGAAACGTAAAGATCTGAAGAAAACCCAATTTTTTTTTTTGACCCGATTACTATACTTTCCTTCCCTTCGAGTAGCGGAAAGTAATTAGGTGAAAAAATATTGAGCCGAATCCTCGGGTTTGAGTTTTGCTGACGCAGTGTGAAATACCAGTGAACAGACTGACTAGGAATTAATGTTTCAATATACGCATTATTCGAATCTTTGATCGGATTTTCCACGGATTCCCTCAAACTCTCGAAGATTCATTCATTGAAGTCATCCGCTTCAGGAGCAGTGGCTAATGCATGAGGGAGAATGATTCGCCTGACTCCCATTCTAGGCACCCCTGTCACCATAGATTCATATCCTAAGAAAAATTGAGAATGGAAGCAGAACTAGGGATTGCCATAATCTTTGCCTAAGTCAGCCCCCCCCCCCCCAACATTTCCAAACCCCTCGTACCACACAGTTAAACGTAAACTAGTCCAATTTCAAATGAACGCAGTTTTTGTGTATGAGGTACGCGTGATATGCTCTTATAAATAAAGCACGACACCATAACTTACCAAATGCGGCGCATTATTCCAGTCTTCGTAGACCATCGCATTTTGGGGGAACACTCTGTCATTCAATATATCTAATGTGGTTCGAGTGATGTCTTCCATTGAAGAGAAATATTTTGAGTATAACCAGGCACACTGTTCCCTCATTTTCCTCTTTTTATTTTCAGGGATAGTTTCTACCAAATTCACAACCGTACTCAAATCTGCTTCATTCACTCTTAAAGAAGCTCTGAAAAAGTAAATTGGTAAATTAAGCGTACCCAACGAAAAGCGACTTAAAAAACGAAACGTAGCGAGTTTTACCTTTTCCAGTCCAAAACTTCAGAGAAGGGCATTACCATCGTGTTGGCGACTACAATAGGGATGCACCCCGCCGCTAAGGCGTCCATCAAAGTGGTTTGGGCCAATCTGAGGCCCCTGATGACGAGGCAAAAGTCGCCTTGCTGCAAAAATTGGGTCCAAGTTGAGATCTCAAAATTATAAAAGCAGCAGTAACATATGTCTGCTACCACTGGAATCAGGATGTCTCTTCCCTGGCCTCTAAATGGTCGAGTTCAAAGAAAACAACTTAGCATTAGTATTTCGTTTACGAGGAGCAGAGTGAAATGAGACAAAAATGCGAGATCTGAACTTCAAGCGTAACAGAGGAAAGATTTATTAAAATGGTATAAACGAAGGTTAAAATAAAGATATCCTACCTAACAGGCCCTTAAAAATAGAGACTTAGCTTGATGGTGAAAAGGAATTTGAGTGGAGAGCTTCTTTTCGTGGAAGCTGTGATGGTGACGAGAACAGCGTTAACGCGCCTTGGTTTGGGCTTTCGTTGGAGTCCAAGGTCGTTCCAGGTAGTCCAGGGATAAACGCATGCCAACGGGAACCGCAGATCCAAAGGCGATTTTAGTTGAAGCCACAATCTCGACGAGGATTTTGGCTTTTGGGAAAACGAAATGGAGTCGGCAAAAACGTTCGGCGAAGCGGGTAAAAAATAGACGGGAGTCGTCAGTTTGATCGCAAACGAGGTAAGTGTCGTGTCTGGGCAGAATTTCGGCACCTGGTGGATCTTGAAGGGAGAGCGGAATCCTTGTTCTTTCGGACTTGTTCTTCACCTTTCGTAAACAACAAGGTGCGAATTAACTTGAGCCAATGGTGACAGTGACCAGCTGCGACGTGGATAAAGGTCTCCATTCAGAAGTAAAGATGCGATTTGCAACTTCTAAGAGCCTGTGAGAGTGTGGACAGACTCTGCCCAGCTCCGAGGATTGGACAAAAGTACTCTTTTCGTCAATGATGGTGCACTCTGGAAAGGGAGTGTCAACCAACA
Source organism: Pachypeltis micranthus (assembly GCA_020466155.1). Taxonomy (NCBI): domain Eukaryota; kingdom Metazoa; phylum Arthropoda; class Insecta; order Hemiptera; family Miridae; genus Pachypeltis; species Pachypeltis micranthus. The sequence continues at coordinate 12,459,141 of CM035778.1, read as the reverse complement.
CCTCCAGAGCTTTCCCCCCATCTTACATGAAACTACTGTTTGGCTAGTGGCTTCAGTGGCACTTCGTAGGTTGTTCGAGACAGACAGCAATGGTTATTTTTTATCTTTTACTTTTTGTAATATTAATTTAACAAGACCTTTATCGCCATCCGCGTCGCAACCTGTCACCCTCACCATTGGCTCCAGTTAATTCGCACTTTGTTGTTTATGAAACGTGAAGAACAAGGATTCCGCTCCCCCTTCAAGATCCGCCAGGTGCCGAAATTCTGCCCAGACACGATTATTACCTCGTTTGCGATAAAACTGACGACTCCCATCTATTTTTTAACCACGTCGCCGACTCCATTTCGTTTTCCCAAAAGCCAAAATCCTCGTCGAGATTGTGGCTTCAACTTAAATCGCCTTTGGATCTTCGGTTTTCGTTTGGATAAATACCTCCTTAAACCCCTACAAGTCTCCTGGCCGTGGTGAGGGGGGGGGGGGCTTCTCAGCAGAGCTGTTTTCTTGCTGGCCTGTGTGCCCTACCTATGTAAAAGGACGAGGCTCGTGTTTTTGCCTAAGGGAGGTAGAAACCTCAAATCACAGCACCCATAAGCCTCCCCTTACTTCTAAAATCCACGGAAAAGAACGTAGATCTGGTCTATAAAGAAACGCTTGAGACACAACCAAGCAAAAGCACAAGATGACTATCTGAAGGGCAAGTAGACCGAGACTGCACTTACAGAGTTTGAAGGCTTATAGGTGCGTCATGGAAGGAGGTTTGATAACTCCCCCTTCACTCTCATCATGGCATGGGCAATGTAAAGGGTGTAGAACCCCAGTCTATGAAATGGACTATGTCCATGCTCAGGAGTTGGGAAATCACGACTCAGGTAGGGGAGGACAGCATCACAGCCATCCCCACTTGAGACTGCTCTACAAGAGGAGTGATGTCTCTCCTCCTGTGGCTATTGATGGTAGTTTAGGTGTTGGAAACTCCGCAGCTTGATGGCTAAGAAGTGGATGATCGCTGTGGTAGTCAGAGGCCAATTTGCCTACGCAGTATTAAAATGGATGCCGGGGGCTGTGAACATCATCCAGAGGTGGCACGGTTAAAGGGACTTCACATCAACTTGGCAAACACCACGATGGTCTAGGTTACTAAACAAAGAAACTCGGAAATTGTGCACCCCACTATCTGCGATTGGGAGGAAGGCAGGTCTGGACATTGCAGGAACTACTATCATCCTAACCAAGATGCTGAGAGAGTATACCACTGTATATTAAGCAAAAATACTAGACACAAAGATCTTCACATAAGAGATCCTGGCACAATGAATAAAGTCCTTAAAGACAACCTCAGCCAATGCCTTCAGATCCAAGCTGATGTAAGAATGTCTTCATTTGCTCAAATGACTCGTTGCCCATTGAATCCCAGCTCTTACAAGGCTTGAGGGCAATAAAAAAGCAGACTGACTTGTAAAAAGGGGCACAGAATCCCAAACCCATCGACGGAAAGCCACCTAAATGAGCCAGTTAAAGTCACAGAAAACACGCCCGTTGGCGTAACCAGCCACATGTAAGACAGTGTGCCATTGGGTAATAATCTTCACATCAACTTGAACAGTGTCTTCAAGATGAATCCCCTCTCATTATGGCTTAACTTGACACTTGTACACTATACAAACAACAGACACAGCACGTATACAGCTAACTTGAGTAATCAGGAAATGCATTGTCCACTATTCAACAATTTCGAAGATTCATCTTTTTTTTCGCAGGCGTAATTTGTTGGCCAAAAAGGCAGCAACGACAAAAAGTTTACGAGTGATGGAGAGTGAATTGGAATATTAAAACAGGATACGCTACATAATTAGAGTCCAACAAATACAAAAATGGCATGCCTGAAGAACGTGAGGGTAAAGGTAGGTTCGAGACCTCCCGACGCATCTAACGCTGTCATTTGCTGAATTTAAACAAGGTTGTAAAACCAACAGTTCGTCTCGGTCCGAAGCAAGCTCCGTAAGTTCTGAGGTGAATTCAGGGTTGATATTCAATTGAGAACTAATTACGAGCCACTTCCTGGAACAATATTTGAAATTGAAGACACTTGAGCATATCTACTAGAGAGTTGCACGATGTGTAACGACTTTTGTTACCTTTTAGCTGATAGATCTCCTTTGAAGACGACTGCTGAAGGGCTGAAAAGTGGAAGGGAGATGTCGTAGCTGACTCTATAAGACCACGAATCAAAACCAGCGCCTGCCACCATAGAATTTCCGATCGCTAAGTCGATGATGGTGTTATACTCAGGTGCCGCCCCAGCTATCATGTTGAAGATCAGATGGTTGTCTCCATTGTTCCAACTGAAATAAACAAATCGGCATACGCTTGTATTTACTGACACCCAGAAAACAGCCGTGATTAAAAACGAGATTTTCGCCTAAAGGTCAGAAACTGTACAAGGATCAACAAGACATTTTTAAGGCTTACGCCTCCCATAGTTTGATCTTAAAATACACTGCATGTGTGTACATAAGCTCTGTCAAGAGTACGTACTGCTAACCAAAACATGCATTATAGAGAGCAAAAACTTGTTACTTACAACGGGAGTGTGGCGAGAGATTGAGATGCCTCTTTCAGCCGCACCCTGGTTTGACTGAGGGTGTCGATAGACACGACGAACAAACAGGCCTCTTCCGGGTTAGGAGTGTAGTACTTACTGTTCACTATCGTAGTCAGTAAACCGTAAAATTCTCGGGTAATCGGCGGAGGACCTACAGCCGACACCCCTTTGTCACTCACATACTCCTTCAACGGATAAACGTACACTAAAATTTTCGTCGCTCCTTTATGGCCGCATCTGTAGACGTTGAAACAATCGTGATACGTGCATCTCGGATTCGGACCGCTCGAAATGGGAGAATCTGACGGGAAAACCGCTCTGGGGAGTTTTCCGGGGTTTTTCAAATCGATAGGCTCATAGGACTTTTCGGTTCTGTACATGAGGCCGTTAGGGAACACATTCACGAAACCGCCAACTATAGCGAGGAACGAAACAATTAAAACGGCGAATAGAACTATAAAAAATCGTTTATAGTTCGAAAGAGCAGTAAAGTGTTTGGCGCCCATCTTTCAGCGGGCTGTAATTACTATGGATTATCTTAGATGAGTGTGATAACCAATGGTAGGCTTCCCCTTGGCCATTGCAGCTCTATTCATATCATCGACAATTAGTGTTGTAACGTGAGGTAAATAAATCGTAAAACAAGACGTCACAAATCTTCTAACTAGTCTGATAAGAAAACACAAAACTTGTAAACAAAGTAGAAGGCGAATGATAATAGCAACATTCGTCTTCTACCTCTTGGTTGTTATCGACTTCAATGTGGGAAACTGCTCCTAGCTCCCAACAAATCATGTTTCAGCTGATCAGCTGTTTCAGCTGGTACGGTGGTTATCTCTAAAAACTGCGCTAAAATCGATATCGTCGAAAGTTTTGGTAATTTATTGTGCTGCTCTTGTCACTTTCCCACAAATGGGAATTTTATGGTATAATTGCCTTATTGATAGCTTTAATCAAAATCGTTAGAGCCGTTTTTGAGAAAAAAATATTTGGTGTTTTGATCACTATGATAACTATAGTTAACTTTCGGTGGATTTTGTACAAACCCTTATTTTGGCGTCCCATGGTGACCTGCGGGCGAGATATCAAGTTTGAGCTGATTTGGTACGGTGGTTTTCTTTAAAAATTGTTCACAGACACACACACAGACCATTTTCCCAAATAGTGTTTTTCGGACTCAGGGGGGTCTGAAACGTAAAGATCTGAAGAGAACTCAAAAATTTTTTTTCAGCCGATTACATAACTTTCCTTTCTACATCGTAGAGCAGGGAAAGTAAAAATCTGACGACGACACATCACACAACTTTCCTAAGCCATTCAGTCACCGGTTTTCATGGCTTTAGATATACTTAAATCAATTTTTCTCTCACTTCGTTTGAAATAGGAAAAACATAACTTCTCCTTTTACATAGCAAATAAAGTTCCGGAATTTGAGGTGCCCTATTCATGCCACGACCATTATCACTGTTTCAAAATTGGCAGGTAAAAACTGAGAAAAATTAGTAGATGAAACAGCTGTGGTTGGGATTCTGTAATTTCTAGGTTTGTTTCTAACTATTTCATGAGTATTATAAGTATCGTATAGGCAGTTTATTAGAGTACCACCCTAATTAATATGGAAATGCACAAGAGCGATATTTTAAGGAAAAACTGCATTAAAACCGTTTTTCTTATAATTTATTGTGCTGCTATCGTCATCTTTTCACAAATCAGAATTTTTTCCTTTTCGTAAAATATAACAAAGTTTTCCAGTTGTAGTGATGCATTCTTGAGGGTGTGAGTAAGTTTTGAGAATGTCTGTGTTGTTGAATTAGGTAATAACAAGAAAAACTCCATGTTTGATGGGTACTGGCAATGGTGTGAAAACTGAGACTGGTTTACAAATATAACTAGGAAATGTATTAGTTTAATTCCTATTTTTATAATATGGTATTATCGATTTTCACTGTCCCGTAAATTTTGGCATGCTATACCAATGATAAAGTATGTCATTTTTATATTTTTCAGGAGATAGAGAAGCTCGGCAAGGGTTTAATAAAAGAACTAAGATATATACAGCCCAACCCCTCCTACATTACCCAGTTTTGCTGGTGGATGAACTGAATCAAAATGGTGGTTGATTCTAAAGAACTATTTCCGTACCAAAGTCGTATCAGTTAGCTATTCTCACACAGTATTTTGGCAGACTGAGTCTGATGCATCAGTTATTCGTGGTCCTATTAACCCTGGGCCAAGTCAGCAGAGCAAAAATAGGAGCCCTCAGCAACTCATTACACACTCTCCCCCCTCGGCATATAGGAAAGTTGAAGTGAGGTGTGGACGAACAGGAAGGGCTCAGGAACCTCTCCATATTCTCGCTCCTCAGTCAACTCTGCGAGAATCTGGAAGACCTTTAGAGTGTGGTTTTTCCTTCAAGTCCACGTCTCTGTTAGCAACTCAATTTTGTTACTCGAAATATGTTTTCACAATTTCATTGTTCTCAACTCCTTGGAGAAGACACACCAACGTTTGTGTTATTTGTATTTTCAGATTGCTAGTGTGTGTGATGTAGAAGTTACAACGATCTTCGCGTTGGTGTATTAAAATAATAAACGATATTTATTATTTTCTTTATTAGTCTTTTAAACAGACTTCTTATCTGTACCATCTCCATCCCCCTACTCTAACCTATCTCAATCCCCCCTTCCGTCATCATCCTCTTTAGATTCTAAGTATAACATGGCTCTTCATGAGCCCACACGGATCTCATCTTATCACAGTTGGTGGTTATTTGCCAATGGCAATTGCCAATTATGGGTTCATGTCAGGTGGTAGGGTTGTTGGTTCCACATGCCCTTTAGGATCCAATTTACTTCTCAAAGTTTGACGCCTCATCAGTAGGAGAAGCAACATCCCCCCACAAACGGTTTTTAACAATCAATATGTACATTGGTGAATCGACCATGCTTCAAGGAGTGTGGAGCAATAGTCAATGGAGTCTCCAACCATGTATGTTGTTGTTGTTGTTAGTAGTCAGAGACCAATACAACCACAAACTTCCCAAAAACTAGTCTGGTCTTATGCGTCAGTGTAGACAGATAGATCAGTCTCACTATTACCACTGGCCAGGGTGCTTGAGACAATAACCACAGGTCCTATCTGTTTCCACTGGTGTATCAGGGTATATGTGGCCGTGCTGTCTTGGCTTAATCAATGGGCCCAAGGAGAGTTTGTTGGTAAAATTGCAATGTCCAGACTGTTACATCAGGAGAGTTAACGGCAGAATGGTTCACGATAACTGAAGTGGTGACAGTGAGGCCATTTGACCAAATGTAAACAACTACTCGCGAAACTAGCAAGAATATAACTATCCACTACCCATGAAATGGAGCAACTAACCGGATAAATAGAAACCATGTATATGAATGGTTTGTGACAATAAATTTATTATTATTTTTTTGTGATATGGATGTATTTTTCTGTAATATGTATTTCTAGTAGGTCCCTGCAGACCTCCCAACCTACTTATTCGTAGGTATAAACGTAAAACAATGTAGTTCTTACGGCACGTTTGAAACAAGTCGAAGACAATTAAAATATATTTTCCTTTTTACTTTCCGCTATCCGAAGGGAAGGAAAGTATAGTAATCGGCCCAAAAAAAAATTTGGGTTTTCTTCAGATCTAAAAAACCTAATTTCGGAGCGTGGTCCGTGTGTGTGTCTGTAGTTCGATTTGCGGGAGAACGGCTGATCCGATTGAGCTGGTTCTTTTTTTGTTTTGTTCGTTATTTTTTGTAGACACCAAAATAAAATGCAGGTGCTATATCTTCGTTCAACACATTTTCATGGAGATATGTATGGAGAAGAAAAGTTAGGTATTGATTACGAGAAGATAATTTGAAAGTTTAGTCAAAATCGTTAGAGCCGTTTTTGAGAAAAATGCGAAAAACCCTAGTTTTTGGTACATTTTCGTCCCCCACCCCCCCTTCCCATCGGCCGAAATCGTCCATAACCTTATTTTGGTGTCTACAAAACATAACGAACAAAACAAAAAAAGATTCAGCTCAATCAGATCAGCCGTTCTCCCGCAAATCGAACTACAGACACACACTCACGGACCACGCGCCGAAATTAGGTTTTTTAGACTCAGGAGGATCTGAAACGTAAAGATCTGAAGAAAACCCAAATTTTTTTTTTTTTGGGCTGATTACTATACTTTCCTTTTCTTCGGGTAGCGGAAAGTAATAACGTTTTGTTCCATGCAAGTGACTACGCCCGATAGCGCGGGTTTACCGCGCGCCGCCATGTTTTGTGTAGCAGTGGTCTTACACAGGGGTTCGGTTGTTAGCAGCGAAAGTGTTAAAGGAGTTGAAGGGTAATTGGGCAGTGTCCGCAAGAAAACGAAATTGAAAATAGCACTCGATAGAACCAACCCAATCACTTTAATAGATCTCACATTTACTACACCTCTAATCAAACTCGTCTGGGGAGAAATGGAGCCCAAAAAAATTTGGCGACAAAACTGGGCCGGGGGAACCAACACAGCCACTAGAGAACTTTAGGTTCAGATGAGTGAGAGATGAGCCATTTGATTCCATAGTTTATCAGTTAGTCCAGCGATTCCAAACGAATTTAGAGGACGGTAGCGCTAGGCAGTTATAATAGTAGATCTCTACAAATTAGTCAGCTAAACAGTAATATCATTAAGGAAGGACACTGATATACTGACCAATCCAGCAATAATTTATTGGAACGTCCTTGTACTACTAAATTATTGCAATTTCAATTTGATGGATTTATACAGATTTTGTGAATGTCTGACGCAGTTTGTAAAAAAACCCTGGAATAACACATATTACACAAATTGAAACGTTAGAACACTCAAAGTAGACCTTGTCTCTTGAGATCCTGATAAGTTTTACGATTAACCACATTCCCGAGCGAGTCTTCAAATTCTTCTTCCTGTTCTGGCTGCCACCTCTCTTCCTGTTTTAGAGATTTAAGTTTTTCCCAGAGAACAAGAGCATCTTCAATTTGCGTGACGTTAGCGAAATGAGCAGTGTTAGGAATCCCAAGGCATCGCATGCCGTGAGCGTGACGCCATTCGGCAAAATGTCTCTGAAACGCTTTGGGCCCTTTGTACACAAAATTGCCGCATATTTCGCAGTTGTAGCTGATATTGAGGCCGTGAAGTTTATACAACCAGTAAGGTATGGGTTTTCCATCCCAACCCAACGGTAGATTTTTGGGATTGTACGGGACTCCATCGTCGTCATCTTCGGCTTCAGAAGCGGAAGAAGAGCCTTCTGCGTCAGAGTCGCCTCTTTCTTCGCCAGTCCTCGCTTGTTTCCTTTGAACGTTCTCTTTCGTAGCTGACCTTTGCTCAGACAGGATGTCGGTGAATTTGTACACTTGAGCCTCGAGGAAGGCTAAGTCTTTTTGTTTCTCGTTATCCCTGTTCCTGGTCGATTTACCAGGTTTGGATTTGGCGAGAAGATTGGGATCTAACGATTTTTTCCCTTTAGTGCTGAACAGCCGTTGAGCTCTTTCTTCCAACGTGCCACCGCATTTTAAGCCCAACGCCATTAAAGCGGATTTGAGTCGATCCAAACCCAAAGATGCCAGTTCTTCGGGAGATGAAAATGCAGATAAATCTAAATGAGCGCCGACATTCGTCAACACACTCCCAGTCTCCTTCGGCCAACCGATGAAAGTTCCCGCTTCCCACTGGGAGTTAAATTCTTTTTGTATGTCGTCGATTTCTTTATCCATGTCGTGAATCGGTTTGATTCTGAGAATATAATCGTACAAGTACGTCAACAGCATTTCAACGTACCTCTTGTACTCCGACGTTTTTTTATCTTTCGGAATGTCGTACAACCGGTCGAAAGTCGTCAAATAAGTGATGTAATCGACTTTTTCAACTCCTTTAAGGTTGACGTACTTTTCGTAACATTCGTGCAAATCCAAATACTTGCCGTAACCTTCTTCGTCGGTAAATTCCACCAAATTTGACGCCTCGTCGGACGGATTTTCTCTCAATTTGGCGATTTCCTCGAACTCGACGGACATGGGTATTGATATTTCGTTGGGGATCCGGCGATAAAACTCCTTAATAGCTTTCAATCGAGTGTAAAACTCGGAAAATTCGTTAGGTCCGGAGAGAGCGGCCACTTCGTCTTTTCTGATACCGTCCTTGTCTTCGAATAGCTCCTTTAATTTGGCCGTGCTCGCCATGTACTGATCCAACAACATTTTCAATCTGTGATCGGAGTTAATTTGCTCTCTGTAGCTAATCTTCTTGTGAAGCATTTCTTTGACCATCGCGTCCATAAGCCGCTCGCGTTCTTCGTGATACCTCCTCTGCTGTTCCAATATCGTCTCCATTGCGACGACCTTTAGCGCAGTTTTGAGATGCGGATTGAATATCACTTAAACTACAAGCACTATTATAATTATACACCACTGAAACAACCATGCACAATATTTACCGCAGCTCGATAACTTCGATAATGAAAACACACCTCCGTAGCTACGGGCAGAACGCTTGACTCCATTCATGGAACTCAAACAACAGTTTCAACGAAACTAGCAGAGCTCTCTAACGATCAACCTCACAACGTAGTTACACAACTTTTTGCTCTACAAAGTTTGAGTTTTTCTTCTTCTTGTCTCCGTACGTTTCAGACCCTCCTGAGTCCGAAAAACAGTATTTGGGAAAATGGTCTATGTGTGTGTGTGTGTGTGTGTGTGTATGTGTCTGTGAACGATTTTTAGAGAAAACCACCGTACCAAATCAGCTCAAACTTGATATCTCGCCTACGGGTTACCATAGGACGCCAAAATAAGGCTATGAACAAAATCCACCGAAATTTAACTATAGTTATCATAGTGATCAAAACACCAAATATTTTTTTTCTCAAAAACGGCTATTACGATTTTGATTAAATTTTTTATATTGGTAGCTCCCAATATGGAAACTATACCGTAAAATTCCTATTTGTGGGAAAATGACAAGAGCAGCACAATAAAATAGCAAACTTTTCGACGAAATCGATTTTAGCGTGGTTTTGAGAGAAAACAACGTACCAAATCAGCTGAAACTTGATCTCTAGCCTACAGGTTACCATAGGACGCAAAAATAGGGGTATGGGCAAAATCCACCGAAAGTTAACTATAGTTATCATAGTGATCAAAACACCACTTTTTTTTTTCAAAAACGGCTCTAACGATTTGGATTAAATTTTTTATAGTGGTAGCTCTTAATAAGATGATTATACCATAAAATTCCCATTTGTGGGAAAATGACGAGAGCAGCACCATAAAGTATAAACATTTTGGACGAAAAGCGTTTTTAGCACAGGTTTTTTGTAATAAACTCCGCTGGATTTTTTTGTAGAATGTTAAAAAAAAATTGGTATATTAGTCCAATCCAATACCTAAAGAGTGAGTGTTTAAAAACGCTCATGAGGTACATGGGGCTCACTCCAGAAATTCCTGAATTTCAACTACCGCCGTTTTGCTTAATACCAGTTCTAACAGTTATTACCCAATGACTCTGCAAAAGTGATTACTATCCTCTTCAAAAAAAATCTTGTTTACAGCGTAATTAATTATATGTGTACCAATTGCTCAATAATGGTCCTTTAATGAGTACGAGCAGCACAATAAATTTCAGAACTGTAGGCGCTACCGCTTCCTGCTGCCGTAAAGTGTTGTTTGACCAAGTTCAAATGAAGTCAGTGATAAATGAATTGATTAAATATAATTAGCCATGTACAAAGTGAATTGTTGTAGAGCTAAGGAAAGTTGTGTGTTGCAACGCACCAGATATTTACTTCCCGCTATCCAGGGGGTATGGAAATTATTGTGATCGTTTAAAAAAGTTGGAGGTCCTTAAATTTCAATGGTTTGAAAACTACTGAATCCGAAAGATCTAATTTCTGCGCATGGTAGTTGTTCACAACATACCGGGGTAGCCAACCCTAATTTCTCTTGAATGAAAAAGTGGACTGTATTCTCAAACACCCCGGATCCGATCAAATTAATTTCTCCCCCCCCCCTTGTCTGCAAACTATGCTTCCGCCGATGCCGAGACCTCGCCGACCTGAAAAGGAAACAAATGCAGGAACGGAAAAATAGGAACTTGAGGGACTCACCTTTAAGAACGTGACAGAAGCTTTTCCCCGGCCGGGAAACACTGGACTTAGCTAGGAGAACCACTTCGTCGCGTCACAACTACACTACACTTAAAGCCGAGTCTGTGAGACAACTCAATAAATAACTAAATTTTTCAATGTCCGATAGGTAGGTGACTTTATGAATGAGAGCGTCATACAACGCAATAAAACCTGGGAAATCTATAATACGTCCACCGAATGGAGGAATCACAATTTTTGGAAGGGAAACTCTAGAGTTCGTGACTCCCCCTGCCGCAGAATTTGTATTAGAAAGAGGCGCGTTATTGGCGGCCGAATGCTGCAGGGACCCGGAAAGGTTGTCGGCCGTAGTTTTATTTGGAACATATTGTTCCATCGCCGCCAAAATTTCGTAATACATTTCATCTGCCCGCGCATTTAAGGCTTCCGTATCAGTCTTGAATTCCGGAAATTCGGCGCCTATAACGCTCAATTCCTCCAACACTTCCTCTAATGTCTCACGCGCTCGCTCAATCCTCTCCGCTCGGACCCGAAAGACGTTGAGTTTACTCGGTAAGTCTTTTATCAGATCGTAACAAGTCTGAATTACAAGCCAAGATCGCTGTTTACGATCTGTGAGTTTTGTGAAGTTTTGTTTGTCCTTCACAGAGGGCGACGGCAGATCTGCCTCCTTATTTGCCATTGATTATCAGCAACCTTACGAGATAAGGCAACAAATTAGAGCCGAAATAATAAACGTGAACACGCTAAACGAGGATTGGGACAAGTAGTGATTGGAATGGACAAAAGGATGATTTATGGTACAGAGATCACTTGAAAATGTAACTACAAGTAGACTGAATTCTCTTGCTTCCGCAAGATTGAACACTTTAACCCAATTAACACGATCGAGACTGCTAGTTCGAATCAACTGATTCCAAAAAAATTATAGTTCACAATTATGAACACTACCGTGTAAAAAAATGAAAAACGCCGAAAACAAAAATTCCAATTGGTATTTTAGAAGTTGAAACTTACGATCCCAAGTGATCGCGAAACTAAATATCTAACTCAACTTCGATATTACCCCAAAAAACGGAATTAGCAAAAAAGATATCCGGACCAACGGATGACCACGAAATTAGGGGTTGGTTATGTTCACAACATACCGGGGTAGCCAACCCTAATTTCTCTTGAATGAAAAAGTGGACTGTATTCTCAAACACCCCGGATCCGATCAAATTAATTTCTCCCCCCTCCTTGTCTGCAAACTATGCTTCCGCCGATGCCGAGACCTCGCCGACCTGAAAAGGAAACAAATGCAGGAACGGAAAAATAGGAACTTGAGGGACTCACCTTTAAGAACGTGACAGAAGCTTTTCCCCGGCCGGGAAACACTGGACTTAGCTAGGAGAACCACTTCGTCGCGTCACAACTACACTTAGCGGAAGCTCCACAAAAGGGGGGGTAAAAGATGATTAATATATAGCTATTTACACGTCAAAAAAATAACTCCGTCTCGATCGACCGCTCGATGTTAAGTAATAGGTGAGAAGGAAAGGATGGTGGTCTGTGGGAGGTGAGGCGGACACCTGGAGGGGAAAACGATAAGGACCGGCCGGCCCCAGGGCGAATCGGCGGGAAGCAGCTTACGTTTCCAACAGTAGTTCAATTTGCTGGTGATGCCATCCACTCCCTTGCGCATCCAGGAATCAAAGCATCTGTGAAACTGATGCAGACTCGTTATTGCTGGCCATTGCTGAAGAGAGACGTGGCGCTATGGGCCAAAACCTGCATCTCTTGTCAGCCTGTCTCTGGACAACGCTAGTGCACTAGGGTGATATCAACCAGCTGAAGCCTGTTTCATACATATTAATGTCGACATCGTTGGTAAGGACCGGTGGCACAAGGAGGTCATCGACCGCTTCTCTCGTCGGCCAGAAGCAGTACCAATCCAGGATACCACAGCTGAGACCTTGGTTTCCACCTGGGTTCCCATTACCGCATTCCCCGACGCATCACCACTGGACCATGGACCTCAGTTTGATTGCTGCCTCTTTCACCTGCCTCACTGAAATTCTGGGTATTGTCCACTTGTGTACTACAGCATATCACCCAGCTGCAAATGACGCCATCTAGAGGTGGCACCGAACACTGAAAAGGGCTTTGAATGCTCACTTGACGAATGAGTGGGTTTTTCAGCTACCTAATGGATGTTGTGAGCCAGGCCTGAGAAAACAGCCCATGGACTCAGTGTACACGGCATGGTGGAAGAGGCAGTTACCCCTGCTCACCATTTTGTCCGAATGTAGAGAAAAAAATCTCATAGAAGGTAGCGCTTTTTTTTTTTAAATCTTTGTTTTATTTTATAATTAAAAAAAATTTCATTTTTATTTTATTTAGTTATTTTTTAACTTTTTTATTTATTTTTTAATTTTTAAGATTTTATTTTTACTGCTATGTCGCTGCTGATGCTGTCTGCGATGAGGCAGTGTCGGTGGCACCTATCTGTAGTTGCGGGGCAGATGGTGTCCATGCCTCTGTGTGACGGCGCCTGTTTGTCCATGCTTGCGCGAATTTTGTGAAGCTGCGTATGGCTGCTTTCTAGGCCAAGAGCTGTCCTGCATGCACTCGTTCTGGGAAGCGTGCTTGTTCACGTGCGCTTTGGTACATATTACAGTCGTAGATGACGTGGGAAGCATCCTCCACAGCTCCAGTACCACATGGGCTGGCATCAAATTGGCGTCTTTCGAAAAAGAGCAGCCTGGCGTTAAATGCAGCGTGGCCCGACAATAACTGGATCGCTAGGTGCCACCAACTGTGTCATAGGTGTTCTTGTATCACAGGCACTAGAGCAAGTGACAGGCGGTACTTGCCGTGTCATATTTGGCCTGCCAACGATCAATCAGCTCAAGGCGTGCCTCCATGGTTTCCACCTGGTTCAGTGCTCATCGGACTATGCTCCTACCTTATTCCTGACTGTGACAGGACCCGTGCAGAACTGCTCTATGGTGAGATCATAGCCAACTGGCAGACCTGTTGGAGCAACCCTCAACCGCTACAGACATACCCACGCTCGTCGCCAAACTGCAAGAGCACATCCGCTGTCTATGCCCAGATCCATTTCTCCACAAGACAGTGTTTGTAGAGCAGGATCTGACCAAAGCTTCCCACATGTTTGTACGGCATGATGCAGCCCGCTCTCACAATCCACCAACGTTGGACCACTCTGAGTCATCTCACTGGCAGACAAGTTTTTCTCACTCTCAACTACACGTGGGGACCAAACTGTTTCTATTGATCGACTAAAGCCATTATTCCTTCTTCAGGAAACCTCAACACCTTCTGCAGCCGTAGTCGCCCAACAACCTCTACCGTCAGCCTTGGCCCCATCCAACCCCATCAGTCACCCATAGTGGAAGGCGCGTGCATGTTCAGGACAAGTACCATTGACACTGCGAGGGGAGTGCTGTAGGGATTTTCTAACCCCACAGTCACACCAGCAGATACAGCTGTTGGAAGTTAGAAGTGAACTGTCTTTGTTCATTCATCTTGTCTCTTCCGCCGAAAAGCTTTTTCTTTGTACTTTTGACCAAATTTGATCAGTTTTACTTTACCCGCGTTTCATTCTTACAATATAATTTACATGCCAAGTATTTCAGCATTCGCCTCTGTCATTACCTACACAGGAAAACGGCATTATTTTTACTTCCCTTGACTCTACGAAGTAGAAAGGAAAGTTGCAACGAGGAGGACATAACAGCACAGAACGCTCCTGTGGGAGTGCTCTTTCATAGAAGCCATGTACTTCAATAACTTTTTCCAGGGGTTCATTGAACCAATACCTATTGCAATCTGTGGCAAAAGACTGCTCCACTTCTTAAGAGTTACTCACATTTTTTATTAGGTATGGGGTATCGTTACGATAGGCCTGTGTGACTGCAGTGACAAAAGGGGTTGGTGCCAAGTGCCTTCAGGTAAAAAAAAGTATCACGGAATATTTTATCTTGCCCTACACTGGTAGAATGAGCCCCTATTAGTATTGTTATGTATTGACCTCTCTCTTGATGTCTGCTCCCTCCATCTCCCTTTTACACTCAAGGTATCCTTTTGCCTCAAGAAGACATTGCCAAAGAAACACGCAAAGATCCCAGACTGTCGACGATTCTGAATGCTGTTCAAGCAGGAAAGGATCTCACAGCTCTCAGATTACGGGGCAATGAAGCTCAATATTCGTCATCCGAGGGTTGCCTATTACTTGGACATAGAGTGGGGATACCAGAGAAATTCCGACAAGCAATGCTGCAAGAGCTTCATATGGCTCACATTGGTATAGTTAAGATGAAGGGGATAGCACGTTCCTTAATTTTCTGGCCTTCAATTGACCAGGACATTGAGACAGTGTCAAAGTCATGTACTGAATGTGCTCAACACTCAAAATCACGTTCTCATCATTGGGGATACCCTAACGCTCCTTGGGAGAGAATTCATTGTGACTATGCAGGACCAGTTCATGGGACGTATTTACTCATTGCCGTCGACGCCTATTCCAAGTGGATTCATGTATCTGTCACCACGTCAACAATTGCCCAGGTGACATGTAACATCTTGGGTATAGTTTTCTCCCAATTTGGTATCCCAACACTAGTAGTCACAGATAATGGTCCACAATCACTACAGAGCTCTTCCAGATCTTCTTGAAGGAACACGGCGTCCGTTTCCACCGCATCACAGCTCCATATCACCCCTCGACCAATGGACAGGCTGAATGTGCTGTCCAAACTTAAAATAAGGCCCTAGCCACCTCAGGCGCTAATAAGAACACTCTGCAAAACTTGATGAACCAGTTCTTACTCCAGTACCATAAAGCTCCTCACCAAACCACAGGAAAACCACCATCTCTCCTGTTCTTGGGAAGAATCATCAAGTCTAGGATTGATCAAGTTATGCCAGATCTCAAAGCACAGATGTCAGAAAGGCTAACGACCAATTTTACCCCAAATTTCCGGTCGTTCAATACTGGAGACAAGGTCATGTTCCGCTCATACAGCAACAACACGTCTGTTTGGAAATCTGGTGTCATCGCAGCAAAACTAGGGGACCTCCACTATCTCATAGAGAGTAATGGGTTCAGTTTTAAACGGCACATAGATCAACTCCGTTCTGCTCAACTGATCAAAATACACCAGACGTGCCTTCATCCCCGTCGTCATACTTTCCAATGCTCTCGCCCTCACAGGTCGCTCGCTACAATGACGAGTGCTGCCTCAAGTAACTAGACCAGGCGAGCCAGACACCCCAGTCACTCCTCAACGCTGATACTCTCTGCATGAGCGTCATCCTCCTAGTAGATTCGCATTCTCACAGACTCCATAAGAACTTTTACAGGCAATTTCATTTATATTTTGTAGGAGAGTTTTTTCATTGATTTCAAACTAATGACCTCTGCTCGCTCCATCTCCCTTTTACTCTCGAGGTATCCTTTTCTTTTGTTCTCAACCTAACCTAACTAAAATGTAAATAAAGGAGCGTGCTCATATGAAAAAGTGTAGCGTACTGGACTGCAGCCCAACCCGTTTTCCCAAATCCAAAAAGTATTATTGGTATCATGCTGCTAGATGAGGCACTTCCTGCCAACAGTCATGCGACAGAGGAGCTTAAGAAGCAGGATTGGTAGTAAATATATTTTTGAGTATATATATTTGCAAAAACAAGGAAACACAATACTGTTGACAGGGAGCAACAAAAGTAAGGTAAAAACGTTGTGACGGGACTCACAACCACAGTGCCTAGAAGCACACTCGGTACAGGCTTGACTCACCTGACGCCGGGCTAGCCCAACGCTTCTTCTGCCCAGAGCGTCTTTCGCGCGCCGCTAGCTGGACATTTTCCCACACTTCTGTCTGTCTCCTCCAACCTCGACGATATCTACGATCACTCTCAGAAACAGTGTGTTTGTGGCAGAAGAATTTTAATTTGTTAACGTTCTCCAAGTTTTATTATTTTCACAAAAAAGTTAGGTTGCCTTGCCCGATATTTAAATGGTGTTTTTTTGTTGATTACCAGCATGCATGACAAATCGCAACGTTCATGCCCTGACTGCCAATAAAGCCCATTAAAACCAAGACATGCTGAAACTGATCAACCCCACAAATACATCCTTAACACTGTGAGGCTCGTTCACTGAGTAATGGCAATAAGGTTCTCATCAAAACAAAGTGAGTTATGATAACAACTTTTACTGTGTGAGTAACAACAATGGCATGGAGATTGAGTGATAAGTTACGCCCTCCAACAGGCTTTCGTGCTGTGGCAGTTTCCAGTCTTCTGTACTATGACCACCTACTCAGGTAACGGGTGCGCATTGGTGTTCCGTGAATGAACCTGAATACAAGATTTATCAGATAAGTTTTTCAAAATGTACATAACGCGTAATAACATATTCACACTCGAAGTTAGATAATTAACATTGTGACACAATTAATTGAATTTTATTTATGAGCAGATTTATGGCTGTAATAAGATCCTTCATTATGTTGGAGCGCCTTTGTTCCTCTGGGTTAGGCCAAGGGCTCAGTGGCCCTTCTTTCTCAATGTTTTTTGGCTGCGCGTATTTAGCAAAGAGTGTGTCTCCACGATATAAGTATGAATTCCAAGGAAATGAAAGGGAGGGTAGCACTGCCCAGTCTCATGGAATGTCAAGTGCAACCCCTCTTCAGGCAGAAAGATCTACTACGAGATTTACCAAGTGGAGAATAGACCTTAGAGCTTGAATAATGTGTGAACCGTATGGGCGTATTAAAAAATGCTCGTGAGGTATTACCTTTTTGCTTTGAAGGCTCAACTCAAAGGGTGATGAGAAGGAAATTTGCTGCTGTGCTGAACGCGTTACTGTGGTAACCATAATAACATGACATAAATTTACCTGATTGGTAACACAAGGTTAATTGCGGGCGTTGGAAGTATGAAATACAGTAGGTCTTTTGGAAAGAAACCTTGGCACTACACGGCGTTGAGCAGGACCTGCAATTAACGACATCCTTAAATCAACTGGGATGAAAGACGTGGATATGAATTATGGTAGAGGTTTAAAGAGTTGACCAAAGGTAAAAGTGGAGTATTTTGGAACTGTGCGATAATCATCACACATAAAAACACGATTTAAGCTGAGTCAACACAACATGACTCCCCCCACTTCAATATCCACCACTGCAAATCAACTCCAGAGCTCCAACTGGTGAGAAACGAATAATATTAGTGAAGAGAGCTTTACTAAATTTGTCTGTACGCTGCGTTTCCTATTGAAGTACGCACTGACCATTACAGAAGCGAAACCTGCAGGTGTCGTAATTTCCTTCATCCCTGTATTCTATCAGCAGGACTGCATCCAACTGGAAATGTACAACTAAAACTACTGCTCTCTTCTGCCTTTCACTGGCAGCAGAAACTCTTCAATTCCTGTCGAGTCCAGAAATCGCGGATCCCCTACAATATGGCTTATGTGATACTATAAATTGAAACCCACAACGTGCAAGACGTTGCTGCCAAGCTACGCCGTAGGTTTAGATTTTTAGTCAAAGAACTACTTCCATAATGATGTAGTTTGCGCTCAAGTGGGTGCCATCACGACTGTAATCAATCAGCTGTAGCATTCTCTCGAAACCAGCGCGCAAAGACAAACAGTGCCTATCAAACTCCTCTAATCCCCCCCCCCCCCACCTATGATGGCGACATTCAAGTGATACCGACACCAAGCTCCACTGGATCGATCAATGACTTGATCAAATTCCGAGTTTCATCTGATTTGATTTGATTTATAGGTGTTTTAAACTTCCCGCCTATGACGCACACTAGGAGGCCAATTTACTTTCCGCTACCCGAAGGGACGGAAAGTATAGTAATCGGCCCAAAAAAAAATTTGGTTTTTCTTCAGATCTTTACGTTTCAGACCCTACTGAGTCTAAAAAACCTAATTTCGGCGCGTGGTCCGTGTGTGTGTGTATGTGTCGGTAGTTCGATTTGCGGGAGTACGGCTGGTCCGATTGAGCTGGTTCTTTTTTTGTTTTGTTCGTTATTTTTTGTAGACACCAAAATAAGGTTATGGACGAAAGTTTTGCGTCTGCTGCTGCTATTAGGGCCCCAGGAATTGACGTTTCATTCACCGGAAAAAGGTAAGCCACACACTCACAGTTATTTCCCATACTTCTTCACCCTTCTCGCATTTCTTTCTCTCATAAATTCAGTTGAAAATTCCTGCCTAAATTACCGATTCCAGTCCGAAGAAATTTACAGTCTACAACCGCCTACTTTCCCTAACCTATTACTATTTTTTTTAGACACTGAGCTTCACAAATAAACAAATTGAAGGTTCTGGCATCATATAGCTTCTACGGGAATCACATTTTACGACCGCCTATGAACATTGCAGGGCACCTGAGCCGAAGCAGGCTTTTGCAGTATTTTATTTTTCATAGCATCATTCTAGGCCAGTTATTGCATTCCATAAATCGTCCTTAAATGTCTTTGCGAGAAGATTACCGCTGTTTTTACTTTCTGCTACTCCAAACAGAAAGGAAAGTATAGTAATCGAGTAAAAAAAAATTTGGGTGGAGTTGTGTGGTCCGTGTGTGTGTCTGTAGTTTGATTTGCGGGAGAACGGCTGATCCGATTGAGCTGGTTCTTTTTTTGTTTTGTTCGTTATTTTTTGTAGACACCAAAATAAGGTTATGGACGATTTCGGCCGATGGGAAGGGGGGGGGACAAAATGTACCAAAAACTAGGGTTTTTCGCATTTTTCTCGAAAACGGCCGAATTTTTTCTCAAATTATCTTCTACTAATCAGTACCTAACTTTTCTACTCTATACATATCTTCATGAATAAACGATGAACGGAGATATAGCCCTAAGAAGCAAAAATAGGGGTTTTTTAACGCTTTTTGGCAAAACAACTTCAACTATTATCACTAAACTTTCAAGATATTTTCAAATAGTTAATACCTAAATATTTTTATCAATAAATGTTCCTCTGAACGTTTATTGGACAGAGATAAAAATCAAAACGTGTTGCAAATAACGTTTTTTCGAACATTTCCATAAATTCCTGGGTAACTGCTTCACCAGATGTGATAAATCTTATGGAGTGTCTTCTAGCATTCTAAACCCGCATTTTGTTCCCCGCAACTATCTCTGTGTCCATCTGTTAACGAAGATATAAGTCAAGTTAACTCAGAAAAGGTCGAATATTAATTTATCGGTATTCCACTTTTTTTCAAAAACGGCTCTAACGATTTCGATCAAACTTACGGAGTACTCTCAGCTAACTAGTACGTACATTTTGTTTTTCGTAAATGTTTCTGTAGAAATGCAATGAATGAATATATAGCACCAGCATATGTAGCTGGTGTTTGAATTTACAGGGGTGACGGAAAGTTGTGTGTTGCTACGCACCGCTCGTTAGAACGAGATTTATCTTCGTCACTAACTGATTGAACTCAGTGTCTTACTGCATTGCTATTGCTATGCTGACTATGGCAGATCGACTGGGCAGTGATTATTATTTCTCTCAGACAATTTCAAACAAACAATACTATGTTACCAATTCGTCCAACATCAAATGCCCTTTCTGTGCCCAATTTCAGATTTGACAAACATCGAAACAACTTCGCAATTAATTGAGAGCTGAACTGCGCTGCAAACTCAAACGAGCAATCATCGGTATGATTATGGTTCGCCAACTGTGGGTCGTTCTGTCATGCGGTTCGACTCAATAACATCACAAAAGGGGAAAGGCTGTGGGAGACTTCCTCTCATCGCATGCTTTGTACATGATTAATGAGAGCCATGGGAAGCTGACCTTCCAGATCAGGAATGGGAGAAGCTGGATTGTTCGATCATTATGCACAGCCCCAACAGGATGAGAATTTTTCTGACTGTCGGCTGTCGACGTTTAACATAGTGGCTGGAGTGTTGGTGGTTCAAATACACGAACAATCATGAATATCACCTCGTAAGGGAGTTCATCAACTTCTGGTCGGCATGACGTTGAACTTCCTAACTTTGAAGGCCGCGATGGTCCATTCAGGCGCCGATCCATCAGAGTAATTTCGGTGAAATCTGTAACGTAAGTCAAGTGTAAGAAAGAACTTCGTCTACGAAACAATTCGATAACACCTCCACGTGGAAGAGAAACTCAATAATTACCTCGAAATAATATCGACAAATAATAGAGAGGACTGATCTTTCTTTCCAGAGTCAACGTGCTTGAGTCCAATGAATACAACGTCAATATCACAGTATCTTTTATCTAAAAATGTGGGAACAAGGCGTGAAATGATATATGTGACATTGTGAGCTAAACACAAATAATAAGGGTTGGCAACAGCATCACTAACGGCCCAAGTTCTTACGACTACTCAAAACGCTGAAAAGTGTTACACAATGGTTTGCTATTCTCTAGCACAGCATGGTTTCTATCCTATTTTATCAAACGTCAAAAAATATTAAGAGCGTGACTATATCAACAATCTGGGAAATGACGGCTCATATGCAAACAGCAATGTTAGTCGAGCACCTGTGTGATCCATTCCATTCGGTTCAGCATCAAAAGATACCAAACATGACCTGACTACGACAGATAAATGAAAATTGACATTTAATAGGCGACACCAGGCAATTGGGCTAACCTATGATTCGAACTGACGGGTGGTGGGAATGAGATAGGCTAGGGAGAAACGATGACATTCGCTATATTGCCCAGCAGTTCGTTCAATTAGTAGAATTTGCCTCACTATATTGACTGTGATTTCAGCGTTTTCCATTCACAGACCTTCCTGATTTGACTGAAGTGAATGCGAGCCAAACTGTGCGTAGGAGCAGACTATTCAGTCAGACCCAAACCTGCCCTACTCAACATGTAAAGACACGAAACATTTCTTCCTCGTTAACTACAGTAGTTTTCTCACTCGGAATGAAGAAAGGTTCACCGAATTTTCGTACGAATGGCTCAATTTGATTAAACTTAGTCTAAATGAACTGGTTAGGTGGGAGAAATCACGTAATTTACATGACAGAAGTCGTGAGATTCGTAATACATTCAAAATCTCTTAATTTCGATAATTGCGTATCAACATACCACTGAAATTACGGAAGTGTAGCTTCCTCGGAATAATCAATTGTATGTCGTGCGGATCTAACCCAATGTTTCTTCTTACTTCGTCAGACCACAGTATTTCGACATCGCGTCTCAACGTGAGCAACGCATTTTTTGTAAACAGAGGCTTCATAGAGTCGAACATACTCATACTCAACATCTGCGTAACTGTCGACACAGCCTGAAATGAGAGAACCGACGGTATTTTTAGAAAAAATAATGAATTGTGAATTTTTTAAAGATTGGGGTGAAACAAAGAATATGGACCGACCGCTTGATAACGCTACGACTGCATGTATCGATAGGTCGCTTCATAACGCAAGGACTGCATGTATCGATATCAATCCGTTAGTTATCTTATATTTATTTCCTATACCCATTCTTAATTTTATTGAATTAACTCCTTTTCATAGTCTTTGTATATTTAAAATAATTATATAATAATTACATAATGAACATTAAATAATTGGCATAATCGTACAGCTGTCGTTATTTCTCATTTCAAGCATGGCGAGTCAACCCTACGATGTACGGCATATCGATAACCTGACCTCGGTCGTGATATACCGATATATTGCCTTGTCAGAGGGAGCGGTCCCTATTCTTTGCTTTTACCAAAGATTGCATTTATTCAAGAAGATTACAAAAAAAGATAGAAAAAGAAACACAAATACTACATAATGCGTCCCCCCCCCACCCCTCGATAAGTAAAAACTTGTGTTGAGGGGAGGAGTCGTTATAACTTTCTAGCTACAGATTAATAGGTACAAATTGCAAACCTATATAGTACAATATACTGAATTATATGATGATAGTTAATAAAATCAGAAAAAAAGTTCAAAAGGAGAATCATCTGAGCATTTCCACTCGGACGTACTCTTTGGTGCGCCGCTTGAACCCTGCTAGATCATTTTATTAGATTTTATTAGATCTTTAATTCCTTTGAAAGACTGTGAAACAGCTATATTCCATTGTACGAGAAACAATTCTGACTTCTAGTTGTGAACCTAAAAGGCAACTTCAGTGTAAGGTTACCAGATGACCTCGTCTGCCCATAATTTTTTTGAAAATCAGATAATTTTTTTAATGTATCATAAACATGGATACAATTTTTTTGTAAATGTGAAAGATGTCCAATACCTCGAATGTCTTAAAAACTGCAGAAGAGGGGAATCTCATTTTCTTACGCAGTAAAATTTTGATAATCTTTTTCTCGGTTAAATGCAAAGGCTCTAGGTAAGTTTGGTAGGCTGATCCTCACACAAGAATACAATGGGATATCACGGATTGCACTAGAGCATAATAAAACATTTCAAGTGTGCCCATAGACATAAAATTTCGGATTTCAACGCACAGACTTTACAAAGTCTGTTGCATATATTGTCAATATGGTATTTCCAGGACAAACATTGGCCCACAACCACCCCCAAATACGTAGCTTGTGGAATCTGCTTGATACCGAGGCAACTGCAATCACTTGCAGTACAGGTTGACACAATGTGGCATTTGATATTTTGAGCAAGCAGACGCCGCTTGCAAGGATGCATCCCAATTATTTCGCGAGACCACTACAGCTGCAGCATAGGTAATTATGTCCCCATCAAGTTGAACGCCAAACAGATTATTCATAAAACAGATAGATAAAAGAGGTCCAAGAACTGTGCCCTGGGGAATTCCAAAGGAGAAGGAAGATCCCTCACTCAAAATTGCGTTTATTTTCACTTTCTGACATTGCCCACGTAAATAGCTCTGTACCCAAACAGCAATGCTATCCCCCATTAGTGCGCATATACTTTACACTAACTTCTTGTGAGAAACACAGTCAAAAGCTTTGCTCAAACCCAGGGAAATTGCCAATGGTTTATTTCCTTTGTCGAGCTCGGAAAATGGCGTCCTGAGTGCCCAGACCTGCACGGAAGCCAAACTTTGTGCTATGCAACAAGTTATTCCTTGCTAGGTTTTCAACTAAGTGCTGTTTCACTGCCTTTTCTATAATGTTAGCTACATTAGAGACCAAGGAAATAGGTCTGTAATTATCCAGTATCCTAGGGTCCCTAGCGTGACAATGGCCATCTTATAGAGTTCAGGGAAAACACCAGTAGCAATACTCATGTTAGTAAGATGTCCCAATGGCTTGGAAATATACGTTTTAACTTTGTTAAGGACTTCCACTGTAATACCATCGTATCCACGACTTGAACCCCCCCCCCCCTCTTAACATCCTCCTTACCAACCCTAGCAAACGCTTCATACTTTGGCACCACACCATTCTCATCACAAAGCATAACACTTGCAGCATGGTCACCCCCACAAACATAATCCTCTAAAGAAATCTTCTCCCCAACAGTGGAAAAGTGCGAATTGAAAGCATTAGCCACAAGTTTAGTGTTCTTACTAACTTCCTGTACAATACTTTAGATCTTAGAGTTCAACCTCCTTCGTCCAGTGACGTCATTAACAACATTCCAAACTTTCTTACAATCTGATCCAGCTTCTTCTAATTTTTTCCGTAGGAGGAATCCTTACAATTTCTAATGATAGAGGTTAACTTATTTCTGTATTTATTAAAATGACGATTGTTAAGCGGGTGGTCACCTATGGTGCCCTAATCTGGTAGACTAGAACAGGAAACAATACTATGCTGCCGCTGGAGGTCCTGTTGGGTCTTAAAATTATGAATTATTTTTTAATCCACGTTAAAAGTCTTCGCGCTCCCCAACGCTACTACGCATGAATCTAAAAGGTAATAAATGGAGTAGTTTACCTGTCTCGCTCCGCGAGTAAATTCCTTTTCAGTGAAAGACGGATCGATCGAAATTCTCAAATGTCGAAAGTCCATTTTATTCGAGAACCAAACGACTGGATTCTGAATATAAAGCAGCCGCGGAAGAGGTTTACGAGTATCATCTTTGTCTTGGTTTTTAATTTGATTTTTTTTCGAAGACTGAACGAACGACCGCGCTTGAGTCAGCGACGGGAAAATTTTTTTTCTGTACGAAGAGAACTCCAAGAAAGCGCTGAGAGTATTTTCAAACGTTGGGCACGAGAGCATCTTGTATCGAAGAATCGGGGCGACCTTCATTTTTTTGTGATGAGTTTGAGCCGAATTTGAGTTGAAAGCGGAAGATGTGTTGACGCGGACATTTTTAGCGAGGACGTTTTCTCCCATAGAAGGGACTGCACATTTGCCCTTGTTCAGGATGTACATTTCGAAAGTCTGAAACAAAGCGAATGTGAGCTCGAATTAAAATATACGGAAGGAAACTAATAGCGATAGTAATGAAAACGTCAAAATAAGTGCAAGACTATTTGACATTGAACCTTGCAGAGGGTGAACGCAGGATGTTTTCTGCGTATGATAGTAAATTGAGGACAACAAAATAGAAACGGTATGAGATAAAACTTCAATAACACCACAGCACAAATAAACAGTGACATTACAGTTTCATTAAACTTTGAAAGGATTACAAAAAACCATCACAGCAACAAACATAAGATTTGATTTGAAAACATTTCTCAGTCAGTCTCACCTCCTGAACATCCGACAATGTTGATGAACTAATCTTTCGAAACGATTCGGTATACTCACACTTATTCGTTTTAGTTTAACTTTTGTTTTAGTTTTGATAGTTTTGTGTTTTGTTTTAGGATATGGATTGTGAAATCGGCGCCGAGTTTGGATCTATCAGAACAGCTGAGTGATAACAGGTGACCTCCAGTTTGGCCAACACAACTCAAATCTAAATAGCAATCACTTTGAAGTTGAAAATTAACAAATTAAAAGTTTGTTTCCACAATGAAAGATGATAAAATCATTAATTTAACACGTTTTCTACACAATATTCGCAAAAATTTCAGAATTTTTCAAGGTTTTGCTGCAAATTGTGTTTTCGAGTTAACAGCTATTATCAACTTCGTGATTATGATGGCAGTAGCGGCATGGAAAAATAAACAAGTCCACTTGATTTGTTCTCGCGTATGATTAATACGTTTTCGGCTGTCAATTACAGGCGGATTGTCGTGTCGGAGTTGCGTTCGGTTATTTTTGTCATTTAGTGCGCGGTTACTCATCCAACCTTTCAATTATATGTGAGCGAGTATCATTCGCGTGAAAAGAATCTTTCGTCGTTGTGGTGTGTCGGTTGTGTTGTGAATTATTTGCGGTCAAATTCAGCCAGTTGAATCAGAAGAAAATGCGTTGAAAGGTAAGTGGCGGAGAAATTCAAACGCCCAAACGTAGAACGTTAATTTAGAGGCGTGTTTCAGCCGAAGACAGTCGTGTTCTCAAATAAATTATTCATTCGTCCAACTCAACTTTTCTACACTTTTCGATTGTTGTTGAGTTTCTCTTCGCATTTTAAGGGTAAACCGGAATGTTAAAGGCACCGGCGTGAGTTTGTTATTTAATGTTTCGCTCGACGTGAGCGCAATGTAGGAATACAATCCACACACATGGTTTTCTGTGCAGTGGGACATTCGTGCCCTTTGCTTGATGTCAATATGTTCATTTAACTCCTAACTGATAATAACAGTCCGCAGGTACGCTAAATTAGTTACTGACACTGCATATTGCCATCAGTACAGTACTGGCTATCCTGCTACCTGGGAAGAAGCATTCCCTTATTTTGTTCGTATGAAGATATTTATGTAAACATGTGAGTGCACTGTATTATCGGTGAAAAGATTGCGATCAACTTCTAAGGCAATGAGTCTATTCTGCAATTTATAAAACTGGCTCTTTGAACCAACCATCTATCGCTTGAATTGGTTTATTTGATGCTCTATTAATCTTCTGACGTTGAAATTTGTTTGGTTCTTCGCAGAAAGTGACACAAAAATTAGTTTAACTATAGCCAGAACTGCTTACATATGTATTTGTGTAGGTTGATTAATAGTGTAGCATATTCATAACATTACGGTTTTCTGGTTGATCACTGCTTCATGTTAACAGCAACAAGAAAAGGGTGACGAATAGGAATAAGGTTCTTTTGTTAAAGAATGAGAGGTGCTTTTGAGACTGTGTACCTACGAACGAAAACAGCGCTTTTACTCGGTTCCATTATTTGTGGAAATTATATTTTAAAATATCTCTCTAGCTTGGGGCAGGGAGAGCTTTGTAGAGAGGAGTAAGTGCTGCTGTTGAATTACCGTCTCACACTAGCGAGTAGAATGAAATATTTTCAACTGGTTTTCTAACTCTGGTAAGGTTGAAAAGGGTATGTTACCAGGGGTATATCGATCAGAAATCTCAAGCTAGAGTGAGTTTGCCAACTACTGAATTATTCGAAGTGGTTGGAATTTGGCCGTGTGATAATTAGACCGGTTGTAGTGGGATTTGCTGTGTTAAAAGGCCGTCGCTCTTCTGACGTTACTCTGGAAGATTCCTTCTTACTTTGACCAGCTCTGGCCATTTCTTCTCATACTTCGCGATAGTAAAATTGTTACCGAACATTTATTTCGTTAAACTACAACTCTTTTTGGAATATTTTGGAAGTAAATAACGCGTGTTGGTCCTGCGATCTTTGGGGAGTCCGCGGCATTAACACTGAAAAGCGTTCAATCTACTGTAGTATCTTGTGCGTATTAAAGTAAATTAATATAAAATGACTACACGTCAATTCGTAGAACACAGAATGAATCGTCTATACTTTAATCTACAAGCCAGATAACAAGCAATCAGCTGTGTATAATAATAACAGTAGTGTCGCTGGTACTAGCTCACTACATTCCTCCCTAGGCCGAAATATTCTAACAAATGATAAAATCATTACATTTTGAAAGTAATGTTCTACCGCTTCTAGAACATATTTGTTCTCCAGGAGTCCCTGATGGTTGTTCTTGGGATTTCTCTTTTACATTCGGTATGAAGATACTAGGAGAACTGAAGGGTGCTCCTTCTGTTACCATTTCCACCAACTCCTCTTCTCGTTCGGGTATCCTCTTGAAATGTGAAGAGTTTCTTGTAACTGGGTGACTATCCGACTGAGCAGTTATCCGAGTTCCTTGGACATCGACAACCTCTAATGGGTTTGGGTCGAAAGGTGTGGAATATTTGTCGACCTTCTGCTGTTTCACTAGTACCTGATCTCCTGGCTTTAGTTCGTGAATCTTAGTATGTCTCCTTTGCATCTGCGTAGTTCTTCATTTTTACTTTCCTTGGCTCTACAAAGTAGAAAGGAAAGTTATGTAATCGGCTGAAAAAAAATTTTGAGTTTTCTTCAGATCTTTACGTTTCAGACCCTACTGAGTCTAAAAACCCTAATTTCGGCGCGTGGTCCGTGTGTGTGTGTGTGTATGTGTTTCTGTGAACGATTTTTAGAGAAAACCACCGTACCAAATCCACTCAATCTTGATATCTCGCCTGCAAGTCACAATGGGACACCAAAATAAGGGTTTGAACAAAATCCACCGAAAGTTAACTATAGTTATCATGGTGATCAAAACAGCAAATTTTTTTTTTCTCAAAAACGGCTCTAACGATTTTGATTAAATGTTTTATATTTATAGCTCTCAATCAGGCAATTATACCGTAAAATTCCCATTTGTGGTAAAATGACGAGAGCAGCACAATAAATTATCATAATATTCGAAGAAAAGCGTTTTTAACGCAGGTTTTTCCTTATAAACTCCGCTGGAATTTTTGTAGAATGTTAAAAAAAAATTGGTATTGTAGTCCAATCTAATACCTAAAGGGTGAGTGTTTAAAAACGCTCATGATATTCATGGGGGTCACTCCAGAAATTCAAGAATTTCAACTACGCCCGTTTCGCTTACTACCAGTTCAAAACTTTTTACCCAATAACTCTGCAAAAGTAATTACTATCGTTCTTCAAAAAATTTGTGTTATAGCCTCATTTATGATCTGTGTACCAATTGATCAATTATGGTCCTGCAATGAGTACGAGCAGCACAATAAAATCTGGAACTGTAAGCGCTACCGCTTCCTGCTGCCGTAAAGCGTTGTTTGACCAAGTTCAAATTAACTGAATGATAAATGAATAGATTAAATAGAATTAGCCATGTACAAAGTGAATTGTTGTAGAGCTAAGGAAAGTTGTGTGTTTCAACGCACCAGATATTTTCTTTGGACCTTTCATCATTTTGCAAGAGTTGTTCATCTACATCATCACAGAACAAATTGGATGCCATTTGAGGTAAAAATGAGCGTAAATTAGACCTTAACAATACTTTAGAAGGTTGGATTTGAGTGGATCAGTGTGGAGTGTCTCTATAATGGATCATATTCTCCATCAATGCATCTTCCCAATTCTTACTTTCTACTATTGCCGATCGGATGGTTTTGTTCGTGTTTGACATGAAGTGTTCTACTCTTCCATTCGCCTCGGGCCATAAACTCGTAACTTTCTTGTGTCTTATTCCGAGCTTTTCACAAAACGATGCAAATTAATGGTTGTTAAAAGGAGGTCCTCCATCAGTCTTGAGTGAAGTAGGAATTCCGAAAAGTTCAAAGTGCCTGAACAACCAGCGGGTCACGATGTTAGAAGTCGAAGATGAAATACCCTCAGCAATTGGATATTGGCTGTAATCATCGATCAACACCGCAACATACCTCCCGTTTGGAAAAGGTCCAGCGAAGTCCAATGAAAGCGACTCCCCATGTGCTTGATAAGATCTCGACTTGTCCTAGAGCTGTTGGCAAGGCATGGTATACATGTTGATATAGCTGCGTATAGATGCTTATTCATGTTAGGAAACCATACTTTTTGGTCCTTAGTAACTCCTTGCTTTTCGT
This sequence comes from Pachypeltis micranthus, assembly GCA_020466155.1. Lineage (NCBI taxonomy): Eukaryota > Metazoa > Arthropoda > Insecta > Hemiptera > Miridae > Pachypeltis > Pachypeltis micranthus. Next base: position 12,429,517 of record CM035778.1, on the reverse strand, counting down.
CATGCCTTCATGTCCCCGATGTGCCAAAGCAATCACTTTGGCCTGTAGTTTTTTTGGAATGACTATTTTCGAACCACGAAGAACAATGTTATCCATTGTAACTGCCAACTCGTCCCTAAGGATCTTAAATCTCTGTACCAGTGAATCCTCCCACTGGTTGTTCCGAATAGCTTGAGTTTATTAATCTCTTCATCCTCTTTGAAAATGCGGCAAAGAGTTTCACGAGATATAGTTGACGGAAGATTGATCTCCGTAACGAAATTAATGTAAGAATCGTCACTTTTGAATTTGTTTTGTAAGGGATGTCTAAACATATAATCAGATGGATTTTCTTTTCCCGGAATGTGTTCAATAGAAAAATCGTACCCTAGCAATTTGAACATGAGCCTGTCCAAACGAGGAGAAAATTCTCCGTGAGTTTAGTTCACAGGTGATACCAGGACTTGTGGTCGGTATGAATCACAAATTTAGGCCCTTTTACCAGATCGTTCCAGTGTTGGACACTCCAAGCGATGGCTAACATTTCTCTTTCTATTTGTGCATATCGCTTTTATATATATTTTTTCGCTGGTAACTAGCTCACTACATCTACATCTGCGGATGCGTAAATTCGCTTATATTTAGGTTACTGTGTGTTGTATAAGTCGAGAGACAAGACGAGTACCAATTAAATCTCCAGAAAACAATTTAAACTCCAAAAGGGATGGCTCAGCCTCCCTCGTTTAAAATTTTCTTGGACTATCCCCGCAATCAGCGTCGGAACAAACTAAAGACTCGAATGACTGACATAGTTATATTTATTATTTGTGAGGTATAGAAAAAAAGTGTAACCGTGTACTATCGATGTAAAAATTACGTCGAAATATACCCCACGTTCAAACATTTCTGTTCATGGCGTAGAATTTAAAGAATTTTTGATAAAGCGCAAAATCAATTTCGCAATATTTCTTGATGTATGGTTTTGCGTGTGAGTGAGAATGATGGTGGGGGTACAAGTATGTACAGGTGTGACAAAAACAATTGAGTTCTACTAGACTGACAATTGAGTAGCCGTTGCTGTCGGTATTTTCCAAGTTTTTCTTGCCTTAAAACCTCACGTTCCTCTACTTAAATACCTACGGTGTCTAGAACAGGTCTTATCGCGATTTCTGCAGTGAGGCATGGGTAATCTCATAATATCGTCCTAGTTGATAAATAAAATCTCCCGTTCGACGTTCGTGCGTGACTTCAACCTTAAAAAAGGCTCCAATACAACGATTGACGCCTTAACAGGGCCGCCCTTCTGCTCTTCTCGTATTTTAATTAGAGTTATTATTCTTCCTGTCTAAAAGTTGCGGTTCTACCTTCAGGCGCGAACACAGACTACAGAATAGGTTCAAAAGTTAGTTAAAAGTTCCTTCTGCTCATATGTTCGAACAAGTTGCCAGTGCGTTGAACAAATCCATCATCAATTAATTCTTGTTTTGAAGGATGCGGTGCCAAAGCCAATGATTAATGGGTTTTAGGTTTCCCCTTACTTCTGAATTCTGTGGTCGTTCGTCCGAAAAGTTCGATCTGAGGTGAGACCGATTTTGTTCGCGGTCGTTCACAATTTACCCATTACTTGATGTTGATCGTGAAAGTGCGTGAACAATTTCGGCGATTTATGCGCGATGGATTATTCAAATAGCATAGTCATCAACTTGGTAGTTCACGGGAGAGTACGCCACTTAGTTTACTTTCTGGTAGTTTTGCGATATCGATTGGTTTTTTGTGAATCTGTGGCAATTATTTCCCATTGAAAACCACATACCCTCGCTCAGTTACTGAGCCCTTCTGCTGCCACTTGCCTAGGTTTACATCAGGATGTCTTTTAGTCAACCCCACTCCCGTACTATTTATTTCTTCTTAAAGAGTGAAGAAAGTACGGAAATCGGGTGAAATAACGTTTTCTTCACTTGGCGCACGGTCAATGTGAGGGTGAGCGTGTCTAAGCAATCAACTTGTCGGGAGAATGGACGTTCCTTCTTCCATGTATTCTTTATATTTCCAGATCGGCCGGAGTTCTCGTATTGTAATATTGTGTTTTCTGGTGAATAGGACCAGGATGGCCTCGTCTTGGTTGACGTACAACCTCTGCTCATTTAACCATCTTTGCCCAATGTTCATAGCGAATTGCATCCGCTCGCCGATCACACTTTCGAATTTTCTTCTCATAATTATTACCGAGTCATCCTTGTATGCTATCACTTTATAGAACTCCAGGAGAGTATTTGCAAGGGGGAGAGTATCAGTACAGTTTTGACAGAAAGAGTGTCTTCTCCCTAGTGTTGAATAGTGGGCATTGACCAATCCTTCTGGCTGCACCTGTGATAGCGGCGTATGACGTATTGTCAAACCCCTCCCGCAATATAGAAAGCAGAACGAAGCAATATCCCTCGCCTCCAATGGGTCACCAGTTCCTTTAGAGTATTCTTTATGGATTTCCTCCATTGATAGTCGTGCTGGGAACAGTGGATGGGCGTGAGCAAATAGTTCTGCCTTTAGACATACTATCTTATACCTTCCATCTTCTCCATAGTTTTCAGTAAAGAGGACGCTCAAGTTCGTTCCCCTTGCCAGTACTGTGAAAAACGAGCGGGGCGTAGCAACACACAACTTTCCGCCACCCCTTTAAGTTCGACCACCAGCTACATATGCGGGCGCTATATCTTCGTTCAACGCATTTCCACAGGAACATTTATAGAAAACAAAATGTCGGGACAAGTTAGTTGAGAGTCATTCGTAAGTTTGATCGAAGTCGTTAGAGCCATTTTTGAGGAAATTGGAATACCGATAAATTAATATTCGACAAATCTCTTTTTGGGAGTTAACTAGGCTTATATCTCCGTTCAACATATATTTACAGAAATAATTATAGAGAACGAAATGTTGGTATGGGTGACTAAAAGACACTCTGTACGATTGATCACATCTGGAATTTATAGAAATGTTCGAAAAAACGTTATTTTCGACCCATTTTCATTTTTATCTCTGTTCAACGGACTGCCAGAGGAACATTTATTGAGAACAATACGTAGGTATTAACTATTTGAAAACATCCTGAGAGTTTGGTGGAAATTGCTGAAGCCGTTTTGCCAAAAAGCGTAAAAAACCTTTTTTGGCTTCGTAGGCCTATATCTCCGTTCGCCGTGTTTTCATGGAGATATGTACACAGAAGAAAAGTTAGGTATTGATTAGTAGAAGATAATTTAAAAGTTTAATCAAAATATTTTGAGCCGTTTTCGAGAAAAATGCGAAAAACCCTAGTTTTTGGTACATTTTCGTCCCCCTCCCCCCTTCCAATTGGCCGAAATCGCACATAACCTTATTTTGGTGTCTACAAAAAATAACAAACAAAACAAAAAATGAACCAGCTCAATGGGATCAGCCGTTCTCCCGCAAATCGAACTACAGACACACACACACGGACCACGCGCTGAAATTAGGTTTTTTTAGACTCAGTAGGCCTCAAAACGTGAAGATCTGAAGAAAACCCAAATTTTTTTTGACGCGATTACTGTACTCCTTAGGGTTAGCGGAAAGTACAAATACGAGGCAAAAAATGAGGGTTTAAAATTTGTTTAATACTAAAACGGTTCTAATGAGTTAAATGAAACGCACAGTGTTTCTCGGACCAACCTGGGAACGAAGATAAAATGGAAATATATTTTTTAACGTTTTCTATGTTTTACCTACAAATATTCCAAATTCGTGCCGATAAAATGACCGGAGTGTCTTCTACCAATCCATACTGAGATTTTGTTGTCGACAACTATTTCTGCACCCTTTCATTTAACGGAGATATAAGACAAAACCAATCACAAAATGTGATTCTTTGAACATTAAAAATCGGACGGATTAAAACGAATGTTCAGTGATGAGCCGCCCCGGCGCTTAATTTCTCAGTTGGTAATGGCTTAAGTTAGCTGGGCTGCCTGTAAGTGTTCCTTTACAAATAATCAAAGAGAAGGGTCGAGCTGTTAAAAATAATATTATGGTTGTTCCGAAGTCAATTCCGTTATTCTTTCCTTCATCCTGACACCCTGATTCCAACAACATTCCCTTACTTCTCTTGTCTCTCGGCACGAACTACTTCACATTTCTGTTGAACACACTTCGTTAATGTGTCTAATACTGCAATACTATTTACTCGTTAGTGAGTTAATTCGTACGTATTTTGCCAATATATGTTAATTGCGGAGACCCCCTCGGTTTCATTAGCCCACCTTTCCATTAGTCACTATTCTTGTATTCTTGTTCTCTGTATTTTGCTCTAGCACGAGTAGATTCTATTTTGTTCGACTTAACATACACGGCACCCCCTTCGTAGGTCACTCAAGTTCTGTCGTGTTGTGGACGCTCATTTCGAAGTGAGCTAGATTTTGTTAGTCACCCAGCTCCCCCCTTATTCTCAGGCCAGCCTCTGTGGTGGGAGTTACTTTATATAGAGCAAAGGTATTTCGTGAGAAAAATACTTTGAAAATGAGGGTTACACTAGTTCTACTATTAATTAATGATTAAAAAATGATAAGTTGATTTTGAAGCAGTCAGCGCTTTTAACTTTGATTAGCTAAGCTGATATAAATAAAAATGCCCGATAAACGAGGTATTTCATAGGGGGTGGGTGTTGGGTCAAGAGAAAGAAAGACTTGAAAGACTTTATTGATGAATGAGACGAATGGGAAGAGGACTTTATTGATACATTGGGTTTAAACGGTCTGTTGGGTCTTCTAACAAGTAGACTGTACACTAAATAAAATAAAAACCAAGGCGGTGGTATGGCAGCTTTTGGTTTTATTTTGGAGAAGGTGGTATGGCAGCTTACCTCGTTCGTTGGTAGACGTGACGCACTGTCGAAGGCGATCCAAAAGCGACTCGGTTTATGTGCTTGTTGGGTGCACGAAAGGGGGAGTTGCGGATTGCAATAAAACTGGAACTCGGTGAGCGTGAGGAGGACTGTATTATACGTGCTTGCGGAATTGAATAGAATGATAATTGAGGTGAGATGGAGTACAACTGGGAGACAAGGGCAGTACTCGGAACGCGTGAACTGGCAACCGTGTGAGAGAGTGAGAAGTGACTGGGGCGGTAGTTGGAAGCGGAATGATTTTGGAAGAGCTCTGTCGTCGATAGGAAAATGAAATTGGGAGAAAGAAATAAAGAAAGGGGAAAACCTAGAAAAGGGGGCTGGGGGCTCGCAGCTGAGGGATTCTCGCAGGTGAGGGGCAGGTATTGAAATAGTTGGAGACAATTAGGCGGCCGGAAACAATGACGCGGGGAAGTCCGAGGTCAAAGACTCTGACAACTTCGACGCTTTGCGTCGAACAGTGCTAATTATGTAGGGGGTAGGGGGCACAGTTTGCGAACGGTGCAAGTATATACCCCTTGGGAGGTTCTAACCTCAACTACCCTAACCACGCCATCAGTGCCAGGAAAAACTCTCACAATCTTTGCTAGTCTCCATCGGGTAGGGCGTAGACTGGGTTCTTTCAGTAGTACGAGGTCGCCTACCTTCAAATTATTGGTACGGTTTGTCCATTTGGCTCGCATTTGCAGGGTGCCCAAGTATTCCTTACGCCACCTATTCCAAAATGAAGTCATCAGTTGCTGAAGGACCTTCCATCGATGAGAAAGGTACGTAACGATACTGTTCTGATTGAGCAGGCTGTAGAACTAGTTCACACGACCGAGTGGGTCTCTAGATATGTGAACTGGTGTTTCAGACGAGAGCGGAGAGAGAATACTACGAGCACTGATTGTAGATTGTCTTGATGGGACCCAACTGTAAAGGGCCTTGGGGGGAGGGGGGGGGCTAGCAGGAACGCCCAAGGAAAGGTAGTGAGGGAGGTACGAACATTTTGGAAACTCCGGAGGATAAACCCCGTTGTCGACTTTGGAGTCCTTAAAGCCTTTTGTTAGCAGGAGTGGCTTATTGAACTCCCTTGTAAGGGACCAGGACGAACCGAACTCTTTGATTTAGCGAAGGCTCGTCTAGGGCGTTTGCACTGACTATACACCTAAAATGGTCCTATTCGCTTGAAACATCGATGTCATCAGTTGTGACTGTCCTGTGTCACCGGCGCTCGCATTCACTCCCACCGAGTTCCTGGGGAGGTGAAACTTCTCCGAGTGTAATTGTGAATAAAACTCCTTGTTCCAATTAGCATTCGGTCGATATCGCACTTACTCCCCTCTATATCTACATATTACATTGGCGCTCAACAAGTGGTCGAACTTCCACAAATCCTATTCCATTTTTGGAGTCGCACCAATTCTCTGGTTCCGGTGACGATCCATTGGAGAGGCTGTCCTATAAGACTTGGAGGTGGATTGTGTAATATAACCTATACCAATGCAAATGATCTTATTATTGCATTGAGCGCAATAGCATTAACCCGTGTCCAAGAGCTTTCCTGTTGGGGCCCAGGGTGACGAACTAATTTGGTCAGAGCTGAGCCGAATCGTGGTTGAATTTCGACCAGTATCCTGTATACCATTGTGGTAATATCGCGGACAAATGTGCAGTGGTGGCAGATTTGAAAATTGCTTTCGCTTGAGCTAAACGTCACAAAATAACGGTACATTTGCTTTGACCTCACTTCATTCGTGTTTATAATGCAGCGGCACTATTTATAAATTAATGAGCGAGTTTAGTTGTCCACGTCGGCGCAGACATCGCAGTTTGCTTATACAGTACTCGAATCAGGTGCTACAGCCAATTCCCAGCTTAGCTCTTCCGTAATGTTGTAAAACGGCGAGTAAACTCGCGGCAAAAAGGGTCAACGCGGTTTGGAGCGCTTGAGCTTCACTCGGGAGCGCTTCACCGGTTTGATAAATGAACGAAGCGAGATGTGTTCATGTTTGAGCTAGCGGTAGTGCAAACAGCGAGATGCTTTGATTTGTTCAACCTGTTTAACCGATCAGCTAATTAATTGGAAGTCAACAGGTTGGAAATCTGCTCTCCATACAGCAATTCCGAACGTACCGCGGGGAACGTTGGACAGATGAAAACCAAAACTGACATTGAGATTTGCGATTGATATCGCTATCTTTCGCCTTGTTTTCCTCCTTCGCTACTCAAATATCGACCTGTTCATTCAACCGTTTTTTTGGCGATCTTTACCTTTGGTATGATTTCGCGTTTGTAACTTGACATCAACGCTGGAAACGGCGTTACTGACCGGGGACCGAGGCCAAAAACAGTTGAAAGGCACTTACCAATTTTTCATAAAATGTCCCTTATGGTATGTGAGGAAGCTGATCCTCTTACTTTACATCGGAGTCATTCTAAAATGGCGGCTGTTTCAAAATTCCATAGTCCATAAATACGTTTTCGCCACGGACGAATTATTTACTGGTAAAAACGAAAGTGTGCCACTGGAATGTTCAGCTCACAGAAGGATCATTTGGCCCTTATCGCGCGCGCAACAAGGAAGAGTCCAAGGACGTGTCGACCCCCTCACCTGCAAATATCGGCCCTGATGAGACGTAGGATCGCGTCGCGCCTGAGTGCTTTGTCACCAAGTCAGTTCGCGACGCATTGTCGACCAGAAGGAACAGCTTTCGGCACCTGCTTCCTACAATTTTCCACACGAAGGACATTGCACGTTAGGGTACGTTCCCACTATCATCTCACGAATGCATTTCGATTTCGGCGGTTTTGGACTTGAAGAAATGTAGTCCCATCTCCGCAGCTCTCCGACTTCCATCGGCCGCAACGCGCGCCACCGCAGAACTGGTCAGGCCTATTTAGTTTAAGTTAAATTTAATTTCACACCTTAGCAAGAGACGATTTATTTTACCCAATTTTCGATGTTTATTTCTTTAAATACACTAATCCAATTGGAAGTATGCGTTGATTTTCGTAACCGCCTACGATAGAAGAGCCACTTCCCTGCTGCATCCATTAATAGTCAGAGGTGATCGAATTCCGTTTAAATTGTTTGTTTGTTTTTTTTCATTCGAGTTATTCATTGACAGCTGAAATTTTCGTGGTACGTTGCTGCACATGACCAAAATCATGTCTCTATCCCTGTACAACTCGCGCCTATCTTTTTTTCGATCGATTTCGTACTTGGGACGTACCAAGACGAAAGTAGAAGCCCAAACAGGCCGTTCAGTGAGCGATGCTATCTGAACAGCGGCATAAACAGTGGCCAAAGGAGACCCGTTTCCTACCTCCCCTGGAGGGGACTCGAGATGTATCGCCGGTACATTGCCTCACCCCTCTGTGTTTTTAGGAGGGAGGATGCCTAGCCAGAGATCATTCAGGGTCCGCTAGTCTTATCCTCGCTTGGGGCGAACATACCCACGTCCCAACGCACTCCCCCACCGTAATGCGTTGGCAGCAAGTAACTTGTCAGATAAAAGTTGTTTACTGTGGTTTCTTTTGCTCTTGGGAAAGAGGAGGAGAGTTCGAACGCCACTGAACTACTAGCAGAAGAAGCAGGTAGTCCTGACATAGTCAATGCTGGTTCCGACCTTCCGGGATATTCGTTCTGCAATGGTACCACGGATTTGGCTACACAAGGTGGCTGCATGAGCAGAGTAATAAGACAAGGGAGAAATCCCGTCTCCGTTCTGAGGTAGCACAGAAACGCTGAAACTTCTGCTGTGGTTGATGGGTCGCTACTGCCTCCTAACCCTGGTTGTTCTTTGCGCTGTCAGGGCCTCTAAGGTTGGTAGTGCCCCTGAACAACAATGTACTTGTATGTACCTGAACAACGTTACTTTCGTTGTTCACTACATGGCCAATTTCAAATCATTACTCATTTTAATCCTATCATCTCGTTTCTTTCACATAACCTGCTTCAAAACTTACTGGTTTTTTTATATTCGCAGTATGAACTGATAGCAATACGTATTATTTTACCACCATATTCGCTCGATACCTTGAATGGTTTGATCGATTTAACCTCTCTGTGGGTCACTTGATTTTTATAAGAGCGTTAAGCTTGTTGTTACGGAAGTAGGTTTGGAGGCAAGAATTACGGCAATCGCGCCGGAGCTCGATCCACAATCCTCAACATTACGTCGAGAATTATGAATCAATGTCTTAACCACTAGACCACGATCAACCAGTGCCTTTAATAGGAGTCAGTCAGCACATCTCCCCCCTCGTCTGTAGCAGCTGCTCCTGGAGCGGACTCTTTTAAGGAATTTATGAGAGTTGAGCGAATCCCCAGAAAATCCGATCTTTGATTCGAAAATCGAAGGGGCTACAAGGAAAGTCTTTTTCTTTCACATTGTAGTGGGACGCGTCGCCCATTTTATTTCCCTTCGCGCTGGAACTTTCACAGCGTCAGCGAATCCTGGACCCGAGAATTCGTCTCATTATTTCTCTCTTAATTTGTTAATTTTCTCTCTGGGCCTCTTCTTTTTCTTGGAATGAAGGAGTTTCGACCACTAGTTGGGCGCCAGTTGTTACGAAAGGATGTTTGGAGATGCTTTTGAAGAGCTGCTGACTCAGGCAAAAATTACGGCAATCGCGCCGGAGCTCCGATTGTGATCCTCAACTTTACGTCGAGAATTATGAACAACTGTCTTATCCACTAGACCACGATCACCCGGTTCCTTTAAAAGGAGTCAGTCAGCACAAAGCAACGGTCATGAAATGCAACAGATCTCCTGTGAGGTCAGAAAACAAATTTTCAGTCATAAAGGTTAATTGACTTAGCTTAAGTCGAATCAGTTCAGAGTCTTTGGCACTTACTGAAAATCCTGAGCTCAGGGTCTTCCCCAGCTTTCATCTGTAGTTGCCAATCCCAGAATTCAACTTCTCTCTTTGATGTTTCAAGCACTGCAAACACGAGGTTTGACCTAAGACATCATATTTTCTCTCTTATGGTTTCCTTAGTGGGTTTTCCATCATCCCCTTATCTCATCTCACTTCTTAGCTCTGATGACATTCTACTCTTACGACTCAGACAGTTACACTCTATCTTGGCTCTCGTCCTGGCTCACACCAGTTCATCTATATACCCCTTGTGTAACGTTAACTCAGACTCTTTCATATTCTAATCCGATATCAATCTCTTTTGTGTCTCAAGTGTAATTATCAAATGTGTTACCAGTGTAATAATACATTTCTCTTTCTTTTGTCTCACACGTCGACTTGATCTGCACTTAATTTCACATTTCTCCCTCTCTTGTATCCAACAGGGGCACTATATCCTCCACACGATCTCAGTCAAATGCCGATTGGATTACCAGAAAGAGTGATGAAAATACCTGAAAGTGGTGCGGTTGAAGAAAGAGGTGAGATGTGTCGCAGCTGATGTTTCGTCATTCTGCTTGTAGTAACTACGACTTGAAAACCGAACCAGTTCACAAATATACTATTACTTTCCACAATCCAAAGGGAGAAGAAAGTATTGTAATCGATAAATAAGTTGAGTTTTCATGTGGTGTTCACGTTTTGTAGCTTACTTATGGCAAATTCTGTGGGTGTGCGAGTGTAGAACAACGAAAGATCAGCTTGTTCTCTTCGTTGTTTTTCGAAGGCACAAACACAAAATTACGAGCTATTCCTCCATCGATTAGAAGGAGAATAGACCAAAATGTGCCAAAAATGAAGATTTATTTGTAATTTTATTATACACCGCTTGGTTTTAATTGAACTTACAGCGTATCTTCGTCTAATTTATCTCTAACTCTTCATAAATATATTTGTGACAGTACGGTGAACAGGGCTATGAACAAAATCGAGGTTATTTCTACTTGCTCTCTATAAGAACTGAGGCGCATCTCCTGTATGAGTACGATCGAATTTTACAGCGGTTAAGGTAAATTGCGTGATGCTTCGCATCGGATATTTTTTCTGTCGTAATATTTATTAGTTTTTTACGATGAAGTGTGTGTAAAGAGGGTTTTCAGTGTATTTCACATTTTTAGACTCGATGCAGACCCTTAACTTGGTTCTCGGTTATGTCCTGGGCGAATTAGGGCGTTGCGGCTGGGTCGTGCAAGTATTAAGCAGAACCCACGTCGGAGATAAGTGTCAAGATTGATTGCTTCATCGTCGTCAGTTATCACAGGGTTTTAGGCGGAACGAAGTGGGTAACGAACGGGACTAGAGCGACAAAAGGGTTCACATTCATCAAACCACCCCCTCGGTGTAGTGGTAGCGTCAGTGGCATGGGAGAGACCGATAGCTCATCCTACGAGGGTTGTGTCTCCCGTTGTTTCACCTCGTTAAATTGAAGCGCCTTTTCCACTTCCTTCCCGCACAACCTGTAGGACACTAACTACTCGTTAGCTCGATCGAGCTTAAATAAACGAATTGCCCCCCATTACGTGTATGAAATTACCGCTTCGTACGTGTCGTAATCAAGTTCATACTCAATGTACCATACCCTCGAGCGGCTCCGCGTTCCGTGAGAAGCTCTAGCTCAACGCATCTCGAGAACCCGCCCTGCATTTGAAGCCTTCCGCGCTTTGGGCTTTGAGAAAAAACCGACTCATTCCATCTTTACGTTTGTTATCTTGTAAATCTGATGTGACCACCCTTTCCCTCACCCAGGAAAATCGACGACACGTTGTATTTATATACAGGTCCAGTATCGTTCCAAACCATTATTACAGCTCTGCAATGAATAAAGTGAAGGCTCTGATTCTCTGAAGGTACCGTGCGAAAAACTTCAATTTTCAGAGAATCTCACTAAACCATTCAGATAACCTCCGCCGGGGGTGTTTGCTCCACCTTTGAGAGATACGTTCGCTCACAAAATTCCTCACTTTACGTTCCAACTCCTGCAGCGAGTAAATGAAACAATTCGCAAGGATGACACGACGATCTTCAACCTTCAAGAGGTGCGCCGGCACATTACGAAGCCTCGTGGGGGGATATTGTCTCGGAAAAGCTAGGTTACAGGAAATATTGACTTCCTAACGGCACTGAAATTGAACACATTTCTTCAGCGGGTTGGTACGACGGGATTCTTGATGCTAATCCAGTTTTCAAGGCGGAAAATTATGTTATTCATCTTTTAATTCAGAAAAGGGGGTTTCGTTGGAGAATTTCACAGCAAAAGGTTCTCAAATTATGCTCTCACTACGAGAAAATCGACGTACTATGTGTACAGGAGCAGTGTAACTATTACCCATTGCGCTACCGCTTTTTACAGCTGTGCAATTACGTTTTACCAAGTTCAAATGAACTGAGTGAAAAATCGACTTAGTAGAGAAAGCCATGAACACGAGTGAGTTAACGTTGAGCTAAGGGAAGTTGTGTGATGCGGCACACCTGATATTTTTTCTTCAAGCTACTTTTAATAATTTTCTATGGATAGACTCTGACTATTTTGAATCAACGTCAGGATCAATTGGAACAGAGTTTTATTCTCAATTACATTCAGAGAAGTTTTACCACCACAAACAGGGAACTGAGTGGGAGCGTATGCGAGCGTGGGCGACACAGCAACGAGGGAACCGGCTCGGTTACAACTGACGGCAGCGATGTTTTGATCGAATCGGAGCATTTGAGGTGCTCAGTCGGCATAAATGCCCTGGACGAGCCTCCGCTGAATCGAAGGGTTTGGTTCGTTCTGTTACACCACTCTGTCCTTGATGAAGTGCCTGTCCTCAGGCACTCATGAGCGCTGCAGTTCAGGGCGTTGCTGTCCACCCACCAAATGGGAACCTAATCTTGAGCATAGCGAGCGAGAGAGAATTTTGATTGAAGTTCCAAAAAGGTGCCCATGTTTGTGGTGGGAGTACCGTAAAACGGTACAACTATGTGCCACTTTTCAAGGTTTTTCTTGAATAACTCCGTCGAACAATTGTCTACATCTTTGTGGCGATTACTCAGCATACCTACACATCTAAGCTTTCAGTTCATGCATTAAAAAAAATTCTATCTTGAATAGGTAAGGAAGGGGAATCTTTTATCTGTGGCACATAGATGTACCCATAGACGGTACAACTATGGGCCACTCCTATTTTCTGGGCTTGAAGGCTATGAAATCACTGCCTGGCACATTGTTGTCCTGCTTTTCTACCTGCCAACACATTCTCCTGTCAAAACTGCCCAAATAAATCCTTTTTTGACCAAAATTTGCAGTTTTAACATGAGTAAAGTGTTGTCATTTTTTGATTTCAAAATGCCAGCATTTCCAGAAAAAACGCATTAGGAACATTAGTCATAATTTTTTAATATTTTAAATAGGAACAATACTTCAATTCTGACTAACAAAGAGGAACTTGCAAATGATTAATTAAAATTAACTTGCAAAGAGGAACTCACAAAGGTTGACTAACAAATTTTAAAATTCCAATGAAGATTTCATTTCGAACTAGCAGTCTTAAGAAAAGGGGGACTGAAATCAAAACTGAATGATTATCAGTCAACTTTAAACAAGTTTTCCGAAATCTTTTTCGGCGGGTTGATCGGCTTTATAATGTGGTCCTGCCTGTAGCATAAGATGTCCTGAACCGCTGGCCATGTCCACAAATTTCCGTTCTTGGCCATCGTGGAAACCTGGGACTCCCCACTTTCATCCGGGCCTCACAGCAAACGCCCTGGGTACAGTTTCTTTCCGTACTTGAACAAAACGAATTTCCCTTCGCAGCTGGGGCCACCGTCGTTGTTTACTGCCATTGAAGTGGGGACGTTTGCTCCAGCCACACCGTTCTGAGGGTGGAGGCAACTATGGTGCTCGTTGGCTGGCTGATCGATGGTCTCGCCGTGCTCGTTGTTGGTAATGTTGGCTTGGTCCACAGGTTCTGGGTCATCAGGTTCGGAAGAGTCCATCTCTCGGAGGAAGGTGGTAAAAGATTGGGTACTGCTGCTGTCGCTACTCCAAGAAATTTCACTCTCGCTGTCCTCTTCCTGTCGTCTCCTTTTGGCCGACATGCCAAACAGGCTTTTTCGCCGATTGGACCTGAGGGTCCTTCCTCTTACGAGATCGTTGAATTCCAGATGATGTTGAAGCTTCATTCACCGAATTAGTGCCGCTTGACCAGTTTCACCTGGCAGCAAGTCCTTTGCTGTGATGCCTTTCCCTGGAGCCACACTGTTTTTTTTTTTGTTTCTCCTTGGACGCCGAATCTCTGTCGCTTCAGTCCTCGTGGCTCGAAGTTCGTCCAGGAACGCCGCATACACGTTCGAAACAACATCCTCTTCAATTCGGTTCTCGCAAAGTCTCTCCCTCCTCCTGAAGATGGAGTTTTAAGGTCGTTTTCCCCCACACTGCACAGGTTCGGAAGAAAGACGGATTAACGTTCCGTCTTGCAGAAATATGTTATTCAAATTCGTAGCTAGAAGCGCCCTGAATACTCTTCGTGCTCGTAGAAGCCTTTCAAACAAGACATGCGATTCAATATCAAACATTTTTTGGGTGGATTTGTGTGATTTACGCGTATAATTTCTCACGAGAATGTTGTATTGAAGCTCATTTTTATTTCCTCGGCGCGAAGCAATATCCTTCAACGATAAACCCATTTCCAGTCACATCACATCCTCCGCTTCATCATTGCTCTTCACTTTAATGATAGCACGGCTAAGTTGTGTGTGAGGAAGTTTGCGGATTTGAAGAGGGTAGGGGGGAATGTACGCAGAAACGAGAAAGCTCTCGTCGTCTTTTCCATTTTTCCTTTTCATTGAGCGCATTTTTCTTCTCATCTTCCTGCTCAGCCTCCCTATTCAATTTTCCATCCCAGAAGTACCCAGTGTGCTCCTTGCACAAATGGAGACCGTTAAACCTCTTCTTTTCTTCTCTCGCCGTTTGGATGAGGAGTGTTTGAATAATTTCAGGGCCTTCCATTGTGAACACAAAAATGATATTCAAACAGTGGGGCTCTCGAGTAACTCGCCTCATATGCCCAGGGAGCCCGACGAGTGTAAGCCCTGTTTCGACTCTTCTTTGCCGCTTTGTTGTATTCAGGCTCGTTTTCTCTCTATTCACGGTCGAGTGTGATCTATTACTCGTGCTTTAATGACCCACTGTATTTGTAAAGAATGTTCCGTTCCTTTGGGACTAACGTAATGCGATATTATAGCTCTTTAATTAAATTGCGTACTCTTTATTTTTCTTATAATTATTCGTGACGTTGAAAATCAACGCTCTACAAACGAAATACGCGTGTTGTCCAGATCAAACAACACCATGTTAAAATTGAAAACTAAATATAGCCCCTTACCAAACGTACTGGGCTTGTTTCATCCTATGCGGCCATAGATGATCGCAAGTTGACTTTTGATCACATCTTCATATCTATTGAATCGAAAAAAACCTAACTGGGCTTTGAGAAATCAAAAATGGCTGTAACGATCCTAATAGTACTTCAAAGGGGAGAGCAGATCGTTGCGTGCAATACACCGCACTATCCTAGATGGTGCGAGAATGGCCCAATTATTAACCAACACGAGGAGAGCGATTCTGGTCATGGGATTCGTACTATGGTTCCAGTCACTGTGTTCAGCGCCAGAAAGAGTGGGATCACATCCATCAGGAATGGTGAGTATAACCCAGTTTGTACCCATTGTAAAGGGGATAGACACGCGAAACATGAAGACTGGTGGTTCGCAGCTCGCATAGCTTTAAATTTTTCCATTAGTGGTTCTGCAATAGGTCCCTCAGAGATGTCAGATGTAGGGTAGCTTCTAAGGAGAACGAGTCTTGACTTCATACTGCCTTGATATCTTCTCCTGAAAACAAAACGTTGTATGTCATATTAAAGGAACACCCTAAATGCAGTACAAATACAGGGCGAGGCAGTTGCCCTACTTCGTGTGCTGATTCTCAACAATTATTAGCCTACTGTTACTACAAAAACTATAAGCGTTCAGAATGGGTAACTATGTATTCAATCCGACTCATTGTGTGGGAATCGCCCAAGTCAAAGAAACAATACGTCAGCTCTTTGCTTAATTTCCAACATCCGTAGTGCACTATAGACACAAAAGTGGAGTGAATGTGATGCGTTCTGCTGTCCAGCAGGGAACTGCATAATGAGCCTTTCGGGCAGAAAGAATGATGCGTATTGAAGTCGCCATGTTGTGTGAGGAACTGGCTCGTCCAGCCGCCAGGCTTCACCCAATTCCTCTAGAATTTCGCCTTCCTTGACGTCCTGTGGCCTCCAGAATTAAATCCATAACGGGAGGAGGGTAGAGATGGGTCCTGAGGCTATCTGCAGGTCCCTGGGTGGTGGGGATAGGACCTGCAGCCTCTTTTTCGATCTTTTTATAGCTTAAACAACTTTATTGCATAATTGCATTATAGTTTGAAATATATTGGTACATAACAGTAACATGACACATGTTAGGGAGTTCAAGCCCAATGACTTTCTCTTGAATAAATATGGTAGTTGATAACTTAGTAATATAATAAATTAGTTTACATAAATGATGGATTGTTTACGTTATTGCAGATTTAATTGATAAATTAT
The DNA here is from genome assembly GCA_020466155.1 of Pachypeltis micranthus. NCBI lineage: Eukaryota > Metazoa > Arthropoda > Insecta > Hemiptera > Miridae > Pachypeltis > Pachypeltis micranthus. The sequence goes on along the minus strand of CM035778.1, from coordinate 12,413,110 downwards.
TGAATTTTTGCATTATTAGGTGTGTTGAAGGGACGATTTTATTGAGATGCTGCGCTCAGTTGCCGTTTGTCGTGAGGAGAAGATCGGTGTGTCGTTTGCGTTTCAGTCTGCGAGTTTGACGGGCTGGTGGAACTGTATTAAGTATGCCAGCTGCTAGGGGGTTTGGATGGTTGTGGAGTCGTTGGTGGAAACGAGAGTAAGAAGCCTGCAGGACTTCGTGGACAGTTGGGAGTTCCAAGTCCTTGTGGATATTGGTATTCCTGATATACCACTGAGCGTTAGTAATGAGTCTTAATGCGCGGTTTTGGAAAGTTGGACTCGTTTTACCTGCGAGTTTGACCCCCTCCCCCATACCTGGCTGGCTTATTCCCAAATTGGTCTAATGAGCATTAGGTATATCAAGCGCTTTGTATCAAGTGACAGTGGGGATAGCATCCCTAGAAGTGGCTTGATCGTTTTGAGACGATGACGGCATCTTTTGAGGATAGATGTAACGTCAGGCGTTTATCCAGCACCACTCCCAGGTACCGGATATGCGTTTCGGGCGGTATAACTTTGCCGCTAATGCTCAGTTTCGGCTCGTCATATAAACGTACGTAAGTGAATATCGCGATGCAGGACTTTTGGGGGTTTAGTTTCATTTTCCATCTTAGTGCTCACTCGTTCAGGTCGAAAGCAAGCTCGTCCATTTCCAAACCTGCTCTTTCTCCTCTTGGTGAGCTGCAGAGAAAAGCTGTGTCGTCCGCGAACTGCGCAGTGGTCATTGCTGGAGGGGTGGGTATGTCGCCAGCATAGACAAGATACAATAGCGGACCCAGCACACTTCCTTGGGGAACACCTGCACGGATATGCCGCGAACGGGTCATGGCCCCGTGGTAGCTCACAGTGTATGTGCGTTTCGTTAAATACGACAGTAGAACGCGGTAATATGTGTCAGGGAGAGCATTTTTCAGTTTGTACAGTAATCCAGTGTGCCAGACTCGATCGAAAGCCTTTCCCGTGTCAGCAAAGAGTCCTATGCAGGTTTCGAAGGAGTCTGATATCTTGTCAACCAAACGATGCAGTTGATGTAGGCAAGAGTGGGAGTTCCGGAAGCCGAATTGCGTTCGATCTCTGAGCAGCTCTCTCCTCCAAACCTAGGTGAGTAAGGTGATGGGTGCTTGCGATACAGCTGAGGGACTAGAGCGGGCTTCTCAACTGGTTCAGTCCAGGGGCCTCATCTCCATGACAGCTGGAATATTCTTTAAATGTTCCATTGTTCGCCCGTTTATTCAATCTTCAGATGGAGTTTCTTCGATTGCTCTCTCACGTTTGCAATATTTTAGACAAGTCGGACATGAAGTGCGCAAGCGACCTACGTGCTACTCTTAGCGAGGCACAGGTTTCGGGTTCCAGCAATAAACTGTTTGAACGCTCCCATCGCTAAGAGTTAGACGCCCCAACTAAAGCGAACTTTTAATTTATATCCGTTCCGCTAAGTGAGTACCTAACTTAACTTTTTCGAGTAGGTCTGCGGAATGCAAAGTTCAGTCAAGTAGGTGGCTTCCCCGCAAATGGTTGGAGTTAAAAAAGCAGATTGAGCCGCCTAAATGGAGCGAAGCTCGGGAAAAAGGCTGCCACAGCTCTTGATCAAGACCCCATTAGCATCGAATTACGTTAAGTTTCAGGGGGCTCTTGGGGTAGAACATTTCAAGAACAATAAATTGAGCGACCCGGTCAAATCCCTTGGTTCGGTAAAGAAGCTGAATATGTTAAGCAAACTACTCTTTGTCTCGGAGAAGAAAATAATCACTCTAATGCCGTTGAAATAGGGCGGGAGTACATTTTAAAATGTTCTTCGAATAAGTAATTGTGAGGCTCTTCCATAAAAATGTTCCCAATCAACACATCGAAATCGCGGTTGTTAACTTGATGAATACGAGTCTGGCGAAGCGATAAGAAGCGAAGCCGTTTTACCAGGGTATTTACGAGGGCTCTAACTTGGCAATGAATCCGCGACCATTAGCAGGGAAATCCATTGCGGGACTTGAGTCACTTCTTATGAGCTAAGAGACAGAACTGTGCCGTCGAGTTAGTCGAGCTGACGTACATTTTATCTTCCTCTGGCTATTTTGCATTTCTTCGTTCAAATCTCATTTAGAATTCAGATGGCGCAACTATTCCGCGTCCTACTCGTTGTTAGTTTCTGCGCCCTCTTTAACCAATGTTTACTTAGCGAACCGAAGGTTTAGGGCCGCTTTCACCAACTGCGTTGATCCCGTTAAGAGTCGATTAACAGCACCTAACCCGCTCCCGCCACAAAAACGGCCTTCACCAGATTGGGTTAAGCTCTAGCCCTGATCAAACGTAACCCCAAAAAGTTGGCAGTTAGGTCCGGTTAGCTCTTATCTTTCTTTATCATATTCTGATATTTGTCCGCCATTACTGTGCTCCGCTGAGTATTCGCTTCTATTATTGTGAATAATATTTTGGAATAATGATAACACTGGTCAACAATGATGTCCGTTACATATCCCACTTTACATTTTCGAGTTTATGTAGCAAAGTAAAGACATAAAATGTCAACAAAATAATCGTAACCCTGGTGAGACTCGAACCCACAACCTCCGGTTTAGGAGACCGATGTCTTATGCATTACGCCACTGGGGCTGTGGTTGCAACTTGGGTTAAAACGTTGCCTTGTCCAATCGGCCTCAAGGTTAAATTTAGTGACGCTTGGCCATTACACTTTTCAAGTTTATGTAGCAAAGTAAAGATATAAAATGTCAATATTTGTTTGTGTACCAGTGTAATTAACAACGATACTGTTTACAAGTGCGCAGTTATTTCAGTTGCTATTTCACTACGATGATAATCTAATATGTTGGGTTATCGTCGTCTCACCCGTCGCCTCAGATGGCTATGAGCGGGGTCCGACAACATGCGAACAAAAGTATTACGATCGTCGAAAACAAGTTGTTGTTTGCGTAAAATGTGTGCTGAGCAGTTTCTGAAAAAACTAGACGTCATATTGCCGTGTTACAAAACCCAAACGCAAATGGCTTACCTGGGTGGATTTAATAGCAGATAAGTAGGAAATATTAAAAAATAGCACGCTTTTATTTGAGTGTAGAAGTACACACATTAGTGTATTAAACAACTTTTATTAAACTCGACAATTCTCCCTTCCTCATTAAAGTTACTTAGTTAAAGTTGTAACCTCATAATTACGGTTTTTGGTTTATTATTCATTCTGAATAATAACCCTATGTTTTCGGTCACGAAAATTTTTTTACTATCCCCCCTCAAATTTTGATACGTTACGTTTCAAGACATGTACATTTCAAATTTGCAATGTCCGTCCGCCGTCCGTGGTAAAAAAAATCGTTCTTTTGCTTTTTTTTTTTGTATCTAGTTGTGCCCGCCATCTCGGCAATCCGATTCGACGAAGCCCATGGTTGTTATGGGCAAAAAATGGTAAAGAATATTAACGAAACGCAGTATAATGCGGGAACTACATCGGAAGTCAACGTTTCTTCGTTAGTACTCCCTCCCTCCTGTCATATCAAACTCAATCACCCGCCGCCCGCTCGACTCGCCCGATGGGGCGCCAAGGCCATTTCCTCCGGCTACAGACGTTTACAGGCGCCTGGCGCCAGGGGAATATTTAGTTTCTGTAGTTCCATTGTAGCCAGGTCATGTTTAGTATGGTTTACTAGTATTCGATGCTGAATTGAATGGGATGGGTCTCGGAGCAGTAATACTAGGTCAAGCTGTTCATGAGAATAATAAACCATTGTGTAATAATTTTCAGGGTTTTGATATTTCTGGCTCAGTTCTCATTTTCTTGTACCGCTTCCGATTTTTCCTACACGCACAAAGCATTCTCCCGGACTAATTTGGCTTTTTCCCGCTGCTCTTGCAATTCTAGTACGCGTATTGTTTTATGCTCCTCACCAGTTTCAGCTTCGGCAGAGGTTAATGCGGCCACTTTGGTGTCTGGCAAAAATTAGAAACAATAATTTGGTCAAATCCGGATTGTTGAGCATTGGGGGTACGGCTACGCGGCCGTTTACGTTTACACGACACTTGTTTACGGGACGGGATGTCAAACAGATACCCAATTTCCTTACTTTACTGTAACCTCATTAGTCCACTGCCTTCTCGATATGGCTTAATCGCAGCGTAATCACGTCTATGCTAACCGCATCCCACAGTGATCTCGGCTAGCGGGGTGGGCACGAAAATGGCTAGCCTTGATTTACTTATCTAGCCCTGATCAGTCGGATCACGTTTAGTGCTGTTTTGGTGAAAACGGCCCTTAGGGTGTTGAGCGGTAATTTGTTGGCTTCGCCGACGTCCTTTGCGATAAGTTAACAGAGCTTATGAACTTTGAGCTTGGTTTGTGTGTTAGAAGTTAATGTTCGAACGATCTAGCGAGGCTGAATGAAGAACGGGGGTGGCGTCAGGTCGAAACCTGTGAAAAGGGAAGGGGTAGGAAGGTCGTCTGGGAAACACAACAGGCCACAATAGTCCACCGGTGGTTGAAGTGAATCGTTACGAATAAACTCACTTTTCTATTGATGTGTTTTCTTGAGTGATAACAACAAGGGAAATATAGTAATGATCCTATTCATAACCCTTGAAAATGGTGTGGAAGAAGTGTGAAACTCGCGTTATTGCCAGAATGATTAGAACTACTGTGACGCGACTTAAAATGCTAGTAGTAATTGAGACTGCGGTAGAATAAAACGAATGTATTAGTATCAAACTTGAGTGGTTGTAGCGGTACTAACACGGAAACAATAATTGTGCTTTCAACACAATTAATCCTTCCTTTTCTCTAGAAGGAAATAACGTGACTTCCGCTAAAACCGTATTCTTCTTGGCAGTTCAAATGAATCGTCCGGACTGCAGGATTTTGGGGGGAAATTCGAGAAGCTGCCAGTTTTTCTGAGTGTTTGGCTCCTTTGTCCGGGACGCTTTTTTTTGTTGCTTTGTAGTTATTACCTATAAATCAGCCGTTAATCCAGCTTTATCGACTCCCTCGACCACCCTGGAGACCCCAGCTTTTGCTTTACTTCAAGTTTCATCGTGAGATTTCGTCTACTCACTGAGAAAAGCCCGTTCTAAGCCCGTCTTCAAGCTGTTCCCATTCATTTCCAATCATTTTGGTTATCAACTGCGGTGGCGGCTTCACGTTTCATTAAATTGTACAGTTCGAAAAAAATACAGAGCGCAGATTTCCGGCAAACTCGTGTTTTCATTGTATACTGTTCTATTTGTTCCTTCTTGTTCAAACTACGTCATTTAACTTTCCCCTCAATGACTCATCTTGTGATTTCCTTGAGAAATGTAATCTAAATCGTTGGAGCCGTTTTTGAGAAAAAAAATTTGGTGTTTTGATCATTGCGATAACTATAGTTAGTTTTGGCCTCCCAAGGTGATTTGCGGACTAAATATCAAGTTTGATTTGGCTTTGCCGTTTTCTCTCAAACTAAATAAATAATAAGTAAGGAAATGAGGTGCCCAAACTGCCCAACACTGGCTCTAGGGATAGAAGGATTGGGACTGGGAAGGAAAGAAGGATAAGAGGATGTTGCACGATAGAACGACCACCAGTTTAGGTACCCGAGCAATGCGTGGGTTGTGATACTGCGGAGAACGCCTGCTGACACATCCAGCCGACGCATATCCTCAACACTTTTTTTGCACCACACACCACGCCAGGGCACGGTCAATGCTGCAACCCTGATGTTACCTGCCTCCACTCGACGAGCTTCCGACGCCGCCATATGAAGAACCGTCCTGTCGTATTTGCGCTTCTTGGCTTGCCAAGTTAGCGCAAGATCCCGGCTGCCAGATACCACCTGAACATCGAGGATCGCTGCAGACTGGTCGGGGCCAATGGCGACGATATCAGGCCTCAGTCCTTCTCCAGAGGCAACTCAGTTGTGCCACTCTTTCATCAGTTTCCATCTCTCAGATGACACTGCACCAGCAGCCTGCTTGCAGACCGCGTCATGACGCTTGACACGGCCTTCATAAGTACGCGTGTGTACCTTGCAGCACATGATTCAGTGGCCCAAACAGGTTACCACTGGCACGACAATAGTAGTTGTGCTGTTGGCATTGCCCGGGGCATCGGAGAGCGTGCCTAGCTTCACAGCCTTTACCCCTCTCAAGCCAGCACCGATCTCCTTTTTAGGGGGGGTTTCCAGTAAGACCACGGTCAAGAATAGGGACCGCTCCCTCTGATAAGGCAATATATCGATATATCACGACCGAGGTCATGTTATCAATATGTCCGACATCGTAAGCTCTGGCGCCATGTTTGAAATTAGAAATAACGACAGCTGTACGATTATGCCAATTATTTGATGTTCATTATGTAATAACCCGTTATATAATTATTTTAAATGTACAAAGACTATGAAAAGGAGTTAATTCAATGAAATTAAGAATGGGTATATGAAATATATATGAGATAACTAACGGATTGGCGAAAACGTACACTTAACAAAAGTTGGAACAATGTTATACTGTACTTACAGGTTAAGAAGTCCCTGACGAAGAACTGCCGGATGCTTTCTCTCCGCCACCGTTCACTCTGTACACCACATCTTTCAGAAATGCCCTCGTTAGATCATCACAGTCACTTCTCGTCCTTCTCCAAATATATTCGAAGAGGTACGAATCAAAATGATCTGTGACCGATCTAGAGGGAATCAAGGGTCAAACAACCCCCTCAACCACGGTGATAGTTCTTTCTCATTCTGTTATCGCTCTCACCCTTTCTCCGAGTTCATTGCAGTCTCCGAGTTTCTCCCCCGCCAACTGCGCCAGTGACGCATATCGATACATGCAGTCGTAGCGTTATCAAGCGGTCGGTGCCTATTCTTTGTTTCCCCGAGAATTCTCAAAGTCACCGTTTACTGATTAAGATTCAAATAAAGTGCACTTAGGGCCGGTTTATCAATGTCATTTGCTAGCTTGACTAAAGGTTGACTAAGCGAAATCGTTCGTTAACTCCCGAAGACGCGTTCATCAACTCACTTTGACCGCGTTAGCGCTAGCTGTTAGTTATGTTTTAACTCGTCTCTTAGTTCGTTAGTTATCGCGATTATTCGTATACATTTTAGAATTATGTGGTAGTAGAGCACGTAAATAACCATTTTTGTTTTCTCTTTGCAGGTTCGATGCTAATAGCTGTAGGCGACTTTTGTGGCGTTAGTAAAACTTCTGGCTCCCTCATTGTGAAACTAGTTTCCCAGACCACTGTTCATTTGCCCCATTTCTTAAAGACGATATTCGGAGAAGAAAAAATCTCAAAACCCCAAAGAGCGTTTTACCACTGGGCTAGAATGCTTGCCCCACTCACGACGGAAAGTTATAAAATCGACGGAAAAAATCACGACAAACACTTAACAAAAATAATCACAATACGAAAAATGAGCTACACGATAAGTAGAGGAGTAAGAAAATAATGAGAAGTAAGAAGATAAGAAAAGAATAGGAAAAAAAGAGAAAAGTATCAAGTAAGATCACAAATATATTATTTAACAATTCTGCAACTGATATTTTGGGTATTCGAGTGACAATGTCAAATAATGAAATCGACAGACGGCAAATGAAGGTGGCCCAATGGTACCAACTCTCCAACTCATTGTTTTGGAGGAAAACTCGCCAAGTCGCCTCTTCGTTCGAGGGATTCTCGTTTGAGCGTATTGGCAGCCCTTTTTCCCTGCGTTAAAACTCTCGCTAGCTAACTATTAGTCAATTGCCGATTGATAAACACGATCCGAGCTCGAGAATTTTTTCACTCCATGATTATCGTTAACAGATCGCTACCTAATCAACGTTTTAACTAAAGAATTGATAAACCGGCCCTTAATCTGCGGAATGGTGTGCAGTTATTTTTCCAGAATGTAGACACATAACGAGCAGGTTAAATGGGGAACAGTCAGCAATGAATTCAGGGAGTCTGAAATTCTATTTAATTTTGGAAGAAGGGTTTCCCCAAGGAAGGATAATTAACATTTGTGTTGAATTCGAAGACCTTCAGTGGGGGGTATCCAGCACTAAATCAAACCCACGTGCTTTCTTCTCAGTATCAGTAACTTCCAGCACACTGTTTTAGGAAGTGTGCACACCAACAGAGTCGCTGAAGCCCGATACTTCCTGGATGCATGACTGTACCAATTACATTTCTCGTACTCGAATCGAAAATGTTCGCAGAGGCCCAGAACCTTCTCAAAACTTCTCATCGTATCGCAGCACTGCGTTACGTTAGAAAATCTGGTGCCCTTTCGATCCCGCGAATATTAAATTTGAGTTGAGTAGTCAGAACTCATTGATATTCTGAATAATATCAAGAGTTCTCGAGGCGCCTTGTGTCTTCACTCGACGGATGCTACCGAGGGCGTTATTGGAAGCTCCCCAGGTTATTGTTGAAGAGGAACTGCTAATGATCCCTATACATAAATCATGACCCTGAAAGACGTTCCGCGCTGGGTTGGAGATTTCATACAAGTTTCTCAACTGTGCTACAGGTGGAAGCTCGTCGTAACGAGTCGTTAGCGAGCAGTCGCCTCATTTTGAAAGAGCTCTAAGTACCGTTTGAAACAACACTCTGGATTCCGTCACAACTACTCATTCCTCTTCTCCAAAGTAGGTTTATTTTGCAAACTTCAAAAACTCTACTTGTGACCGTTCTGGTGCGGAGGTTGCTTCCTTTACTCCACTCATGGTACCTTCTTTAACATCATAAAACATGCCGAGTAGTGGATGCTGTAAAATCATCAGAAAAACACGTTCATTTCGTTTTGGTTTTGTCTGTTCCGTAGCAATAGTGGCTCGATACGATCCTACCTAAACTCAGATAGGTATGTTTTGCTACGTTTATTTCCGATACAAATAAACTCTGCCCATATAAGTGTGTATACATTACAACGTGTGCTGTGTCGTACAGAAAACATGCCATTTCCACTGCCCCACGTACATCCAATGATTTTAGCCGCCTTACTAACTACTCCAACACGTTTTTTACTTTATACCAATTCCGTAGAAACTGGTAGTGCCTACCGTTTCTGAAAGCCAAGCACGAAACTCTCATGTTCCCTAAGTCACTCGTGTGAAGTTGGTTGTTAGTGCGTTGTTAATCAAGTCATCGTTCTTTGCTTGACCCATGAACTTACTATTATCTCCTGTATTTTTATAACGCTTGATTGGTTGCCTTATATTTAAGGTTAGCTGGAGCTGTCAACGGAATTTTTACTTTCCTTGGCTCTACAAAGTAGAAAGGAAAATAATGTAATCGGCTGAAAATTTTTGTGTGTGTTTTCTTCAGGTCTTTACGTTTCAGACCCTACTGAGTTCTAAAACCCCTATTAGGGAAAATGGTCTGTGTGTGTGTGTGTGAACGATTTTTAAAGAAAACGACCGTATCAAATCAGCTCAAACTTGATATCCAGCCCGCAGGTTACCATGGGACGCCAAAATAAGAGTATGAACAAAATCCACCGAAAGTTAACTATAGTTCTCGTAGTGATCAAAACACCAATTTTTTTTTCTCAAAAATAGCTCTAACGATTTTGAATTAACTTTTTATATTAGTAGCTGGTAATAAGACAATTGTACCATAAAATTCCCATTCGTGGGAAAATGACGAGAGCAGCACAATGAATTACCAATATTTTCGACATAGTTGATTTTAGAGTGGTTTTAGAGAGAACGACCGAACCAATTCACCCCAAACTTGATATCTAGCCCGCAGGTTACCATGGGACGCCAAAATAAGGGTATAAACAAAATCCACCGAAAGTTAACTATAGTTATCATACTGATCAAAACACCAAACATTTTTTTTCTCAAAAATGGCACTAACGATTATGATTAAATTTTTTATATTTATAGCTCTCAATAAGGCAATTATACCATAAAATTCCCATTCGTGGGAAAATGACGAGAGCAGCACAATAAATTACCAAAAGTTTAGACCAAATCGATTTTAGCGCGGTTTATAGAGAAAAGAACCGTACCAAATCAGCTGAAACTTGATGTCTGGCCTACAGGTTACCATGCGACGCAAAAGTAAGGGTATGGACAAAATCCATCGAAAGTTAACTATAGTTATCATAGTGATCAAAACACCAAATTTTTTTTCTCAAAAACGACTCTAACGATTTCAATGAAATTTTTTATATTGATAGCTCTCAATACGGCAATTATACCATAGAATTCCCATCGGTGGGAAAATGACAAGAGCAGCACAATAAATTATCTACGAAAATATTTTTTCTTACTTTTTTTGGTTTCCTTTTAAACTGTGCTGAAATGTTATTAGAATGTTTATAAAATATCTGGTGCGTTGCAACACTCAACTTTTCTTAGCTCTAGAGTGGATTGACGTAGAACTAAGGAAAGTTGTGTGTTGCAACGCACCAGATATTTTTTTAAAGGTTCGCACAGCGAAAACGATTATTTGTTTGAATTCCAGGATTTCGCGGGTTGTTCCGAATTATTTCATAGCCGTTGTTATACGTCCACTGTATTATTTTAGTGAGAATGCTTGTGCCACATGAGCTTTAGGGAAAGTAATGTGCCGAAATATTTGGTAACGTATTGAACGGCTTTCGTTATTTTTCCACCTACGAACATTTTTTGTTGCAATCTGTGTGTTGTGTTCTTGTTACTTCTATCTTGTCAATTGTTTGGAACTGTTCGCACGTAAAATGTAATCAGCTTCTGGTGTCGTTGATTAATACGCTCAGACAGCGGCGGAAGATCCAACGACGTCTCCGGAGGCGGCGGCGCAGCTCTTCAAGGATTTTATAACTTTTTTCCTTTTAAGCAGTTTGGCGTTATTTTTTATAGCGTTAGCGATTCAGGGGTCATCGAAAATTTCCACCAATGGGCTAGCGGGGATTCGTTTGTCGGAGCGGATGAGAATGAAAACTCCGCCCGAAGTTCTTCGTCGGGAGCCGTTCATTATCAACCGCCTTTCGATTCGATTTCGCGAGTTTTTTCTTGAAGTATTCGATTGCAGTGGGTTTCCCGAACGATGCGTAGAACGAGGTTGAAATTCGGTTTGTAGAGCTTTTCGGCAATACCTTTGGCAACCTGAAAAATGAGCGATATCAGTACATAAGTACAATGAAAATAGCAAATAGGATCCAATACAACTTTTTTTATTTCATAACGCGCTGCACTTTTACGTCGTTTTGAAATTATAGGGAAAAGTGGACATTGCTGGGCAACTACTATCCAACAATAGCCCCCTACACACTCAAATGCTAACATTAGAAATTTACAAGTCTCACAGTGTAAACGAGCCAATTTCTGTAGGAACACCTGAACCTCCTCAGATTTATTACCGAATGTGAACCAGTCTGTTTCCTTATCAAAATGACACATATGCAGTTGAACGTCATCAAGTGAGAGCACAAGCACCAACCTAACCGAGACCTGTGGAGGTTGTCGTTCAGCCAGTACTTAGTAAAAATGGAGCAGCTGGAACTACGGATCGCAAATTTTCAAAAAAATTCAAAGTTCAAGGCCGTGGGCACAATGGAGCCGATTCCCACTGTAATTCCCACAAAATGCAATTGAAATGCAATGAAAGTACAATTGCAACGTGCGTTTAACTAACAACTGTAACAAATAACGGAGAGCCCATGATACTCCTACAGGTAGAAATTTGTGGATAGTCGAACTGGTGGGAGCTTGGGCGAAAGATGAGCGAGTGTGTGCTCTAAGGCAGACTGGAGCAAAGAAGTAGCGGAGCGAGGGGCAAGTAATGTGATAAGGGGATGAGAGGTGTTAAGAAAACTCATTGGACGATTGAGAAACCTCGTACGTAGTTGGCTCCAGAAATACCAATCCTCGTTGTTCGGCGACAGGTTTGGTTCCACTGACTGTAAGATCAAACGGCACCAGCGGAGAAAGTCCAGCTGTCTCAACATCTCGACCTTGGGAACTCACGCTTCGAATTTCTCCTGAATTTACGATCCTTAGTTCCAGCTGCTCCTTTATAGCCCTGAGTGCGAGTTGAGGTTGCCGCAGGATAAAGATTTCACCCATATAGCTTGCTCTCACAGAGGTTCCACGGTACGGAGGAGAAGCTTCAGAAATGATGCAGAGAACACTAAATCTCTGGGAGATTTGCAATGACTGACGGTCGATCAGTTTATTGTGCTGCCCACGTCATATTCCCCTCAAAAGAACATGTGTCGTTGAATCCTTGGAAAGCTGCCCTCCAATTTGTAGTTTCAGAAAAAAATTGTGTGTTTTCACGGTAACTATAGATCGTTTTATGTCGATATTCAGTCTCAAATCAAATCGAAATCATGTTCATAGGCACTCAAATTATTTCCACAAATGTAAAGGTTCTCTCGATTACATAACTTAACATTCTATTTCGTCGGACTTAGGAAATTAAAAAGGAGCATGTTAAAGGAAAAACTGGAAGTTATAAAATAACCATAGGCTCCACCGCAATCGTAAATGGGGAAACATTTGAGATCAGTCGGTATCTCGATGGTAAGTCGCCATTTAGGAAATAGATGATGGATCTCTTCACAGTTATTTATGAGCTAACTAAACAGGGAAAACGTCAGTTGCAGAGCTCGTGCTTCCATATCATTAAGACTCGAAAGCACGTTTCTCGTGAGATTTATTTCTGCCGCTACCTGAATACGCATTTCCCCTCTCTCCATGTCGTTATAATAATTACTGCAGTGATAATTCGAGTCGTCCAATCAAGTTTAGAGAATGGTCTTAAGAGAGTTAACTGCTGCATAAGCTGCATTAGTTTGGTTGGAGAGACGGCGATTTGGAATTATTCGATGATCGACGAAGGCTGGTCGAACCTGTAACCGCTCGAGATATTGTAGAAAAAGAAACGCCACGACGAAGTTCTTACATTTTTAGGCGTTTAATTTTCAGAATTAATTATCCGTAGATTTGCATTGAGAGGAAATAGCTAGCAAATACTTCATTATTCACGCAGGAAGCTTTCAGTCAAATAAGTTTTATAAACGTTCTTAGAAGGGGGTTTAAGGCGGCAAGACATAGGTTCACGTTATTATGAGGCATCATGGTTCCTTTCAGAACGGCGGATTCTTTAGATTCTGGATTGGATATTTCTGAGGAAAAGATTGATGGTTATATGATAGTGACATAGAATTTCTTCTGCGTTTGCTGTTATATGAAGAATGAAAAGCGTTTCAAGCGTACCAACCCACACACCCTGTCATTTTTATCTTATAGGGGTTCTCAGAGTGTTTAACACCGTTCTTGAATTTGACTGTGTAATAAAATTGATTTTTGCTACAGTTTTCAATGTTATTTTTCACTTGAGTAATTTTAGTAGAGAGTAGTGTCAAGTAGCTGGAGGTGTAGCTCAACAAATTTTACCTTGAAGCGTTTTTACTTTCCGCTACCCGAAGGGAAGGAAAGTATAGTAATCGGCCCAAAAAAAATTTGGGTTTTCTTCAGATCTTTACGTTTCAGACCCTACTGAGTCTAAAAAACCTAATTTCGGCGCGTGGTCCGTGTGTGTGTATGTGTGTGTATGTGTGTGTGTCTGTAGTTCGATTTGCGGGAGAACGGCTGATCCGATTGAGCTGGTTCTTTTTTGTTTTGTTCGTTATTTTTTGTAGACACCAAAATAAGGTTATGGACGATTTCGGCCGATGGGAAGGGGGGGTGGGGGACGAAAATGTACCAAAAACTAGGGTTTTTCGCATTTTTCTCAAAAACGGCTCTAACGATTTTGATTAAACTTTCAAATTATCTTCTCCTAATCAATACCTAAGTTTTCTTCTCCATACATATCTCCATGAAAATACGGTGAACGGAGATATAGGCCCATGAAGCAAAAATAGGTTTTTTTACGCTTTTTGGCAAAACGACTTCAGCGATTTTCACCAAACTCACAGGATGTTTTCAAATAGTTATTACCTACATATTCTTTTCAATAAATGTTCCTGTGGTGGTCCATTGAACAGAGATAAAAATCAAAATGTGTCAAAAATAACGTTTTTTCTAACATTTCCGTGAATTCCAGGGTAACTTTTTCACCAGATGTGATAAATCCTAATGGAGTGTCTTTTAGTCACCCATACCAACATTTCGTTCTGTATAATTATTTCTGTATACATATGTTGAACGGAGATATAAGCCATGTTAACTCATAAAAGGAGATTTGTCGAATATTAATTTATCGGTATTCCAATTTTCTCAAAAACGGCTCTAACGATTTCGATCAAACTTTCGGAGTACTCTCAGCTAACTAGTCCCTACATTTTGTTCTCCATAAATGTTCCTGTAAAAATGCGTTGAACGAAGATATAGCACCCGCATATGTAGCTGGTGTTCGAACTTAAAGGGGTGGTGGAAAGTCGTGTGTTGCTACGCACCAGATATTTTTAATGGAAAATTAGTCGAAAAACGATCACATTTAGTGCAAATTATGGAAACCAAAGATGGGCACATACAATTGTCAATCAAATAAACGCCTTTGTCGGCTCACAGTATTCGTCCAAAAGTCGGAAAAATTTAGCTCTGAACACTTGGCCTCAGTGTGGAAGTTTCAAGAAATGGTAGTACTTTTTCACTCAAGGCACAATGTGTTCTTTGTTTCCTTTAGTAGCCCCAGACAAATCCCCACTCCTTTCAGACGGATGGGAGAATCGGTATCAGAATTGGGGAGGACTATAAACTGCGGCCATATTGAAAAACCTTACAGTGGAAGAAAAAGAGTATTCCCTCATAGTTCTATTTTTCAATCCTTGGCATGTAAGTAGTGACGATATCCCAAGGGTTTTTATTCGATAGTGTTGTTAGGCGCCTGAGAGACTGACGTTGAGGTGGAGTTTGAAGAATGTATCAGCATGAGAAAGGACTGTATTTATACACTTCAAATAAAAGAGTAGCGGATAGCGAAATGGAGATCTGCATGCAAGTGAACAAGACTTTACGCCACCCAAGGGGGTATCTGAACAGGCGAACTGGGTGATGGGGACCAGAGCAGTTACTAGGGCTAGATCAGAGCGGCGAATGTGCGTTTTAGAGTTGGGTCTGGGATGAGCTGAGCGTTGGAATCTTAGGGGAAGTGGTCAAGTAGTGAGTGGTGGAAAAGGAATATTTAGGGAAATCCGTAAAAACAAAAAAATCTGTTGTCGGCTTCAGAAATAAACCTGAAGCCTTTTGTCGGCGGGAGAAGCGGATTGAACCAGTAGTTCCCATTTTCTCGTGACGACCACTTCACTTTCACGTCAGAAGGAGCTAGACTTGAATACACCGGGGAAGGCCCGAGCTCAGGATTTCAACTAATTCGGCCTGAGCGGAAGAAGGCACTTGTTCAGCCTTAGGTTCTGCAGAAGCTAGAGAATTGTAGTTACACTCTTTGAGGCTATAGAAGAAGTGCTGCAGATGCCAAAGAAGAACCCTTTCTTTTTTCCAATTTGCCATCAGTATATGGGTCATGCATTAGTTAGGTTCCTTCTTTCACTTTCTTTTTATTTATTAGTGATCTGAGTTTTTGTATTATTTCCGATGCTGCTTTTCAGCGAGGGGTGAAAACCTTGGTTGTTTCAGTACTTGAAATGCCTTAAACCATTCGGTTTTTTCGCTGTGGATTTTACTGATGCGCGCCATCACAATTAGGTTCGAATGAATGTGATTCAAACGAACCTCATTCCGTCAATATTTTGTCATGCCGATGTTTCAATCTGGGCGTTCGTTGTCAGATCCTCGTCCTGCAATCAATTGAACTCAACATAAATTCTAAGCCCCATTAGTGAGTCAGGCCGAGACGGTGTTTACCAACAATCTGCGGGAGTATTAATTACGACAGTTGGTCAGTAACTTCGGAGAGAGGTTCTCAAATATCTCACTGTAAACGCTATCACCTGTATTACATGCGGCGGAGATCACTCGTGCCCGTTATTGAGCTCGCTAAACCTCCCTTTGACTGACTAGCGTAGCGTCCACGGAATACTGTTCGATATTGAATCAGGAAGACGTGCTCCGTTACTGAGTGGGTGATCATAAATAATAGTGACCTTATGACTCAACAAACAACGAAGCCTATGCGACCTTTGACCGCTATATTTGGAAATTCGTATGATTGCAAATAATCGTGATGTAACCAATATCAGGAACATATTTAGTTATTTCATCCACACAGATGTAACTAAAAACATCTTACTCGTAGATGCATCAAAATTGTTCGAAATAGTTATAAATTGGAACCCTGACAGCCGGTTCCATTTGCATGTGACTTGTGGTATGTTGACCACCAATTAATAATGCGCCTCAAACATCAGCCATTTTAAGCAAATATCCATTTAAAAATATCTGGTGCGTTGCAACACACAACTTTCCTTAGCTCTACGTCAATTCACTTTGTACATGGTTAATTCTATTTAATCAATTCATTTATCACTCAGTTAATTTGAACTTGGTCAAACAACGCTTTACGGTAGCAGAAAGCGGTAGCGCTTATAGTTCCGGAATTTATTGTGCTGCTCGTACTCATTGCAGGACCATTATTGAGCAATTGGTACACAGATAATTAATGAGGCTGTAAACACGATTTTTCAAAAAAAGGATAGTAATCACTTTTGCAGAGTTATTGGAAAATAACTGTTAGAACTGGTATTAATCAAAACGGCGGTAGTTGAAATTCAGGAATTTCTGGAGTGAGCCCCATCTATCTCATGAGCGTTTTTAAATACTCACCCTATAGGTATTGGATTGGACTACAATACCGAATTGTTTTTACATTCTACAAGAATTCCAGTGGAGTTTATAAGGAAATATCTGGTGCGTTGCAACACACAACTTTCCTTAGCTCTAGGTCATTTCACTTTGTACGTGGCTAATTCTATTTAATCAATTCAATCAATCCTAATTCTATTTAATCAATTTATCATTCAGTTAATTTGAACTTGGTCAAACAACACTTTGCGGCTGCAGGAAGCGACAGCGCTTACAGCTCCCGATTTTATTATGCTGCTCGTACTCATTGCAGGACCTTTATTGAGCAACTGGTACACAGAAATTAATGAGGCTGTCAACACAAATTTGTTGAAGAAGGATAGTAATTACTTTTGCAGAGTTATTGGGTAAAAACGATTAGAACTGGTAGTAAGCGAAACAGCGGTAGTTGAAATTCAGGAATTTCTGGAGTAACCCCCATGTATCTCATGAGCGTTTTTAAACACTCACCCTCTAGGTATATGATTGGACTACAATACCGAATTTTTTTTAACATTCTACAAGAATTCCAGCGGAGTTTATAAGGAAAAAACTGCGCGAAAGACGATTTTGGTCGAAAATTTTGATAATTTATTGTGCTGCTCTCGTCATTGTCCCACAAGTGGGAATTTTATAGTAAAATTATCTTATTAGGAGCTACCAATATAGAAAATTTAATCAAAATCGTTAGAGCCGTTTTTGAGAAAAAAAACTTGGTGTTCTGATCACTATGATGACTATAGTTAACTTTCGGTGGATTTTGCCCATACCCTCACTATTCCGTCCCATGGTAACTTGTTGGCCAGACATCAAGTTTCAGCTGATTTGGTACGGTGGTTTTCTCTAAAAACTGCGCTAAAATAGATTTTGTCGAAAGTTTAGGTAATTTATTGTGCTGCTCTCGTCATTTTCCCACGAATGGGAATTTTATGGTATAATTGCCTTATTGAGAGCTATCAATATTCAAAATTTAATCAAAATCGTTAGAGCCGTTTTTGAGAAAAAATTTGGTGTTTTGATCACTATGATAACTATAGTTAACTTTCGGTGGATTTTGTTCATACCCTTATTTTGGCGTCCCATGGTGACCCTCGGACGAGATATCAAGTTTGAGCTGATTTGGTACGGTGGTTTTCTCTAAAAATCGTTCACAGACACACATACACACAGACACACACACACACACACACACACAGACACACAGACCATTTTCCCAAATA
Source organism: Pachypeltis micranthus (assembly GCA_020466155.1). NCBI lineage: Eukaryota > Metazoa > Arthropoda > Insecta > Hemiptera > Miridae > Pachypeltis > Pachypeltis micranthus. Next base: position 12,395,147 of record CM035778.1, on the reverse strand, counting down.
GTGTTTTTCGGACTCAGGGGGGTCTGAAACGTAAAGATCTGAAGAGAACTCAAAATTTTTTTTTCAGCCGATTACATAACTTTCCTTTCTACTTCGTAGAGCAAGGAAAGTAAAAAACTGCGCGAAAAACGCTTTTGGTCGAAAACTTTGATAATTAATTGTGCTGCTCTCGTCATTTTCCCACGGAGGAGAATTTTATAGTATCATTGCCTCATTGAGAGCTATCAATATAAAAAATGTAATTAAAATCGTTAGAGCCGTTTTTGAGAAAAAAAATTTGGTGGTGTTTTGATCACTATGATGACTATAGTTAACTTTCGGTGGATTTTGCCCATACCCTCACTATTGCGTCCCATGTTAACTCGTAGGCTAGACATCAAGTTTCAGCTGATTTGGTACGGTTGTTTTGTCTAAAAACCGCGCTAAAATCGATTTCGTCGAAAGTTTTGGTAATTTATTGTGCTGCTCTCGTCATTTTCCCATAGATGGGAATTTTATGGTATAGTTGACATATTGGGAGTTACCAATATAAAAAATTTAATCAAAATCGTTAGAGCCGTTTTTGAGAAAAAAAATATTTGGTGTTTTGATCACTATGATAACTATAGTTAAATTTCAGTGGATTTTGTTCATACCCTTATTTTGGCGTCCCATAGTGACTTTCGCGCTAGATATCAAGTTTGAGGTGATTTGGTTCGGTGGTTCTCTCTAAAAATCGTTCACAGACACTCAGACACACAGACCATTTTCCCAAATAGTGTTTTTCGGACTCAGGGGGGTCTGAAACGTAAAAATCTGAAGAGAACTCAAAATTTTTTTTTCAGCCGATTACATAACTTTCCTTTCTACTTCGTAGAGCAAGGAAAGTAAAAATGAAACAATTTTATTCTAAAACAGTTAAGAATTTTCGAAAAAGGTTTCCATCTAGATCGGGGTTTCACGTTCACCGGAGAATCCTAGATTAAAATTGTTTTGCATATATGTGTACATCCGTCGTCATAAACGTGACGTTCGATTGGACTGTTGATTGAAAATGGTTTTTCTAATTCTTCGTTACTTTCATTCATTGTGTGTAATCCAAATTACATTTCGGAGGGGTTGAACATTTATAACGTCTTGGGCCTTTAAAGGTAAAAGGTAAAGGTAGGTTGTCGCGCTAAAATCGATTTTTCGTCGAACATTTTGATAATTTATTTGGCTGCTCTCTTCTATTTCCCACGAATGGGAATTTTATGGTATGATTGCCTTATTGAGAGTTATCAATATAAAAAAATTGATTGTAGGTAAAATTAGATAGGTAAAAGGGAGCTGAGGGCGGGACTCGACTCCATTTCCAGTGCAGTTTTATCCAGTTTTTGTTACTTCCAAATGCTAAACACCCTGTATATAGAACAAGTAGAAGATTGGTGTCGCAAATGGAGGGTTACTATGAATCCCAATAAGTCAGTCCTGGTTAACTTTACTCTCCAAACTAGACCAAGCCACAGTATTGTACCTCTCAGCGGTCGACTGATACCAACGGAAGATTCGGTACGTTATTTGGGACTTACCTTAGACAAAAAGCTTCTGTGGAAAGAGCACGTTGACACACTGGTCGGTAAGTTGAGGAATAGAATCCGTCAACTTAAAAACCTCCTACAAACGAACTCCGCTCTTCAACGAAACGCCTCATATACCTATCGTTAATTCCCCCCTTTTGGATGTATTCATGCGGTATATGGGGTTCCGCGGCTGACACCCTCATCAATCGCATCCAAACTCTACAGAACAGAGTATTTAGAATGATCACGGGCGCACTATGGTTTGTCCGTAATTCAACCCTGCTTTCGGACCTTGATATCCCGGAGGTACGCGTCACACTGCGCGAGGCATATGTAAGACCTGATTTCGCAATGAGAAACCACCCGAACAATATGCTGGAGGACCTCGCCAATAATCCACCGCCTCCCCGAAATCAGCGACGTCTGAAAAGAAAGAGGCCGCAAGACTTCCTTTCCGAGGATTGAATTGTTATAAATTATTATTCCTCGTGTTTTGTTATATTAATTATACTGTCGAAATGTAGGACAATCGATGGATTGATACCTACAATCATGTTTCCTGTTAATTAGGCATTTTCGCCTACTATATAAAATATATATATAAAATAAAAAAATCTCTCCAGGTCGTCCTTTCGTTGGTTTGAGCGTCTGCAGTTAGCTCCAAGCTGCTCTTTCCAGTGGGTGGGGGGGCTTCCACCGACGGGGGCTCCGGCTCCTCCGCCGCTTCTCAGTCCGCTCTCAACGGAAGTCGAGTCTCCGGGAGGTTTCACCGAACGCTCACATTTGTCGTTCAAAACAATCATAAATGATCACTGATCTTATATTTACTATGTAATCTAACGGGTTTCACCAAAGTGGTTTACGATTAAAACATTAAAACAAACCGCGAATTTGTCAAAACGGAGTCGTAGCGGTTAATAGTTGACTCGGCGAGTCGCGGTTACCGCTCGCCAAACGAACGCCGTTTTGCAGGCAGAACACCGCCTATAACTTGATAATTTGAGTTTTATAACTGCTTTTCGTTATGTCTCGAATTGTTACACGAATTTCGTTTACTTGAAACGCACGAAAGGCATACGAGAATACGGGGTTATTTTGGGCAGTTCAAACAAACGGGAAGGTTATGATTTCATTTGGACTGTTAGTAATAAAATGATTCTGGTGCAATGATATGTCATGTGAGCATTCGAACACACAAATTTGTTAGAGGACCAATTAAACGGTATCTGCTGAAAGACAAATTTCGACCACCGATCTTAAAAATAAATATCTGGTTCGACTCATCACAAAACTTTCTTTAGCCCCACGTGCATTTAGCGATTATTCACTCTAGAAACTAATCAAATTGGTATTTCTTAACGCTTAATGTTCCAGAATTTATTGAGTCGATCCCACTTGTATTACAACCTTTGTTGAGTTACCAGGTGTACTCTGGATTCTGAACAATACGCCTATGTTTGTCGTCTTTGCTGATCAATTATTCCCCCCCCCCCCACCCCACAATTTGATACTACGATTCCAAATCTGCCATGTCCACCGTCCAGGGCATATCCTGCCTTTAACGTGGTCTAAAAAAACCGTCCTTTCACACACAAAAACTTCATCGGCGATCCGATCGGACGAAACCCATGGTTGTTATGGTCGAACAATTAGCCAAAAACGAAGTTCTGGTATTTTAATTGCATTTACGTCGTGTTTGGTATCGTTTCCTAGGTATTTTTTGGTGCTGAGTGGAATAGAATGGGTCTCAGAGATGCAACAGTGTGTCCAGGGGGACAACAGTGAATTCACTGTAAATAGTGAGTTGAATTCCACAACTTGAATCAACTCACGGGACAGTTTAGCGAAAGTTATCATTTGGTTGTTATTCGGAGCTGTACATACTGAAAATTTAATGAAAATCGTTGTAGATATTTTTGAAGAAAAAGAAGATTTGAAGTTTTAATCACTGTGATAACTATAGTTAGTTTTTAGTCGATTCTTTAGCGTTCCGTAGTAACTTAAGCTAATCATGGCATTTGAGCTGATTAGTTTCAGCCGTTTTCTCTCAATCACCATTACAGGTACACAGAACATTTTAGCAAATAGTGTTTTTTGTGTTCAGAAGCCCTTGAAATGTAAAATTTGAATAAGACTAAAAAAAGTAAAAATATCTCTTGCAAATTAAGTTAATTAGGTCTATCAGACAAACTAGCTCTAGAAAATAGGATAGTACGCTCGTGAACCCCAACTCTCGCGGATTTAAATAAACATAGGCAGATAAAAGGTGGTAAATCGTTGATTTAGAACGATGCCCGGTCCCAAACCTAGCTGGTCAATTTATTCGTAGATTTGTTCATTCTGAACGTTTAATCAGTTCAAACGACCTTGGAGAAACCCGATTTGATTACTGAAAATTCCGATTTTTCAATTAAATGTTGTTTGAAAAGTTTGGTGAGACCAGCGCGCGGTCGTGTTTCCTGTTCCGCGACAAAAATTCCGTTCCTCGTAAAACTGTTGTGAATCCGCGATTCACCATGTGCTATTAGTGAATTTTTATTTTTCGTGTTACACCAGTTCGCGGACATACTTTGCTCAGTGCGCGGCAAGATATTCCGATGTTTTTACAAACCCGCCGGGAATGTATCGTCAGTTTGAAGACTTCAGAGGTGAGTTCTAACTCAACGCGTTATTCTCGTACGTGAGCCTTACTGATTATTGGTTCTTGTTCATTTTGAAAATAGCTCAATTCGAACCGGATTTGATAGGACCAACTGCCGGTACAATATGCATGTAGCAAAGGTTGTGGACTTGTACATGATCAATTGTAGTGATGTGACGGGGCAATGCTAACAGCCCCAAGCCGTTGATGTGCTCAATTCACGGGGCATTCTTGGGTTGGGTGGTCATAGGAAGAGACTGAGTCTGTTACGTTGAGTTTGAGTAGGTGACAAATTTGGCCCTCGTATGCCCTCCAATTAGCGTGAAACGACACAACGTGATGCAGGCAGGTATACGAAAGGTGTCTGATTTGACCAAGTTTAATTCACCTTCCGCTCACAAAATGGGTATGGTTAGTGTTTTAGCTGTACGAATAAAAATGATGAGTTCTTTCAAATTTTAGTGTCTTGAATCGAAAATATGTGGTGTTAAGCAACGCACAACTCTAGCCCTACGTAAATTCTATCTAATACGTAGTAATCCGGTCAATTTTTACTGTTTATTCTCCCATCCTGATTTTTTTCTGAACAGTAGTATCTGATTAGCGGGATTTGTAAAGGAAATATTGGAAAAACAGTTAATTAATATTCAACAAATCTCGTTTTCCGAGCTATCGTGGCTATCTTCGTTTCACAGAGAAATACGGAAATGATTACATTGAACAAAATGTGGGTGTTGGTTGCTAGAAGACGCTCTGTAAGATTGATCAAATCTGGTGAAACAGTTACCCCCGCATTACCCTTTTTTAAATATCTGGTGCGTTGCAACATACAACTTTCCTTAGCTCCACAACAATTCACTTTGTACGTGGCTAATTCTATTTAATCAATTCATTTATCACTCAGTTCCTTTGAACTTGGTCAAACAATACTTCACAGCAACAGGAAGCGGTAGCGCCTACAGTTCTGGAATTTATTGTGCTTCTCGTACTCATTTCAGGACCATTATTGAGCAATTGTTACACAGATAATTAATGAGGCTGTAAGCATTAATTTTTTGAAGAAGGATAGTAATCACTTTTGCGGAGTTATTGGGTAAAAACGTTTAGAACTGGTAGTAAGCGAAACGGCAGTAGTTGAAATTCTTGAATTTCTGGAGTGACCCCCGTGTATTTCATGAGCGTTTTTAAATACTCACCATTTAGGTATTGGATTGGACTACAATACCAAGTTTTTTATAACATTCTACAAATATTCCAGCGGAGTTTATAAGGAAAAAACTGCACTAAAACGCTTTTCGTCGAAAATGTTGATAATTTACTATGCTGCTCTCGTCATTTTCCCACGCATGGGAATTTTATGGTGTAATTATCCTATTGAGAGCTATCAATATAAAAAATTTAATCAAAATCGTTACAGCCGTTTTTCAGAAAAAAAAATTTGATGTTTTGATCACTATGATAACTATAGTTAACTCTCGGTGGATTTTGCCCATACCCGTATTTTTGCGTCCCATGGTGACCTGTAGGCTAGACATTAAGTTTCAGCTGATTTGGTACGGTTGTTTTCTCTAAAAACCGCGCTAAAATAGATTTCGTCGAAAGTTTCGGTAATTTATTGTGCTGCTCTCGTCATTTTCCCGTATATGGGAATTTTATGATATAGTTGAAATATTAGGAGCTATCAATATAAAAAATTTAATCAAAATCATTAGAGCCGTTTTTGAGAAAAAAAAGATTTGGTGTTTTGATCACTATGATAACTATAGTTAACTTCCGGTGGATTTTGTTCATACCGTTATTTTGGCGTCCAATGGTAACCTGTGGGCGAGATATGAAGTTTGAGCTGATTTGGTACGGTGGCTTTCTCTAAAAATCGTTCACAGACACACACACGCAGACCATTTTCCCTAATAGTGTTATTCGGACTCAGTGTGGTCTGAAACTTAAAGATCTGAAGAGATCTCAAAATTTTTTTTTCAGCCGCCGATTACATAACTTTCCTTTCTACTTTGTAAAGCCAAGGAAAGTAAAAAATCGTGTTCACAGCGTCTGGGCATGAGTACGAGCAACGGAATTAATTCCTGAACTGTAAATGCTACTGTTCTTTACCGCCGTAAAGTAGCGTTTTACCAAGTTCAAATAAACCGACTCAAAAATTAATTCGGTTAGTAGATAAAGCCATGAACACAAGTGAATTGACGTAAAGCTAAGGAAAGTTTGGGATGCGGCGCACCTGATATTTTCTGTCTTATCCTCTATGTGGAGAATAAGGTGAGCTGGTGTGACCCACCAGTGGACTTCCTTAGGGGTGAAGAGAAGGAATTGGTTCGTGGTGCTGATTACTTCACCTACGCTGATGACCTTCCGTAAGTTCCTCCGTGAGCGCCAGCTTTGGAAATCTATTTTTTCAGCTTCTTTGCCAACTTCGTATAGCCCCATGATGTCGTCGCCTCATTCGTGCATTGAGTTCACCGAGATCGGTCAGGTAATTATCGACTAGCCCTCTTCTGATTTCTGTACGATGTCAAATCAAATCAACATCGAAGTAACGTTTCCTATTTGTCTCGTGATTTTGAGGTGACCGTGTCTCACTAGGTGCACCCTCGCTGGCCCTCTCATCGAATTAGTTCTTCTTGCGTCATGATCCAGCAGCCACTGGGAGATTTATCGAGAAACCAGAAACTTGCATAGGTGTTCATGAAGTAATTAATGAGCTTGGCGAACTTTAGTCAAACTCACACGACGGTTTTTGATAGTGTTTGAGCGCCAACGTGGAACCCTCTCAGCGACTGTCAGATTATCAGGATGTGACTGTGATGATAACTAATGGAAACGTCTAATAGAATATGTAAATGCAGTCTAGATTTGACGAGGTCTGGGATCCGTCGGTGGAACTCCTCAACTCTAATGCTATTCTCAACTCTTGGAAAGACCCCCATTGTCTCCGAATCTGCATTTTATGTCCTTTTAAACGAACTCACTCTGGATGCGAGACTTCCCGTCAACCTTAGTCCGTTTATGTGATGGGAATATACGTACACTAACTCGGTCTTTATAATGCGCCCTGTATTCTGGTTTTAGAATCTTCGATGGTGAACTTTGGAGAATTTAATTTCAGCTGCGGGGCGAACTTCCTTTCGAGTGAGGAAGGTCGTGCGAGAGACTTGTTAATGAAAAGTTCCTTCGAGCTGAGATACGATATGTCTTACATACGAAAACTTCTTCGTGTGCTCTCTGTTCAAAATAATGTGAATTATGAGCGGTGAAATAAACCGTTTAGAGCCCTTACACGCTGTTCGTTAAAACCTCAACCACCTTGAACTAAAAGGTTTTGAGAAATTACTGTACCCCGGAGCTTCAAGCATGTATCCATTAACTTTCGAATGCCCTCCTTTACACCCTCTCAAGTGCTTCAAGTCATATCAGTGGCGTTCTTGGATTGAACACTTTTTTAAAACTGACTCACTTGAGCGAGCAGGAAATTTGTTAACTGTGGCTACACGTTGATATTTTAGAGGCTTAAAAAGGGCAGTTGAAGAGAACGTAGTGGAAAGGAAAAGGAGTATCACGCCTATTTACTTCGTTCCCAGGAAATCCTCTCTCACGAGTACGTCCAAGTATCAAAAACCCACACCTTTAATTTCCATTTCTTTTCAACGAATTTTCCCTTCCCCACGTATTGGTTTATTATTCATTCTGAATAATAACCCTATATTTTCGATCACGAAAAATTTTTTACAATCCCCCCTCAAAATTTGATACTTTACGTTTCAAGACATGGAGACTCCAAATTTGCAATGTCCGTCGCCATCCGGGCCATTTTGTGCCTGTAACGTGGTATAAAAAATTCGTTCTTCGCACAAAATTCCCATTTGGTATCTAGTTGTGCCCGCCATCTCGACAATCTGATTGGACGAAGCCCATGGTTGTTATGGGCAAAAATGGTTTAAAAAATTAACAAAACGCAGTATAACGCGGGAACTACCGCGGAAGTCAACGTTCGGTCGTTAGTACACCCTTCCACCCGTCATAACAAACTCAATCATCCGCCCACTCGCAACGCCCTTTCGACTCGCAACGGGTTCGCTAGAAGCCCCCGTCCCAATTTCCCCGATGGGTCGCCAAGGTCACTTCCTCCGCACACCCCTCCATCGGATCATAAATGCCTGCAGATGTTTACGGGCGCCTGGCGCCGGGAGAATATTTAGTTTTCGTAGTTCGATTGTAGTCCGGTCATGTTTCGTATGGCTTACTAGTATTCGATGCTGAATTGAATGGGATGGATCTAGGAGCAGTAATACTAGGTCATGCTGTTCATGAGAATAATAAACCATTGCGTAATAATTTGCAGGGTTTTTTATTTAGGCTGTTTTTGAAGAGTACATTTTCGGAAAGCGGGCATGGGCAAAGATTACGACAACTCCTTGCTTTAAACCAGCTTTTATGGTCATCTTCCGAACGTGACTCTCTACTTTGCTTGTTTTAGATTTTGCCTGTGATGAAGAAGTCTTCGTCGCCGTAAAAGTTTTCCCCTGAGCAAACCTGTTACCCTGAGGCATCTGTTTGGACACTAAGTTAGAGGGGGTGTTTGGAAGTGTTGGGTGGTTGATGACACGTGTTATCAGCCAGTTGAAGAGCGGCAGTGCGCAATAACAGCACCGCATTTGGAGTGACACAAGCACCAGAGTTCACAAGGGCGTTTAAGTGAAAAAAAAAGAAAAGGAAAAAAAGATAGTTAATTATACGTCCTCGATCAGTTCCACGTCCTACATCCTCCCCCCATCCTCCCGTTTGACAGATTGATAGGGAACACTTTGGCACGAAGCCTATCGAATCAAGAGAAGCTCGCCCTCGTTCCCGGGGCTGTTAGAGGGAGAATCGTTTCATTTTAACCGTGATTTGCTGTCCCCTCGCTGGAACCCTATTCGGGAATGCCTTCTTAAATTGGTGGGACGTCGCAATTGAACTGGCACGATATTCGAGAGGGGGGGGGGACGTTACGTTTACAACGGTAAAAGACATGTTCCTGGCTGTAGGAGGTCTAGCGCAGTCGAGAATATTAATAAAAGGGGTAAAATGGCGTAGTTGGGACTGGAACAATATTCTGGTAGACATTTCTATTGACTAGGTCGTTTTAACTATTTTGAAAAGCTTCGAGCTTCGGAAAAGCTCTGGCTGTACCTAAAAGGACTTTTGAAGTGGACGTAAAGGGTTTACTTATTCGTTTTAAACCAATCTCATCATCACAAATTGTCTTGTACCTAATAACCAGTAAAACAGACAGACACAATTAAAAACTGCTTCTTTAGAGCTGTCTCAGCAAAAAGTAGCATTAGCTATTTTGGTAAAGAGCCAATTACGTAGATGTGGGTGCACTGGCGGGAGTATTATAATAACGGTTCATTATCTAGGTTTTTTCGTAACCTCCCTCAGCTCATATTTCAGACATCCAATTACATAGGATCATCTGGCGTTAATTAGAAAAGGGAGATAGAGAGTTGCCTTCGGTTCGGTCAATGAGGGAGATGGTGGAGGAGTAGGAGGCTGACGAGGGGGTCAAGGGAGGGGGGGGGTCCACAAAGGATACGAACTCCTTTAAGACTTTAATTTTAGAGTATCTCTCCCCTAAAATGGTAAAAAGATAATTAGTAGCTAATTTAACCTGACAGAACCCTTGAAGATGAGCAAAATAGCCGATCTTTAATTACGGAGTAAGCAGAGAAAAGCGCAGGGCCTAATCGGGCGCCAAATCTTTTTTCGGAATTGATGATTTTATCTTTGAAATTTGTGGGTGGCTTCCAACTGTCGGTTGCCTTGTAAATTCCGCCGATTAAAAGGTCAAGGTTCGAAAGTACAGTTTTCAAGGCTACTTAAAATAAATGTGCAATCTTGACTTCTTTTTACTCACTGTGATGGCAATACACATCTATGTACGCGTGGAATAATGAATAAACATCTATGTTGTCGATATTGATTACATGGAGTTCGGCGCACGAGAGGGGGAGCTTGAGAATCGAAATAACAATGGAACTCGGTGAGTGTGAGGAGGACTGTATTATATGTACTGAATTAAGTTGAGTAAGATTTGAACTGAACTGAGATCTGGAACAATAGGGCGACACAAGGCTAGTACTCGGAATGCGTGAACTGGCGCAGGAAACCGTATGGGAGAGCTAGAAGTTACTAGGCCGATAGTTGGAAGCGGAAGGAATTGAGAAGTGCTCAGTCGTGGAGAGGACTCTGAAAAGGGATGAGAGGAGAAAGGTGGGAAAACCACCGATGGTAATGACCGACGAACTGGGATTTCCGTAGGTGGGACGACCTTTGGAGAAACAATGACCTTGCCACAGGTCCGTTGAGCAGAAGCGGAAACTCCGAGGTCAAAAACCCGGACAGCATGGTATTCATACGTTGGTATCTGAACGTGGCATATCCGTTTCATTTCTGATCTGAACTGTACGACGTTTGGCGTGGTTGATAGAAGACAAAACGTATCGTTGATTGTAGGTTCCGTCAACTGGAAGCAACGGGAGAGCTTCTGAATAGTCGAAGTCTTAGTCGTAGATTCGTTTTAGTGAACTTGAGTCATACTGTTGGTAAACATACTTGTGAACTATTTGATTAATGGTTGCAACATCAACTTCCCTATGATATGGAAGCTGAAACACAGGGCGACAGTGCGACAGCCCTCTCCTCCTCATAGCGAACCCTGGCAGAAAGGGGACGTTCTTCAGGAGTAAAAATTGCTGAATAACCCCCCCCCCTCCAATAAATTGAACCAAATAGTATAATTAATGAAGTTGTCCCTGAAATCGTTTACGACAAGAAGTTGTAAAAGGTACTCTGCTGTGAGTGTCACAGAGCAAATACATTTAAAAAAATGATATCTCGCAATTTAGAGGTCTCTACAGAAATAAATGTTATTTTATGTGAAACGATGAACTAGAAATACGCGAACAATAAAATTCGTACTCCTCTAGTGCCCAATTAACATAAATAGGAAGATCTAGAGGATCAAGCAACTCCCAACCTTGTTAACTTCTTCTGAACAAACTTATAACACGAACAATTCTCACATTCGGTAATTGTAAGTGCTATCCACTGCACGGTGGTACATTCGACATTTTTTGGAAAAAGAAGAATAGTCATATTAATGAACAAGTGTCTTCTTCAGCTACACCAAACGCAGTTAACGAGTGGAAGTGTTGAAAATGTTTGGCGCATTTTGGTTGTTTGTGCAGTTCAACCGGTCAGAAATATTTAAGGAGAACAATATACAGGTTTTAGGATACTCTGTGAACCTAATGAAAATCGTTAACGCCGTTTCCTAGTCATTTTCCTTCGGGGAATATCTTCATTTACCAAATCTTGATATATCTTTCGGGCGCACGAAGCCTTGAAACTGAGAAATAAGTGGTCGTGGAGAGCGTGAGTGTGGACTGTATTATACTTGACAGAATAGCGTTATCAGTTAGAGTGTGAGTATATAAACGCGAACAAGGGGCTCTAAATACACGTGAACTGGTTGTGAGACACTAAGTGGAGGGATGGAGAAAGAGAGAGAGATTGATTGAAGAACTTAATTTTACCATCAGGGGAAGTTAGGGCTATGCAGCCCTCTCTTCCACCTCCTCTGAATACTTACTACAACAAAACCTCTACCTCTGCAAGTCTCATATTATATGACTGACAATAAAAAATAACCTTTACGCCACTCTTTACATTTAAACTAAACTAAAAACATAACTCATTAACGTTCATGCTAAATAAATTACATGCATTCCTACCAATTATGCCACACACACACACACACACACACACACACACACACACACACATAATGCAGACACACACCTTTCATACTAGCTGAGTTGTGAGTAGCATGAGATGATAGACGAAGAGAGAGTGAGAGAGAGAGTTGAGTTGTGAGTAGCACGAGATGATAGACGAATCGTTTGGAGAACTGGAGATGAGCGACTTTTGCGAGAACTCGTAGGTGAAAGAGTTTGAGAGGAGCTGTCTGTTGTAGAGAGAGGAGGAGAAAAGGATGTTTGGGAAAGTCCAGAAGAAGGGGAAATCCGTCGTCAATCGGAAATAACAGAAGAGGTGGATTTTCCATAGGGGTTATGGAAGGTGTTTGGGGGAAACAATGACTTTGCCATTAGGGCCAATGAGTCCCGTTAGGGCAAGTGCGAACATTTTAGAGGGCAAAGACCAAGCTAATTTGGCGTGCACCGAACAATATTCATAGAGAACAAAATGTAGGTTATTTTTTACTCAAAATAGGTGTAACCGTCTACGAGAAAACTGCAAAAATGCCTCTATTTGGTAAATTGAGTAATTGCTCATAAGCTCATCAATATCTTCAAACGTTCTCCTACATACTTAACTACAGACACACTAACCTCGTGCAAAATTCGTGTTATTTTCGATTCAGTAGGACTCAAAACTTGAAGATACAGAAAAAATTTCAGCATACGAAGTTATGCAACTGACTGGAAAACATTTTATGAGTTTTGGTTTATGATTCATTCTGAATAACAACCCTATGTTTTCGGTCACGAAAACGTTTTTACAACCCCTCCTCAAAATTCGATACTTTACCAATCTGCTATGTTCATCCGCTGTCCCCCGTCCACCATCCCCCATCCACCGTTCCCCGTCCGCTGTCCGGGCTGTTTTGTGCCTTTAACGTGGTGTAAAAAATTCGTTCTTTCGCACAAAAATCCCATTTGGGATCTAGTTGTGCCCGCCATCTCGGCAATCCGATCGGACAATGCCCATGGTTGTTATGGGCAAAAATGGTTGAAAAAATTAACTAAACGCAGTGTAATCGCAAATAAGCCGTGTTTCGTATCGTTTTCAAGGCCCGCTCAACTGGCAACGCCCTTTGGACTCGCAACGTCCTGCCAATTGCCGAGCGAGGGTTCGCTGGAAGCCCCCGTCCCAATTACCCCGACTCTTTTTGCCCGATGGGGCGCCAAGGCCATTTCCTCCGCACACCCCTCCAATGGATCATAAATGCCTACAGACGTTTACGGGCGCCTGGCGCCGGGGGAATATTTAGTTTCCGTAGTTCCATTGTAGTCAGGTCATGTTTCGTATGGTTTACTAGTATTCGATGCTGAATGGAATGGGTCTCGGAGCAGTAATACCAGGTCAAGCTGTTCATGAAAATAATAAACCATTGTGTAATAATTTGCAGGGTTTTTTCAAATATCGACGTTTTGAGGCCTACCGAGTCCGAAAAACGCCATTAGGGAAAATTTCGTGTGTGTCTGTGGCGTTATAGAGGGAGAACGACCGAAAGTAATCGGCTCAATCTTGATATTTAGCCTTTAATGGTCAACATGTGACGCGAAAGTAGGAGTATGACCGAAATCGGTCCAAAGTCAACCATAGTTATCATAATGATCAAACCACCGAATATTTTGTTTTCCTATCAACGGCCTGAAAGTACCTTTAAATTCTTATACGTGAGAAAATGATAAGAGTAGCGCAATAAATTATCGAACATTTCGAAGGAAATCGATTTCAGCGCACTTTTTCCTTCGAAAATCCTGTTCATATGATACTAGCATTCTCAGAAGACTCAAGGGAGCAGTCCAATCAATTACCTATACGATGAGTGTTTAATAGCTCTCATAAGATAAGTATTAGCAACCCGGAAATAACCGAGTTAAAACGTTTCCTCATATTTTGTACCCGATAATTCGGAAAATTCTCAGAAAAATCGTGTTGACAGTCTCATGAGTTAGGTTGGCGCTGATTACTCTGTAATTGTAGGAGGAACTCAATGAATTCCGGAATTAATGTGGGTTCGTATAAATTGAATGATCAACAGCTTTTGTTGGTTGTGAGGGTGATAAAAGTCGCTGTAAAAGGAGGAAAGTTGCGTGATACTGAGCTTGTACCGCAAGGTTCAAGTTCGATAAATACGAAAGTATCGACTCGTTCGCGCTTTGACGTTGCGAATGTTTAGTCGGAGAAAAGAATCGAAGTCGTAGTTTAAATATTGTCAGAAGATAAAACGTGCAATTCCCTTTGTTGTTGAAAAGAGATTCTTTTGAGAGGGGAAAAATGATGAGGGGTGTCAGCAGGGAAAATCGTTTCCTTCCTCCAGATCCTCTCTCATCTTAGCCCTCGCTGTTGACTGGCTCCTTCCTTCTCTCTCTCTTCTGCTCCACTTCGCAGCACTCCCTGCTCTTACAACCTTTCCCAGTTGATAGCTGGGAAGGCGAATAGGAAAGCGACCCTCTTATCGAAGCCCTTACATGGTCTCCTGCCTTCCAAATTAACTTGTCCGTTTTACTCTTCCCTTCGATCGTGCGAGTTGGTACCTACAGCTATTACACCCTTCTCTGACCCTCCCATCTCAAGTTCTATCAACTCCCCTTTGGAGAAAGACAAGGGTCGAGTTGATATTCTGGCATTTGTGTGAGATACTGAAACCGTTTCTGAATTTGTCAGATTTTTCATTACTTTATTTTATTGAAGTTTTAAACAATTATATGGACCAGAACGTAACGGGCAACGAATTGGGAAAATAAGCAGGTGATTCTTTGTACAAGAAAAATCATATATCTTATAGCAGTATTTTGGGTTAATTTAGGTAATTGGGCAAGTAAACCAATTGAAAATGGCTACGAAGCATGGAATAACGAAAATGTCTGAAAAGGTTCCATGTCCTTGGGGTGGATCATATTTTGATTTATTATTCATTCTGAACGATAACGACCAGGAACATTTTTTACAACCCCCCCCCTCATCACCCTCAAAATTTAATACTTTACGTTTCAAAGCATCGGGATTTTAAATCTGCAATGCCCCGTCCGCTGTCCGGGCTGGGCCCTTAACGTGGACTAAAAAATCCGTCGTTTCGCACAAAAATCCGATGCGGTATATAGCATTCTGACTTTGGGATATGCACCGCGGCCCAACGAACTACTGTGCTATAATAATGTCGTCAATGCCTAGCCTACTATGGAAAGCCAGGTAATTGCTAAAGGAGTTTTCATTGACATCCACCCTGGGAGAAGTGGTACCAAAGACCAGAAGTCGCTCTTTCTCAAGTCTCCTGCACTGGGCCAGGACATGGTTGGGAGAATTCTCATCCGTGTTGACGCCAAAGGATATCGCCAGAGCTGTTCAGTGGTTTGGCGACCCCAACTGAGCTCCGCAAGGTCTCGAATCCCCAACAGCGGGCAAATCGCACAAACTCGTTGGCCACAGCCCCAGCCTCATTGCCGGATTTCATTGCGCCTACGATCGGCAACGTGAGCTGTTCCTCAATCGTTTTCATTCCTTTTAATTCCCGGTCTCTGGATCCGAAGGCTTCTCAGGATAGCCAAAATTACTGACATTTTGGACAAGGTAATATGCCATTCAACCCCGACACATAATATCACTTCCCATGTGGGGCTCAATCCCTATTAATACTTTGTTTGGTCTTCCTCCGGGAACACCCGAAAGCGAGGAGAAGACAAACCGGATCGCCCTCCGCTTCAATTCGTCTCCTACCAAAGTCTTGGTCAGAATATTCAGTCTTTATTTTTATTTTTTAGTTCCTGAATTAATTTCTTTTACCCAGTATTCGACATTTAACGAGAGCATTATTCCTTTTTTTCTTTGAGTTTGTCTGTACAGAGCTCTTAGCTACATTTTATTTAGTGTCCATGATACCACTACGCATTTTTATCAATACAGTCCACTTTTACCTTTAATTTTGCAGTTCATTTTTTTCTCCATTCATTTCTCGCATTTTTTCAGGTTCAGTTTTCTTTCTCTTTCCATTTTTTTTAAACAGGCGTCAGATTGAGCGTAGCCCAGATCCCGGCTACACAATTTACGCCACAATCCGTGCCACACCACCTACATCAAGGGGTGTCGACTGTACCCTTAACATACATGTGTTTGTTCATTCTGCAGTGCCCAGTGATCCCAACAATCTGCCTAACGTCCTTCCTCTCCATCTTCAGAAGGTTGTGCCGTATCTCACATGTTTGCTCTGAGATAAAGCGTTTGGAGTGCCTTACTCCCGCTGCATCCCAGACTGTCTGATGCATTCTTCCGGCGTATTCTCCCACCTCTTGACTAGTGACAGAAATCCCACAATGGGGAGGGTGCCAATAGGTGCCTTGGACGAACCGCGTCTGGCCAGATGGTCCGCCCTCTCATTTCCAATGATCCCCTTGTGCCCAGCAATCCAATACACATTAACTCTATTCGCGTTTGCTAAGGAGTTAAGCCACATCCTGCACTCTAACACCAACGTTTTGCAGTAAGTAGTTCATCACTGCCTTGCAAGACGCTTGACTATCAGTCAATATGTTGACAGTTCTGTTGCTACGGCCTTTCTCGTGCATTATGATTGCGCCGGCGATACTTGCATAAATCTCTACTTGAAAAACCGTTGGAGTGGGGCCCAGGGCAATGTGCGTCCCACTCCTTTCAGAGCCACTTATCCACATCCCAGAGCCTATGCCCTCCGAAGTTATCGATCCATGTTGATTCCATAAGGAGGCCGAAACTGACGACTCTCACTGTTCCATTGGCCTCCCACTGGTCGCACTATTTCCTATCGAACTCATACATGGGCACCATCATGTCCTTGACCTGCGTGAAGGTCACCAAGTTCCTGAATATAGCCAGGCCCATTAGTCGCCTGTGGCATTTTAGCTATACTGAGCCTGGTTAATCTGTATGCTACCTTCATCGCCTCTGCCTTGACATGAATGTGGTATCTAGTTGTGCCCCAACCCCCTGTTCGGTAATCTGATCGAACGAAACGGTTTGAAAAATTGACAGAAACCCAAGTTCGGCAGATTTAACACATAGACGCCTTGTCCGGTATCGTTTTCTAGGTATTTTCTGATGCTGAGTTGAATGGAACGAGTCTCACAGGTGTATGACTGCGTCTAGATCGAAAACAGTGAAATGACTGTAATTATTGTAAGCCAAAGTGTACTAATTGAAAGAACTCGTGGGACAATACAGCGAAAGTAATGCTTCATCGTCTCACACCAACCACCAGTCAGCTCGAATCGAGTCGTCGTGGCAATTGCCCACAGGCGCCTGGAATATTTTTTCGCCGTTCCGTGGTCATGTTTCGTATGGTTTACTGGTATTTTTCGATGCTGAATCGAGTGGGGTGGGTCTTGGAGGTGTGTCAAGCTGTATAAGAGAATAATAAAACGTTGTGTAATAATTTACGACGTTTTAACTCTCAAATTCATGGTTAATTATTAATGGCCCTACTCTCCTCTGTTTTGAAACTAAATATCAACGGAGATCACCTTGCCGTTCTGACGTGTTTAAATGCGTGTTACGAATGTATCGAAGAAAACTAAACTTGGAGACGGGTTCAAGACTCGAGCGTTAATTGAGCCGTTGAAATGAAACAGAGGGAAACGTAACGGGAAGTTTCGACCTTGCGAAAGAAACAAGATTGGGCTTTAAAATTAAATAATAATGCGACCATTAAAAGTTTATTTCTAGGAAAGTAGGGTAGTGGTGGAAAAAGCGGAGTCTTCGATCCCGAGAGGAAGTTGAAATTCAATGGGAGTTACGTCCGAGGGGCATCAAACGAGAGATCGAAAACTTCTTTCATTACGACCTTTCGGCGCTCCTTCGCAGAAGACAAACTTTATAGCCAAGAGAACTAATATCAACACAGTTAGCGTTCACTTCTCGTTCCAAGCTGTGTGGTTGGAGCTCTTATTCCTACATTAAAGGGGAAACTCCTCTTTTCTGCACACCTCAACGTTTTCTTCATTTTACTTCCTCTCTCTCCTCTCCGGCGGAGGTTTTTCTCGGACCGAACGAATCATCGTAAAATAACTTGGAAACAATCGCAATCTGACTTTCTCCTTCTCTTTTGGTCGTTTCCAGTAATCGGCTCCTCTTATGGAATCCCGAACTGGCCGTTAGGCCTCCATTAAAAGTCATTAGTTTTTTTTAAAGTCGTACCGAACCAACCAAACAGTGCAATCGCTCTGATTACTCGACTGTAGCTCTGCGAAGTTTGACTGGATTTGAAGTGCATTATTTAATTAATGTTCAAGCAAGTGAATTAGATAATTCAAATCGCCGAGAATACAAATTCAATTTGTTCAGGATTGAGCGGAACAGTCTAATTCACACTATTCACACACATTTTTCCTTTCCTCCGCCCAAAGTAAAGAATGTATCGTAATCGTGTCAAAAATATTTGGTGCGTTGCAACACACATCTTTCCTTAGCTCGACATCAATTCACTTTCTATATGGCTTTTTCTACTTATTCAATTCATTTACCACTCAGTTCATTTGAACTTGTTCAAACAACACTTCACAGCAGCAGGAAGCGGTAGCGCTTACAGTTCCGAAATTTATTGTGTTGCTCCTTCTCATTCCAGGACCATTATTGAGCAATTGGTACTCAGATAACGAATGAGGCTGTAAACACCAATTTTTTTAAGAAGGATAGTAATTACTTCTGCAGAGTTATTGGGTAAAAACTTTTAGAGCTGGTAGTAAGCGAAACGGCGATAGTTTAAATTCCGAAATTTCTTGAGTGACATCCATATATCTTATGAGGGTGTTTTAACACTCACCATATACGTATTGGATTGGACTACAATACGACTTTTTTTAACATTCTAGCGGAGTTTAAAATGAAAAAACCGCGGCAAAAACGCTTTTCGTCGAAAATTTGATAATTTATTGTGCTGCTTTCGTCATTTTCCCACAAATGGGAATTTCACGGTATAATTATCTTAATAAGGTATTTGATTGGACAACTATACCAATTTTTTTAAACATTCTAGTAACATTTCAGCGAAGTTTATAAGGAAAAAACCATACCTAATCCATCTTTTGGCTTGTATATGCTATTGTTAAATTGAAAGTAATTTTGTCCGACTGTCAGTTTGGTGAGGTTGGTAACGTTTCTAGTGGTTGTGGTTGTCGTGTCTATTTGTCTTAGTTGGGTTTGTTGTATGTCAAGGGTTTCTTCTATTGGTATGGAGGGATATAAGTTTTTGTATCAAATGATACCAATCTGGTATTTGGAGTCATAGTCACGTCTTTTAATCTAGTAGTGAGTTCTTCTACGTTGCTCGTGTTTGGTAATGTAACGGTACTTTTTAGAATTGTGGTCAAATATTTTCAGAGTTTGTATGCTGGTGCAGATGAGTAGTTTATGGCTGGTCAGATGGGTGTGTCGTTCTTATGAGATTTTGGCTGTCCGTTGAGTAGTGGTGGTTTTGGGTTTATGTTTATTTATAATGTTGTTCTTTTGGAATGTCAGTATGGTTTCTAAGTGCATTACGTATTTGTGTTTGATACGAGTCCGTAGGGTCTTTTTTCCACTTCCTTTCCTACCAAAATACAGGAGTGCACCACCTTACTACACAAACAATACAAAGGACGAAAACTGAACATATTAGAAAACATGGAAATTTATAAACAAAAAACTTCAATGGACAGATCATAAACGAACAAATCAACACAAAATGCGACACTATAATCACACCACTCAAAACTCTACACAAACGAAAACAACCCACTGACGGATTTACAGACCACCCTATACAAATCCCAGCCAACACGAAATCAACATTTTGGGACACTCGAGTTTGTACCCATAAATTATCTTTTTTTTCGTTAGCGGAGATCTGTAGCTTCATTTAAAAGCCGTAAGCTTCTAGGCGAACTTCGACCGAACATAAACTTAAAGAGGTACATATCGAAGCCTGACCATTACGAAGAAAACTAAAGCAACATAGGAAAGTTGATTCATGCCATTCCTGTGGCTGACAAGTGAAGTAAGGACGCGTAAAAGTTTTCGTAATTGCCTGATAACTGGTGATAACCAAACATGAATTAAAAATAAAACCCTCATCGTAACCCTGGTGGGACTCGAACCCACAACCTCTGGTTTAGGAGACTGATGCCTTATGCATTACTCCACAGAAGCTGTGGTTGCAACGCGAGTTAAAACGTTCCCTTGTCCCTCAAGGTTAAATTTCGTGACGCTTGGCCGTTACACTTTTCGAGTTTATGTAGCAAAATAAAGACATAAAATGTCAAAAAGACGTAGATTCCACACTTGACAGATCATTCAAGACGTCCCATTCACCTCTAGGGGGTTCCCCCAGAGGTACATGACCTCCTCCCACCGCCCTTCACGCTCCATCATCCTGTTTACCTTTCTCTTCGTATATAAAGTCCACGACCAACTGACTGACTTAAAGGCGAGACGATGATGTCTTTACATCGAAAGCGCTTGCCCACAGTCACTCACCAGCCAGAGGATTTTGTTAGGGAGACGGACTCAACTAACAGGTACGTTAACTTTAGTAATTTTCCTACTGGCGGACATAACCCAATTGCTTTAATACATGATAACTATAGTTAACTTTCCACGGATTTTGCTCATACCCTTATTTTGGCGTCCCCTGGTAACCTGCGAGATAGATATTACGTGTGAGCTGATTTGGTTCGGTCGTTTTCTCTAAAAATCGTTCACACACACACAGACCATTTTCTCAAATAGTGTTTTTCGGGCTCAGTAGGGTCTGCAATGTAAAGATCTGAAGAAAATTCAAACATTTTTTTTTTTCAGACGGTTACATAACTTTCCTTTCTAATTTGTAGAGCCAAGGAAAGTAAAAACCCTGCAAATTATTACACAATGGTTTATTATTCTCATGAAAGGCTTGACCTAGTATTACTGCTCCCCCATTCCATTCGATTTAGCATCGAATACTAGTAAACCATACACAACATGACCTGACTGCAATGGAACTACGGAAACTAAATATTCCCCCGGCGCCAGGCGCCCGTAAACGTCTGTAGGCATTTATGATCCAATGGAGGGGTGTGCGGAGGAAGTGGCGTTAACCTTCCTCCGCCCCGTCAGGCAAAAAGAGTCGGGGTAATTGGGACGGAGGCTTCCAGCGAACCCTCGCTCGGCAATTGGCAGGACGTTGCGAGTCGAGCGGGCTTTAAAAACGAAACGAAACACGGCTTATTTGTGATTATACTGCGTTTCGTTGATTTTTTAAACCATTTTTTGTCCATAACAACCATGGGCTTCGTACGATCGGAGTGCCGAGATGGCGGGCACCAGATGGGATTTTTGTGCGAAAGAACGAATTTTTTAGACCACGTTAAAGGCACAAAACGGCGGACGGCGGACGGCGGACGGACATTGCAGATTTGGAATCCCCATGTCTTGAAACGTTAAGTATCAAATTTTGAGGGGGGGGGGGGGTTGTAAAAATTTTTCGTGACCGAAAACAAAGGGTTATCATTCAGAATGAATAATAAACCAAAAGCTACTAGCTCGGGTGCAGGTTAAGTCGAAAAACCTTCTCATGTGTCTCCTTTAGAGTTCGTACGATCAAAATCGAGTCGTATACGGAATGAAAAATTTGTAGTACTTAAGCGTAAACCGGTTCACTCAGCTAGTTGTGGAAATTCCCCCTTTATTTTGCTTCAGCAATTGCAACCTGCTCATTATCCTCTCTTTTCTCAAACTCTCTTCTCATTGTGCAAACTTCATATCTTGAACTTTTCCTTTACGTGTTCTGGCTCAAGAAGTCAAGTCTTCTGTACTTGATTTGGAGGGTGGCACATACCTCAGTTAAGCTACATGAAAGCTGCCAATTGAATACGTATAGCGTTTTCATTCATTCTTTCGTGCTCCGAGCACGTTAAATGGCAGTTATACCTCACCACTCCCTTTTGACGTGTAGACCTTGCAACGAACGAAGTCTAATTAGGAACGAGTAAATGAGCTAATGAAAATTATCATGAAGCGAATACTATACCGTGACGCGTTGGTTCGTTATTTATTCAGAGGAATCCTTTCAAGCCGTAAGTTTCGTATTATAACGCCTTCCATTTTACAAGCGGGAGAAATTCTATTGATTCCCTCTTCCTCTTGCAGTTTTGATTCTGGCCCATAATTTAAACGAAAACAACGACCCCGCGTGATCGCGTTTTAATATTAATGGCTTTGGCTCGTTCTGTGGAACTGCAACTTCCACGCCCCTGGGCTTCTCGTCTGATGCGGCACCTCCCCTTTCACGTTTTTTGCGTTCTTGCCGGTATGGCGTTCCCTCCTCGCGGTATTAAAATTAAAGGTTATCTTCGAGTGTTATCGGTGACAGTCAAACCTCCATTAACCTTCTCTTTGTGCGTCATCATCCCCCTTGTCAGAGTTTGTGTGTTGGCGTTTCAACGATTCCACTTCCAGCGGGAATACTGTCTTGCCTTCACGTGTGCAGTTGATTTCGTTTTGTGGAGTCAACATGCTGCATCCACGACATTAGTGTCTAGCTTGTTCTGAATTAGGTTAGTATTACACATCTCCCTTCTAGAGAGAGGTGGGAGTTATCGGCTTCATATGTTTCAGAGTGAAAATGAATTAACAAGAGACTCCGCTGTGTTATCCCTTTACTGCAACTAGTTATGGGTACTTGTTCTACAATTTATGAACCTCCTGATACTCCACCCACCTTATTCTCTTGGCCTGTGTATTTCCTGTACCAAGAGGTACATTCGAGGAATCTTGAATAGAAAAAATTTAAAAAAAAATTACTATTACACACTTACAGCTTATACTCATTACACGAATCCTAAACGATAAACGAATTAAATGCCCTAACCTGAGTTCATGGAATGTTCTTTGAACAATCTACATTTTCCTTTCGGTTTACCCATTCTTACTTTCCTTGGCTCTACGAAGTAGAAAGGAAAGTTATGTAATCGGCTGAAATTTTTTTTTTGAGTTTTCTTCAGATCATTACGTTTCAGACCCTCCTGAGTCCGAAAAACACAATTTGGGAAAATGGTCTGTGTGTCTGTGAACGGTTTTTAGAGAAAACCGCCGTACCAAATCACCTCAAACTTCATATCTCGCCCGTAGGTTCCCATGGGACGCCAAAATAAGGGTATGAACAAAATCCACCGAAATTTTAACTATAGTTATCATAGTGATCACAACACCAAATATTTTTTTTCTCAAAAACGGCTCTAACGATATTGATAGCTCCAAATATGGCGATTATACTATAAAATTCCCATCAATGGGAAAATGACGAGAGCAGCACAATAAATTACCAAAACTTTCGACGAAATCGATTTTAGCGCGGTTTTTAGGGAAAACAACCGTACCAAATGAGCTGAAACTTGATGTCTAGCTTACAGGTTACCATGGGACGCAAAAATAAGGGTATGGGCAAAATCCACCGAAAGTTAACTATAGTTATCTTAGTGATCAAAACACCAAATTTTTGTGTCAAAAACAGCTGTAACGATTTTGATTAAAGTTTCTATATTGATAGCTCTCAATAAGGCAACTTCACCATAAAATTCCCATTCGTGGGAAAATGACGAGAGCAGCACAATAAATTATCAAACTTTTCGACGAAAAGCCTTTTTAGCGCAGTTCTTTCCTTATGAACACCGCTGGAATTGTTGTAGAATGGTACAAAACATTGGTATCGTAGGCCAATCCAATAACTAAAGGGTGAGTGTTTAAAAACGCTCATGAGATACATGGGGCTCACTCCAGAAACTCCTGAATTTCAACTACCTCCGTTTCGCTTACTACCAGTTCTAACGGTTTTTACCCAATAAATCTGCAAAAGTAATTACTATCCTTCTTCAAATAATTTGTGTTTACAGCGTCATCAATTATTTGTGTTCCAATTGCTCAATAATGGTCCTGCAAAGGGTGCGACCATCCATAACATCTGGAAACTATAAGCGCTACTGTAAGCGTCATTAATTTTCTGTGTACCAATTGCTCAATAATGGTCCTGCAATTAGTACGAGCAGCACAATAAATTCCGGAACTGTAAGCGCTACCGCTTCCTGCTGCCGTAAAGCGTTGTTTGACCAAGTTCAAATGAACTGAGTGATGAATGAATTGATTAAGTAGAATTAGCCATGTACAAAGTGAATTGTTTTAGAGCTAAGGAAAGTTGTGTGTTGCAACGCACCAGATATTTACCTATAACATTTATTTATTGTAATGTATAAAATAACATTCAATTTTTTCTTTCAAGCCGGTTTATATGCCATTCTGGCTGGTGCTCCTCTAAATATTACTGTAGACCAGACAGCAAGACGAGCGGCAACTGACTTGAAGCGTGAAGAGTTAAAAAATGGACAACCACGCGTCATATAGGTCACGCTTGTTGTGTGGGGCCTTGGTAGGGATGTGCGCTTCCTCTCGGCGAGAGTATACCTCACCTTCATAACCTGCCCGCGTTGCCGGTTGTCGTTTCAACCGCCTTCCTGATGTATCAGATTGCTCGTAGTGTCCGTACTATATTGCTTCCGAAGGCTACCCAGAGTTAGGCTGTTAGGGCTCTCCTTCGCGCACACCAACAGCCCGAACTTATTATCTAATGACCTGAAAGTAATGGACTGACTCGGGTTAAATGAGTAGATGACACAGTTAAGGGAGTTCAATTCGGTACGTGGTTTGTTTGCTTCGAATCGAATTATCGTTCAGAAGTTAAGGAATAAAAAAAATCATAATCGTGCTTGATATTCTGTTTCAAAGGTAACAACTAAAATTTTTATCATTACGACTACTAATACACTGACATAAGGTAACTGTGAGCTGTTGAAGAGACAGCTGTAGAAAGGAAATTTTGCGCCAAGTTCTGCTTCTTTTATTTTCTCGACTGAAAATGTCGATAGCCGACAACGATCTGCTGTCATGGAAGGTGGCATAGCAAGTCACGTCTACGGTTTGGTATTCTCTCGGAATCAAATCTTGAGCTCAGCCGTCGCGAAACTGGCGGGTAGTATTGATTGAGAGTGACCTCTGATCTTCCCTTCCTTCCGGCTCCCCATCTCATTCCAGTCTTCCGTTTTCCCTTTTGAAAAACGTCCTTCACTACTCGGAAAATCACGTGGGTATTTTGAGGTCCTCGACAATATTCGATATTAAGAGACGAAATTACAGTTGGGTGGATGTTCGTCAAGTTGCGATCTCAATCGTCGCGAAAGGCGCATTTTCATTTAATTACCGTCTAATTAACGCCATCGTCGTCTTTGACGCTTTGTAACAAATTGATAGACGTATTCAATTCTAAAGTGAAGGCGTTACAACTCTCAGCGCTCACTTAAAAGTCGGACGGCAACCACCTGTAAAGTAGCCCCCTTTCGATTATTAATTCTTACTCGCTCAAGAGTCAGCGGCCTCTCCGAAAACCAAAGTTGAGGGCATAAATAACCTCGTAATGGAAAGGCGAGATATTCGGTGGCACGCCCTTCGCTAGGAAACTTCTCAAATCAAATATTCAGTATCGCGAGAGGGAGATTTTCCAAGAACAGACCGTACGGGAACTGTGACCAACATTGCTAATGCTATAAGGAACTAATATATTAACCAACCGGTATGAGCTGACAGTTTACCGATATATCCTTTTGAAAAAGGTTAATCTGTATTCTTGTCAATTCATTTATACAGTGTGGGCGCTAGTAACGTTTCACATAACCAACAAAGTTGTATATATTCTCACTTTACGCCCATCAATTCCGAATTACGATCAAGGGGCTTAAACCTGGGCATGTGGTACATGGTGGTACAATAATATTATTTCAACGAGTTTTTCGACGAGAAAGTTTTTAAAAAATGTATTGAATTCTTAAACGCGTACTACTTTGTGTTTCCAGTTGGCTGCGAGTCGTTTTGTTATTCTGGTCTCGAAATCTCCGAAAATGATATCGTCGATTCCGTTTCGTTCATTCGTAATAAATTGCGTGCGTTCGGAGTTAACGAGCTAACGCTCCAGTTTTGTAGAATACAAATAATAAACGCTTCGTCGCGTTCGAAGCCTCTTTTTTTTCGTTCATTCCACCCATTTGAGGCAAAACAGTTGTCACGATTTGCAGCTGGTCCTCGCCGAGTTTACAAAAACTGGGCTGGTTATGGGGGAAGGGGTCGATGTGAAGAAGAGCGCGGTTCGATAAAACTAGGAGGTGCAGTGCTCGACACGTTGAGGCCGATACTGTCCTGCGATTGATGCCTCAATGGCCAGTAACCCATTCAAACGTGATAATAGCCTGCAGTGGCCGTTACTGCGGAGCCTTTCTGGAGTGTCGATCCTCTGAATGTAACATTATGACCTTGTTTATCACAGTTTTGTGTGTTGAAATAGTTGAGAGTGTGGGTAACTTCAAACCCTGCGAACGGAAATAAAATTTAATCAGTAGCCGTTTTTGAGAATAAAATATAGTTATTTTGAGCACTACGATAGCTGTAGTTAGTTCTGGCCCGATTAAGTACACATCCTCATTTTGTCGTCCCATGATCTGTAGGCTAAATACAACTTGGTAATAATTATGAAAGGAAAATTCTCGAGTGTGATTGGCGAGCGGATGCAGTTCGTCATTGTTGTATTCTGACGTCTTGTAAAGGGACCGACGGATTAGATTAATTAAAGCACAGGAAAACTGGATATACTTAAAGAAAAGGGAAGTAAAAAATAAACAAGACCAAGATGTACAACGGAGTTTCAGTCGTAGTGACTAGGAATATCATTCAGAGTGATAATGCATCTTGGATGTTACTGAGTATAAGACATGAGAGTGTTTTGAATTGGGAGAGTACTTAGCTCTGCGGCCTCTACCTTTCCCCTGCCACACTCCACATAGAACTCCAGGAGGCTGGCCACGGGCAGAAGTTCTCGTGGTACCCATTTAATTTGACCTAAACAACCTATGGGGCTGAATGGGTAGCAGGCCCCGGAGTACAAACTGAGAACTGAGTATAAGACAGTCGATCTTGAAGGATCTCGTGCTCTCTTGGGACCGTGTTGTTGCAAGGAAGGTTGGAAGTTAGGCTTCTCTATCTCAGTCTCGCTATTTTCTCTGACCACCTTAATTTGTCTATGCTTGGAAGCCAGGAAGAAAAGTAATGTAATATCTTTGTAGGCAACCTTTTCTCTCCAGTTCTGTCCCCCCAAAACGGAACGTTTGAGGAATTGATATACCCAAAACTAGAATCCCATCGTGCACGAATTCCCAATAAATGCCCCAGGTCGACTGTACTAAGATGAAATGAAACCGTCCCTCGTTAATCAATTCAGTTTAACAACAAAGTCAGGCTCAGTTGAGTCTTTTCGAATGAAAGAGGGACGCCCTTTCGATAACGAGAAATATCTCCGAGTTCCCCAGTTTCTCTTCGGGCTCTACCCGAGCCTTCCGATTTCTATAAAACAACTTAAGTCACGACTCGCAAAGCCCGAAGGCAGGCAGTTCGTAAGTCGTAATCCTCTCTGGCAACAATGACAAACTTATTGGCCAATTAGTGTCGGATTTGTTTCCAGAGCCGAGGCACTTCATTTCTATAACGTAGGAGTACAGTGATTTCAATTACGGGGAAGTACGTTTCTACCCTAATTCCTGGGAAGGGGGTGGGGCGAGAGAAAGAGAGAGTGAGAAGGAGAGGGATATTCTGGTTAATCGTCTTTAGTATTTACTCAGTCGAGGGTTCAATGAGATTCAGGATTTCGGGTTCTACTTCTACGAAGTTTCAACTAATTTCGTACGAGCGGGATGTTTTTACTCGCATCCTCCAACTTATTACCCAACTCATAATCCCATAGTTCAGGAGCAGTCCTTCTAGTTATGTAGCAGTATTTTTTTGGAACAAGTGAAAATTTCTGAAAGTAAAATCTTCAACTTGGAAAAGAAAGGCTATGCCACCAAAAACGCGAAACGGAATTCAAACTTTATTATTTGCTGGACGATACTCGTTATAATGCACAACTATCAACTTTCAATAGAAACGAGCATCGTACTAAGCGAATCAGGATCTCATTTTCATATTGCTAGTTGTCTTACGCCGTTCTCCTGGAATCCGCCGAATCCTGGAGGGAAAGGCTCGAACGCCCGCCTGAGTTGCATTAAACATCTATCTGGTGCTATGCTTGAGGTTGAGGTCAACCTCAACAGCGAGGTTCGTGGCTTTTGTTCTTAATCCGATCTATTTTTCACTTAGCTCATTCGAACTGGATAACACGTACTTCTCTTTCTACGCGGGAAGTTACGTACATGCCGCTACTTATGCGACGACCTTATTTGAAAAACCCAAGTACAGGTTATTGACGCTGCTGTCTGATTCGGAGAAGGTTCACGTTGTGTAGTTTTGGAATTAGAACGGGAATGTCGGTAAATTTGACGACCTGCTACATAAACGGGCTGTTTGCGCATAAGCGGGGTAATGTCTACAAGAAAATTAAACCGATTACCTATGGCAACCAAGGAGGAATTCAAATATAAGAAAAAACACTTTGTTGTCTGTCGTACAAAAAAC
Source organism: Pachypeltis micranthus (assembly GCA_020466155.1). Classification (NCBI taxonomy): domain Eukaryota; kingdom Metazoa; phylum Arthropoda; class Insecta; order Hemiptera; family Miridae; genus Pachypeltis; species Pachypeltis micranthus. The sequence continues at coordinate 12,366,638 of CM035778.1, read as the reverse complement.
GTGATATTTACAAAAAGAAGAATAAAAAAGAACAAAAGTGAAAATGCAGGTGACTTATTTCGACCGCGGAAAGTCCTTTGTGAGGCACTTGCGAAGACGATGAGAGTCTACCGATGAGCAAAGGCGATTGGCAGAAATTCTCCGATGACAGGAAGAATCAATGCTTCAAAAAGGCAAATAAGGGGAAAAGACTGAATCAACCACGTCGGGACGGAAGGCAGAAGTGAAGTGAGTGGTGCCGAAGGCAGGTGCTGAACAGAAGAAGGGTGGTACAGTGCGAAGAACCGATTCTCCCGAGGGCGAGCGCCTGGTCGAAAGGGAACACAGCAAGGCAACAACCGGGCAGACACAACAAACAAAGACGAAAAAATTGCAAAGTTATTTGGCGCGTGAACATTCCGCCCAAATAAATTAGGAAACCTACCTCAAGAAGCAGGAGTTCCCAGATCTTTGGAATCTGGCATGGGTCGAAGGGGAATAAGCTGTACGACAGGGCGTTAAAGCATGGAGTCATATTTGATGGTGACCACTCTGACAACTCCATCTGTTCCTGGATGGGTGGCAGTGATGCGAGCAACTGGCCAATGTATCACTGGTGAGTAGCTCGATTGACTGGGTCCTCTTACCAAGACCAGGTCTCCAACAGCGAGATTTGGTGAGGAGTCAGTCCACTTGACTCTCATTTGAAGAGTGTTAAGGTACTGTAGACGCCAGCGCTTCCAAAAGGAACAATCCAAGGTCCGCTTCCAAGGTCTCGTACAATTTGGCATCTGCTGAGGCGATACTCCTTTATGTCAAGGTGAGAAGGTTAGGGTGAGCACGTAGTGCACCGCCCACGAAGAAATGGCCCGGGGAGAGGTATTCAGCTTCTTCTGGGTCAGACGGGCTCTGTACCTTCGTTCACCGCGTTTCTACTGGAACATTTATGAAGAACCAAATGTAGTTACTAGCCAGTTTAGAGTACTCTGTAACTTTGATAGAAATCGTTGCAGTTATTTTTGAGGAAACTGGAAAACTGATAAATATTTATTCGAGAAATCTCGTTTTCCTAACCATCATGGCTTATATCTCCGTTCAACCAATAGATACAGAAATAATCGAAGAATACAAAATGTGGGTACAGGTTGCTAAAAGACACTCCGTAAGTTTGATCGAATACAGTAAAGCAGTTACTATAGAAGTTATGAAAGTGTTCAAAAAATCGTAATTTTCTATACACTTTCATTTTACTTTCCGCAACCCCAAAGGGAAAGGAAAGTATTGTAATCATGTCAAAAAAATTTGGGTTTTTGGGCTCAGTGTGTCTGTAGTTCGATTTGCGGGAGAACGGCTGATCCGATTGAGTTGGTTCTTGTTTGTTTTGTTCGTTATTTTTTGTAGACACAAAAATAAGGTTATGGACGATTTCGGCCGATGCGAAGGGGTGGTGGGGGACAAAAATGTACCAAAAACTAGGGGTTTTCGCCTTTTTATCGAAAACGGCTCCAACGATTTTGATTAAACTTTCAAATTATCTTCTACTGATCGATACCTAACTTTTGTTCTGTATACATTCTCCATGAAAATACGGTGAACGGAGATGTAGGCCTATGAAGCAAAAATAGGTGTTTTACGCTTTTTGGCAAAACGGCTTCAGCGATTTTCACGAAACTCACAGGATATTTTCAAATAGTCAATACCTACATATTGTTCTTAATAAATGTTCCTCTGAACGTCCGTTGAACAGAGATAAAATCAAAATGAGTCGGAAATAACGTTTTTTTTCCGACAATTTCCGTAAATTCCAGGGTAACTGCTTCACCAGATGTGGTCAATACTATGGAGTGACGTCTAGCATTCTAAACCCACATTTGATACCCCGCAACTATCTCTATATCCATCTGTTGAACGGAGATATAAGCCAAGTTAACTCAGAAAAGGAGATTTGTCGAATATTAATTTATCGGTATTCCAATTTTTTCAAAAACGGCTCTTACGATTTCGACCAAACTTACGGAGTATTCTCAGCTAACTAGTACGTACATTTTGTTCTTTATAAATGTTTCTGTAGAAATGCGTCGAATGATGATATAGCGCCAGCATACGTAGCTGTTGTTGGAACTTACAGTTGCGGAACGTTGTGTGTTGCTACGCACCGCTCGTTATCTCTGTTCAACGAACTACCAGAGAAACATTTATTGGGAACAATGTATAGGTATTGATTATTTTAAAATATTCAGTGAGTTTGGTGAAAATCGTCTTGCCGAAGAGCGTAAAAAATCTATTTTGCGTTTTTAGGTTACGTATTCGGTATTTTCATGGAGATATTTATACAGAAGAAAAGTAAGTATTGACTAGTTAAAGGTAAGTTGAAAGTTTAATCAAAATCGTTGTAGCAGTTCTCGAGGAAAATGCGAAAAAGCCTAGTTTATGGTACATTTTCGCCCCCAACTCCCCTTTCCCATCAACCGAAATGCCTGTTGGCGAGACTCTACTCGGCTTTCAGTCCAGTTTTACACAATTTTGGTTACACTAAGTAACTAGGCCCGCGTTCCGTGAAAATACATTAACGGATGACAGGGAGATCTGTCTCACCAGGTCGTCCTTTCGTTTGTTTGAGCGTCTGCAGTTAGCTCCGAGGTGCTCTTTCCAGCGGCTCTTTCTCTCCCTCCGCGGGGGCCCCGGCTCCTCCGCCGCTTCTCAGTCCGCTCTCAACGGAAGTCGAGTCTCCGGGAGGTTTCACCAAACGCTCACATTTGTCGATCAAAACAATCATAAATGATCACTGATCTGAGATTTGCTATGCAATATAACGGGTTTCACCAAAGTGGTTTACGATTGAAACATTAAAACAAACCGCGAATTCGTCAAAACGGAGTCGTAGCGATTAATAGTTGACTCGGCGCGTCGCGGTTACCGCTGGCCAAACGAACGCCGTTTTGCAGACAGAACGCTGCCTATAACTTAATAATTTGAGTTGTATGGCTGCTTTTCGTTTTGTCTCGAATTGTTACACGAATTTCGTTTACTTGAAACGCACGAAAGGCATACGAGAATACGGGGTTCTCGGGGCAGTTCAAACAAACGGGAAGGTTATGATTTCATTTGGATAGTTAGTAATAACATGATTCTGGTGCAATGATATGTCATGTGAGCATTCGAACACACAAATTTGTTAGAGGACCAATTAAACGGTATCTGCTGAAAGACAAATTTCGACCACCGATCTTAAAAATAAATATCTGGTTCGACACATCACAAAACTTTCTTTAGCCCCACGTGCATTTAGCGATTATTCACTCTGGAAACTAATCAAATTTGTTTTTCTTGTAGATTATAACAACGTAGGAACGCTTAAAGTTCCAGAATTTATTGAGTCACTCCTACTTTGTTTCCTTTGTTGAGTAACGCCTATATTTTCCGCCTTTGATCAGTTAATAGTGCTTCGACCCCCCCCCCCCCTCTCACTATTCGATTCTACTTTTCAAGCCATGGGGATTCCAAAACTCCAGGACATATCCTGCCTTTAACGCGGTCTGAAAAATCCGTTCGTTCACACAAAAACTCCATCGGCGATCCGATCGGACGAAACACATGGTTGTTATGATCAAACAATTAGCCAAAAACGAAATTCAGGTATTCTAGTTGCATTTACGTCGTGTTTGGTACCGTTTCCTAGGTATTTTTTGGTGCTGAGTGGAATAGAATGGGTCTCGGAGATGCAACAGTGCGTCCAGGTGGACAACCGTGGAATCTATGTAAATAGTGAGTTGAATTCCACTACTTGAAGCAACTCACGGGACAGTTTAGCGAAAGTTGTCATTTCCTAGGTATTCGGAGCTGTTCACACTGAAAATCTAATGTAAATGGTTGTAGATTTTTTGAAGAAAAAGAAGATTTGGAGTTTCGATCACTGTGGTAACTATAGTTAGTTTTGAGTCGATTTTTTAGTGTTCCGCAGAAACTTTGGCTAATCGTGGCAATTGAGCTGATTAGTTTCAGCCGTTTTCTCTCAATCGCCATTACAGGCACACAGAACATTTTAGCAAATAGTGTTTTTTGGGCTCAGAAGCCCTTGAAACGCACGAATGTGAAAATATATCTTGCAAATTGAGTCAATTAGGTCTATAAATAGGATCAACAACAACCAACATGTTCCGGACGGTGGACATTGCAGATTTGAAATCCCCATGTGTTACGGCCAAGAGAGTTACTTTGTTTTCGTTTCCTTTCTTTATTTATTTGGTTCTTGATACCACGGAGCTTCACAAGGATCGCCGGCGCATCGAAGGCATCGAAGACCGGACCGGACCGGACCTGACGGCCCCTCCTCTCGAGGACGTTCGCCGGCCTGGTGGGCTCGAATCTCCGGCCATGTGCGCTCGAGAGCCCGAAGAAGAGGTTGATCGGAATCGCCTTTTTGTTTCGTACTCAACCAAATTGTGCTCCGAAGAGACATTTAACTTTTACGTTTAGTTGGACAAATTTAGCGGTATCATCGCGATCACTTACTGCAGTCACGCAACACAAAGTCGACTCTCCTTCGTTATCACCGTTAAAAACAAGGTCAGAACTGCCCGATTTATCCGTGCCGAAGAAGAATTTAATTTATTTATTTACGAACAGCAATTTTCAAATATTATTTTATCAGTACAGCTTTATTCATTTCATTTTAATTGTCATTTCCCACTATCAACACGAGGCCCTCATTCAACGTGCTCGCCCAGATTAATAGGTGTCAATATCATCACCCCTATTTGTGCGCGAACACCATGCCTTGAAATGTAGTTTCAATTTATGAAGCGAGAAGTGGGGGGGGGAGGCTGTGGAAAAACAATTTCCTGATCAACGGAAAACATAGGTGTATTATTCAGAATGATGTTGATAGTCTCACGAACATCCTGTACACCTGGTAACTCAAAAAAGGTTATGATACAAGTAGGAGCGACTCAATGAATTCTGGAACCCCAACATTCGCGGTTTTAAACAAAGGTAGATAAAAGTGGTAGGAAAATCATTTCAAACGACTTTGGAGAAACCCGACTTATTTTATTCCGATTTATCAATTAAATGTTGTTTGAAAAGTTTGGTGACTCCAGCGACGTGTTTCGTGTTCCTTGACGAAAATTCGGTTTCTCGTCAAATTGATGTGAATCCGCGATTCGCCTAACTAAAGTGCTATTAGTTGGTGAATTTTCCATCCGTGATCTTCCAGTCCGCGTCCATACTTTTACTCAGTGCGTGTGCAAGATATTCCGACGTTTTCATCCAACCCATGCACTTTCTTCGGGAATGTTTCGTCAGTTTGAAGACTTCAGAGGTGAGTCCTTGAACATGCTATTCTGGTCCTAGTTATCATTGCTTCCCGTTCATCTTGAAAATAGCTCAATTCGAACCCGATTTGATAGGAACCAATGCTCGAAATGTGTTCTACTAACCGATATAACTATCTCCGAGGGTTCAGGAATGGTCATTTTAGATAAGGAAAATGTACCATGTCCTCTTTGGAGAATCGGCGACGTGAGGTGGACATGCTTCTCCTGAAACTGACTGCGTTGACCGCGGGTCGACTGGATTGTCTGTATCTGCTTTCCATGTTGAACTTCTACGCCCCTCCATACGCTACCAGACTCCATCAGCCTTTTTACTTTCCTTGGCTCTACGAAGTAGAAAGGAAAGTCATGTAATCGGCTGAAAAAAAAATTTGAGTTTTCTTCAGATCTTTACGTTTCAGACCCTCCTGAGTCCGAAAAACACTATTTGGGAAAAGTCTGTGTGTGTGTGTGTGTCAGTTTAGGTGTGTGTATGTGTGTCTGTGAACGATTTTTAGAGAAAACCACCGTACCAAATCCGCTCAAAATTGATATCTCGCCCGCAGGTTACCATGGGACGCCGAAATAAGGGTTTGAACAAAATCCACCGAAAGCTAACTATAGTTATCATAGTGATGAAAACACCTAATATTTTTTTTCTCAAAAACGGCTATAACGATTTTGATTAAATTTTTTATATTGATAGCTCTCAATAAGGAAATTATACCATAAAATTCCCATTTGTGGGAAAATGACGAGAGCAGCACAATAAATTACCAAAACTTTCGACGAAATCGATTTTAGCGCAGTTTTTAGAGAAAACCACCGTACCAAACCATCTGAAACTTGATGTCTAGCCTACAGGCTACCATGGAACGCAATAATGAGGGTATGGGCAAAATCCACCGAAAGTTAACTATAGTCATCATAGTGATCAAAACACCAAACTTTTTTTTCTCAAAAACGGCTCTAACGATTTTGATTACATTTTTTATATTGATAGATCTCAATCAGGCAATGATACTGTAAAATTCTCATTCGTGGGAAAATGACGAGAGCAGCACAATAAATTAGCAAAATTTTCGACCAAAAGCGTTTTTCGCGCAGTTTTTTCCTTATAAACTCTGCTGAGATTCTTGTAGAATGTTAACAAAAAATTGGTACTGTAGTCCAATCGAATACCTAAAGTGAGTGTTTAAAAACGCTCATGAGACTTATGGGGCTCACTCCAGAAATTCCTGAATTTCGATTACTGCCGTTTCGCTTACTACTAGTTCTAAAAGTGTTTACCCAATAACTCTGCAAAAGTAATTACTATCCTTCTTCAATAAATTTTTGTTTACAGCCTCATTAATTATCTGTGTACCAGTTTCTCAATAATGGTCCTGCAATGAATACGAGCAGTACAATAAAATCTGGAACTGTAAGCGCTACCGCTTCCTGCTGCCGTAAAGCGTTTTTTGACCAAGTTCAAATTAACTTAGAATTAGAAATAGAATTAGCCGTGTACAAAGTGAATTGTTGTTGAGCTAAGGAAAGTTGTGTGTTGCAACGCACCAGATATTTATGTTTATACCTCTTCGACCAACTATCCCCGCAATAATCCCATGGTGCGCTTTCAGGAGGACTTCAAAAGGTTGTCGCACGATGATTCGGTGGGCCTACTGTTGTTGTCGAAAGACTCTTTCAGGTCAAAAATTCGACGGCTATTGTGATCTCCGTTTGTTAGCTCGGGATTGCTGCCGATTGTATTGTGCCAATTTATTTTAATTTATATTTTCCTATTTGTATTTTTATTTTTCTCACTGTTAAATTGGGCACTGCCCGTATATGTTATAAAATAAAATAAGGAAACAGACCTGCAACTGCTAGACGTCATCGTGTGCGATTCCAACGTATTTGTAATTTTATTTTTCAATGTAGCTGTTACCGTCCCATGTTTGGAATAGGCACTGTCTCTAATGTCTCTCAAGGAATGCCGAGTATTTTTAGCAAGAATCCTCTGTAATGTCCACCGTTGAAGTAGTTGTACTGAAGACCAAAAATCGCTCCCCTTCAAGACGTGGTAGGAACTCTCCTCAGGCGTGCCACACCACCCGCGTCGGTATCGCGACTAGGCCCATAACACACATGCGTTTATTCATTTTGCAGTGACCCGTGATGATCCCCACCATCATATAATAGTTACATCTTCTTTCGTGTGTTGTGCCAGCGTTTGGATTACCTCACTCCCGCTGCTTTCCAGTTCAGCCGACGCATTTGGCGTATTCTCTGGCAGTCCTCCTTACGGAAATGTCCCTCAGTGGCGCCTATAGGTGCAGTCTCGCCAGGTCCTTCGTTAAAGATTTTTCGTTCGTGGAGAATGAACTAACCGTTCGACTGAGCTAGCGAATTGTTAATTTCGTTCATGTCGACTCACTCCCTTTTCACTGGTCGACTCACTGCCCTCCCTCATCACTTTTCAAACTCACCCTGATCAATTTATATATTATAACACCGTTCTACAAAGGAATTGATAACGCTCGTTGCTTTCGGATTGTGTTGCTCTTATATATAACACCGCCGCTCTTGAGAAATTATTGAATTCGGAATTATTGCTTAAAACTGTGAGAAATGGTAGTAAATTGAATTTCCGTTGGTTACGGAAATTTCGTAGGTGCTCGTAATTACATGATGGACGTTATTAAGCTTTTATCGTATAGAATTAGCCATTTTAATTTTTCTGGCAATTTTATTATCATTTGGGCGAAACTGATAAGGAAAATATCTGGTGCGTTTGAACACACAACTTTCCTTAGCTCTACGTCAATTCACTTTCTATATGGCTTTGTCTACTTAATCAATTCATTTAAACTCAGTTCATTTGAACTTGGTCAAACAACACTTCACAGGAGCAGGAAGCGGTAGCGCTTACAGTTCTTGAATTTATTATGCTGCTCGTACCCATTCCAGGACCATTATTGAGCAATTGGTACACAGATGATGAATGAGGCTGTAAACACGGATTTTTTGAAGAACGATAGTAATTACTTTTGCAGAGTTATTGGGTAAAAACTTTTAGAACTGGTAGTAAGCGAAACGGCTGTAGTTGAAATTCAGGAATTTCTGGAGCCCCATGTATCTTATGAGCGTTTACAAACACTCACCCAATAGGTATTGGATTGGACTACAATACATTTTTTTTAAACACTCTACTAACATTCCAGCGGAGTTTATAAGGAAAAAACCGCGCCAAGAACGCTTTTCGTCGGAAATTTTGATAATTTATTGTGCTGCACTCGTCATGTTCCTACGAATGGGAATTTTATGGTATAATTGCCTTATCAAAAGATATCAATACAAACAATTTAATCAAAATAGTTACAGCCATTTTTGAGAAAAAAATAATTTGGTGTTTTGATCACTATGATAACTATAGTTAACTTTCGGTGGATTTTGTTCATACCCTCATTTTGGCGTCCCATGGTAACCTGCCGGCCAGATATCAAGTTTGAGCTGATTTGGTACGGTGGTTTTACTTAAAAATTGTTCACAGACACACACACAGACCATTTTCTCGAATAGTGTTTTCCGGACCCAGGGTGGTCTGAAACGTAAAGATCTGAAGAAAAGTAAAAAAAAAAATTGCAGCCGATTGCATTACTTTTCTCTCTACTTTGTAGAGCCAAGGAAAGTAAAAACTGCGCTGTAGTCGCACTTAGAATTCGTTGATGATTTAATACGTTGCTATAGTACTTTTTCACGGATGAGATGTTTGCAGTACTGCCGTGCCATTCGGAGCTGCCCATACTAAAAACTTTATTCAAAATCGTTGAAGCGGCTTTGAAAAAAATGACATATTTGGTGTTTTGAAATGATAACTGTAGTTAATTTTTGGCGGATTTTGGCCCAGTTCACATAAACGCAGTTCCTCAATGCTTGAAGATGTGAAGAAAACTGTCTTTTCAGCCAATTATGTAACTTTTGTTGTCTACTATGAGAGGCCGGGGAAAGTGAAAAGTAGCTCTGCAGGCTTTTTGGAATGGTGGGAACCATACAGTTTACGGGGCAGTGTTCTGTGTACATTTCACGATTAGACGCAATGTTCGCTCGAACGCCTTTGCATTGCGGAGTGCGTAATTATACCCGTTAGAAATATAGCGCAGCTTGTAGTTGGAAGCAAAAGTGCACACTTAGCGTGTCACCGTTCTTAGTGCTGTTCTCCATGAATCGAAAGCGATTTAAATTTGGATGTGGGGATGAACGCTCATGAATTTCGAGGATATGAATATAAAATGAATTATTAGCTGGTTGAATATTTCGACGGCTCGGAATGGTCAAGGATTGACTGAATGTTACCGTTCTCCGACGCTTTCGGGATCTGACTCATAAAGTTTAATTACTTACGAAGTTGGTTTTCTAGAATTCAGTGATTTGATTGAGTTTGGCCTTCGTTGAACTTTTTTTTTCGTCGACATGTTTATCATGCGAACGAATACGCCGTAATGACTTCCGTTATTTGCCCTACTTCTTGTTTTTTTATATTTCCAGCTAGAAATATCAGCGACTGTTCGACGTTTTTCCGAACCACCGGTCGAATGGCTTAATCATTTCGAAACGCTCTGATAGAAACGGAGTCTATAGAGCGTATCACGAGAGGGTTTTCCAGTACGGATTTTATTCAACATATATACCGAGAGTAGTGAAGCCGTCTGCTGCACGGTTTTCATTTGGGGTGAATGAAAAAACGTTTTCTGTTCCAACTTCAACGAATCCTGCGTTTTATACCTTCCTTACAAACTACCAATTATGACGGCGCGCGTTCGTTATTTAGAAATCTAGTCATTCGTGACTCAACGATTGCACGCGTACGTTTTAAAATTTCTGGTGCGACGCATCACTGAACAATATTCGGACTGGCGCTCTTTCTTCCCTCATCGAACTAGTACCTACATTTTCATAGAAAACCGAGTGTAGTTACTGGTTCGGCTTCCGCTTCCGCTTCCTGCTCTTTCAATCCTTTAAGCGTTCGTTTCATGATGAACAACTGGTTGGCCGCGTGCTGTTGTACATATGACCGTCTAGTGATAAGTTCTAATTAGTTTGTTTGCCGAAGCAGTGAACCCGTGGTGGCGCGCTGTTTGTAATTAGTCTGGAAGATTTCACATCCAGGGTATTGTCGTATTTTTCTCAACAAATGACTCATTAATAACCAACGAGCAGACGTCAACCTTTCGACGAGTTTTTGAGACGAAGTAAAAAATTGATAACGTTCAGTCAAGCGCCCTCGGTGATCGATCATTCTCTCTCTCGTCAGCTCTGTCTCGTCTAGCATTATTTCTTGCCCGTAGGTTGACGAAGCTCCATAATTCGTCACTAGACTGCTTAATTTCGAGTTTAACGTCGTCGGGAGAAGTGTGGATTACTCGACGCTGTACACGATTCTCCTTCGAATAATGTGTGATTGATGGTAATTTTGATGAAGGGCGATAAACGCCCGTCCCATTCAAAACCTCCGCGAAGAATGAATGGGTATTTCTCCCCCTCCTGAGCCGTGCGATAATTAATTAAACAGCAACATCCGCTAAGGTGACTGGAGACTCGGAGAGAAAATGGAGAGAAGTTGATGCAATTAAGTCGGCTTCCGTACTGGATGGCGTTGGGATGACGCTATTATTTGCGGCTGACCCTTTATGAGCAGTCTGTGGCAGGACTCGTAATGCCAAGTTGCAACGTCTCATTTGGTCAACCGAACCCGCTCCTGCGGCCCAATTGAAAGTATTTGTGACGTTCGCTTCCCTCGACATTTAATGGCAATTAATAAGAGTAGCGACAAAGGATCCTTAATGTTATTGCTCGCTCCTGGAGCTTAAATTCCTTTTCCCTACCTTCTGGTTGGTTTTCATTGTCCCACCGGCGATATAGTTTATTTTAGTCTCGCTTGTTATTCATCCTGAACTTCTCTCTCGCTTAAAACGGCAATTCGCCAACTATTTGTCGTTCCAATTAATTTGAAAATATTAGCGAGAACGGGTTGGTTTTGCGAAGCCAACGTGGGATCCCGCGAGTGACAATTTGGGAGTGAATCATAGACACTCTGTCACACCTTGAGGGGAGCTACAGCTTGCAATGTTTCAAAAAATTGCTGTCAAAACCTCTCAAAATTACTCACCAACAAGAAAGGTTGCTCGCATATCAAAAGCAGACTTTTGGTTTATTATTCATTCTGAATAAAAACCCTATGTTTTCGGTCACGAAAGATTTTTTACAACCCCCTCTCAAAATTTGATGCTTTACGTTTCAAGACATGGAGATTCCAAATTCGCAATGTCCGTCCGCCATCCGCCATCCGCCGTCCGGGCCGTTTTGAGCCTTTGACGTGGTCTAAAAAATTCGTTCTACCGCACAAAAATCCCATTTGGGATCTCTTTGTGCCCGCCATCTCGGCAATCCGATTGGACGAAGCCCATGGTTGTTATGGGCAAAAAATGGTTAAACAAATTAACGAAACGCAGTATAACGCGGGAACTATAGCGGAAGTCAACGTTTCCTCACACCCCTCCATCGGATCATAAACGCCTACAGACATTTAGGGGCGCCTGGCGGCGGGGGAATATTTAGTTTCCGTAGTTCCATTGTAGCCAGGTCATGTTTCGTATGGTTTACTAGTATTCGATGCTGAATTGAATGGGATGGGTTTCGGAGCAGTAATCCTAGGTCAAGCTGTTCATGAGAATAATAAACCATTGTGTAGTAATTTGCAGGGTTTTCTGAAGTGCCTACTGGTTACAGCACCATTGTGTACGTCCTGGGTATTATTGAAGTTGCAAGTGGAGCGTTTAAAGAGTAATTGTTGATCGATATAACTTGTGTCTTGTAACGTGAAATTAAAGGATCTGGACGAATGTGCGGTTCGGTTGGCAGTAAATCGCTAGCGTCAGAGAGCGTCTTGAAGCTATCAGTCGTCCATGGTAGCCCTTCAAAACCCACCAAGCTATTTGCCGCGAAACCGGGCGATACCATATCATCTTTTTCTTTTCTTCCGATTATTCTGCTCGGAACAAATCCTCCAGTTCCCTGCATCCCGAATTCATAAAATTTCGTTTGGTACCGACACTACGACTCTGGTGAGGTGTTTATTTTATTGGTGTGCCAAATAAGTAGGCCCAAAAGACATTTATTCTCTAAGCCGTTTGTTTGTTTTCATTTCATTATCAGTTGTTCACTTTCTGTGAACTGTTTTCTCTTACTTGTCGAACAGAGTTATGTTCTTTTTTTTTTGTTTAATTAAATTAGCTTAATTTATTTTATTAACCCGTATAATTTTTATTTGTTGGAATTTACCAAGGCTCGTGGGTTCCTCCCCGCGAGGGTAATGAACTCGTACCTTGACGGCACAAATAATAAAAATAAATTGGCGCCCAACGTTAAACAGTATATCGTGTTTAATCAAATTTCTATAAAATTAGTGTGTATATATATTTTGCTGACTTTTGTCGACTGGTCAGCTTCAACATGAGTAAACCAAAAAGCGACGATGAGAATTTTGAAGCTAACCGTTCTTCACTAGTAGCAGAACGAGAAAGTTTATACGCCGTACTGTTTATGATGATACTGGATTGGCAGCTCACTTGGAATCCGCACGTGAGATATGCGCTGCACAAGGCAACTGCAGCCGTGTGGGCATGCAGGAGGCTGTGCAGCGAATCATGGGGCATAACTCGAAAAATGATGGAGTGGCTCTATAAGGGGATAATAAGACCCCGCGTCACCTACGCCTCCAGGGTGTGGTGGAAGGCAACATGCCGGCTAGCAGCCCAAGTGAAACTTCAGAAACTGCAGCGACAGGCATGCCTAGCTATTACAGGGGCAATGAATACGTGCCCTACTGCTGCAATGGAAGTCCTTTTGGGCATCTCACCTCGCCATATACATATTCAAAGGACTGCTTACCTGGGAGCGGCAAGGCTTTTGCAGACAGGGAACATCACCAGGGTTAAGGCAAGCCTCGAAAGAACAACTAGACAGTTCAAACTGGAAGAGGCAGTAGTCCTTGCTACTGACGTCATGTCAGAGCGGAAGAACTTTCGGCTGGCATTCAGGGTCAACATCCACTCGCGGAAACGATGGGAGCAGGAGACGTTCCGGACCGAGGTGGGCGCCCTGCAGTGGTACGCCGATGGTTCAATCATGAGAGGCAGAACTGGACTGGTTATTGTTGGGCCTAACTACAGTCTGGCTAAGCCGGTGGGAGAGTACGCCTCGATATTCCAAGCTGAAATCCTAGCTATAAAGATCTGTGCGCAAGAGATCCGGTCTAAAGGACTCAAGGCCAAGCGGATCTACATATTCTCGGACAGCCAGGCCGCATTAAAGGCCATTGCAGCCTATAGCTTCAGGCCCAGGCTGGCATGGGAATGCCTTCATGCGCTCAAGCAGCTCGAAGCCTACGATAGGCTTTCCCTCATCTGGGTGCCGGCTCACAGGGGGCATGAGGGCAATGAAAAGGCTGACCACCTTGCGAAGAAGGGCACGGAAACCCTACCCATTGGGCCTGAACCTCACGTAGGTATGACTAAAAGTCACCTGAACCGTTTGGTGGCCCGATGGGAGATAGAGGAAAATAGCGCCCATTGGTATCGCCAGCCACGACCTAGACAATCGAAAAGGCTTGTTACGCCTTCTGGTGCAAAGGCAAAGGCGATGCTGACACTCTCCAGAAGAGATCTGGGGGTCTTGATTAGCTTTCTCACCGGACACTGCCCACTCAGGTATCACCTCAACAAGATGTGTATCTCAGAGGCGGTGGAATGCAGAGGACGACGAGACAGCAGAGCACATCCTTTGTGAATGCCCTGCCTTAGCAGTCAAACGTTGAGCGATCTAAGCAGTTTGCTGCAGAAAACGTTTGCTCTTTACAAGCCAACTACCAGCGTGTTGGTTCAATCGAATCAAAATTGGACCTATCCAACGCCCGCATTCATGACTTCAATTCTCGCGTTCCGAACAAATCGTTAATTCTCGAGGTCACTAAAAACCATTTGTCGTTTATTGAATTAATAGACAACGTGACCACTACGTATATGAATCCCATGAAGACTGGGAAGGAGGCTGGTGATGTGAAGACTGGAATTTCATACATTGAGTCAGCCGTTTCTTCGTCTAGAGTCTTGCCACGGATTTCTTTGCCTAGCTTTTCCGGGAAGATTAAATATTGCGTAGAGTTTTTCTCCTTATTCGATTCTTTTATAAATTCAGATAACTCTTTATCGGATATAAAAAAATTCCAGTACCTCAGGTCTTGTCTGAAAGGAGATACTGTTGCAGTTATTGCTGGATTTCCATTGGGATCCAGCAGTTATCATCTGGCCTTGGAGCCTCTAAAAAAAACGGTACCAAAACAAGCGTAGGTTAGCCAACCACTATCTCAGTAAAATAATCTGTCATTGTGTGTGTGTGTGTGGTCGCTAATCATCCTCAGGGTAGCTTTTTATAGGATTCCAAGTGGAAAGGACGAGCGAATGACTTAATTGAGACCGAAATCAGGTTACTGATGAATCGATTTAATGAATTTGCAAGCTGAATGCGAAAAATGGCGCAGATTAGACAATGACACGCTCCGTTTTGAGGAATAGAATCTCCGCCTTTTTGATGAACGGTGGAGTAGAGTAATATTAACTCATCTGATGAATGGCATCCCTCGTCATGACCTCCTTGCCAAATAGTAAACTGTGGAGTTCCAGAGCAGTTCTATCAACAGTAGAACAGTATCCATCGATCCGGGCCTCATTGAATAACCTTAAAAAAACAGAACCCGTTCCCATTTTTGGCAGTAGCTAACTTTTTTCGATGGCGTGTAGCGCGCAGATAAGTCAGTACGCTCTTTCACATGAACGACCTCGAGATTTTTATCATTGCCCAGCGAGATCTTTTTAAAGATAAGCTGTCGAAAGGCCATTGCCGGTTCTTGGCAGTATATTTGCCGATGAAACGAGAAGAACATAAAACGGAATTGAATTTTAAGTCTCGAGCGGCAAAATGTTCCGAGAGTTCGCGGAAAAGAAGAGCGAAATAGTGGAAGGGAAGGGGACTTCATCTTGAGCAGGCTCTTGGTAGAAAGCAAGGAGGAGGTGATGAATATAAAGCAGAAGTAAAAGAAAAGAGATGAGCGAAGAAAGAGGATGTGACCTAGGAATTATTCACCCGAGGAGAAATGTGACGGGATAGAAGGCAGGTTTGCGAGACAAAAAAAAAAAGAAGAAGAAAAAAGGATTTTTCCTTGGGCTTCCTCTTTTCCGTTTGGCGAAGGGGTCTGGAGGGACGTCCGCAACAATTTCCCTTGACGAGGATGGATCCTGTGGTCTGCGACAGCTGAGTAGTTGAGGGAAGTGGAGCTACAAATTGAAGAAGCTCCGGCTCCGAGATATGGGTTCTCGAGAGTTCCCTCTTTTTGACGTTGTCGAGAGTCCATCATTCGCTAGTTTGATTTAGGGTTCAACGAAGATTACTTGGGTAATTTCCACTGTAACTTGATACTTCAGCGAAAGATTTCTGGAAAATCTTTGGTTGAATTACTCACACCGACAAAATATTTACCACCATCCGACAACAAAACCCTGCGTACAACGATATAAACAAGAGAGTACACACATTTATTGCACTTAAATATAGTTTGAAAGTGACCAGTAGCCTGATGGCTGACGAACACTGGCTGAGAATACTTGGCGAATTTGGTCAATATTGTTGTAACTTTTTTTGAAAAGAAAACAAAAACGGCAATATCTTCATTCAGCCGATGGTGGCAGAATAAGCTGTGTTAAACTAATGTGGAAGTATAGGTTTTCAGAAGGCACTCTGCCAGGTTGAGAGGGGGAGCTTGAGGATCGAACTAAAAATGAAACTCAGTGAGCGTGAGGAGGATTATATGTGCGGAATTGAGTAAGTTGGTGTAAAAATGGGTGACACAAGGGTAGTACTCAGGATGCGTGAACTGGCGGGGGAAACTGTATCAGAAGGAAGAGGGCGAGCTGTTACAGGGACGAGAGTTGATAGCGGAATGATTTGGAAGTGCTCAGTCGTGGAGAGGAATGTGACAATGAGGAGAAGGAAATAAAGGAAAGGGTTAGAAACAACTGACCGCAGGGGTGGGATTCCCCCAGGTACGAGGGGCAGGTATTGAAGTAGAAGGAGACAATGACTGGGGAAGTCCGAGGTCATAAGCCAGCCATACACGAGCAGATATCTGCGGCAGATTTGGTTGCCCGATCTCATCTGACAGATATCGCTAACGATCTGGAGTGACCGATGAGATCGGTCGCTGCCCCTTAACACGAAAAACGTATCGGCCGTTCTTTCGTGCCCGAGATCTGTCACCTGACCAGTGCCCGGTGTCATCTGTTCGTTCGTGGGATGAAATATGACAGATTCAGGTCTGTCACCGACGTTCGTCTGGCAGACTCGAGTTATCGGTCGAATCCGAAATATTTTCCAGATCGGTCAAACATTCCGTAAGTTGATGCCATGGGGTTAGTGACTGTTCGTAGTAAAAAAAGCGTAAATTAGCGGCTTTTGCGGCGAGTATTTTTTCATTGCCCATAAAACGACTAAGCCAAAAAAAAAGACAAGTTTGGGAGAAGTCATGGGTTTTGGAAAGGAGAAAGTTCGGGCACATGAAGTTGTTGAAGCATCTTAAGGAGAACAACCCGCGGGATTGTAAACATTTTGCTAGCTCATCTCCCCGGCTCCCGTAATTCAATTCATTTGGTTTTTTGTAAATAAAAAACTACAACTAAATTTGAAAATACTATCCCATCCCCTATTCTGGGTAAGTATGCCACTGGGGGTAGGTGCCAACAAGTAATAATGTATTTACGAATTTATTAGGTTGTGGGGAGATCGTTTTTTGTAGTTACGAAAATTGTAGTTTCCTACGAATGTTTGCAGTTACGAGTTTTGAATTACTTATGTGAAAACAGGGGAAAACACTCGTGGACAACAGAACATCTTAACGTTAAGTGACTGCCCGATCCTATCGAACAGTTCTTTAAACCTCAGACATCGCTTCCGAGAAGTCTGCAGGTTAAGGGGGACTACCCGACTACCATCTACCAGATTTGAACTCTCGCAGATATCTCTGGTCGATTTTCACATCTTTCATCATTTTTTAACGCCCACTAACGCACAGATCTTTCCCACAGATATCGTTTAAAAACGCGATATCTGTCGCAGATATCTGCTCGTGTATGGCTGGCTATAGACTCAAACTGATTCGGCGCTTTGCGTCTGACACTGGTAAACGTGATAATATTCAACAAAAACCAAATGTAGTTCCAGTGGTCCATATTTACAGTTCTGAAATTACAGGGGGAACATGAAGTATATACGAGTAGTTGCTTAAAAAAGAATTGCTCGTGTTAGTCTGGCTTCTATTAAACATTCGCCGTACGTGCAGCTCATTCTGTGCTCGAATCACATTTTGCCGAAACGTTGGATAATTTATAGCGCTTCTTTCGTAATCTCTAGGATGAGACTTTTTATTATTGCTCTGTTATTTGGAGCACTCATTTTAAACGGTTTCAGCTGTCATTAAAGCTTATCAGTTTTTGAGAAAAAAATATTCTTCTGAAAAATATTCGGGTTGAGTTCAATCTGCTTTCCGAATCGTTTATTAACAGCGTGAAAACCCCTCGTTTTGCTTCTTAGGCCTATACCACCGGATGTTGATTAGTAGAAAGCAAGTCTTCAAGTTTAATAACAATAGTTTCTGCCATTTCACAGAAATTTCCAAAACTTCTCATTTTCGGTTCCAAATGAAACCAAAAAAGCTGTTAATTACTACACAACGGTTTATTATTCTCTTGCACAGCTCGACATAATCTGACACCTACTTGACCCTTCTCATTCGATTCTGCATCGAAAAATACCCAATGGGGTAACAAGCAAGACATTTCTGGCCTAGCGGCTCATTTGTGCGAGGAGGGGAGGGGGGATCTTCAAGACCGGCCTTCACCTAGTCCTAGATGATGGATCCTAAGGGTTTGTGGAAGGTGGGGTGTGTGGTGTCCGGTTTGGTGTCCTCAAGGAAGGGAGGAAGCAGGAGATGTGGGTTGGGTTGGGTCCGCCACGTTAGGGGGAGTCCATGACTCTCCGAGAGACTCCGAACCACCCAAGATAGACAAAAATGGCAAACCGGTGCCTGTCGGACCTGCTAGAGAAGAGCTCGGCGGCACTTTCGAAGGGGGAGGGGGGGGATTGCATGCGCTGACCCGCAAGTCGTTGTAGAGGGGGCAGAGGAATAGGACGTGTGGTGCGTCTTTGATGATATCCCCCTCACATGAGCAGAGGTCGACTGTGTAAGGGTTTGAAGAAAAAGAGGCGCCGATTAAAAGCGTCATGCCCAGAGAGTAGTTGGGCCGCCAGGAATGAGGGGTGCCGTCCCCCCATTGCCAGGCAGTCCCGGACTGAGGGGATGATGGCATGCAAGCGGAACGCGGAGGGTCCTTCATCCTACTGCTCCTGCCATGCATCGAGCATCCTCCCAGTCACAAGGTCAAGCCCTGGTAGATGCTCAGCGCGCAGTTGCTGGGTGCTGGATCTCAGGACTCCATGGTCCAAGATGAGGTCCAGTGGAGGGGGGGGGGTGCCTGCAAGGTACAAAATACCAGTAAACGATACGAAACATGAGCTGACTATAATGGAACGACGAAACTTACATACTCCAGGCGCCCCAGTAGGCAATCGCCACGACGTGACCAGTCGAAATTGTGTGAGGGAGGGAGTGCAAATGATGATCATTTCGCCGTTTTTGATCTAAACGCTCTCTCACACCTCTGAGACTCGATTCATTCGACCCAGCATCGAAAAATACCCGGTAAACGATGCCAAACTCGACGTAATTGCAGTAAACCTGCCAAAGTTGCATTTTTGTCAATTTTTTAAACCTGTTTTTGCCTATGGAGTTGAGTAATTCTCCTCGTGTCGCGCTCCAGTTACTTCTTTCCGACGCGTGCGCTCACGCACAGTATCACAATCTTTACGCCTCTGCATTGATCCAATTAATACGACACTCGCCCAATTTTTCTTTTGTCAAGTGATGGAGGAGGATCGTTGACTGATTCATATTCATTTGCCTCAAGAAAGAGATAATATTTTGGCATAAAATTGATTTTGGTGGTTATGCCACTTGTTGAGATCCCTGTAAAGATGCAAAACGAATTCTATCAACGTAACTTCTCGAATACGCTGCTCGAAAAGGAAAAATTAGAACCGAAGCTGGACGTAAATTTTTTTTGAAACGAATTTTTTGTTATTCCTTTCCTCAATGTAAAAGGGTATGGAAAGTAAATAGTATAATCTGTAAAAATTGCCTCTATCGGATCTTTTGGCTACGTGTTGTTATTTATTCGACATTCGGGAGGGGGAGAATAAAAGGGGTTTTCATATTCTACGCAATTACTGCTACGATGAGTAGAATGAAACGTATAACTTATCATTTATTAACCAGCAGGGGGTTATTAAAAAAAACAGTATTTAGAAAATACTGTGGTTGGCCTTTAAAGGACATAAAGCTTGCTTTTTTTCAACTTTTTTGAAAATCCATCTTTTTTGTTGGCTCCATCTAGCGAGATATCGTTCAACCTCCAAAAATAGCAAACTTGTGGCAATTCAGCCTTTGAATGTTAGATAGTTTGTGAAAGTCAGTCACAATAATTGAACAACTTACGTAGATGTCGCGAAAAGAACGGTGTATCGCGTACGAAGTTGAGAGATTGCAATGGAGAAACGCAGCGTACACGCGGGAACAGTTTACACGAGCAGCACGACCACCATTTTCGTACCGCTCGATCACAAACGTCGACTGCAGTTATACTTAACCGTTTACCAACAATGTTCTTTTATCTGCTGAATCACTTCTAAGTAAACGCATGAAGTTATCGCAACGCTCTATTTCTTGACGTCCCGCAGCACAGACATAAATATCCCAATATTTCGTATTAATTCATCTTCAATGTTATCTTATTCAATTTCACAAGGAAGTGTGAAATTTCATCTATTTGTCAGTCCCAAGACTACAGCCTCACCATATTTTTTGAAAAGTGGTCGAATTAGACGGACACATTTCGATGGCTCGCTTATTTCTTCAGAAAAACCAACCAAACACCAAAATACCGAAAATCTGTATCGATTGAATTGCAGGTGACGTAAATAGAAGAGAAATCGAGTGGTTAAGGGGCAAAGACAATAAGTGGACTAGGCACCAATCACTTAAAGAGACAGTCAGCCTCCATTATGGTAGCTGTGGAGGGGGGGAAGTGGGTTTGGAGAGAGTCGTTATTACGGTAGAGAAACAAAGGGTACTACAACACCTGTCAAAGGCAGGTTTCTCTAAAGAGCTTTCAATAGGGAAGTGGGATGGATCTTATCTGGCTAAACCATCATCCCCACCCTCGGTGTCCTACAAGCAAACCAGTCCGCACAATACTTCTGAAGTCCGAAACGGGGGGTCCCCCCTGGGCTTCGGAAATAAATAGGTTCTGAAACGTTTGAACCTGTTTCGACGACAGCTCGTGACGCCTGTGAAGCCTCGATATAGCCCCGAGAGAAAAACCGCTCATCAAACCTCGTGCTACGTTCGTCAAAAGGAAAGCCAGGGACCGTATGAATCCTATACAGACAAACTAAAGTCGACCGAAAACATCTAGTGAAACCACTCGACTATCCTAACCTCTTCTACATTAAATGGCGGTCTGCGACCGTACACATGCTACACACGCTCCCGTAAGCTCCAAGTGGGATTGATGGATTGTTAAAAATTGCTTAAGAAACATCGAGATCCGTGAATTTAGTGATTGGAGGGTCTTGTTTCCTGTGGTGTTGTTGCTGAAGTAATTGTAGAGAAAACGAGCGGTGCGTAGCAACACACAACTTTCCGCAATCCCTTTAAATTCGAACACCAACTAGATATGCGGGAGCCATATCTTCGTTCAACGCATTTTTACAGGAACATTTATACAAAACAAAATGTAAGGACAAGTTAGTTGAGAGTCATTCGTAATATGAACTAAATCATTCGCGAGGATATTGTGGAAACCCATTTCATTAAAAAACAGAATAAATAATAAATTGTCTATAATTCCACAGAAATTTCTGTGGAAATATAGACAATTAATTGTTTATTCTGTTTTTTTAAAGTCATTCGTAACTTTGGTCGAAATTGTCTAAGCCGTTTTTGAGAAAATTGGAATAGCTATAAATTAATATTAGACAAATCTCCTTTTCTGAGTTAATTTGGCTTATATCTCCGTTCAACATATATATGCAGAAATAGTTATAGAGAACGAAATGTTGGTATGAGTGACTAAAAGACACTCTGGACGATGATCAAATTTGGTGAAGCAGTTACGCCAGAATTTACGGAAATATTCGAAAAAACGTTATTTGTAGCACGTTTTCATTTTTATCTCTGCTCAATGAACTTCCAGAGGAACATTTATTGAGAACAATATATAGGTATTAACTATTCGAAAACATCCTGTAAGTTTCGTGAAGCAGTTTTGCCAAAAGGCGTAAAAACCTATTTTTGCTTCATATCATAGGCCTATAACTCCGCTCACCGTTTTTACTTTCCTTGGCTCAACGAAGTAGAAAAGAAAGTTATGTTTGAGTTTTCTTCAGATCTTTACGTTTCAGACCCTCCTGAGTCCGAAAAACACTATTTGGGAAAATGGTCTGTGTGTATGTGTGTCTGTATACGATTTTTAGAGAAAACCACCTTACCAAATCAGCTCAAACTTGATATCTCGCCCGCAGGTTACCATGGGACGCCAAAATAAGGGTATGAACAAAATCCACCGAAAGTTAACTACAGTTATCATAGTGATCAAAACACCAAATATTTTTTTTCTCAAAAACCGCTCTAACGATTTTGATTACATTTTGAATATTGGTAGCTCTTAACATGATAATTATACCATAAAATTCCCATTTGTGGGAAAATGACGAGAGCAGCACAATAAATTATCAAAATTTTCGCCGAAAAGCGTTTTTGCCGTGGTTTTTTCCTTTTAAACTCCGCTGGAATGTTAGTAGAATGTTAAAGAAAATTGGTACTGTAGTCCAATCCAATACCTATAGGGTGAGTATTTAAAAACGCTCATGAGATACATGGCGCTCACTCCAGAAATTCCTGAATTTCAACTACCGCCGTTTCGCTTAATACCAGTTCTAACAGTTATTACCCAATAACTCTTCAAAAAATCCGTGTTTACAGCCTCATTAATTTTCTGGGTACCATTTGCTCAATAATGGTCCTGGAATGAGTACGAGCAGCACAATAAATTCTTTAACTGTAATCGCTGCCGCATCATGCTGCCGTAAAGCTTTGTTTGACCAATTTCAAAGGAACTGAGTGATAAATGAATTGATTAAATAGAATTGGTACTGTAGTCCAGAGCTAAGGTGTAGGTTGTAGAGCTAAGGAAAGTTGTGTGTTGCAACGCACCCGATATTTCATGGAGATATGTACGGAAAACAAAATATTATGTATTGATTAGTGGAAGATAGTAGAAGATTATTATCGATGAATGAGGTAGGGGATTGTATTCAAAGAGTGACTCCAGTCCCTTAAAGGCACTACCATTGCAAGGTTTGCCTCACTGCGTGCCATTACTAAGGCCACTTGGGGTGTGTGTTACCATGATACTATCCTCATGTATAAGGCTATATATCTAGGCGTGATTGGCTACTGCCCTGTTGTCTGGGGTAGCAAACTAACAGTCAATCAAAAGAGAGTATTGGCCCAATTGCAGTGAGCTGCGCTCCTGTGGATCACCAAGGCCTACAAGACTGTATCAACAGAAGCACTCCAAGTGATCACTGGTCAGTTACCAGTTGATTTGGCCGTTGAGTGCATGGTTGACAAGTGAAGAGTGAAACGGTAGCTTCCCCCGCTTTGGGCTGAACTCTGTGCAGACCTCACCACAGAACAGTAACTTGCCGCCATCGATGAATGGGCTCTAGAGAAATGGCAAGCGAGATGGGAATCCTCGTCAAAGGGACGTGATACGTATGAGTTCTTCCCCAACATCCGTAAACGAGTTTAAAGAAAATGGGTTGAGCCAGACCACTGGACGAGCCAGTTCCTCATGGGACATGGTGACTTCAATGCGCGGCTCCACTTCTTTTCTCTGAAAGACTCTCCATTATGCACGTCTTGTGCCTCCTGTGAGGAGGAAACAAGAAACCATGTGCTGCTCCACTGTAGTTTCTACAACAGTGAGCGACGGTTGTTGGGAGGGCAAACGAACTTAGCAGCGTTGACTGCTTCATAGCAAGCCTATAACCATTTTGCAAACTTCGCGAAGAAGGTGATGGCTAAGAAACGTGGTCATAGTTGATCTGTCCTTTTGAAACTTGCCACCCAAGTAAATTGTTAGATCAGGTAGGAAACCAGATTAAGAACTCCTCCCAGATGGTCACTTCCGCGCGGTCACACACGGGCAACAGCTCTCTACCGGGAGACTGGCTGACGACCAAATACCTGCCATACCTCCGTAGGTCTGAGTTCGGTGGATGCTGCAGGGGCTGGCCTGTTGCATATTAGCGAAACCGCAACTTCCATGACTGATATAACCCTCGTCGAGGAAACAGACCTGGTTGCCACGAGTTCTGAAGGAAGGGTTACTTTATTTGACGATAGAGTTTAGGTTGAACGGCCACATAATACAGTGCTCCTATGAACCAAAATAAAAAACCATGAAAATGCTTATTTGTTTTATTTATAACCCTAATAAAAAAATTGGACCTAATAAAATCTTAAATCTGCTCATTTATTGCATCTAAGGCGAACCAAAGTTCGCTAGGTCACCTAGTTATTCGTAAAATGTGTAAATTTATTTTGGAAATTCGGCCGATGTATGAATGCAAGCAATAAACCATAACTCTTCACAATTCCTTGTAAGCCAGTGCGGAAAACGTCCTCCACCTCACGAATAGCATTGTCGCTTCGGCGGTTGCGTTGAAAAACTTTTATGAATGAATCACGCGGTAAATGGCGTCTAAACCGAGAAAAAAAAATACGGTGTTGCCGAGCGAAAATATAGGCCTGTGAGAGGAGGTAAGGAAGCGTTCCACTGGCATCGTGCCAAGCCGACCCAACAAACTGCTCAGCTAGACGAACTTGCACAAAGCTTCCCGTTACTGTCACTGACGCTGACTGTGGCCGTTCATCACCTGCTGGGATGCCCTTCGTCTTAATTTCCTTCGTCGCTCCGCCTTCATATTATCGTTCTGCCGTTGAGAAATTCCTTCCGTAGAGTTCCGTAAATATGCGAGGAAACGACAACTTTTGTTAGCGAAACGCGGCCCTTTAGCGAGCGGAAAATGAATATTTTCGGCCTTTGAGGTATTTATTAGTCGCGAGAGTCTTTAAATTCGAGGGCGTTTAGGTTCATTCCTGAAATTGCGAGCGTTCGTGACACTTTGAACTTTTCTTCGGGCCTTATACGACTTCAGTGAGCGCTAATTGGAAAGCTTCCGCGGCATATTATGAAAAATCCCCAGAGGGAAAATTTCAGGACCCAGGCGCTATGGATTATATGCGAGCGTTAGCGACGAAAGCGCCATTTCTCCTTTAAACAATTTACACAGTCCTCCATGAGCACACAACTTTCCTCAATCCCACGTACATTCCGGGATTTGGTCGCTCTTCGAACGTATTCAAACATTTTTTTTTTACCTTGTACCAGCATTAATTTGGCTTCCGCTACATACACACCCCGACTTTCATATATTAATCAACGTATAGGTAAATGGTGACTGTCAGGGCTGCTCAGAAATTTCATGGAGTTTCATGAACACCACAGTTAATCGAAAAGGGCAAAAGTTGGAGTATCGAAATTTCGTGACCTGCTCACATTATGTAATCACGTTGCCCTACTGGACTATTGATATGATGTTTGTATGAGCAGTATGAATATGTTTGACGTATGAGTTTGGTGTGTCATTGGGGTATATTCGTTTTTTTAATTGTCTAATCGATTTTTATTGTTGAAAATTTTCATTCAAAGGTTGCTATTTTTGGAGGTTGTACGATATCCCGCTAGATTGGGCCAAACTAAAGGATGTAATGGGTTTGGCAGGTATGGCCCGGGCTGTCGCGCTTCCCAGGGTACTGTGCAGGCGTCAGTGACATGCTCTTGTCTGCTCTGGTAATTTATTGTCTCGGACTGTTGAGGACGTGGGGGTGGGTGCGTCCTCCACGCTCGCACTGCGTGGGCAATCTTCGAAGGAGCACTGTCCGAAAAAGCGTTGAGTGAGAGGGAAGGTGGTGTGCCACTAGTGCATGGAAGTTGTCGGTTTGAAGGCAGTGCATCGTTCCCACACTGTCCACCCAATCATGCGCCGTCTAATATTGTGCTTCGATTGTGCAACTGGAGAATGACTGCACGAAGCGCACCTCCATAGTCCAAGTCCCTCCTGTTGTGTGACCACAGGATTATCAAATCCAGGAGGAGGTCCGTCAGGGGAGTACCAGCTCTGTATGAGGTGCTATGTCAAGCAGTCGAGACGGCCTGTAGGACGACAAGTTGCCGGGTTCTCACTTGTTCCTTGTCTCACTGTGTTGGGGCAATCCAGCCAAAGACAGTTGCTTATTCCACGATAGGTAAGGCTATGGCGCGATAGTGCGTATGTCGAGCATGGCGTGATGCCCCCCCTTCCTCAAATACCCCGATGAACAGCGTACGTCATCTTAGACGCCCGAGCATTTGGCCCTTAAATGCGTTGGGCGCTCAATGGGGCAGCACCGTGAGCAGAAAATGACGGCCAGATACTGGGCAGTTTGGGTCAGTACTGATGTATTGCCCGACGCAATCTCCACGCTGACGTAGGGGAGCGCTATTAGCGAGAGCAATACGAAAAGTTGCGTTTTTGTGTCTTCCAGCTTGAGGCGCCTATGACCAGAAGGCGGAGCACCCAACGCATCTAAGGACCAAATGCTCGGGCGACTCGGCAGTCATACGCTGTTCATCTGGGTATACACGGGGAGGAGGGGGGCATCACGCCATGCTCGTCATATGTACTATCGAGGAATAAGCAGCTGTTTTCAGCTGGATTGCCCCAACACACACCCTTTAGTAGGAGCTTGGCAACCCCGGGTGTGGGCACGCCAACCAACCCCCCCACT
Source organism: Pachypeltis micranthus (assembly GCA_020466155.1). Taxonomy (NCBI): domain Eukaryota; kingdom Metazoa; phylum Arthropoda; class Insecta; order Hemiptera; family Miridae; genus Pachypeltis; species Pachypeltis micranthus. The sequence continues at coordinate 12,340,184 of CM035778.1, read as the reverse complement.
CATTTAAAAGTGGAATTGCTACACTGGAGGGTTGTTATTACTGATGGTGCAACCCCCCCCCCCCTGGATTGAGCCAACAAATACCCTGGTACTTGATTGTTAATTGCCGATAGTCGAAATTGACGTTACTGAATGATAGCGTCCGTCTAAGTAGTTGGAAGTGAGTGTTGTAATGGTTCGCGGCGGGCTGCAGAAGGTAGCAACACTGACCACCACCTGTGCAGCCCGCTGCTGTTTATATTAGCGACTGAGCCACGTTTCTCGATCAGAACGGCGGCCGGCTTCGTTGACGAATCATTCCCTGTTTTAAGCCAGTGTTTTAATTCCCCTTTAGATTGTGTGAGGTAAGGTAAGCGATCAGAGCTTGGTGTTTAATTTTCCCCGATTGTCCCTTTTATTGTTATTAATACAATCCGAGCATAGGTTATTTATTTAATTTTAAAAGGAGTTCGTTTCATTTCATTACTTCGAGTTTTGCTGATTAAATTCAAGTGGGTCTTAATTGCCTTATAATTTCATTTCCCATTACTTTCTTGAGAGCCATTATTCTATTTATTCCATCAAGTGAGTATTATTGAGCGTATTTCATTTGTTCTTTTCTTTTGGGCCCAGACACGACTTTCACGCGTGTTCTGTACGCGGGAATTGTGAGACAATTCCCCAAGTACGTTACAGTGTGTAGTAGTGGTAGTCAAAATTTAATGGTGGAACTGTCGTCCTTGGAGCTGCAAGTCATCGTCGCAACTCCTCGCTTTTTTATTTACGTATTTGAGTTGGAACGGCTTCAGTACTGGCAAAATTTCGTAGGGGAAAGGGAATCAACAGAACTGCGGGTTTGTTTCACCTGAGATAGGACCGTCAGAAGATAAATATGGAACTTCAAAAAACGGTAGTACGTGTTGGTCCTTTCGCTTGCTGTTGACCCAAGTAACCTCCAATGCTTCGGCTTTTGGGCAACGCGGTAGATTGTATAGCAACGGTTGTCATTCAATCGCCGATGTTACATCGCCCTCCAGATTCATAAGGTTTGGTTCTCAGTTCTCTCGACGGTTAAATTACTTCTGGACATCTTAGTGAGAATGTTCCCAAAGACAGGACTCGCCTTTCATGTTGAATAGAGTTTCCAGAACTGTAGGAGTCTCATTAACTAATGAGATTTGGCCAATAAAACGTCTTTTCATTAGCTCTCCTCGCAGTGAGTTCAAAGTTACGACCACTACGAGTCGTTAACCCCCTTGAGAGTTTCTTTCCATACCCTCACTTCCTCTTATAGCATCTAAGCAACATTCTTGTCGACTAAAGTTATTAATGACATTACGTTATTACCTGTTTTTGTGCTACTTAACTTAACTTAACTACCAAGTTTTGTTCATCGTCGATCAATCAATAATTTGTAGCTGGTCACACAAGAGCCTTCTCGTGCAACCTCAGCAATAATTTGGAGGGAAGCGTACTGGAGGCTAGCAACTATTTTCACGATACTGATATTTATTGGTACATTTTGATGAGACACAAGGGGTAGCCAAAAAACACAAAGTAAATGGTCTATTTACACCTATTTGACCCAGCCTCTATTCCACGCAACAGTATATAGATCTGAGCAGAACCGGGATTGTGTGGATTATATCTACTTGGTCGTCAGAAACGTAATATCCCTGCAGGAGATGTTCCTGCAAATTAAGATCAAAGGGGAGACGAGGCTAACAATTAACTTCGACGCGAGAAGGTGGGAGCAGATGACCTGTTACTGTGAGCAGGAGTCTGTGTAAGCTTTGAACCTCCAAGGTTGCGTCTTACAGATGAACTGCTCATAGCTTAATTAGGAAGGAAGAAATCAAGAAAAGAATTGTAACTATGTATTCTACCCCAATCTGATGAGGGAGTCTAGGGAGTTCATTGGGCAATTTCGAAGAAAGGGCTGGTTGAAGGGGCGTTCACTCCGAAAGTGACCTTTGAAAGAGCCAGAGAGTCTTTCTTCGAAATTGCCCAATGAACTCCCTAGACTCCCCCCCCCCCGTCAGATTGGGGTAGAATACTTAGTTACAATTCTTTTCTTGATTTCTTCCATTATTTTTCCTTTGTCGGAAACACGGCCCTAGTTCCAATTTCAGGCTTGCACCAAACAATTACCTATGACATGGAAACATCTCCAATTAACTTCAAGTCGGTGGAACATGCTAAAAAAAAAAACTATGTGGTTGTTGATGGTGAGTGGAATCGCAGGAGAGTACAGCTGTGGCATTAGCGTGAACTACGTGAATTCTACACAATATTCTATACACCATGAGAAGGTAAGAGACTGGTTGGGTGCTGATAGTCATGTTACTAATTCTTGCTGACACGTTTTAGTAATATCTTCCGGGCTCTTTGTGACAGGAAAAAGAGGATATACGGTTAAATGGGAATGTTAGGCCAATTAGGGAAGTGGTTTTCAACATATAAGAGTCAGAAGATCAGTTTTTGTAGATGTGTGACGTGTGGTGGGCGTTTCCTTAAAGCGTCGTAGCGGCCGATGAATGGCTGTTGACACCTAATTAACCCGAGTATTCACTAAATTACCACCAGGAATTAGCTTCCAGTGCTCGGAATTAATTAGGACTGATCAGTTGGCATCTTTACGTTAAAAAATTCGGATCAGTCAGACTTTCATTACTTAACAGACTGATATTTCACCAAACCGCAGCATGTTTTGCTGCGTCGCTTAGTCACATGAAATAATACTCGTATTGTAAGATATCAAATAAATTTTCGTTTATTGATAATACTTCGTATTTTGTGAACACTCCTTGTTCCTCAAGTTTTTTCACCGTCGCGTCAACATCGTATAACATTCACGCAGGGTTGTCTTTTGGATTCTATTCATCGCTATTGAATGGTCTAACCTCATTCTCAATAGGTGAACACTTGATGATGAATGGGACTAAACCGAACCAATGATGCGTGACGTTGCGGTGGTTTCGCTCCGAATTACAGTTTTCTGTACAATCCGACATTGCAATTACTCATCGATTGGGTGTTGTAGTTGACTGCAAAAAAAGTTGAGACACCAGGAAAGGGTGCGCTTCTGTTTTGCGGCCAGCGACAGTAGCCTTTAGGCGCAGCATGTCAGTTCGAGCCAAGTGACAGGTCATTCGTGCGGTGTGTCCTATTCCATAAGCCCCCCAATTGGGTCGGTGATAGGTGTACATTATATTGCTACCATTTGTGTAGTAAATTTTAGATATTACTATAACGTGCTGTAGATTATTGGCCAATCACGACGTGTTTGGTTTCTGGGTTTCGAGTTCTGACATATATTACCTGCCAATTGAGAATACAGTGAACATATCTAATTCTAAAGTTAACGTGCCTGTTAGGTGAGTCCGTCTCCTCTGGCTTGTGAGTTACTGTGGGCAAGCGCTTTCGATGTAAAGACATCATCGTCTGGCCATTTAGTCAGTACTGGAGTCAGTCAGTTGGTCGTGGTCTTTATATACAAAGAGAAAGGTGAAGGGAGTGATGGAGCGTTGGGGAAGGGGCGGGGAGAGGTCTTGTTGGTCAGTCTTGTTAGTAGTACCCGGAGTAGTAGGCGGACACAACCCAATTTCTTTAATACCTAACACAGCCAGTCCGGCTAAGGTACTACTAACAAGACTGACCAACAAGACCTCTCCCCGCCCCTTCCCCAACGCTCCATCACTCCCTTCACCTTTCTCTTTGTATATAAAGACCACGACCAACTGACTGACTCCAGTACTGACTAAACGGCCAGACGATGATTTCTTTACATCGAAAGCGCTTGCCCACAGTAACTCACAAGCCAGAGGAGACGGACTCACCTAACAGGTACGTTAACTTTAGTATTTGCCTACTGGCGGACACAACCCAATTTCTTTAATACATATCTAATTGATTCGGTTGTTTTTAATTCTGTTTCAAACTATTGCCATTGTCAGACCAAAGTTTTCCAATTGAGGTTTTAAAATTTTTTTGATTTTTTTAAATTGTCGGTGGCACCGGCCACAACTGGGCCTATTGTGTGGGCGAGCATGACCCCTTCTAGTTCTCCCAGTTCCACCCCCAGCTCCTCTGGAGTTGGTGTTGTCGATGCGGCGTCCACAATACGTCCCCACCATTCTCGCTCAAAATGCAAGACAATCTTGAGGTCCATCCCAGCAACCTCCTCCCGCCGCAGCTGATGAACCCCAAGCACCCTGAGACGTGCTGCAACCAGCCGCTCCCACATTCACATTACATGCTCCGCCGTCTCCAGCTCCACCTCGCAGAATCTGCAATTCTGTAGATCTTTCTTGCCAATCTTGGTGGACAGTGACCTGTAAACAGGCCGCATTTCATCTGTATACTATCTCTCGTTTGGTGCCAGTAGGGTCTGACAAACAACCTTGACTACCTTTTTCCAGGTTCACCCCACCAATAGGCAGCCCTGCACTTCTCCTCCCGCTTATCAACTACCTTGATCAAGTGGCTCTTGGTGGTCCAATGAAGGGCTCAGGTCCTGGAAGTGCAGACCCCTTTCTCGTCAGTTTATCGGCATCCTCGTTCCTGCATGGTCTGGCATCCAACCTACACATTTCCCCCATCTCTTGTGACACTGCGACGCCTTTTATTCACTTCAGTTCAACAGGATTCAAAATCACTCCAAATTTTGTCGCCAGTTCCATAATCTCACCTGTCCCTAGTTAGTTCCATTGTTAATCGGTCTTTAGGGATGACCTTGTAAAATGTTGTACGAATTATATGCACCTATTTTATTGAACCTGGATCCCGCAATGGAAACTTCTCGTCAACCTCCATCTGATGACCACGAATGACTCAATAAGAAAGGATGTTGGTAGAGCTACCCTCCTACGATATTTTCCAGACGATTCATTGATATTCACGAGAGACTCGGGCTCTCAAATTTCCGCGAGCCAGCTATTCACCGGTAACTTCGCAAACGTTGAGGGATCGCTGACTGAGGGAACCTGAAGGAAATGGAAGATGAAGTCTCAGTGACATATCGAGTTACGGCGTTGGAACCGTATCCTCTGTTGATTCGTTGCCCGTTTAAGGGCTAAAGTGACCCCAAATCAACCAACGGGAAGACGATAGAATGATATCAGTTCGTTTATCTTAATCAATAGGTGGACTCCGTGCAGAATATACTACATTTTTGAGTAGTTAGGCGCGCAAAGAGTGGAATGGAAACGAGCTGGTTGTCCAGAACTCAAACTTACGACGAACTGGTGGCACCGTGCAATTTGTGATCGATATAGATCCCTCCCCTTTCCCTCTCTGTTCGACGTTTTTGGCCATGACTAAAATTTTCCGAATTATCACATTTTTCATCTTTGCTGGTAGCTCAATCTACGAAATGAGAAGAACCAATTTTGTACGAATTTTGATAAAACCTCTCTTACTCCTATAATAGGTGACGAACGCAAGTAAAGACGTGTCATTGTTTTTGCTGGATTGTTAAGAATTATTCGTTTTTAATTAGTACAGGGACGTTAACAACAAACCGAGATACGCAAATAAGGAGTGCTTACTGCAGAACATCTTTTGACATTTTATGTCTTTACTTTGCTACATAAACTCGAAAAACGTTACGCGGGAGATATAACGGAGAAGCGTCACGAAATATATACGTTTTAATAACCTCAGTGACCAAGTGATGATGTCAATTGCAATTGACGCGGCCATTATATCGAAACCATCAACGAGCACAATCAAACGTAGTTATCATTGCATAAAAACAAAATTAAAATACATAAAATGTACCCTAGTGGTTGCGTACTTGTACGAAAGCTGTACCCACCGTTTGTGTTTCTCAAAAATTTCCGAAGATTTCCATCCCACTTGCGACCCTCCCCCCCTCCTCATCATACGGCAAGTCATTATAGCTCGTACCGTGTTTTGTTAGTTTCAGGTTCTTATAAATAATGGACCCGGGAGTGGAATGAGTATTACTAGAAGTGTGCATAGACAGTGGCGTGACATTCCCTGCATTAATCATCTGGTTTTCCACATTGTTGCAGAAAGTCTTCTACGATTTTCACCAAACACACAGGATGCCTTTAAAGAATCAATACACATTTTAATGTTGACACGTCCCATTTTACTGAGATTTCGCGGTTTTCCATCCAGACACATACTTTAAATCAACCTCCCACCACCCCATCCGCGTATGATTTTCAATGTAAAACCGATCGTCCAGAGATGGGATATGACGCCCATAGAAAAGCTGCTCGGCATTTTAACAGATTTTTCAAAGAAAAAGACATAAAATGTCACTCGTGGTTGCGTACTTGTACGAAAGCTGTACCCACCGTGACAGTTTCCTGGGTTTGACAGGGAAATGTAGTGTTCGGGAGGGTTCAAACACCCGACATTCGCGCACTGCGTCCAAGTCCATCTTGAACGAGGCCACGGTCCCGAGAGGGTGCCAGGCCCGTAGTTGGCCAGTGTCGGTGTCGGGTGAACCTCTCCTCAGGCCTGTTTCACATATACCCGGCTGTCGTGTGTCGGGTGTCGTTTAGCCGGCTATTGGGTGAAGAAGCATATGGGACCGTTCACAAATCCACGACTAGCTGTCGTGGTCGGTTAATCACCGTGGACTCGCCGAGGGATGCGCCGGTGTCGGGTAAACGAGCCGGCTGGAGTTGTGGGAGTAGCGGTCTATTGTGACTGTTCACATACAACCGGCACCTGTCGCTGTCGTCTGTCTTCCTAACACCACAAGCTAGAGTACAACTGCTGGAGTGCCGGTGTCGGCGTAATGTGAACAGTGCACCCGTGCAGGTGCCGGCTAGAAATCGGGTGAACGGCATGCCGGGTATATGTGAAATAGCCCTCAGAGTCAGGTTGCTTGAGAGTGCAGCCCTAAGCGGGTGGTAAACTCCATCGAAGGCTAAATACAACCATGAGACCGATTGTGTTGTAAAGCTTGTGACAGTTTCCAACTCCATCATTTCTCTAAGCTCATGGCGCTTGCTGTCGTTCAAATGGTCCGTAAATTACGATGATTAGCTCAATCTCTGCACAGTACTAAAGAAGCAACTAGGCGCTAAGCGTTTCTTCAGATTTTGAAATTTCTCAAAAATTACTGTCAATTACATTTAAAATAAATCTGTACATTGTTTTGCCACATGCCGCTCTCTTTCGCCTGTACAGACATTTTATTTGTCTGGTGTGACCATTATGTTTTGCGATAGCGTTGATGAAATTTAGTTCTTATTTGTGTGCTGATCAACAACAGCAAGGACGAAGAAGAAGAAGTGTAACCACAGGAGGAGGCTACAATCATATCAGGGAAGGCTGAAAGGCTGATACGCGGACGGAAAATGATCGAGGTTGTAGAACGGAATAAAAATGGAGGTTATGAGTTGGGGAGGGGAAGGAAACCCCATGGGAAAATTTTCCGATTTGTGAGGCGTTCGTGATCAAGCCATAGGAGAATAAACGAAGTTCTGCCAAGTTTACCTATTCTTCACCAAACCACCACTACATTTGTAATTTTGATCGGATAGTGAGATAGTGTTTTTAGTCTCCGTATCGTATGTCTAGATGCAGTTAGTTTATGTTGTGGATAGTTTCATTTATAGTGTATGGTCGTGTCTGTAGCAGTAGGTTTTCTAATAATATCGTATTGTAGTTCGTTGCCATCCCGTGTGATTTTGGTTTATTATTCATTCTGAATAATAACCCTATGTTTTCAGTCACGAAAACTTTTTTACAACCCCCCCTCAAAATTTGATACTTTACGTTTCAAGACTTGGAGATTCCAAATTTGCAATGTCCGTCCGCCGTCCGGGCCGTTTTGAGCCTTTAACGTGGTCTAAAAAATTCGTTCTTTCGCACAAAAATCCGATTTGGTATCTAGTTGTGCCCACCATCTCGGCAATCCGATCGGACGAAGCCCGTGGTTGTAATAGGCAAAAATGGTTAAAAAAATTAACGAAACGCAGTACAACGCGGGAACTACAGCGGAAGTTAACGTTTTATCGTTTGTACTCCTTCCCTCCCTCCCAATCTCAATAAAAAACCACCCACCTCGTCCTCGCCTCGCAACGCCGCCCACCCGCTCAACTCCCGATTCGCCTCGCAACGGGTTCACTCGAAGCACCCCCGTACCAATTTCATCATCAAGCAAAATCATCAGACGTTTTGTTTCCGTAGTTCCATTGTAGCCAGGACATGTTTCGTAGGGTTTACTAGTATTCGATGCTGAATTGAATGGGATGGGGGAGCAGTAATACTAGGTCAAGCTGTTCTTGAGAATAATAAACCATTGTGTAATAATTTGCAGGGTTTTTAGGTCCAAGCAGTTAAGAGTTTTATTCTGTTCTTCGTCCATGTCATATTGGATGTTATGGTGGATACCGTTTAAGTTTCACTAGGGAATCGTGCAGCGTACTAAACAGCAGTTGCTTGTGTGTCTTTTCGGTTCTTCTTACCTCACCTAACTGTTGGTGAGGTGACAAAGTGAATGTTATTGGTGGACCCAGGGAGCAGGGGATGGAAGGGTATCTGTTATGTGCAGAAATGTAAACTCTAAGGCTCCAAATGTGAGCGTCTGAATATTAACCCCACAAGTTATAAAAATGTGTGGACTGTACGTAGAATGGGGAAATGCTAATAAATTATTAACAGTTAACAATTAATACACAATCACAGACCCTTGGTCGAAGCAGGTAGATCGGCGATAATGATGCGCGATAAGTTCCTCGGTCAACACATGGCAAGGGGGGGTTTGTTGGTGAGCCTTTTCCTTTTGGGCAAGCAT